>OX383942.1:2400000-3600000 GCA_947532085.1 Elegia similella
TTCTTCAATGAGGTATAAAGATAACACGTCGGATAAACCGGAAGAAATTTGTAATCTCTTCGCCGAGTACTTTAAATCAGTTTTTGAGCCTACATCGATACCTAATATTGACAGTTGGCAGCCACCTTCTGAAAATGGCGATGATAATAATATATTTTTATCGAATATTTTTCTTAGTCAGGATAAAATTGTAACTGAGCTTAAAGCAATTAACACCGCTAAAGGTGCTGGACCTGATGGAATACCGCCATATTTCTTAAAACAAACAGCCAGCAGCCTGTGCAGACCTCTTTACATCATCTTCAATAGGTGTCTAAGGGAGGGTTTCTTTCCTGACATTTGGAAATGCGCCTTTATCGTCCCGGTACATAAAAAAGGAAATAAAAAAAATGTCGAGCAGTATCGCCCCATCTCCATTCTCTCAGCCCTAGCAAAGCTCTTTGAACGACTCGTGCATAACGAAGTCTATCCTGTATTGCATAACATTATCATTCAGGAACAGCATGGTTTCATCAAGTCTCGTTCAACTACATCAAATCTAGTTGTATTTACCAGCGAACTATTTGAGAACCTTGACAAGCGTGTACAAGTAGATGTTGTTTACACCGACTATGAGAAGGCGTTTGATAAGGTTGACCATAAAATACTTCTTGACAAACTAGCGTACAATGGTATCCGAGGTGACTTGCTGCGTTGGTTTCATTCTTACATCCTAAATAGAACACAGACTGTAGTTGTTAAAGGATATCAGTCGAATTTAGTGAATGTCACTTCTGGAGTCCCTCAGGGCTCAATACTTGGACCCCTCCTGTTCGTTTTATTCATTAATGATATAAAATTTTGTTTCAAAAATTCCAATTTATTAATGTATGCCGATGATCTAAAAGTTTACAAAGCCATCAAATCGGTAGACGACTGTATTTCTCTACAACATGACCTAGATCGACTTTTAGATTACTGTATTATAAATAAGCTACGTCTCAGCTTACCCAAATGTTATTTCATTAGATTCACTAAAAACATAAAACAGTTTGATTATAGTTATAAACTTGGTAATGGCTGTTTAACCAAAGTCACTTCAGTCTCAGATCTTGGTATCACTCTTGACGAAAAACTTTGCCTGGATACCCACGTACAGAATATTACCAACAAGGCATTTAAATTGTTTGGATTTGTCCTTAGATCAGCTGCAAATTTCAAAAACCCCACCACCTATCTTTACTTATATAAAGCCTTAGTTAGGCCTCAACTGGAATACGCTGTCCCAGTGTGGAATCCGTTCTACAAGAAATACATTCTGGCGATTGAGAAAGTTCAACACAAATTTCTGCGAACCATGCACTTCAAATGTCATCGCCGCTTCCTGCCATATGAACAGCTACTCACCAATTACAATCTACTCAGTCTGGAATCTCGACGTAACTTCCTAGAAGCAGTAATGCTTTATAAAATTGTCCATAATAAAATAGACTCCATTGCATTGGTTGATAGGCTGTATTATAGTGTGCCTAGAACTAGTGTCCGGCGCACTGTGCGCGCACGACCCCTGTTTGCCCTGCCCTCTTGTTGCACTAATTCAGGCTTGCGTTCTCCGGTACGACGTATGGCTGAGTCTCATAATAAGCTACTCGAAAATATTGATATTTTTGCATGTTCAATTCATAGGTACAAAAGTCTACTACACCAAATACTCTGAACAAGACCCGCATTCTTCTTATTCTTATTAGTACATTTTATTTCTTATAAGTTTGCAATTTTTAATTTTATTTAATTTATTTTTAATTTTATTTAATTTATTTTTAATTTTGTTTTATTTATTTTACTTTTCTTCATTTACCCTCAACTAACGTAGTCTTCCTTCTGTATTATTAAGCACAAACTGTTATTTTGTTATTTTTCTAGTTTTCTATTTATTATATTTAGGATTTTAATACATGTTAGGATTATATTACATATTTTATTACTCTCTAGTAGCATCTATTAAATAATATGTATATAAGCAGTCTGAGAATAACGTAGTTGGTTGCAAAATTGTATAAACTGTTATAATTTAGTTTCATTTTTTTTTATGTTGTATTTTGTAACTGTTTGTTGTTCCTCAATAAATAAATAAATAAATAAACAAATATTGATAAGACCCGAGGAAAGGCATTATCAACACGTGCTTTGGCGTAATGATCCAACTGAGATCTTAAAGGAGTACGAACTTAAGACAGTCACGTACGGAGTTAGTAGTTCACCTTATTTAGCTATTCGAACACTTCATCAACTTGTTGAAGATCATGGTTCTGAGTACTCAAGTCGTGTAGCTCAGGTTATCACCCAGGAGACATTTATGGACGATATCACAACTGGCGGTTCTTCCCTTGAAGAGGCGACCAAGCTGAAGGCCGATATCACATCTTTGTTGGCCAAGGCTCACTTTGAACTACGTAAATGGACTACCAACGATCCTCGTCTTCTTAAGGATGTTCCTCCTGAATTTTGTCAAAGTTCCAAATCCTTCGATGAATCGGGAAATGAGTTTGTCAAAATATTAGGGATACGATGGAATCCCATTAATGATTCTTTTTCATATGCCTTTTCAGACTCGTTCGAAGTCAAATTTACTAAAAGATCCATACTCTCTTTAGTAGCCCGCATTTTCGATCCACTCGGTTGGATATGCCCAGTAGTCTTTGCAGCAAAATCGCTGTTGCAAGAAATATGGCGGTTAAATCTATCGTGGGATGAGACTATTCCAAAACATTTAACCAAACAATGGCATTTAATAGCGGCCAATTTGTCTGATTTACAAAAAAATTCTCTTCCGCGGCTAGTTATACCTTCCAATCCGATGGAAGTACACTTGGTAGGTTTCTGTGATGGTCCTCTGAAAGGCTATGGTTGTTGTGTGTATATTTGTGTGGTTACTAATGAGCCCAGAATTTCTACTGCGACTAGTTTACTGATTGGAAAATCTAGAGTAGCTCCTTTAAAACCTACCACGGTAAATAGACTCGAGCTAAGCGCAGCGGTGCTTCTAGCAAAAGTTCTATCGTACATGTATAATTTGCTTAAAGACCATATAACTATTAACTCTATTCGAGCCTATTCAGACAGCAGCACTACCTTGTCATGGCTTAATACAGCCCCTCATTTGTTAAAAATGTATGTAGTCAATCGTGTCATTCAAGCAACTGACTTGATTAGGTACCGATCACTGGTATTATGTTTCGTCTAAGGATAACCCGGCCGACTGTTGTAGTCGCGGAGTGTCCTGTCCAGAGCTTATAGACCATCCTCTGTGGTGGAAAGGTCCTTCTTGGCTACAGGATTTGCCTAGTCAATGGCCTAACAAACGGGTTCTACTTCCAAAAGAAGACTTACCCGAGCTCAAACCGCTAGAAACTAAAAGTCTTCACGTGATTGAGGTGAGAAACCAACTTCTGGACTTAATTGCCAGACATTCCTCTTTTACAAAAATTCTAAGAATTGTAGCATGGTGTATTCGACTTATTTCAAATTCGAGGGTTGCAAGGCAAAATCGGATTCTTTCATTTCTCAGTAGTACTGAACTCGAGAAGTCAACCAAAGTGTTAGTTAAATTGAGTCAGGATCATTATGTGTCTTCCGAAGTCAGTCGAGTGCGAGATAATGAACCATGTGTAAAATCCATTCAAAAACTTTCACCTTTCCTGGACGATGATGGGATCGTGCGGGTGGGGGAACGCATCGATGAGGCTAATCTGTCACCATCTGCTTTACACCCTTTTTTGTTACATAAACAATGTCCAATATCTAAAATTATAATAAAACATTTTCATAAAATATATTTGCATTGTGGACCTCGAACCTTAGAATCTCTTATTCAACGCCAGTTTTGGATAATTGGATTGAGACTTCTGATACGTACCGTGCTGTCAAAGTGTGTTAGATGTTTTATTTCGTGTCCGCGCTCTCGTTGGGTCATGCTTAAGAAAATTACCCAGAGATTTTGGCGCGTATGGCAGCGTGATTATCTTCATACATTACAACGAAAGAACAAAAGGTTCGTACATGAACCAAATATTAAAATAGATAACTTAGTCATAGTTAACGAACCTAATCTTCCGCCGATGTTCTGGAAGTTGACACGTATTGTGCAAGTGCATGCTGGTTCGGATCAAGTAGTCAGAGTAGTTACTCTCCGAACTGCTAACGGAAAGACCTTTCGTAGGCCGGTAGTAAAGGTTTGTCCCTTACCAATTAGTTAAGATATTTTTTTCATAAATTACTAAAACATAAATACACACTATCCAATCCTTAGGCTAGTTAAAACTTATTTATTACTTTATCTTTCGAAAATAATATTTCTAGATATTCTTGCAATAGTGCGTAGCTATTGCTTTTGTTTTATATCTTTCAATTTGCATTCTCTGTGAAACCCTTGTGGATTTCAGGTGGGGGAAAATGTGTAAGCATTAACTTTAAAAACCCAAATAAAATTACCCATCTGTGTCCAGCTTCCGTTCCCCCCTACATATCTACTTCCTTCGCCGAGACGGCCTGTGATTGGTCGAAAAGATCAGTCGAAAAAATATGGCGTTCGAGTCTTGTTGAGCGCGTCCCTTGCGCTAATATAATTCCTAAAAATAACGACTCCTAAGGGCTTCGCTGGCCGAAAACAACCCTAAATCTCATCGCGCGTGTGTGATGGTCTACCACCAGTGTAGGCAGTAAGAAAATAATAAAGTTCAAGCACAAGGATCGTCGGCCGGTCGACACGAGGTCCCGTCGAAGGCGAATCCTTATCCAAACTCCTGTTCAAGATTGAATCCAGGTGAGTGTTTACTGAATTTTCCCTTGCTGTGATTCTGGGGTTGATCGGAGAATGCAGTGACTCTTCCAGGAAGTCGCAACAATTACTAAAAATCTATCGAAATATCCATTTAGAAACACTATGCAAACTTAAAACCAGGTTTATCTAAAATACTTAAGTTTGTGTTCGTTTAAGATAACCACCCAGAGCTCAACAGTAATGGAACAGATTCACAATTTTTTTTTTGTCTCCCATCTCACCTGATGGTAAGTGACGATGAAGACTAGGATGTTATATGCCTATCCAAGAGCTACCCATTTATTCTACTTTTTAATGTCCCGGGACTGTACTTGTCTGGGAATATAAACGCAGGCAGTTCATACCACACCTTAGCTACTCGAACCAAAAAGGAACTGTCAAAGCGTTTAGTTCGACTCTTTCTCAATCTGATCATCGCATACATCAAAGTCATCATAAATTGCCTACGTGACATGTAAGGAGTTTCCCCAATCATTTGCAGGAAAGTCAAGAGTCAGTTATTCGACCTAATGATCGAATGATATAAACTTCTGAGAAGACCGTAATCATCTTAAGTGACTAACTGGTAACTACTTAAATAATGATTAATCTCTGAGAAGAATGTATCCGGTTTCGGGAAATTAAATATTTTGTAAAGGTTTACGTTATTTCGCTGTTTGACTTTAAATGAATTTTGTAACATTTAAGGACAATTATGTTGACAGAAAATTAAATAAAGAATCACCGTTCTATTAGTCAAATTTTTGTCGGATTTTGGTCTGTTACACAGCCCACTATCGGGATGAATATTAGGGTTTCGTCGCACCGTGATTCCATAATTATTTATCTTGGGTAAGTATTAATATAACTTAGTCAAAGTTTTATAATAAAAAGCAAATTTTAATAATAAAGAGCGACATACACAGGGATCTATATCAGGACCTATCTTATTTCTCATCTTTACAAATGATTTAATTATGTTAAATAAACACAGTGACATCAAATTAGTATAAAATGCAGATGACACAAATGTAGTAGTATCAGACGACAAAACTTTCTCATCCGAATCAAAAAAAATAATAGAATTTTAGCTTCCTTTTCTGACTGGTTTAGGGTCAATAATCTTAGAGTCAACTGTAGTAAAATAAAATCAATTTTAATCAAATCGGCATCGAGAAACAGACATACTTTACTTAATCTTAATGAGAACAAAGTTGACGATGTACAAAATACAATTTTTTTAGGTATATATATTGACGACTCTTTGAATGGAAATAGGAATTAATTAGCACGGCTTATATTTCATCCACATGTTACGTAATTAACACTGTTAATAATGACGTTAATTTGACGCACTTGTGGAAACGATACTACGTTATAGTATAAAATTATGGGTAATATTTATAAATATAATAAAGATGCAGCTTTTGCTCTACAAAAAAGAGTGATACGCGCCATGGTGAGCATACCGTCCTGGGAATCAAAACAAATTTAAAACATGTTTAAAACGTAATTATTATTCAATTGACGATATTTTCAGTAATTTTATATGACATAAATTTATTAATAATGAATCTAATTGAGATTTTTTTTTAATAATGATTTGTTTTGTATGTAAAATGAAGTCATTCTGATATAGTATGTAATAGTATAGTTTTTTTTAGTTTGTAGTATCTAAGCTTTAAGTTTAATTTCATACACAATGTAAATTGTACTTGAATCATCATCATCACCATCAGGTCTTTTTAGTCTCCACTGCAGGAGCACGACCCTCTCTGTACCATCAGAGCATATTTAGCCAGAACAGACAGAGGATTTGGCCTACACTCTCCACGCTGGCCAGACGGGTTGGAAAGGTCATATTTGATGTTTAATAGCTTTGTTTAGCTTTTTTATTCAAAGTCGCCTTCTACGATATCCACGGAAAGACTTGGAGTGGTCCTATTCTACTCTGCCGGAAACCACACGGCAATGTTCTTGAATAAATAAATGAAATTAAATTAAATGTATGATATTGTATCTGGCTGAGTGCCTATGAAAATTTTATATTTCTCAAATCCTACTAAAATTAGAGAAAAAGAAACAAAGATAAACGAGAAACAAGAGTTTCTACGTATTATTGATATCTTTAGTTACTAACCCCCGACTACTTTTAACTAATGATGCATTAAACTCTCGTGCTGTCTATGTCATGCCAGATTATTGTCTAGGCAGCGAGAGAACGACTCTTAAGATCACTATTAGATAATATGCTCTTAAACGGTATTCAGTATTTGGGCGTTAGTGATACATTAAACAGATTACGAATAAAAACTTGTTATTTTTTTTATACGTCTATCTTTTTGTCTCGCTACACTGGTCCTCAAATACATACTTAATTCGCTGGCCCAGCAACCCGAAGTCGATCTTCGCCTCTGACATTAAAGTGCAACTCTGATCAGTCGGATACTTCCAGCTCTTTCAGGTCTTTGGCGACTACATCTATATATTTTGGATGCCCCACTGGATGGACGGCGTCCGGAAGGTTGACCATGATATGCTTTCTTTGTGGCTCGATCCTCTCCCATCCTTTCACATGTCCGAGCCAGCGAAGTCGGTAGGATTTTATTTCTCCAATGATGTTCGGGTCGGACACTAGCTCTTCCATCTCCCGGTTGTACCTACGCATCCATGCCCCTTCTTCTCCTCTTGTTGGTCCCAGAATCTTCTGCAGTATCTTTCGTGCTGCCACGAGTTTGTTCTCCTCCTTCAAAGTTAGCGTCCAAGTTTCGCACTCGTACGTTAAAATCTTCTATAATATAATAAATGGTCCTCAAATGAATGATTTGAAAAATTGTTTTATCTTGAAATCTAAATTATACTATTTGACATCACACGCACACTTTTTCTGCCGTTTACCTTTCCTCGATGACGAGTTTTTCCGGTCCATTTATCTGTAATTGCAGATGACACGATTTTACTTGCGTAACGTCATTTAGCCACAGATTAAATAATACCACGGCAATATTTGCATTTAATTTCGACTTAAAAGATAGGGAATAATCTCCTTATGTAATTGGAAACCAAAAAGGAGGTATATTACTATCAGTGGAAAGTTTATTTTCAGAGTTTTTACACTTCGTTTAACATGTAAAATTAATGAAAATTATTTCTAAAGATAGATAGTTCTACACACCAATACTTTCAGATCTTCAATATCATGTTTTAATATATCAAAACCATAACGATATTGATGTGAAGTAGAGAAGATTACAACTACTTTACACTTTTAACATATCTAGATTAAGTTTACCATAGCGTGTACATGTTAGTCTTATTATATATGATATTTATTATCCTAAAAGAATTACTAGGAGTTCCCAAATTAAGCAGAGCTTATAAAATAAATATATATTCCAATTAATAAAAATATAAAGTATAAAATTAAGCTGCAATTCCTATTAATGGAATATCCCCTAATAATTTTCCATTATTCGATGTTGACAATCCAATAATTTAACCTATAAATAACCAAATTCGTATAATAGTTACAACAAAACATTTTTGACTTATTCCTTCTTTAAAGTTAAAATAAAACCCTTTATATGCAATTCCGACTCGCACTTGACCAGTTTTCTTTATACATCAAGAAACACTTGAGTTTCTGAAACGCAACTAACGGTTCCATAACTGTCGAAATTCATCCAGCCGTTTGGAAGATACGAGGTCATAAGTAAACTTACAAACATATGCGTGAAACACATAACCCCTTCATGGCAGTCTGGAAAAAATTAGAGTTAGGCAAATTGAAATAAACATTTCCACTGAAAAATACCTGAAATATTAAGAAATGTACGTTTTTAAATTGGAGGCAATTAATAACAACGAAAACGCAGATAGATATAAATAAACCGTAAATTTTACACGGATCCTTTTTATTAAATTTTCATTTAATATTTACAATCAGTCAGCGTCCTCTCAAATGAACGAAAGCAATTTAATTTGCCACAAAATAATTAAATTTCAAGGGTTTTCCCCCAATTTCATTTTTCTCTCGCCATATTTTAAGAAAAAACCGGAAAGGCGAGATAAGCCAAAGTGAGGGCATAAAATAACGAGAGTGGAGAAGAATAACTATTATCTCAGGAAAAATAAGTATCTTTTTGTTAGTTTCTACCCAGTAAGAGTTAGCACAAGTCTAAAAATCTTTGCTCAATAACATCACGGATGCTGACAAAATAGCGGACCACCACACATGAGGATGCAACCTAAAAAACGCTCAAATAATTATTGTGAACTAACTTTCGCCCGCGGCTCCGCCCGCGTCAATGTCGATACCTCGGGAATAGTACTTTTTCTCGAGATAAAAGGTAGCCAATGTCCTTCTCCGTACTCCAGAGAACTTGTATGCAAAATTTCATAATGATCGGTTCAGTAGTTACGGCGTGAAAGCGTAACAAATTAACAAACAAACAAATAAACAAACAAACTCACTTTCGCATTTATAATATTATTATATTACTAGCTGTTGCCCGCGGCTCCGCCCGCGTTAGTGTCGATCCCTCGGGAACAGTAGAATTTCCCGGAATCAAACATACCCTATCTCCTTCCCCGGGCCTCACACCTCCATACCAAATTTAGCGTAAAAAAACGACAGATAGAATTACTTTCGCATTTTAATATTAGTATTAGTATAGAAATATGGATATTATTTATACCAGTCCAGAAATGAGAAAATTTCCATAAAACCTTTACCCTCCCATTTTACCCCTTTAGGAGTGAATTCAGTCCATTTCACCCACATATATCTTTTTTAATTGTAATCGAGAACTTACATACCTATTTATTTTCATACTTCATAGTCCAGAAATGAGAAAATTTCCAAACAAACTTTATCCCCCTTCTGGGGGTTTTTTTTCAGTTAACCTACACAGATCTTTTTCAATTGTAATCGTGAATTTATTTACCTATTTTCATACTTCTAAGTCTAGAAATTAGTAAATTCCTATACAATCTTTACCCCGCTATTTTACCCCTACAGGGAAAAATATCGTCCATTTTACCTACACAGATATTTTTAATTGTAACCTAGAACTTATATACTTATTTTTATACGTCTAAGTCCAGAAATGAGAAAATTTCCATACAAAGTTTATACCACCCATCCACCCTCATTTTACCCCTTAAGGGGGGAATTTAGCAAATTTCATATACCTACACACATCTTTTTTAATTTTAATCTAGAACTTATATACCTACTTTCATACTTCTTAGTCCAGAAATGAGAAAATTCCATATAAATTTTACCCCTTAAGAAGTTAAATTTCTTAAAAACATTTTCTTAGCGCTCACTCACATCTTTAAAAGAACCCCTGTACCAAATTTCAAGTTTCTAGGCGCAGCAGTTTAGGTTGGTTTGCCGTTTGCCCGCGGCTACGCCGCCGCCGTTAGTGTCCATCCCTCAGGAACAGTTTGGACCCTTAAAGGGGTGACTCAGGTCATCAATATGAACAACTTTTTCTATGGGACCAATGCCGGGAACTCAAAAAAAAATTCTTCATTTCCATACAAAAAATTCCCGCCGCCCGGCCAGGTTGTATGGGAATGTCGAATTTTATTTTGAGTTCATACCATTGTTCCCATAGGAAAAGTTGTTCATTTTGTTGGTCTGAGTCACCCCTTTAAGGGTCCGAAACGATAAAAAATTCACCGTGTATGCAAACTAATGCCTTAAGTTCATTCAAATGACGATAACTTTTTTTTTTAATGAACCGATTTTGATGAAACAAACTTTAAATGTTTTGCTGGGTTAAAACAAAGCAATTGGTGAAAGTTTGAAGTAAATCGGTTCAGTATTTACGGAGATAATCGTGATCATACATACAGACAGACAGACAGACAGACAAGAAATTCGAAAAAAAATTCTTTGCTTTCTATTATTCTTTTTAAGTGTCCCTCTATCCATTTCAGTCAAAAATTCTAAATGTACAGACAAAATATTTTTACTGTTTTATTATATGTATAGATATATATAGTAAGGAAGTAAGGATAAGTAAAAGAGGAATGAATATTTAAAAAAAAACATATTTCAATAGTTCATACCTCACAACCCCCTTTATTTTAGGGGACGACAGAGTCAAATATTGCAAGACAATGCTCATTTTTAACAAGACAACAGTCTTGAAGATGGACAAGTCAATCGAAAATGTGAGTTAGCTGGCCCAGCATGTATGCATAATATGTATGCAATCTTGAAGCCCATCAACATGCTAAACGTGGCCTTTCGGTCTTATGGCCTCAGGCTCTGTCTACCTCGCAAGGGAAAAAGACGTAATACTTTGTATGTACATAGTATCACGTCTTTTTCCCTTGCGGAGTAGACAAAGCCTAGGTCTATAAGACCCAAAGGCCACGTTTAGCATGTTGGTGGATATTAGAAGAAAAACGGAATCAAAATAGTGATGGGTTGCTAGCCGCATCGCTTATTAATAAGATTCCATGGAATTTTGCCCATTCCCTTGTTTCGATTTTACGATCTGCGCGGGAAGAGAAACAGCTGGTACATTCTACGTTTTTTTTTTCTTCGAGACTAGCATGAAAGAAATATAAATATCACATCTACTAGTATAATCCCTCTCTCTGATATTTAGGATATTTAAGAGCTAGGCTCTTGTCGGTGTCAGTAGGTAGAAAGAAACACATACATTGCCTTTTGTGGCAGAAAATTATGGAGTGGTTTGCCATAAGTTCACTTACATTTTTTCAATTTTTTCAACCGACTTCAAAAAAAGAGGACGTTCTATATTCGACTGTATATTTTACTATCTACGATCTGCGCGGAATAGAAGTAATCTATTTCAATATAGTTATTTATCATTTTCCACTGCTGGGCAAAGGCCTCCCTCTCTTTTTCATATATTACTAAGAGAAAAATATTATTATAATTTAATCAATTTATGAAGATTTTACTCTATTCTGTAAATTCTATAATTTGGAATAAAAGTGAGGGGACGTGAGAAAATGTTAAACTTTCATGGGAAAATAAGCTTTGGAGGCGCAACTTTGCGGTAAAACTTTTTTTCACTTATTCAATTTTTTTCTTGTATGCTGAATGAAAAATGAGCTGAAAAATGCAAGTTATGTGTGTCTTGAATATATTAAAATCATATGCCTGTTGCAATTTTCTTCAGAACCATTTATGGTACTCAATAGATGTGTCAATATCGTAAAGGATTAATAATATCGAATAAGTTATTCGCTGTCAGATTTGTTGAGCTGCCTTATACTAAATACTATCTATGTCAGAAAAAAAAGAAAAGATAAAAATATAAATTAACATACAAAGCCCTTCAGGCAAGTAGGCGACCAATACTGTTGAAAATAGTTTCTTCGGCGTCTTTTTCTCTGCAGTGGTCGGTTCCGAAACGCTAGTAGTTTGTAGCTTTTGAACAATAATTAATAATTTGAATATAATTTAATAAGTATTATTTTAATTAGCGTGAAAAAGTGCCTCAAAAGGCCTATTTTCTGAATAAATCTTTGAATCTTTGAAACAGATACTGATCTGACAAAAGGCGCTAAATTCCTGAATATGAAAACCGGCCTTTAAGATTCAGCCTAAACACCTTAGAATTTCGTCGTACCACAGCAGATTTGTGTATTTTACACAGGATTGCTCATGGGTCAATAGATTCTCAGTTACTCAGCAAACTTTGAATAAAGATACCTTCTCGTTCAGCCAGGGTTCCACAGTTATTTAGTATACCACCTGCGAGGAATAATGTGGGTTAGAATAATCCTGTTGTTAGAATTTGTGATGTGTACCTACAACAAATGTAGTAACACTATTCCGTGTGACTTATTTGTTACACTGAATACAAACACATAGTCACTAAACGTAAAAACCAGCCAAGTGCCAGTCGGACTCGCGCACGAAAGGTTCCGTACCATTCTCTAACGTCTAAAAATGAGCCCACATTAGACGGTGGTAACTGAAGAGAGATTTATAAAGTCCTACTTCACAAGGGAAATTAGAAAAAATATTATCCATTTGAGTACCACCACGACTAGAGGCAAGCGGGTAACAAGATTTCGTAGGTATATTATCTATTTTGATTCCCGAGCGCAATAGGTACCAAGCGGCCTCCTATCGTTCCGCCAAGCACCTCGCGCTGTCGAACGTAAACGCATTGCTATTATTTTAGGTATTATTATTAAAACTGCTATGATGATGCTGTCGATCCCTCGGGAACAGTACTTTTCTCCAGGATAAAATGTACACTATGTCCTTCACCGTACACCAGAAAACAAGTTTGCAAAATTTAATGACGATTGGTACAATAGATAGGACGTAAAAATGAAACAAAAAATCAAACTCACTTTCGCATTTATAATATTAGCTAGAATGCCCTTGCTTTAACTTCGTAGTTAAAGCAAGGGCAGTCAGGTAAAATTTACATCCTCGTGGATGTAAACTTTACCTGACGACTTCTTTGACTCAGTGCGGTACCAGTTGAATTTTCTTTGAATTGTAGGGTTCCAGGTTTAATCCCGACCAGGACAATCATGTCCAATCTGAAAAAGATCATTTTCCATCTTGACCTGGCCGGGGATCGAACCCGGCCACTCTCGTGTCGCAGGCTGGCGTGTTGACCGCTGCGCCACGGAGCTAGTCAAATATATATTATATGAACGGTCAAATCAGTAAAGTGCATGTCGAAATCGCTTAGTCTCCAAAACAATTGTTTATTTAGTCGTATTATAAATACATCCCACCCACATCGCCGCCGAAATTCCCAAATCAATCAAAATGGCTAAGCCATAAACAAGAAACCCGAAAGCAACAGTTAGAATACAAATGTATGAATCAATATTCAATGCAACAAACATGCATTGATGCACTTAGTTTATCATATGACTTTGTTTGTATGGATTACTGCGTATTAATTTTAATCAATTTTAAAATATGAGAAGTCATACACACCGAGATAAGAGGTGGTTGCAGGTATATCGGGTATGCTCACCTGCTTGCTTTTCCCCCATTCATCTGAGTGATTAGTTTGTTCGTTCCCTTTCCAAAACTAACAGATTCCCCAGCCCTATAATGCGTCCAATTGGCAGCAGCGTTGGCGCTGTAGCTCAGCTGTACCGAAAGTGTCTTTAAATCGCACTAGGGTGAGTTCGATCCCAGCTTAGGTCAAGATTAAAAACGATTTTTTTCAGATAGACCCGGTCTTGAATATATATTTATATATGTATCTATTATAAAATATATAATCGTTGACTTAAATAAATGAATTAATAAATATATAGTGACATATCACACAAATTGAGCTAGCCCCACAGTAAGTTGTGAACTTGTGTCGTAGAATACCAACTCAACGATATTATATTTTACAATCGATACTTATATAGATAAACATCCAAGACCCAGGTCAATCTTCAGAAGATCGTTTTCCATCATGACCTGACCGGGGATCGATCCCGGGCATCCTCGTGACGCAGGCTGGCGTGTTGACTACTTCCACGGCGCTCGTTAATGATAGTAAAAAAGTATCCCACGACACAAGTTCAAAACTTATTGTGAGGCTAGCTCAATCTGTATCATTTCTCACTATAGTATATATTAAATTATTTATACACCAAAATCCCCCTCTTCCATGCTGGTCTGGGAGAAAAGAAAAAACGTAATATGTACCAGCTGCTTCTCTTCCCGCGCAGATCGTAAAAGCCGATCGGGAATGGGTATAATCTGAGGAATCAAGTTAATAGGCGATACGGCTAGCAACCCATCACTATTTTGATTCCGTTTTCCACCTAATGCCCACCAACATACTAAACGTGGCCTTCAGGTCTTATGGACCTAGGCTCTGTCTACCCCGTAAGGGAAAAAGACGTGATACTATGCTATGCTAAAGTCCCCAGAAAAGAATCATGGATTTTGTAGTTAAATATTGTACGGTGGTATAAAACTCTTGGTGTGTGCTAATACAACTCGCACTTGGCCAGTCTTTATTTTTAGATAATAAAATAGAATTTTGGAAGGGAATTTAATATCTGTAACGGAAGTTAGTGGCAGCTCCGTGGCGCAGTGGTTAACACTCCAGCCTGCGACACGAAGTGCCCGAGTTCGATCCCCGGCCAGGTCAAGATATAAATGATCTTTTTCAGATTGGCCTGGGTCTTGGATGTTTATCTATATATGTATTTGTTATAAAATATAATATCGTTGAGTTAGTATCCCATAACACAAGTCTCGAACTTAACTTGGGGCTAGCACAATCTGTGTGATTTGTCCGTATATATTTATTATTTATTAATTTCTACCGTACAAGATTTTTTATACATACAGACCTTGTTATTAACAGTTACATCAATAAACACCATTAAAGCCCCTTTAATAATCTCGTCTCGTAAACAGTACAGAGTACACTTATTCGATCAAGTAAGCACTTATCAAATCAAACCTTTCAAACAAACTTTATCAAGTAATTGATCTCAAGAATCTCAAATCAAATATTTGCAAGAAGTGTAATGTTCTCCCAATATATGCAACTGTCACAGTATACAGATAGATGTGCCAGAAGGCAAGTTGAAAATGAGTTGCTTATAGCTAAACGGCTTCAGAGTCTCAGACACCGCCGATTAGTAGCTAGTCTGTGTGTCTTTTACAGGCTGCATTTCGGTGAGTGCGCACAGGAACTGCACGATCTAATTCCCCCTGCACCATTCCATCTTCGGAAGATACGGCGTGAGCAGGGATTCTACCCGTACGTGCTTGATATTCCTGTACTACATCGTACTTTTCGATTCGCCTCCTCCTTGATTATGCGAACCGCAAAGGAATGGAATTCCCTCCCCGCGTCACTATTTACGGACACGTACAATTTTGGGATTTTCAAGGCAAGAGTGAATAGGCATTATTTGAGCTAAAGTGTACCACCCTAGAACCTCAAACGCACTCAAATTATTACTTAAAAAAAAAGAATAAAAGTACTACGAATTATCTTTCCAAAGACCTATCAATGCTTTTACCACCATGTATTGTATATGATAAGACTGTGCAACTAAAAGTTCATGCCCCAGAATAATCAATAATCACAGTAGTCCGTTATAAAATAATCAGTTGTATCAACAAAAGGTATTGCATATTTTTAAACTGTGCAATTTTAAGGTCAAACACCGGTATGCCTTATGCATTTTATGTCTTTTCGTCAATACGTCTTTACTGACCTTATATGTCCTTCAATTCTTTGCTAAGCTATTTTATTACAACAATTATTTGTTTTTAATGTAAATTGCTTGCCAAATGTAGACGGTATTTCCATACAGCTGACTCAATAAGTTGGAAAATTCTTGATCATAAATATTTTATAGGCGATGCATGACAAATCAGTACTTATAAGAATGTCATTTGATAAATGTCTCAGCATATTACATCCAACTCTGTCCTCTCTTAAAGATAAGGCAAGTACGGAAAAGTAAATTTCGTGAAATATAGAAAAGCTTTGGAGCTTAAAAAAGTTTTTAATTAAAGTTACAAAATAAAATTATGTTATTCGTTGCAGAAGTAATAAATATATAAGGACAAATTACACTGATTGAGCTAACCCCACTGTAAATTGTAACGTTGGGTCGTGGGGTTACTACATAATGCTAGTGTATAGATTTTTGTACTATATATACCTACTTATATAGATAAATTAGCGACCCGGACCCCGGCTTCGCACGAGTGCAATATACATACAAACCTTTCTCTTGAATCACTCTATCTATTAAAAAAACCCGCATCAAAATCCGTTGCATAGTTTTAAAGAACTAAGCATACATAGGGACAGACAGAGAGGAAGTTACTTTGTTTTATACTTTTGATAGCTTTTAATTAAACTTACAAAAATCAATACTGTTATTAGTTGCAGAATAAATAAATTCCTCGCTGGCCAGATGGGTTGGAGAGGTCTCATTGATGTTTATGAGCTTTGTTTAGCTTGTATTTCCTAAGTCGCCTCTTACGACATCCACGGGAAGACTTGGAGTACTCCTATTCTAATCTGCCGGAAACCACACGGCTGAGATATGTTTAAAGATTTGTTAAATATTTTCAAGTAGAATAGGACCACTCCTAGTCTTCCCATGGATGTAAGAGGCGACTCTTACATCCATGGGAAGACTAGGAGTGGTCCTATTCTACTCTACCGGAAACCGCACAACTGCAGTATGAATTAGTTACAGTATGAAGATGTAACTTAAAAATAATTATTGTCTGTAAAATCGGTATAAGGACTATAAATAATAATAAATAAATATAAATAAATATATACGGACAAATCACACAGATTGAGCTAGCCCCAAAGTAAGTTCGAGACTTGTGTTATGGGATACTAACTCAACGATACTATATTTTATAGCAAATACATATATAGATAAACATCCAAGACCCAGGCCAATCTGAAAAAGATCATTTTCCATCTTGACCTGGCCGGGGATCGAACCCGGTTACTCCGTGTCGCAGGCTGGCGTGTTGACCGCTGCGCCACGGAGCTAGTCAACTATAATTTTATATGATAACAGTGGAAGAGACATTCGGCTTGTGTCGATGCGTCACAAGCTTTATATTAATTTAATTACTCTCATTACTGGCAGTAGCGGATCGATTCTAAGCTTAAGGAAAATAGCTTTTCAAAATCAAAGAAAACTGATTTCTTCTAATACGATTATCATAAATGCGATTTTTTTATGATATAGGACGGCAAACGGGCAAGCGAGTCACCTGATGGTAAGCGATCAGCGCTGCCCATGGACAACTGCAACAGCAAGGTTTAACAGGAGCGTTGCCGGCCTTTGAAGGAGTTGGGGGAAGGACATCGGGGGAGGAAATGGGGGAAGGACGGGCCTCCAGCTCTCTTACTCACCAAACGGAGCATAGAAGCGGTAAAGCTTCTACTCAAACGTCGATTTTTTGTAAGAGTGTGGTACTTCCCCGGACCAGCCGGCCTATTCATGTTACTAGCAAACATTGTTTTTGTTGATAGTGTGGCTCTACCACAACTAAAACTATAACTCTGTATTCTATCTACATTACCTGTCCATTCTTCAACCACCAAAACGATATAGATAAAACTTGATCATCATCATTTCGAGTAGGTGTCAAAGTCAATCGACCATGCACACCCTGGTGTCAGAGTTCTTTGGAACCGCCTCTCGGCCTCTGACGTGGTTCCTTTAACGACTACCAGATGGCAGCTGGGACCAACGGCTTAACGTGCCTTTCGAAGCACGGAATAAAACATATAAAGGTAATTTATGACTCGGGGAAGAAAATAAGGTACATTTTATCCCGGAAGAAGTTACTGAGCTTTCACGCTAACGAAGCTGTGAATGAAAGCTAGTAGGATATAACACTATGCGGACAAATTCGCGGCTTTATGCCACAAACGTCGAGTGTATGCAAACCAAACAGTTTGTGACGTCGCGTGCCGCGCTCGCGTGCTAGGCTTAATTAATATTTATTAATTTAATTACTCTGTCTCATTACTGGTGGTAGCGAGTTCGGTTCTAAGCTTGAGGGAAATTGCTTTTGAAAATCAAGGAAATTGTACTGATTTATATTTTGGTCTTATTTTGTTAAACAAATTCTTCTTTATTCGATTCAGGTGCGAAAGACGAAGGTGCTAAGTGCTGATTTTTAGGGTTCTGTACCCAAAGGGTAAAAACGGGACCCTATTAATATCGCTCCGCTGTCCGTCTGTCTGTCTGTATGTCCGTCTGTTACCAGGCTGTATCTCATGAACCGTGATAATATATATTATTTGCATCACATTTGTAATTTTGTAATATGTCCATACAAGTGTCTGATTTTTAGGGTTCCGTACCCAAAGGGTAAAAACGGGACCCTATTAATATCGCTCCGCTGTCCGTCTGTCTGTCAGTCTGTCTGTCCGTGTGTCATCAGGCTGTATCTCATGAACCGTGATAGTTAGACTGTTAAAATTTTCACAGATGAATTATTTCTGTTGCCGCTACAACAACAAATACTAAAAATTTAAATAAATTAAATATTTAAGGGGGCTCCCATACAACAAACATGATTTTTTTGCCGTTTTTTATAGATAACGGTACGGGACCCTTCGTGCGCGAGTCTGACTCGCACTTGGCCGATTTTGGTTCTATCCTTAGTTTTGGTCCTTAAAAACCAGAGGTGCACCTTCCTCTAATAACTTACAATAAATTCAATATTTATTAAGAAACACAACAGCATGCTCAGAACGTCATTATTTTAAGCATGTTATTGATAAATTTATTACATAGATTAATGTTGATTAATGATTATCGTGGCCCGGGTGTGCGGTTCATTTATTTTTGCTATGACGTGTAAGGATGATTATTCATTACAAGACTTTAAAGCAGCATTAACTGATTCAAAAGTGGAAGCTCTTTCAGTTGATTTACCGACATACAAGATCCTTACTAATATTATAAATACGAAAGTGAGTTTGTTTGTTTGTTTGTTACGCTTTTACGCCGTAACTACTAAACCGATCATCATGAAATTTTGCATACAAGTTCTCTGGAGTGCGGAGAAGGACATAGGCCTTTGGGAATAGTACTTTTATCCCTGGAAAAAGTACTATTCCCGAGGGGTCGACACTGACGCGGGCGGAGCCGCGGGCGAAAGCTAGCAGTTTATATATGAAATACACATTATATTGATCTTTAATAAGTTTACAAAACGTCTTGATAAATTTCCCAACTGAAAGTGACATGGATGATGAAATTGAAGTGGTAAGGAAAGGACGTATCACCTTTGTCAATTGGTGATATTGTCTCATACATTGAATACTTTTCTGACACACATTGGATTGATAGTAAGCTAAATTTGCATGTTGGATTTGCGGATAAATAAATTAATAAATTTATACGAACAAATCACACAGATTAGCTAGCCCCAAAGTAAGTTCGAGACTTGTGTTATGGGATACTAATTCAACGATACTATATTGTATACTCGTAAAAAATACATACAGACATCCAAGACCCAAGCCAATATGAAAAAGATCATTTTCCATCTTGAGCTGACTGGGGGATCGAACCCGGGCACCCTCGTGTCGCAAGCTGGCGTGTTAAACACAGCGCCACGGAGCTCGCCAAAATCTGAAATCACATTAAAATCACCGCATGCGCACAAGCACTGCAATAAGGCATTAAAATTATTTAAATAGGTGGAGCGCCCCTATATTCACTTTTAGAATAGACATTCTGTGCAATGAGTTAAAATTACCTTAATTTTAATAAAAAAAGTTAGTAATACTCATTGAAGCATATGTCTGATATAATAATAGTTTTATAGTATAGTTAATAGATTCACGTGTTACTTTGCGGAAGTCAAAGCTACATTTACTTTGAGACAATTTACTTTGCGTGCTTCCGCCCACAGTTAGTACCCTTTAGTAGCCTTCAGCCCCCAGTAGTGGGTGGGCGCTGGCCAGCAATAGTTTGCATGAACTAACTGGGGCGGAAGCACGCAAAGTAAATTGTCTCAAAGTAAATGTAGTTTTATAGTAGTAAAAGTTTTGTTGATGTGTTTCATTCTCATTTAATTGTTGAAAAGAGTTTCTTTTGGCGTTTCTTCTCTGCAGTGGTCGGTTCCGAAACGCTACTAGTCTGTAGCTTTTGCACATTAAGTAATAATATAAATATGACTAAATTAGATCCTTTAAAATGTGATTTGACGTGAAAAAGTGCCTGCAAAGGCCTATTTTCTGAATAAACGTTTTGATTTTTTTTTTATTTAGGAAAAAATAAGCTTAAAAAGAATATAATTGCTAAAATTCATAGAATGAGAAATACCTACCACGTTTATATGAATTCCTATTTCGTATAAAAAAAAACACAAAAAATCACAGTTTTTTACCGTAATATTTTTTGATGTAGAGATAGATTTTTACACACGATGATTTTCTACGGTAAATATATAAAAAACTTAATTTTCGTAACTTCCTTCTTCTAGGTCTGTTAATAAACTAAACATGAGTTTAGTTACTCTATTCACTATTTTCTACTAATCGCATTAAAAAGTCGCACAGATAACACACGCATAGTGAGGCTCACCTGCAACTGCATACGTGACAGACTGCAAGACGCCCGCTGGTAGTCCAGCAAATAAGGACGTCATATAGATATTTTGATAACGATATGAATGTAATGTTTAAATTATTGTCAATTAATCTGGCAATACCGGGAAAATGTATTAAGAATGACGGATGTATTTTAACAATAGACGATAAAACAGAAACAACTATTTTATGTACAAAGAGATTAGAAATCGCAGATATAAATATATACGGACGAATGACACTGTCTAGCATCTGTTATCTGTGCCACTTTTTAATGCGATTAGTCGCAAAATAGTGAATAATAATAATAATAATAATAATAACGTTTATTGACAGTTTTCTTTTTTTACATTATAATGTGTGTACAATAATAACATAGGTAAGTATATAGCCTATGGTACCAGCTTTTCCAAATACATCCGATTATTCAACTACAGAATAGAGCAACTATTACTCATGTTTAGTTTATTAACAGACCTAGAAGAAGGAAGTTAGGAAAATTAAGTTTTTAATATATTTACCGTAGAAAATCATCGTGTGTAAAATCTATCTCTACATCAGAAAAATATTATGGTGAATAACTGAGAAATTTTGTGATTTTTTTTATACAAAATAGGAATTCATATAAAGGTGGCAGGTTCTCATTCTATGCATTTTTAAGCTTAGTTATGTTTTGAAATAAATGAGACTGAAACACATCAACAAAACTTTAACTACTATAAAACTATTATTATATCAGACATATGCTTCAATGAGTTTTACTAACTTTTTTTTATTAAAGCATTACATAGCCGTGTGGTATCCTGCAGAGTAGAATAGGACCACTCCAAGTCTTCCCGTGGATGTCGTAGAAGGCGACTTAGGAAATACAAGCTAAACAAAGCTTATAAACATCTAAGACACCTCTCCAACCCGTCTGGCCAGCGTGGAGAGTGTAGGCCAAGTCCTCTGGCTGCTCTAGCCAAGTATGGCCCTAGTAGTACAGAGAGGGTCGTGCTCCTGTAGTGGAGACTAAAAAGGACCTGATGATGATGATGATGAAATAATTACGATTGAAGAAACAAATGGGCGTCCAGAGAGAGTCGTGAGAGTTGTTGCTCAAGCGGAGGAAGTGTTAACGCCGCAAGTAACTTCGGAGAAAGTGCAGAATACGGCTTGATACCTCTGAGTTGGCAAAGGGGCAACACCGGTGTGTTGCCCCTTTTGCCGACAACAATCGTCGGCTAGTTTGAGGAGCCCAGTGGGCGGTTTGCTTCCACTTGCCAAGTAAAGTCAGATATCCTATTTATGGCAGCCACTCACTTCCCTTAACCTACTATTGTCATTTAAAAATAACATAATTCCATCTCCAGCTACGAGAAATTTGAATATGTCACATGTTCAAGGGCATATGATAAATTGGTGTTTCTAGGAGCGGGTTCTGGCAGGTCTGTCTCACTTCCCGGGTCGATATCGAAAACATACCTACACGCTCTTCTTCTTCGACGGGTCTCTACGTGTTGAATCTATATTCAACAGTTCCAGTGTTGGATATATAAACTTCTGAAAAGACCGGGGTAACACCCGTGATTTCAAAAGAAACAAACACGCATACACACACGATCCCTGAAAATATACATTCTTTTGGATAGACGTGAAATAAAACAACATTGATACATTTTCAAGAAACTCCATGAAATCCTGTCGACATCAAAGGAAAGATTTTCCTTGGGCGCTTCTGTTATAGTAAAAGGAGAAATACCGATAAAAATATGCAATTTTAGTCGGTATTCCTATCGTTAGCTAGACAATAAAATCGTTAAAATAGCAGGGCAACTGCGATACTGCGCATCGGCTAAAAGCCAATACATCACGGAACACTACAATGCCGCGAACGTACCGCCCATGGGCAACTTAGCTGTAGTAGATACGCAATGGGCAGATCTTCAAGTTTCTCTAGAGATAGAAAGCAATTTTAAAGACTGATGCCAGATTTGACATAGTTATTAATGAGATATACAATTATTAAATTTTAATAAATAATTTTATAGTGCTATTTGAGTTTAGCCTTTTTGTATGCATCAATTAGCGATAAACTTCATATATATTTATTTATTAGGGTAAAATCGGGATTAACCCTGACGAATAAGGGGCCGGTGTCCGTCCATCCATCTGTCACAGGGCTATATCTATTGAATTGTAGTAAGTATAGAGTTGAAAAAATTCACAGAATGTGTTATCTTTTGCTTGAAATTTTTGCTTGTGAAATGAAAATAGAACCGAAAGGGGGTCCCATACAAGATACCTAATTTTTTGGTGTTATGTCTCGATTCTGTAGTCACGGCCTCAGGGCTTGATGAAGAAGATTATGTAGTTGTTTCTCACTTAATATTGAGACGTCAAACCAAAGATAATTAATAACAATTGTATCTATGCCCATAACACAAGTCTCGAACTTATCTTGGGGCTAGCTTAATCTGTGTGATTTGTCCCTATATATGCAAGAAATAAATTATTTATCCTAGAGAGGATACTGGAGAAGTTTCATACGTCCTTTCCATAAACTCAGAGTTCACATATAAGATGAGTTTTGTTGTTAAAAAATTGTAAGGTAACTTTAGTGTGTGCGACTCGCACTCGGCCGGTTTTATTTAAGACTTGTCGTCTACAGCTAAGTGGTCTATGTGGTAGCAAGCAATATCTCATAGCAGCGTATGTCATGCGAGCGGAGCGGGGAGGCGTCGCTTGTCAAATTAGCGTCGCTCCGGCTGCTTGTTAATAGCAATGGCTGGTGACGATTCCGTGGATTTTAGCTTTTTGATAAATGACGTCTTCTATTCGTATGTGAAGAAATAGTGGCTACTTTTTTTTATTAACTTTCATGGGCTGCACTAATGTCACTTAATTCAAGTTGCCGATAGGCATGCTTTAAGTAACATGTATAATGTTAGCACAAGAAAATGCACTATGACTCAAATAAGTAAGAGTATTATTGGTATGGCACCTAAAATATATAATAAACTTCCAAATGACATAAAGTCCTCAATTAATATAATATTAAAAAAAAATGTTATTTACTCTACTTATTGATAAATGTTATTATTGTATTGATGATTTTCTAAATGACCAATTGTAACCTAAACTTATTAATTACTTAACTAACTTATTCTTTATTTACCTGACTTATATAATTTGTGTAAGATTTATTTATCACTAGTATCATAATAATATATGAACAAATTACGTTCAATTTAATTAAGAACAAACATTTTTATATTTGTACTAGCTTTCGCCCGCGGCTCCGCCCGCGTCAATGTCGATCCCTCAGGAATAGTACTTTTCCCTGGATAAAAGTTGCCGTTATACAGCATCCTTATCCTTATCCTTACTTCCTTACTAATATTATAAATGCGAAAGTAAGTTTGTTTGTTACGTTTTCACGCCGTAACTACTGAACCGATCATCATGTAATTTTGCATACAAGTTCTCTGGAGTACGGAGAAGGACATAGGCTACCTTTTATCCCGGGAAAAAGTACTATTCCCGAGGGATCGACATTGACGCGGGCGAAGCCGCGGGCGAAAGCTAGTGTGTTAATATAAAAATTCAAACGACGTCCTATCAATTAATTTAACTAAATTTCTGACTTAATTCTAAATGCGAAAATAAGTAAGTTTATAAGCTTTGCTTATTATTGTATTGTTTGTGACGCTTTCGCTATTGCACCAATGTTTATTAAACTGTACAAATATATTGGGTACCCTTAAGGTGATACCACTGTAAATACGGTCGTTCTGAACCTTATTTATCTCGCAAAATACTTAAATTAGGAGTTTCAAATCTAAGTAATATGATTTTTGACTATTTCATCTCCAAAAATTGAAGATGAAAACACGTTTTGATAAAATTTTCTCGATAGAAATATTTTTTGAAAAATGGTCTTCGCTCGCAGAGTTTTTGTTATTGTAGCTCAAATGCGACGAATGAAATAATGATTTTTAGACTAAAAGATAGGTTATTAGTAATTCATCAAAATGTAAATATGAAAATACAATTAACCGGTCTGATTTTATATAAAATAGAAATAACGAATTTGGCGCTTACGTTTTTTTCTTTCAGCGACTCGAGACTATCTCCTATCTCATCATTCACGGGCTAAACCGCCAAGCGCTATCCCTTGCGCGCACTTGATCAGTCCTTTGCCGAGCGAAGGTACCAAACATTTGAGGCCTCGCCTTAATATAAATGCTCTTCCATGCTGGTCTGGGAGAAAAGAAAAAACGTAGAATGTACCAGCTGCTTCTCTTCTCGCGCAGATCGTAAAATCCGATCGAGGGAATGGGTAAAATTTGAGGAATAATGTTAATAGGCGATGCGGCTAGTAACCCATCACTATTTTGATTCCGTTTTCCGTTTAATGCTCACCAACATGCTGTACGTGGCCATAAAGTCTCATAAACCTAGGATCTGTCTACCCCGCAAGGGAAAAAGACGTGATACTATGTATGTATGTATTTAATATAAAAAAATCAGTCCCGGAGGGAATCGCAGTTACGCAGATATGGCCGTTAGTTAATTTAAATGATAAAAAATTTAACGAAATATAACAAAGAACAAACTTATTTTTTATTAATTGTACAGCACTTATCACTGAAATTCCATCAGTTAAGCACCTTGTCAAAGTAAACGACAAAGGGTTCCACAAAACCACGGATTAGTAGACCGTAAAGTGTGATGTAGATTCCAACCGAAGTAAGATGATAAGCCGAAACCGCAACCGAATATTTGATCCTGTAGCCAGTTTCGCCCAAGGTCAAAACCAAATTAGACCAGAACTTTTAAATTGAGTATTTTTAATTTTATGGCCTTTACGTGCAAGACATAAAAAAGGGATTATCAAAAAATATGATTTAAGCATAAAACAGGTACTTACAAAAACAAAATGATTTAGACGTATTATATTGAAAACGCAACAGGGGTTGTACAAGTATTGCAGATAATTTTAAACTGATTAATTTACACATTATAATTCAAGCAGATTTTTTGGTTTGTCCAAAATTTTGGCTGAATTTTAACTAAAGCCGAAATTTTGCCGAAATAGAAATTGCAAGTCGAAACCAAAACCAGAACCAAATTTTCGGTCGTCCCTAATTACCTGCGTGTCAAATTTATTTACACGCAGTTATCCTTTGTCCCGTCTTTATTGCAGTAAGTGCAGTAACTGTCTTGTAACAATCGGGATTATTAACGATCTTTTGTTTGGCAAGAATTAGTTTTTAATTATACGCAGGAAGTGAGTAACGATTGTTTTTGAACAAAGATGCCTGGAAAACTGGCTGCGAAATGCTAATTTTTAATAGACATAAGTGTTGTTAGAGGGAGCAAAAATAAAAAATTACATACAACTTTTATTTTGGAATTTAATAATTTGCACTGCCTCTTTATTTAAATTTAAAACCTAAGAATATTTATGATAAGTCTTAAAGATCAAAAACTGTTTTCCTTGAAAGCGCCTAGATGACGAAAATTCGCAAATTTAAAATTACCGAAAAAAAAACAAAGCATTGTCGACCTTAATTTATTACTTTTGTTAAAAAAATTAAAAAAATAAAGTTGTTTTGTAATGACCACAATTTTGCCAAGCATTGATCTGTTCTTAAGAACTCAACAAGAGTGAGCACAAATACTTCCGCAGCAGCTAAAAAGTTAAGCATTTTATACTTCCATCATATTCCAGCCAGTAGTTTTGCAGAAAGGATAACAAATATCAATCTATGCTCTATTAGTTAGGTGAAAACAAAAAGTAGTTAGCCGGCCTGGCCAAGTTCGCAGGAAAGAGGCCGCTTCTAACTAGTCGTGGTTTTTACAGCTGAGTTAACAATAATGAATAAAAATTAAAATAATAATAATAAACAAGTAATCTTCAATAAATAGCGCGTATAACAGACGGCCGACTGGGCAAAAAGGTTACTAAATAACCAGGGCCTCAAAAACTTCATTATAAAGGATACACATTCATTAGGGCTACACACTGTTACAAAATTATTCCTGTAACATTTATTTGGGTTGCCTACCACTTACCTACCTGTTTTGCTCTTTACTTATAAAAGTGTAACAGACATAATGTTTTCTGTAACCAAACTGTTAGAAAACTGTTTTTACAATTTTCTATGTACGTGTTTGCACAGTTTGTATCCATATAGGCATTTCTCAGGCAAGTGTGTGTAAGTTATACCAATGTAAACTTTATTATATTAAATCTTATGAACCAGTATTTTCGAAAACAGATTAAAAGTGTTACATTTTCTTTCTATTTTACTTTTAAAACAGTGGGCTTCTTACGGCTGATTTAATAAAGGTAAAGAAATCTAAAAAAATATTGTAACATAATGCTTTTACTACGAGTACGTTAACCTTGCATTACAACAACAAGGCAGTTTTCTAATTTCTAAAAAATAAACTTGCCGTCTCTGTCGCTTTTGAGATCTATCAAAAGAGGAGCGCGTCAAAAGCGGCATCTCGCGTCGATTCCGTCAAGATAAAGCTCGCAACAATACAAGAGCTTTTAGCGTGACTGCTGCTAATTGCATGCCTTGATTTCCCGATCCAAGGCGATAACGTTTATCGCTGTATAGCCATAATTAGCTTACATAAAGTTTATTGGACATATTCGGATGGGTCGTTGATGATAATCATCTGTTGAAGGATTTAAAAAGTCGAAAAAGGATAAATATCTGGGTAGTCATTTCAAACGGCAATACGTCACGTGTCCGTCTTACGAATTTTTAATCAGGTCTCGTGTCCCGACGCAAGTTTAAAATTTTTAACCCATCCTTAAAAGTGCACGCCGGAAAAGAAGTTTTCAATTCGAAAATATAAATAACCTTTGCACTTTGAGTGAATGCACTTCATGCAAATCATTGCTGGCCAGAACCAACCCACTACTGTAAAGGGGATATTATACCATCCTGAATCGCATCCTGAATCGGATCCGATGAGAGGGACGCCGCTATACGTGCGATACGATTGGAGATATCTCGCATCGTTTCTAACGTATAGCGGCGTCCCTCCCATCGGATCCTAAATTCAGGATGGTTTATGGGTCCGTACTACCTCACACTGCTTTGCATGATTGACTATAATATCAATAATAATTAAATACTCAAGTTGAAATAAAAATGCAGCAAAGTTCAGGACTAACTCTGGTAACTATATGACTCAAAAACACGATTGCGTTAAATTTTCTCGATAGAAAAAAAATGCGAAGTTGCCTCCAAATCACGTCTAATTTACTCGGTATACAGCATTATTCACCAAATACATTAAAATTAACCATGAAACTTTTGATTAGTATTGCATTACAGATAAGGCAGCCATCATGTGTTTTTCTTTTTCGAATAACCCTTGAATATTCCTAAAAAACGAAAATATCCAAAGTAGCCAACGCGTTTAGACCATTCGCGTTTGTACCGCCACACCGCCTGGCCTATGGCGGGCTCTTAATAGGCGCCTAAGTCCCTTCATGGCCACCATTAATAGTTGATGCATGCAAACCAAGCCAATAGTAACGTGTTGATTTACTCTCCATGCATCGGTTGTCTGGAAGTAATCGCTTTTAGCGATAAGACCATTGTGCATTTAAATCTTTTATTTGTTTTCTATTTTATAAGCTCATTCTTTGGTGTACAATAAAGAGTTAGTTCATTCATTCATTCAATATTGCTTCATCCTTCGAAACTGCAGCAGCATCGAAAATCTTGCTCTCGACACGTGTTTCGCCTCTACACGATCTTCAGGCTAACTTTAGGCAAAAGCACACAAAGTACTTTAAACTCAAAGTGCATGTAACTTTGACTTCCGCAAAGTAACGCATGAATCAATTCATAACCTTGTATTTAACAGTTAAAGACAAAGATTATTTATTTGTCAAACATGTGTTACAATGTGTTAAATAATATAAAATTAGGTTTCAACATGTTTACCGTTAAGGTGCACAAATATTGAATCAGATGAGCTACTGTTAGTACCACATAAAATAAACTATAAATAAATAATATTAAATTACAAAAATAAGTCCATATATATGTATAATAAGAACTAAATAATATATAAATAGATAGATAAAAAAATACTTAATTTTATCATTAAAAAACGCACTAATATCATAATAACACTTCTGGTTTAGGAATGATTTCAGTTTTTTCTTAAATAAATTTATATTTAATATTTTATATTCCTTAGGGATTTTATTATAAATTTTCGGAGTCATACAAATAACACTTTTCTGGAGCAGAGCAAGTCTATCGCCAGTTCTTCTGTTTCTTGCACACACACATTTACAAAACATATCTCCTTATATCTTTCCAAATACATCTTACCATTACCTTATCAATATTTCCCTGGTTATGAATTAATCCCTTCATTTACTAAGCAACATTTTTTGCAACATATCATAACTGCAAGTTACTATAAATGTCGATACATTTCATGTCACTGTCATTCATATACTGGATTGATTTATAGTGATACGTTGACGTTTCCGCTTGGATCCGATAATATATGGTGTCTGTTTTTATCATGGAACTAACAATGATCAGGATAGGCTCCTTACAAACGTAACAGGCCAATCATTATTCATGTAATGAAAGTAAACAAGGAGGCGTTAGTAAATGTGCAGCATATTATGCTGCACATGAACGTAAAGTAAAGTAGTCTCTTCCATGCTGGTCTACGAGAAAAGAAAAAACGTAGAAGGTAGCAACTGTTTCCCTTCCCGCGCAATTCGTAAAGGCCGATTGAGGGAATGTGTAAAATCTGAGGAATCTTCTTAATAGGCGATGCAGCTAGCAATCCACTATTTTGATTCCGTTTTCCACATAATGCCCACCAACATGTTAGATAGATTTCCACCTTGGCCTGCCCAGGGATCGAACTCAGGGCCCTACGATTCAAAGGATCTTGCGGTACCACTGAGCCATCGCGGTCATCAATATGACCATTAACATGAAGATAGTTAAAGGCCTGGGGAAGGACATAGGGTACTTTTAAAAATCTACTATTCTCGAGGGATCTCCATAAACGCTGGCGGACCCACGGTATCCATATATCTGCCGTCCTATTACTAAAAGGCCGTTAAGTGACATTTAGGCGATTTTGACTTTTATACACAGCGTGAAAGAGCAAATTTTTCTCTATCGACTGATTTATGCCACGATTTTCTATCTTATGATAGATACGGTCATGGAGATACGGTCATCGCGTACACCGTTAAGTAGACAATTTTTTTGATGTTCCAATACTTAAAAACAGTAAACTGACTCTACAACACTATAACAAGTATAAAGGCCTATAACCTGTGTTGACCAAACCCGAAAACTTAGTTTTCTTTACTGGCTACTACGCTTAAAAACGGTTTTATTTGCAGTAACTATCTTAAAAACGGTCAAAGGCTTTTAAACGTTACGCTATTGGAAGTAACTTTAAAATTATAAAAAAATCTTTTTCTATAAAACAGTCACCGTCTTTTTATAACGACAAACCGAAAAAAATAATTGAGTGAGACAATACAATAAAACGGCTAAGTGGTATTACTATACTTAAAAACGGCTAACTTCAGCGGCTCCTGCACCGACCTGCGCCCCGGCCCGTCGCCGCTATGTTTTCCAAATATTAGTTAGGACGTGCAGTCGGGTCATCGTGGGTCAGATGTAATAAAAAAATAACCGACAAACGTCCATCCTACCACCCAACAAATAGAACTAGTTATAACAGACTTTAGTATTTAATATTTTTCTCGCCCAAACAACAACCATCTAATGATTGCTGCATCTTACAAACTTATTTATTGGGTATGTTTTTATATATGAAATGTATGTATATGTATTTTTTTATTATGTTAATGTATATTTATAGGTATGTAATTGTATTATTGTTACTATGTTAGAATCTTTTATTTTACACCCACATTAAATTCTCTGCATAACCCAAAGGTTGACTGTCAGATAATGCTTTTAGCATTAAGTTCACCTATGGTGCATTTACATTGTATTTGTATAATAAAGATTAAATAAATAAATTAATAAAGACACAGAACAGCCAGAAGTTTCTGCATCTTCATTAGAAATTACTAGGTAATAGAGAAAAACAAGTCGTTAATGTAATAATTACTAAATTCGAAAGAGAGAAAAAACAACAAAAGAGATTCACATTTCAAACCTGGATGTAACATTAAATGTTCTAAAAAATTTTCGACTTAGTTTTCACAAAATACTCGTAATAATAGTTCAGAGATAAATAAATATAATAGTCCTTACATATTATGAAATTGACGATTTAACGAACTGGCCACTCTGATTTCTAAAATCCGACTTTTGTTTAGGAATTCCAAATTAAAAATTATTTCAATTATAAGTGTCTTTTTGTGTTAAAATGTGCCAATTCATTTGCTTTTGCGCCTTTTCATTTTGCTATTCTTAAAATATCGCATTATTTTTGAATAAGAGTTTTATTGTAGCGCTAACGCAGCTGAAACAGCTCTAAGGATTAATTATGTGTATGGAGAAGCCACCGAAAAAGAAGACAAAGCTTTCATTCAGGAAATTTTGTTTCAAATGTAAGATTAAACCATTTGAAACAAATTGGAAAAGTGAAAATGGTGTAGAAATGGTGGCCGCATGAACAAAATAACGAGGGGATTTTGAATCGTATCATTATTTGTGATGAAAAGTGGATCCTATACGATAATCGGAAATGCTCATCACAGTGGTTAAACCCAGGAGAACTGGCCAAATCCTGCCCCAAGCGAAAGTTAACTCAAAAAAGGTACAGGTTAATGTCTGGTAGACCAGCGTTGGTTTCATCTACTATAGTTTCCTAAGATCTGGTCAGACGATTACAGCAGATCTGTATTGCCTTCAAATGAAAACGATGATGGAAAAAGCTAGCCGGTAAACAACCGAAATTGTCACCAATTTCGGTGCAGCTGCTTTAGGACGACGTTAGACACTGCACAAAAGACGGTGGCGAAACTAGAGGAGCTAGCACTGGAATGTCTTCGTCACCCATTGTACTCCCCGGACCTTGCTCCTACCGATTACCACCTTTCGGAATTTGGATAATTTCTTAACTGTAAAAAATCTATTCAGATGAGGCAGACTAAAACGCCTTCAGAGATTTTATTGATTCTCGCTATAAAATGGCAAAAATAAAATCTGTTAAAAAAATAGTTTTGCTTTTTCCATATAAAACATCAATTTTATATGCAAGGACTTAATATTATTCATATTTTATCAATTATTTACACAATTGTAAAGAAGTAGAAAAAAATAATAATAATTTTCATTTTAATCAACAAAACTCGTTTTCAAATTACTTTTGTTAAGAAATCACAATATACCAAGTTTTGACTTGGCCGTCTATTTAACTTAATGCATTTACATTTCGGCTTTATATTGCTACCCTAAAACACAGTTAATTTGGATTAGATTCCAAAAAGTATTTTCTAATTTAGTAAAATATAGTATTTCTCATTGGATAAAAAATAAGTAAAGCAGTTAAAGTTTGTTAACGTTTAATTTTGAAGTTGTTCTACTGTCAAATTTTACAAGTTACAATTTAAAAAAACGGTTAAGTAGCTTAGCCGTTGTTTAGTTTTGTTATTTTACCTAACTGCTATTAGTAAGACTACATACATACAGTTTTAATAATATCCAAATCTAAAACACAGTTACGCTTCAGCTAGCCGTCTTTTACTGGTGTAGAATTATTAGTTATTATTTTTATTTACGGCGCTAAAAAACAAAAAGGTTAATAAAAAAAATACTAGATAACGAACTAAAAAAATGTCTACACATATTGAAAGTGCCAATTATGTTTGTTTATTATCAGCTGAAAACATCACGCTATGTTGTCAAAATATGTAGAAATTTTAGTTTCCCGCTTTTTTTTCCATAACTCAAAAAGTTGTTTTATCACTTAACGGCCTTTTATTGATAGGACGGCAGATATGGTCTTCATCATTTCGAGAAGGTGTCACGGTCAATCGACCATGCACACCCTGGTGTCAGAGTTCTTCGGAACCGCCTCTCGGTCTCAGACGTAGTTCCCTTAACGAGTACCAGATGGCCGCCGGGACCAACGGCTTAACGTGCCTTCCGATGCACGGAATCATCTTTATTATCAGACAATCAGGTGATTCAAGCCTGCAATGTCCTAACCAAACTGGAAACAAAGTCACCTCCATATATGGTAAAACAGACAGATAAAATAATCACGCTTTCCGGCTACAATTTCAATTACCTAACTTTAAAATCCAAACTACACAATAATTTAAAACTTCACAGTCCAGCAACTAACTTAGTTATTCCACGAAATTACTAGGAACTTTGCGAAATTCATCTCGGTATTTTATGAAAAAGCCCACTTTTAAATACTCTAGTACCTTATCAATTTCAAGGAAACTTAAAAGACTCGGAGCTTCCCAACTTTATGTTAATAGCAGATAGAGGTGGCGTCTCTTTGCGCTTCAAGCTTTTCCCCTCAGTTGAATAAAACTAAAAAATGTGAAAATAAAAAACTACTACACACACTAAGGATATTAAAGAATATTAAGCTACAAAAATTAATAAATAAATAGGGATATATCACATAAATTGAGCTAGCCCCACTGTAAGTTGTGAACTGGTGTCGTAGGATATCAACTATATTTTATAATAGATACTAAACATCGTTTTCCCATCTTGACCTGAGCGGGTTATCGAAACCGGGAAACCTCGTGTCGCAACCTGGCGTGTTAACCACTGCCCCACGGAGCTCGCCATAAAAACGTTTCTTGTATAAGTACTTTGATGTATAAATATAATATGTATGTATAAATAAGATGTATGTATAAGTAGCATAGCCGTGTGGTTTCCGGCAGAGTAGAATAGGACCACTCCAAGTCTTCCCATGGATGTCGTAAGAGGCGACTTCGGAAATACAAGCCAAACAAAGATTATAAACATCAATGGGACTTCTTCAACCCGTCTGGCTAGCGAGGAGAGTGTAAGCCAAATCGTCTGTCTGCTCTGGCCAACTATGGCTACGGTAGTACAGAGAGGGTCATGCTCCTGCGTGGAGACTAAAAAGACCTGATCATGATGATGATATGTAAGCTTAAAATCTCCTCCAAATGACCACTCAGGTTTATTCTTAATTATCCGAGATTTACTTAGCGGACTGGTGGTTGCCCGTCTTGCTGATGGTCAAACCGGTGTATTCGTGGGAATTGTCGCCAGGGGCTCCGTTGAATCAAGGAAATGAATAATACATTATGTGATATCAACAAAATGATGCGTTGATATCACATAATAATGACGGGCTGAGTCACCCCTTGACTGGAACGTCGTTAGTTAAGTCACACGCTGTATACTCGTACGTCTGTATTTTAATATCTTTGCCAGAGCGCAATACCAATGGACGTAAAGAGAACAGAGCCGGATAGCTTAACTTAGACAGCTTAAGTAAAACAAAGTACCTTTGACTTCACTTTAAACTTACTAAGTTGGATGGATTAAAAATAACAATATATTTGCTAATCGCTCTTTTATTTTCATACTAGCTTTCGCCCGCGGCTCCGCCCGCGTCAATGTCGATCCCGCGGAAATAGTTCTTTACCCCGGGATAAAATGTACCCTATGTCCTTCTACGTACCCCTGATAACGTGTATGCAAAATTTTTTTTTTCATGATGATCGGTTCTGTAGTTATAACGTAAAGCGTAACAAACAAACAAAGAAACTCACTTTCGCATTTATAATGTAAGTTAGAAAGTTAGGACTAGCATCAGCCTGCGACTTTGTCCTTGAAGAAAAGTATTCTTTGTGCTTAAATTAAGGCCATACTTAAAATAAACTTAGTGTACAACCATTTGATAGTCAATTCAATTCAATTATTGCTCTTTCACATTGTAGAGGTAATATACAATTTGAATTACTACAGTCGCTTTTTAAATTGTAGGCACAACATGAACAATGTAGGGGCATCATTGCCCAAAATAAATAAATAAATAAAATATATACGGACAAATCACACAGATAGAGCTAGCCCATATGCATAGCTATATGCTAGAATTATGTAACCTTTATAGCCGCATCTGTGGCTTTCGCCAAATCTTCCTTCGTACAAGAGGTGGGACATCCAGGACATGATAACAGATGTGCCATGGATTGCACAGCGCCACAGCTACATCTATGATTAGTAGAAAAGCCCCACTTTATGCGGTTCTCTCTGCATCTGCCCACACTTGCTCGCAATCTGTTGAGAGACTTCCACGTACTTCAGGGCAAGGAGTGAACCCGTGGCAGTTTCTCCTTCATTGGGCAGTATGACGGTATATCTAGACCTGACCAGGAATCGACCCTACAATTCGAAGGCACTGCCCCAGAGGTCGTCTTCTCTGAAACTCCATTAATTTCTGCCAAAAATAGTAATTATGTGAATTTCTTTCCCCACAATGACACCGACAAGACTCTCTTTTAAATGTCAGAGAGACAGAGATAGAGAAAAGAGAGAGACAGAGAGAGAAAACCCGTCAAAAGTTCATGCTTGGAAAATATACAATCTGTTTTTCCCAAGTACGCAGAAAAAATATGGATACATACATACATAGTATCACGTCTTTATCACTTACGGGATAGATAGAGATTAACATAAGGCCTAAAGACCGAAAGGCCACGTTTAGCGTGTTGGGCGTAAAAATGGAATACGGAATCAAAATAGTGATGGGTTGCTAGCCGCACCGCATATTTAAATGATTTCTTAGATTTGCGTCCATTCCTTGGCCGATTTTTACGGCCTGCGCGGGAAGAGAAGCAGCTGGTACATTCTACGTTTTTTCTTTTCTCCGAGACCAGCATGGAAGAAAATTGATTTTATATCAATTTGGGACACATGAAACTAAGCATTGTATGTGTCTTTGGAGAATTGAACGCAAACAATGAAAGCAAGTACCTAAACTTATTAATTAACTTTTAGGCTGAAGTCATACCAATTTCTCAATTTCACTAGCAAAATAAATTTCCTTTGAATTTCGCTATTCAATTTTGATCATAGTGATTTATAATTCTCAGACAATATTCTAAGCCAAGTAATAATTCATGTTAAAAGGTTATTCTAATCGAGATCACTAAGAAGTTTAGGGTTCAATACCTTATATAATTGTAAAAAGAGCCTCATATTGCCTCTTTGTCTTTTATATTTGGTAAAAATAAAATAAAATAATATATATATTTACATATTGTACAAATTACATAAAACAAGCTAGCCTTAAGGAAATTCGAGACTGGTTTTGTCTATGTAAAAAACCGGCCAAGTGCGAGTCGGACTCGCGAAAAAACAAACGAAACATTATTTACAAAACTGAAATAGGCTAGTTTCCTAAAAAAATATAATTAGTCCGTCAGTTAGATATTCAAAAAATATTGGACACGTATTTTTCTTTTGTCGATTAAACAAAAAATTATAAATATATAGCCCTTTGAAGTTCCGTGTGACGTCATAGTTTGCTACAATTTTTAGCAAACTTTGACGTCACGAGCCCCCACTCCTGAACTTTGACGCGCTTTATCTTTATCATTCATTGTTTAATTGATAAAAGAAAAAATACGTGTCCAATATTTTTTGATTATCTAACTGACGGACTAATTGTTATGTTATTATTACGACCCAGGAAACTAGCCTATTCCATTAAAAATCACAGAACTTTCTGCTCGCGAGTTGGTTTCGCACTTGGCCAATTTTCCACCCTTTCAAGGGTTAATCCTGGTTACCATAGCGACCACCCTTAAGGTTATAATGAGCAATTAATAAAATTTCCCTCTTTTAGGTGAAAGTATTAAAAAATATGAAGGGATAATGATCAAAGGGCTAAGCTAAACTTTATGTGAATTAATTTGAAATTTTAACGCCTAAGTGGATTAAATTTAATATAATAATGTGAATAATATTTTTTTGTTCTACGCTTAGGCTTAGGCTTAAGAGATAATAATAAAGTTGGCCAAGCATAAGCCGGATTTGAACACGCTAATGGTTCCGTACTACCACTTAACTACATTTAATAAATATATATAGGAACATATCACACAAATTGAGCTATCCCGACAGTAGGTTGTGAACTTGTGTCAAAGATACTATATTGTATAAAAGATACTTATATGTATAAACATCTAAGACCCAGGTCAATTTGAAAAAGATTATTATCCATCATGACCTGACTAGGGATCAAACCCGGGCACCCTCGTATCGCAGGCTGGCGTGTTAATCACTGTACCACGGAGCTCGCTTTATTTAGCTCGCTTTATTGATGTACTAGCTTTCGCCCGCAGGTCCGCCCGCGTCAATATCGATCCCTCGGGAACAGTACTTTTTCCCGGGATAAATTGTACCCTTTGTCCTTCTCCGTACCCCAGATAACGTGTATGCAAAATTTCATGATGATCGGTTCAGTAGTTACAACGTGAAAGCGTAACAAACAAACAAATAAACAAACAAACAAACTCACTTTCGCATTTATAATATTACTTAGGATTACACATAAAACACCTCTTGTATGAGCACGACGTATATACAGCGTGTGAATAGACCCTCGATGTTCTCTTAACGGGGTTACTCAGACCAACAATATGAACAACTTTTCCTATCGGACCAATTCTGGGAACTCAAAGAAAAATTAACATTCCCATAGGTATGGAATCCTTTATATATGGAAATGGCGAAATTTTTTTTGAGTTCCCAGCATTGATCCCATAGGAATAGTTGTTCATATTGATGGGCTGAGTCCCCCCTTTGGGAACGTCGAGGGTACATTTACACATTATGTTCATAATCGGAGGGGATGGCAGCCATTACGAAGGCCGCATGGAGGGGATCGCGAAGGGAAACGTGGGCCCTAAATGACCTAACGTCTCTGAGGGGTGAACTCAGAGCCCTAACGCCCTATCCTCTGTTGGGTGGCGCAGAGGGAACCCTACCGCCCTACTTACAAACTACAAAGGAACCTGCCTAATAAACCGCTGCCGACCTTGTTGGTGCAAGCGGGACGAACCTAGGTCTTAATTACCTAACCGATACTCTGGCTTGACGAGGGGAGCCCCCAAGGCCAAGTGCTCCAGAGCCCGTCCTGAAGTTTGCCGTTACCCTGAAGGGGTAAAGGCTAGCGCCAGGGTCAGCACTACGTAACTACGAGTAACCCGTATTGGCGTAGAACACCGCAACACGATCACTCGAAGCACGGCCTCGGCTAAAAGCGAGGACTACTCCACCGACGCACAGTGTGCGCAGGTGGGCAAGGCGTAGAAGTTTCCCAAGAAACACTTACGGTCAGTACTTGCCCTGAAAAGGACAGACCGATCCGCGTAAACGCCACGAAGCGCGTTCGAGAAAAGAACACGCGCGTTCTAACGAACACGTGCGTTCTTAAAAAGAACACGTGTAGCGTCGAAGCGTCGACAGGAACCTCGCCGCCCACAGGGTCCAAGTGGTCGACGAGCTGCAGCTGGAACACAAGTCGGAATTAATGGGCTCGATCCCAGGGTACGCCTGGCCGAGCAATCGCACTGAGCGTTGGAGCCTGCGATTTCCGCACAGAGCCGACGGGGACAATTACCACGGGGCGATTAAATCACTTTGTGGGCAGAGTCTCCGACAACAGTGGGCCGAAACAACAAAACACAAACGGACAGTAGTTCCAAGAGAGCGTGCCGCGACAACACGTCTGCTCGGATCGACTGCACAAACCGGAATGACAAAAATTTTTTTTTTTTGTTTTTTTTGAGAGCGATATGAATATTGTTTTTTCTAAATATCTTAGCTTAAAATTACAGATCAAATAGCTGGTTCCGTACCCAAAAGGTAAAAACGGGACGCTATTAATATGGCTCCGCTGTCCGTCTGTCTGTCCGCCTGTCACCAGCCTGTATCTCATGAACCGTGATAGCTAGAGAGTTGAAATTTTTACAGATTATATATTTCCGCAATAAATACTAAAAAGCAGATCTAAATTAAATATTAAAGGGAGCCCCCATACAACAAACGTTATTTTTTGATCGTTTTTGCTCGATATTAATAACGGCAACGGGTAGACGCTTGAAATATCCACAACATATTTAGTTATATAACTTAATTTCGGGTTGCTGGGTGGTGGATAGCGAAACGTCCTGTATAAATACAGGACAGCTGCGAATAAGAGTTATCTCCAATAAGCAGCCCCGGACCGAGGCGGTAGGTGGTATCAAGGTGCGGTGGGAAATCTACTGGTGTAGATCTCCCTATAAAATACTGCATATACCCGTAAAACATCCCTACGACATGGCGAGTCAACGCCGCCATCAAATAAGCATTACCTACTAGGTACCCTGACGGCGGAAGCAGCGCGGTCAGTACCCACAGCGGGCAAGTCACCAAGAAGGAGATATCTGGCTGCGTGGGATTGCCGGAGGCGCGACGGCATCCGTCAAACCGGCTCCGGAACTGCGATCACCAACCCGTCGTGGCTGGCGTGGTGATTATATGGCTAACCCCCCCTCCAAACAGAAACATGATGAGACAAAATAATAACCGACCCCGAGTTCCCAGCGCTCGGTCACTCCCTGGTTCCAGCAGTAATCAGGTGACACCGGGCAGTGGTGCGACAAGTAATCCCTGGGAGTTGACCAACTGCAAAACCTTTCTAAATATTTTAACGTACAATATTCAGTCAATGTCGTCGGATGACAGACTCTTGATACTGGAAAATGAATTGGATAAAATCAAATAGGACATTTTGGGACTCTGTGAGGTACGACGACCACAAGAAGAACTTGTCAACCTAAAGTCTGGACATCTCTTGTACACAAAAGAAGGGTAACGACCTGGGATAGGAGGGATCAGCTTTCTCATACATAGGAATATCAGGGAAATGGTAGTAGAGGTAAAAAGCGTTTCAGATAGGGTTGCATATCTAGTCCTCAAAATAACAAAGATGGTAAAACTGAAAGTAATCATTTCTTATCAGATTTAGTTATATATTCACTTTAAAAATAAATAATTAAATAAAAATAATATTTGGCTCCAATACAACAGGCATGATTTTTTGCCGTTTTTATAGATAATGGTTCGCTTGCCCCTTTTTTCGCGAGTCCGACTTGCACTTGGCCGGTGTTTTGATATACCATATCATATCTTTCATTGCTGTCATTATCCTTTGACTTAACCTGGCACTTTTGAAAAGTAGGCATTAATGTACACTTCACGCCAAAAAGACATAAAATACACAAAGAAACAAAGAGCTGCATCGCAGGTGGGCTGGCCACCGGAAATCCTGGCTCATACAAATTTGGATTAAGGTACTAAAAATTAGCAAACCCCTGTAATTATACCGGGATGCATATTTTATTACGGTCCACTGTACACGGTCAGCGATTTGAACCGACCTCGCAAATTAACGGTTATGCTTTTTTGGGTTTTGCATAAAGGTTTTAGATAAATATTGGGATGGAAGAGATTATAATGAAGCAAAAAAATTACTAGAAATATAACCGGCCCGAGCCAGAATTGCGCATAAAGAAGCGTATAATATATAACATTGTAATAAAAAATTGGCCAAATGCGAGTCGAACTCACGCACGAAGGGTTCCGTACCGTTATCTATAAAAAATATAACGGTACGAGTATTTTGTATGGGCCCTTTAATTTTATTTTATGTCAATAATTTATTTTTAAACTGAATAAAGCGTCTATATGTTGTCGTTATCAATATCTAGCAAAAACGACCAGAAAATCGTGTCTGTTATTTGGGAGCCTCCCTAAATATTAACTTTATTCTGTTTTTAGTATTTTTTGTTATAACGGCAACAGATCCTTCATCTGTGAAAATGTTAACTGTAACTATAACAGTTCATGAGAAACAGCCTGGTGACAGATAGACAGACAGACAGACGGACAGCCATATTAATTTTAACCTTTGGGTACGGAATCCTAAAAACACGTTCACTGGTGTAAGATTTTGGTTTCACCCGATACGTGCCTGAGGACATGTACGTCATTAAGAGGGTCGAGTGTAACGTATTATTATATTTATTTGCTCCCCCTTAATTTTTTCATCATCATCATTCCAGCCGTAAGAAGTCAATTGCTGATCAAAAGCCCCTCAATTCTTCCATTGGAGGATATTGCCATAGTCACCACGCTTAGCAGGCGGGTTGGCGAGCGCAGTTTCTTTGGCTTCTTGTACTTTCGACGCTGCTGCCCATCTGCATTTTTAAGCTGAGGAAGGATAGGAATTTATTCCATTTGAGAAAAACATTAAGGTATTGAGATAGAATGGGTAAAGCAAATAACAAACCTTGAATTTTTAATTTTTTTTTTTTATTATTTTTTTGTTATAAACGATATACATAGTCTGTGTACATTTTAAGTCTCTACATTATAAGGTTCAACAGATACAGCTCGAGATAAACGAATGGTCATCAGAGGCTTAGCTTTAGGGTCCCGTTTAGGGTCCAACTGACGGTATAGCTCATCATCATCATTTCGTATAGGTGACACGGTTAATCAACCATGCACACCCTGAAGTCAAAGTTCTTCGGAATCATCTCTTGGCCTCTGACATGGTTCCTTTAACGACTACCAGATGGCAGCCGTGACCAACGGCTTAACATGCCTTCTGAAGCACAGAATCATCTTTATTATCAGACAGTCAGGTGATTTAAGCCTGCAATGTCCTAACCAAACTGGAAACAACTAAACAAAGTATGCTTCGCGTGGGAATCGAACCCACGGCCCCGGGTCTACAGGCACGCCTTAACCACTGGACCACGGAGGCAGTAGGGTATAGCTTAGAGTCTTTTAGATGAGAAGGAAAAACATAGAACAATATGCATGCATAGTGAGCGATACAAAATCCCATAGGTCCAAAAAGTTTTTCACTCCAATAGCATTCCCATGTATCGTGTCCAGTGTGGACTTGTACTGGTTTATAATGATATCGTAAAAAGTAACGATGTACACCAACACGGGAACATGTTTCGTGCAATCCTCAAATGAAATTTAATGTTTTTTGTGTGTAAGGTTCACAATAGTGTCAGATTTTTCAAGCCACTGACAGACACAGACTGCTTGGATCAACCAACCAATAACAGCCTCCGTGGTCCAGTGGTTAAGGCGTTTGCCTGTTGACCCGGGGGTCGTGGGTTTGATTCCCACCAGAAGCATACTTTGATTAGTTTTTCCAGTTTGGTTAGGACATTGCAGGCTTGAATCACCTGATTGTCTGATAATAAAGATGATTCCGTGCTTCAACAGGCACGTTAAGCCGGTGGTCCCGGCTGCCATCTGGAATTCGTTAAAGGAACCACGTCAGAGGCCGAGAGGCGGTTCCGAAGAACTCTGACACCAGGGTGCATGGTCGATTGACCGTGACACTTACTCGAAATGATGATGAACCAACAGCTTCTCAAAGCACGTTAGTTAGAAGCATGAAACAGTAGGTATTTTTATGGCACTCTTGGCCACCTTGAAAGGCGATCGCCGAAGCACATGGAAGGGGATGGGGTAGGGGGGCCTCTGGCTCTCTCACTCACCAAACGAAGCATAGAAGTGGTAAAGCTTCTACTCGAACGTCGATTTTCTGTGAAAATGTGGTACTTCCCGGGTCGAGCTGGCCCATTCATGCTCCTAGCAAAAATTAAGTTTGTCGGTAGTGTGGCTCTACCACAACTAAATGTGTTATGGAATACTAACTCAACCATACTATATTTTTACAAATAATAGGTATAAAAAATAAATATCCAATACCCAGACTTATTAGAAAGAGATCATTTTCCACCTTGTACTGACTGGGGATCGAACCCGCGACCTCTGGTGTGGCATCCTGGCAAGATGAGTACTAAGCGACAAAGGTCTCAACATAACATTAGGGTCAGTTAGGCAATCCCAGAGGAACCACGCTCTAGGCTGCTTATCGAGCGTAAGCTCTTATAATGCTTGCAACCAGTAAACCATCGATTGATCATCATCATCATTCATCATTACAGCCACAAAAAGTCCACTGCTGGACATGGGTCTCTCATAAGGATTCTTCGTTACATGTGAGAATATTGTCATACTTACCACCTCACCACGCTTGGTAGGCAGGTTGGCGAGCGCAGTTTCTTCACAAGAAGCCAAAGCTTCTTGTGCTTCGGATCATCATCATCATCAGGTCTTTTTTTTTTTCAGTCTCCACTACAAGTGCACGACCCTCTCTGTACTACTAAAGCCATACTTGGCCAGAGCAGTCAGAGGAGTTGGCCTACACTCTCCAAGCTGGCCAGACGGGTTGGAGAGGTATCACAGATGTGATGTTTATAAGCTTTGTTTAGCTTGTATTTCCTAAGTCGCCTTCTACGACATCCACGGGAAGACTTGGAGTGGTCCTATTCTACTCTGCCGGATACCATACGTGCTTCGGATGCTGCTGCCCATTGCAAGCATTTTGAAGCTAGTGAAGGATAGGAGTTGTTGTATTTGGGAAGAGAATAAACGCATTGACATACATTCGGATGAAAGGGGGTAAAGCATAATATTGAGTAGCAGCTCGGGAGCCGGGCGTGCGTACCGATGCCATACCAACTACTACCGGACAGGTAGTTGAGGATGACACTGACCATTCCCATGACCATCGATTGATAAGCAACTAGTATGAAGCTTTTTTCTTTACCAGTTGCAGGTTTGTTTTATTTTTCGTTTGGCCAACATTGGTATCGGATTTTTTGGACTGCTTAAATTTACAGACACAGCTTAAGGGTCCGTACTACCTCACACTGCTTTGCATGATTGACTGTTATATCAATAATAATTAAATACTCAAGTTGAAATAAAAATGCAGCAAAGTTCAGGACTAACTCTGGTAACTATATGACTCAAAAACACGATTGCGTTAAATTTTCTCGATAGAAAAAAATTGCAAAGTTGCCTCCAAATCACGTATAATTTACTCGGTATATAGTATTATTCACGAAATACATTAAAATTAACCTTGAAACTTTTGATTATTATTGCATTACAGATAAGGCAGCCATCATATGTTTTTCTTTTTCGAATAACCCTTGAATATTCCTAAAAAACGAAAATATCCAAAGTAGCCAACGCGTTTAGACCATCTGCGTTTGTATCGCCACGCCGCCTGGCATATGGCGGGCTCTTAATACTTTCGCGGACACTCCCGCCTGTAGACGTCATTTCTTGTATTCTATTGTTTTTTTCTTTTGTGCCTGGTTCAGTTTCCGTTATTGAGTTAACCACCTTTATCTATAATGACAGCTAGGACTAGGAGCAAAGGCTTAAGGTGCCAGTGCAATCCCAAATGATAGCTTCGAAAATAACCTTCATGATTCCGACATCCGCATTTAATTCCAACGCATAAACCAGTCGTCCACCACCGCTGCAAATTATATCGTAAAAAGTAACGACACATACTCGGGAACACGTTTCATGCTATCTGCAAATGAAATTTTAATGAAAAATTAACTCTGGATTGAGCCATCCAACATTATGAATGTAAATTTCGAATATTGGTGTTTTGATGAATTTTTGAGCCGCGTTAATGAAGATGAATTATGCTGTTTCTATGAAATACGGTTACTATTAATTAACATAAGTTATGATTATTGGTTTTTTATAAAAAATGTATTAAAACAAAAACATTAAGAATAAGAAACGACTACGCTTGAGAACATACAACTGAATACTAAGTCTATGGAGACTTCTCGGGTTTCGAAGGGTTCGTTTTGGGGGGCTCAGCCCCCCGCTTAACAAAAACAAATCTGATAGAGACAGACATTTTAAAAATATGATGTATGTATGACTTATAATAGCCGTGTGGTTTCCGGCAGAGTAGAATAGGACCACTCCTAGTCTTCCCATGGAGGCCGTAAGAGGCGACTTAGGAAATACAAGCTAAACAAAAGTCACAAACATCAATGAGACCTCTCCAACCCGTCTGGCCAGCGAGGAGAGTGTAGGCCAAATCCTCTGTCTGATCTGGCCAAGTAAGACTCCGGTAGTACAGAGAGAGTCATGCTCCTGCAGTGGAGACTAAGAAGACCTGATGATGATGATGATGATGAAAATTAATATTTAAGGGCTCCCATACAACAGGCGTGATTTTTATGCCGTTTTTATAGATAACTAGCTTTAGCCCGCGGCTCCGCCCGCGTCACTGTCGATCCCTCGGGAATAGTACTTTGTCCCGGGATAAAAGGTAGCCTATATCCTTCTCCGTACTCCAGAGAACTTGTATGCAAAGTTTCATGATAATCGGTCCAGTAGTTACGGCTTGAAAGCGTAACAAACAAACTAACTTTCGCATTTATAATATTACTAGCTTTCGCCCGCGGCTCCGGCGTCAATGTCGATCCCTCGGGAATAGTACTTTTTCCCGGGATAAAAGGTAGCCTATGTCCTTCTCTGTACTCCAGAGAACTTGTATGCAAAATTTCATGATGATCGGTTCCAGTAGTTACGGCGTGAAAGCGTAACAAACAAACTAACTTTCGCATTTATAATATTACTAGCTTTCGCCCGCGGCTCCGCCCGCGTCAATGTCGATCCCTCGGGAATAGTACTTTTTCCCGGGATAAAAGGTAGCCTATGTCCTTCTCTGTACTCCAGAGAACTTGTATGCAAAATTTCATGATGATCGGTTCAGTAGTTACGGCGTGAAAGCGTAACAAACAAACAAACAAACAAACAAACAAACTCACTTTCGCATTTATAATATTATAGTAAGGATTAGTATATTAGTATTAGTATATTAGTAAGGATAGTGCGGAATCCTTCGACAGCATGCAAAATTCAAACTCTCAAACACTATTTGGTACTCGTATGTAACCGTTATCCCGACGGAGAGTTACTACAAACTAAATATACAATATATCTATCCATATTTAATCGTATTCTAAGGTAATCCGTACAAATGTGACGTCATTTATAGGAAATGCATTCTGTCAGCGAATGCATCGCATAATGCACCAAATGAAGATGCAGCGCTGCACCTAATAGAGATTGAACAGATTTGCATTGTTTGATGCGTTTAGTTTGGTAATGGATGAAATATATTTGACATAATATTGAGATGAATAATACCGTGATTGTTTAGTTCTATCCTAGAACGGAGTTTGTTTGTTTGTTTGTTACGCTTTCACGCTGTAACTACTGAACCGATCATCATGAAATTTTGCATAAAAGTTCTCTGGAGTACGGAGAAGGACATAGGCTACCTTTTATCCCGGGAATAAGAACTGTTTCCGAGGGATCGACATTGACGCGGACGGAGCCGCGGGCGAAAGCTAGTACGAAATATATAATTAAAGTACCTATGAGAATATGGATGAATGTATTTTTAATTATCTTTTCTCTACTTTGTTAATAAAGCTGAAGTCTGCATCCCGGGAGCGATTCTCCAAACTTTTAATATCTGCACCATTTAAAATGGACTATAAAAAATTTAAATACGCAAAAGGCAAACACAGATATAAACGGTTGGACGAATTTACATACAAATGAGCTCTGGAATTATTTCAGAGACGCCTGCATCGGCGGCCGCTGAAAAAACCGGGTAAGTGCGAGTTGGTTTGTACTGGTAGTGTTCTGTACTATTAAAATAAAAACACTTCAGGAAGAGAAAAGTTGCCGATTTACACTTTCTTACACTATCCATAATCCTAACTAATATTATAAATGCGAAAGTGAGTTTGTTTGTTACGCTTTTAAGCCGTAACTACTGAACCGATCATCATGAAATTTTGCATACAAGTTCTCTGGAGTACGGAGAAGGACATATGCTACCTTTTATCCCGGGAAAAAATAGTAATCCCGAGGGATCGACATTAACGCGGGCGGAGCTAGTTAGGTATATATTTTCCATGCTAGTCTGGTAGAAAGAAAAAAAGGTAGAATGGACTAGCTGCTTATCTTCCCGCACATATCTTAAAAGCTGATTATGGAATTGGGCAAAAATCTGAGAAATCGCGATACGGTTAGCAACTCATCAATATTTTGATTTCGTTTTGATGACTACCAACATGTCTCGTGGTCTTTAAGTCTTTTGGACCTGGGCTCTGTCTACACCGTAAGGGAAAAAGACGTGATAGTTGTATGTCTATTATAAATACAAAAGTAACTTTGTCTGTATCCATGTAATTTTTTCACGTTTGAATCATTAAATCGATCGACATGTATATTGTTTATCAGGGACACGGAAAAGAACACAGACCTACTTCAATTCTTATTTTTTAAGGTTTTAGATACAAACTTAAAAAAAAAAAAACAATTTAATGAGACCATAGAGCATGGAGTTTGTTCCCCCAAGTACCCTTGATCAATTCCCTTCTGTTACTTTTCCCATAACATCAGAAAAGCATCAAGATTTCCTTTATAATACTTCTCTGTGTTAAATGACTACCTACTTAAAAAGACCCTAAATCTTCAGCTCATAATAGCAGCATAAATTATGGGGAACATAATTTGTTTCGGGAATGGACAATCTGTGAACATGTGAGCTCTGTTTCACTGCAACTGCTTAATTGAGAGACATTAATTGAAAATCGACGCAAATTGGTTTTAGAGACACTGGCCATGTCTATCTTTTGCAGTTGGACTGTACAATGTGAAAGAATTAGAATGCATATATGTTTTGTCATATATGTGCTTCATTTACCAGATGCCTTAGATTTGTTGCCTTTTGTGATCGTTCCCAAATCATCTTAAAAGTATTCGAATCATCTGAGTGGCCGGGCCTTTGCCACCTAATCCCTTTTGCTACTTTTCCCGTACGACCATTAAGACGGTACTGCACTAAATTGTGAAAATTTACGTGTTTTCAAATCACTAGTACTATGCATTGAATTAATTAAATACATCAAAAGTATTTGTATAATTTAAGGTCGATCCTTGAACAAGCCCTCTTGTTGGAATTTGAAACAGATACATATGAAATTTAAAAATGATATATATATATATATGTTATGATATCTAAACACATTTTTTTCGAAAACTTTGTAATTTTTGCGTCTAAAACAATAATTCTTACATGACAATATTTACATTTACATCTCGGAGGTTGCCCCCTTTCTTATTTTTTTTATAAAATTATAAATATGAAAATATGAATTAAGACTTTTCATCTTTTTTCCTAATCGCGTAATGGTTCTGCGCAGCCACAAAAAAGACGTTGCTACTGCGCAAGCCATTAGCTTGCGCAGTAGCAACGTCTTTTTTGTTCGCGCGGCACCCGCTTAAGTATCTAGATTTTCTTTAAAATTTATAATGATTGTTTCCACCATTTCTCTACAGAACCCTAAATCCTCATTTTTGCCCAGCATTTGGCTTGGAAATGGTCCCTGAGTTTACGTGTGAGCTGTTTCGCTGCGACTGTTTTGTTACTTATTGCGATGCATTCATTGAAAATGGTCGGCAATTGGTTTAGACTCTGTGTCTATTGCAGCTGATCTATACAAATGTTAAAGAGTATCAACATTGCCTTAATGACAGAGGCATCACCGCCAAATCTTTTTCAATTCCTTCCTTTCAAGATTCTACACAAACCTTCTTGAAAAAACATTTTATCAAAAAAAGGGTGACGAGCTCTTCCACCTAATTCCCCGTTATTGAGTCCCTTTTGTAACTTTCCCTATACAACTGTTCAAACTACCTATTTTTTTCTATAATAATACTTATCTTGTACCCAACGTTTTTGCAGCCACTGAATCCCCCATATCAATTCCCTTTTGCCACTTTGCCCATACGACTATAAAGTATGTAGATTTTTCTTAACATATATTTTTTTGTTCCCACCATTTCTCAACGGAACCCCAAAACCTCAGCTTTCCCCAGCATTTGGTTCGCGAATGGTCACTCTGTTTACGTGTGAGCTCTGTTCCATTGCGACTGTTTTATTGCGAGGCATCCATTGAAAATAGACGGAAATTGGTTTTGGAGATACTGCAATAGAAACACTATTGCATTTGGGATTTAAGGGTACGGTGGACTGCCAATCAAGTAAAACTGTTTAACTTTTAGGAATAAATAAATATATACGGACAAATCACACAGATTGAACTAGCCCTAAAGTATATTTTATAATAAAGATCATTTTTCATCTTGATCTGACCGGGGATCGACTCCGGCTACCTCGTGTCCCAGGCTGGCGTGTTAATCACTAAGCCACGGAGCTCGCCAAAATGTATATTCACTTTTTTGAATGTGTAGTCACGAGCATTAACAAGTATTCTATTGTATTCCATTTTAGATCTTATTACATTGACTTAAGAACTTTATTCAGTTTATTTAACACACACAGAATTCACAACAGTTTCGTCAATATAATAGCTACATTTAAATCAGTCAAAAATACCACCCCGAATCGTACCCGGTTCAAAGGTACCCATTATGCTTGCCGCGTTTCCTCTTTGGATTGCTAGGGACAGCCTTTGAACCAGGTACCATCCAGAGCGGTGGTCATATCCACGGGACTTTCATCGCCGTCCTATCTCACTAACAAAGTGCTTCGCTTCCAAACACCACGGTCCAGCTGTTTCTACGGCAACCGGAACGAATTCATATTGATTAGACAAAACCGAGTATTTGGTAATTTTTTGTCCAGCTGCCACCTTTGCAGCCGCACCAGGTGATCGCATAGTGTTAGTGAGGTAGGAGGCCGCATACGTGCTGACGCATGTTGCATCCCATAATAGGCAACGTCCCCTCCGCCATGGTATCACTGTCAGTCCGTCCGGTCGTTTTCCGTCTGTGCGTGAGAGTCCAGGGGGTTCCAACTGGCAGGGTATATTTGCCGATATCAGTGCTCTTCGAATAATGTCGTTCAGGGAATGATGACGAGACAAACGACCCGCACATCTAGCACACCCAAGAGCATGGTGTCCATCGGCCTCCACCATCTTCCCACAAATGCAGCGATGAGGTTCACCTACGTCGCAACCCAACCTCAAAGCCACGGCCACCCTCAGGGAATCATTGTCCAATAATGTTCCCATGTGAGGGGATGGGACAGCGTGTAACCAAGCCCCAGACTCCGGCTGAGCTGCGGCTTTTATTCGCGCCAAATGGGCACCATCTGCCTGACTCTCCAGCTCTTCAAAAATGGTTTGAGATCCCTTTTCGTCCCAAAGCCGCTGCATCTCAGGTCTTTCAGGTACGGAAGAGTTTGGGCTTCTATCAAACCAGGCCGTCAAAGCCTCACCTACATAGGGCAAAATCAATCCATCACCATTAATAGAGAGTAATTTAGTGATTAGATTGACCACCCCATGCGACGAGGCCAAGAAAGCCGGGAGCGATATTTCTTCCAAGCGACGAATACCAAGACCTCCGTACCGCACTGGCAAAGAAGCCTGTTTCCATTGCCCTTCATCAAGTTTGACGTTAAGTATGTCCTCCAAAATTAACTTTACTGCGTTGTCAAACTGTTTACTTTCTTGAGGGCACAGCCAAGATGAACACGACCTAATAATGTAGGTTAACCGGGGAAACGCCAGGGAATTTCGAAGAAGCACCAGAGCGACGTGCGAAGATAAGTTTTTCAATAAATCGCGAGAAGCAACGAAACTTGTCAAGTTACCCATAATCGCGGCGGATATCGCCTCCTTAAAAATAGGTGCACCTAAAAGATTAAAAGTGGATTCATCCAAGACCTTTACTCCAGGTAACAAAGTCTCGAACCGCGATATAGATGTCTGGGCTTCCTGTCCACACAAAAATAATTCACACTTGTTTGCGTTGATCTCTAACCCAAGCTCTTTGAACATAGAAGACAAATTTTGTAAATCTGTAGCCACGACATCAGGAGGGCCACCCAAAGTACCGTCATCCAAATACCAAACATTCAACGGAGACTTTAAAGTAGAGATTGATTTGTGGATCGCTAGACTAAAGATTAAGGGTCCTAGAGGGTCTTCCTGCTGTGCACCAACTTGTGACGAAATAGGTTCTCCGTGAAAAAATAGGTGACTGGTAGAAGCATAGCATTGATAAAGGAACGGATATATAACTGGTGTGTGTTCGAGGACCTCTTTCAATATTGAATCTCTTTCTACGCTATTAAAGGCATTAACCAAATCCACCTTGAGAATAATGTTATCAGTATCTTTATTAACTTCCGCAAAGTATCGAGTGCCGTGGATTGCTGCCTCACACCCTCTTGCCGTGCCAATACCTAACTGGTGAGGTTGTAAATAAATTGCTGTGCTATGTCTCACTGCGTTGCAAGCGAGCTTTGAGACCAATCGTCTGAAAGTGTTACCCACAGCGATTGGTCTAATACCGCCCTCCTTCTTCTTCAAAGCGCAGAGGGATCCGCCATATAAGTATGGACACACTTGAGGGTTAAGCAAACCTCTCAATAGAAAATTGCAAAGCTTTGTTAACGCTTCCAAAAGACGAGTACCATTGTCACCCGCAGACGGAGAAACGAGTTCTTTAAGATGGTCTGGACGAATACCATCCAATCCAGAAGCGGAACCTGTGTGAAAAGAGTTCAAGGCTGTAAGGACTTCCTCTGAACTTAAGAACTGATATATTTATATAATAAATCGGGCTAGTAACCGATCTTTATTTCTTTATGTTTCCACCTAAATATATTAAAATACTAGCTATTGACAGCGACTCCGGGAACAGTAAAATTTCCTGGAATTAAAGGTAACCTTTGTCCTACCCCAAGCCTCAAACTATCTCAATACCAAATTTCATCCAAATTGGTTCAATAGTTGAAGCGTGAAGAGGTGACAGACAAACAGTTTATTGAGATGATTCTTTAAATTATTGCCCATTCCCTCAACGGCTTCTACAGTATGCGCAAGAAGAGAAGCTGCTGATATTTTCCTAAGCTTTCCATTTACTCCTAGACTAACATAGAAGAAAGCACCATCTAGCTAACTCGAAATACCCCAAAATAAACAATTATCAAAACAATTTTCATACTTTGTCACTTATGATTTCAAAAGGCCTAAGGCAAAGGTGAGATGAGATGTGAGATGTCCCACCCAATTTGCAAACCAATTTTCATACAAAGCTCAAGAAATATAAATTATGTATATACGGAGCGGCACATCTTTCCCACCGAAAACCGTTTAGTCACAATCTAACACCTTTTATTCTTTTCATAGAATGCGCCCGTCATATATGCCCGTTGACTTCTATGGTCAGAGATTACTAGACATAATGAAGATGGTACTGCAAGAAATTGTGACAATTGACGTGTTTTCAAATGACTAGTACTATGCGCTGAATTAATTAAATACATCAAAAGTATTTGTATAATTAAGGTCGATCCTTGAACAAGATCGCCCCCTTGTTGGAATTTGAAACAGATGCATGTGAAATTTAAAAATGATATATATATTATGTTATGTCTAAAAACATTTTTCATCGAAAACGTAGTAATTTTTACATAGGAAACAATAATTTTCACATTAAAATATTTGTATTTACATCTTGGAGGTCACCCCCTTTCTTATTTTCTTTTATTAAAAATATAAATATGAAAATATTAAGACTTTTCGTCTTTTTTCCTAATCACCTAATGGTTCTGCGCAGCCTATATATAGCTTGCGCAGTAGCGACGTTTATCATAAAATGATTATTAGTGTAAGTAATCATGAATTGTATTCGATTTATTGTTAACTTGCGTTCGCTCACACTCTGCTCGCGTTAATGTACTTATGTACTTAAGTTTTGGAGAAAAAATAAATACATTTTATAATTTTTCTTCCATGCTGGTCGGGAAGCAAAGAAAACAACGTATAATATGCCAGCTGCTTCACTTCCTGCGCAGACCGTAGGAACTGGTTAAGGCAATGAGCGAAAATCTAAAGAATCATGACAACAGGCGATGCGGCTAGCAACCCATCACTATTTTGGTTCCGTTTTCCACCTTTACGCTCACCAACATGCTTAACGTGGCCTTTCGGTCTTATGACTTTAGGCTCTGTCCCCCGTAAGGGATAAAGACGTGATAATATGTATGTATGTATGTAGACAAAAAAAAATAAGTTTGACACATCTATTTCAATATTTTCTTATAGGTCATCGCGAGAGCTTCACAATACGCCTGTCAATTTTACCACTTCATTTTTCAAAGGGAAATCAATAAGCCAATAGTTTTGGTGTATAGAAAAAATGTTCTATTCTGCCAAACAAATTGCGTTCGTAAATCACGCGCCGATTGAATGATGGTCAATGACTTCATCAGTGTTTGTTGGGAACCTTTGAAGGCAATCATCATCATCATCAGGTCTTTATAGTCTCCACTACAAGAGCACGACCCTCTCTATACTACTAGAGCCGTACTTGGCCAGAGCAGACAGAGGACTTGGCCTACACTCTCCACGCTGGCCAAACGGGTTGGAGAGGTCTCAGAGATGTTTATAATCTTTGTTTAGCTTGTATTTCCTAAGTCGCCTTCTACGACATCCACGGGAAGACGTGGAGTGGTCCTATTCTACTCTGACGGATACCACACGGCTTTTAACACGGGTTTTAACGTAAAAATCATTATTATTAACTCAAAGTAAAAGAAAAATCAACGAATTGCATGACATACGTAGACATAATAATCTTCTACACTGAGTGTGTTTTTCTTTCCACGTTTTTAAATACATTTGCATTAAATTGGCAAACGCAAGTCTGAATCGATTTCTATGTAAATTCTATGAGACTAGCGCACTTTTAAGTACTTAATGAGAGTGAACAGTATGATTTTAAATGGCGAATAGTGTGGTTACTGTTCTGGCCCCTTAAAGGGGTGATTCAGCCCGTCGATATCAATAACTTTTCCTATGGAACCAATGCTGGGAACTCAAAAAAAAATGGGAAGTTCCATAAAAAAAATTCGGTCGCCCGGTGACTTTGTATGGGAACGTCAAAATTTTTTTTGAGATTATAGCATTGGTCCCATAGGAAAAGTTGTTTAAAAAACAAACTCACCTTCGCATTTATAATATTAGTTAGGATTACGATAAAAACGTCTCTTATTATGACTACCATGCGATAAATTCAATCACTAATATCGAGGTGACGATTCGTTTATACGTAAAAATAGTGTCGAATCATTGTACAACATTACTAATAGAGGATTTTAAAAAATCGGCCAAGTCTGTTTCGGACCCACGCAGAAAGGTTCCGTACCGTATCTATTCAACATTAGACAATAATTATAAACTTTTTTTTACTTTTTTTGTATGAGAGACCGTCTTAAATATTTATTTTATTCTGGATTTAGTATTGTGTCAGCGGCAACAGAAATACATAATCTGTGAAAACTTCAACTATCTAGCTACCACGGTATATGAAATCCAGCCAGGTGACAGAAAGACAGACAGATGGATTGTGGAGACATATTAACTCATTCCTGGACAGTGAACTGCTATAACATACATATCAATAAAACTTGTATCGTGTCTCGTTCAGTGTCCGTCAAAGTGACAAGTAAGCCAAGGTCAGTCCCTCTTTATTTATTTTTTTAATAAATACATGCGGACAAATCACACAGATTGAGCTAGCCCCAAAGTAAGTTCGAGACTTGTGTTATGGGATACTAACTCAACGATGCTATATTTTATAACAAATACATGTATAGATACACATCCAAGACCCAGGCCAATCTGAAAAAGATCATTTTCCATTTTGACCTGGCCGGGGATCGAACCCGGGCACTCTCGTGTCGCAGGCTGGCGTGTTGACCGCTGCGCCACGGAGCTAGCCAAAAGCTAGCCTCTTTAAATTAAATTAACAATTCGACTAAACAAGAGAATTGGGCCTCTCGGAAGTATATCTATAATTATGGAACCACGTCAGAGGCCGAGAGGCGGTTCCGAAGAACACTGACACCAGGGTGTGCATGGTCGATTGACCGTGACACCTACTCGAAATGAATGAATTATGACAAACGTATTAGATGCTTAGGCTTCTCTTCAGATAGACACATACATAAAGTGAGTTCATCATCAGGTCTTTTTTTTTAGTCTCCACTGAAGGAGCATGACAGTAAGTGAGTGCTTTACTTCAATTGTCAAAACTACTAACCCAGGCAAGCATGTAGACATGATATTATCTCTATGATGTAGACATTTTTACCTATAATAAACCTCGTTGAACAAAACGCTATTTCGCGGACCAAAGCACCTTAAAATAAAATGAACAACAACACCTTTATTTGAACAAGAGAATTGGCCGCCATCACAATAGATTTGACTTACAGTTAGTGCATCCTGTAGCTGAATTGGAAAATTTAAAGGTGCTACAGAGATGTTTTAGGGTGTGGTGCTAACTATAGCGTCTCGTTAATCAATTCCAACTAACAATGAATAAAATCGGCAAATAATTTGTTCCATCATTCATACATCATTTCAGTCGTAAGAACTGTCTAACTGCATAACTGCCTCGGTGGTCCAGTGGCTAAGGCAATTGCCTGTAGACCCGGGGGTCGTGGGTTCGATTCCCACGGGAAGCATACTTTGTTTAGTTGCTTCTAATTTAGTTAGTTCCATTCCCTCGGAAAGCATACTTTGTTGCTTCCAGTTTGGTTAGGACATTGCAGGCTCTAATCATCTGATTATCTGATAATTAAGGTGATTCCGTGCTTCGGAAGGCACGTTAAGCCGTTGGTCCCGGCTGCCATCTGGTAGTCGTTAAAGGAACCATGTAAGAGGCCGAGAGGCGGTTCCGAAGAACTCTGACACCAGAGTGTGCATGGTCGATTGGCCTTGTCACATATACGAGATGATGATGATGATGAGTCGTAAGAAATCCACAGCTGGACAATGGACTTGCCCAAGGATTCTTCGATCCATGGGAGGATATTACCATACTCTCTCGCTTGGCTGATGTGTTGGCGAGCGCAGTTTCTTTGGCTTCTTCTGCCTTCGACACTGCTAACTTCAAGGTATTGGAATACTGCTCACTGGGATGAATGGGGGAAAAGCAAGTAGCAGCTCAGGACGCCGGGTGAGCGTACCCGATGCCATACCTTCAACCACCAGTTAAGTACTTGAGCTTGACACCCCTGACTATCTGACTTGAATCAAACAAATAATTCGTAAATTATTTGTTTTGATTCAAGTCATCTGAGATATTATACTCCTATGTCCGTAAGTCAACCCAATTTGATAATATTATTATATTTTATTATATTTGAGTGACAATTAGTGCATTTTCTAGCTGAACTAGAAAATTTAAAGGCTTTATAGAGATGTTTTTGGATGTTTAAACAGTTTCCAATCCTAGAGACATAAAAGTAAAGTTAAAGTTTTGATGGACTGAGTGGCACCTTCAAGAATCTGTTTTTGTATTATATTATTGTATCTTTCAAAGAACACTTCATTCAATTCGCGCCCTCTAGTCTACGCTCGTCAAGGAGTAGCCCCCTTGCATTTGCCTCCCGTGACGACCATATATAAACGTCCGCGCACATGTCCTCTCCCCTCTCTTTTTTCACTTCTTGTATTTACAAGCCGGCTCAGGTGCCTTGTACTATTTGACAAGAAATACAAGCAAGTTTCAAGAAATCCTAGTTTTTATTGATACTCCGATGTTGGGACACCTAGGCCCCAATATCGAGAAGCTGGCGATCGTGACAGGACCCGAATCTGCCGCTCGGACAAGAGCACGCGGCCCGCCCGGGTAAGCACGTGGCGGCATCTTTCATCAATCAAGCCATCATTGTTGTTACTGAAAATTAAAAATATCCTATGTTACAAAGCGAAATGAAAGAGAAGCTAATTCTCTTATTTGAAAATTTTGTGTTGCCAATTAGTGTCATAGTATCTTCAACGCATCTTCTTCTTTTTGTGTATTCAGCTACTTAAATGGCGATACTGTTGACTGTCATCAGGTCATCCAGTGTACAGTCAGCCAAGGACATACCTGACCCCGCCATCTACCTATATCTTGAATTTTCTCCTTAATTAAAAATAATATTAATTTGAAAATATATATTCAGAAAGATTTTAATTTAGACTTCCTGAATATAGTTTTTCATGTTAATATTACTTTTAGTTTAAGAGAAAATTCAAGATATAGGTAGCTGGCGGGGTCAGGTATCTCCTTGGCTGACTATACAGGAACAGGTGCACAAGGAACAGGACAACAAGTGGGACATTGTTTGTGGAAGTCCACATTCCCACAATTGGTCGGAGTTAGTTGTGAATCCCCACCTGGAAAGATTTTCCTTATATCGGCCGACCTGAGTCCGAAGTTTGTTTAAAGGCTTTCAGGCCTGCCATGGCAACTCATGTCCTTGCGGGAGTTTCTCGGACATTGCCATGAAAGGGGAAACGAGGAAAAGGGGAAACGCATCGCCATACGCTTATAGCCGCACCACAACTTTACTTGTGAGAGCGCGAGGCCGTTTCCTTGATTTACAGAAATGCATCTGCCAAGAGTTTCTTGGAAATATTCCGTGTTTTGTGACTAGGAGATACATGTGAATAAGTTATTTAGTTTACCCTCTTCAGCCGCCGTGAAATAGGTGATACTTAAGTTTTTCCTTTCATCCGACACAAAGGAATGTGTTTTAAGGTGAAAAATCTTTCTTCGTTTATTTATTTGCGCCGTAATTTTGGAGGTAGACGAGCCGGCCTATTTGCTAATAATGCTTATGTCCAATAGGACATCGAGCTCCTCAACGTCAGTTTGCACGAGCCCTTTGGATGTAAGTATTCCCGAGTCCTTTTATGTATGTTTTCCCGAGCTCTTCCGCAGCTTTACTACGTGTATGTGTAATCCCTTGAATGGCCGACAACGCACCTGTCGCACCCTGGTGTTGCAGTTGTCTATGGGCAGCGTTGATCACTTACCATCCGGTGACCCGCTTGCTCGTTTGCAGTCCTATATCATACGGTATCGCGTGACAGTGCAGTGACCTTCGGGAGCGCGTATTGACATTTCCGCGTACATACCAGTGCAGTGTTACGGGTTACGGCACTAGAACGGTATCAGTTGTAAGCACCCACTTGAGTTGTAAATAAAGGCACTATTCCATAGGATTGTCGTTTCCTTTTCTATCCCCAACCCACCCTCGTAACAATTGGTACCTGTTTTTTAGGCTATCTGCCAGCGCCTTCCTTCTGTCGTTGGATAACCTTGGTCAGATTGGCCAAAGACCTGCTGGCCTATTTCCTTAGTCGTTTCACACTGCGACCGATGCGAATCACGATTCGAATCGCCCAAGTACTGTTTCTGAAGGACCGAAGTGAGCCTAAGGTATCTTTTGGTATGGTCGATTGGACCACGGGGCGAAGAAGCAGGTGCCCGTGATCCAGGGTTGTTCTTTTGTTTATGTGACCGGAAAGTGCACTTTTAACAAAAGGTTTGATCGACAGGCGTGCCAGCAGGCTCGTTGATGAATATTTGCTTACGGCAGAATGGCTTCAGCGCCTCGGACACCGCCGATTAGTAGCAAGTCTGTGTGTGTTTTACAGGCTGCATTTCGGTTATTCCCCCTGCACCATTCTATCTTCGCACGACACGGCATGGGCAGGGATTCCATCTATATGTGGTCGATATTCCTGCTCATCGAACCTCTACATTCGCCCTCCTTCTGCTGTTTCCCGGCTCGTTCAATTTAGGGATTTTCAAGGCAAGAGTTTTTTATTTAGTCTTCTTCCCGCGACAGATAAACGAGCTTTGTGGCCATTATACCAGACTTCCACACCAGAAATCCCAGATTTTAAATCATTCATACATACATTGTATCAAGTCTTTCTCCCTTGCGGGGTAGACAGAGCCTAGGCCTATAAGACCTGAAAGCCACGTTTAGCATGTTGGTGGGCAGTAGGTGGAAAACGGAGTCAAAATAGTGATGGGTTGCTAGCCGCATCGCCTATTAACATGATTCCTTAGATTTTACCCATTCCCTCGATCGGCTTTTACGATCTGCGCGGGAAGAGAAGCAGCTGGTACATTCTACCTTTTTTCTTTTCTTCCAGACCAGCATGGAAGAGTAAATCAAGATGGAAAATTATCGTTTTCAGATAGGCCTGGGTCTTGGATGTTTATCTATATATGTATTTGTTATAATATATAGTGTCCTTGAGTTAGTAATCTGTCGTGACGTTTCGCCCCACCTGCCAAGGATCAGCTGCGGGGATCGGGGGTCGAGGAAGCTCCGGCCGCGGACCCCGCCATCTACAGGGAAATATTCTCTTCGCTTGACCGACGCGGCTGTAGGCGCGTCGCAATTTGAATGTATTTGTTTATTACACCAGCTATCCTCAAACAGTCCACTTTTATTTAAATACCATCAGGATCCCACAAATCCGTAAACGCATTCCCGAACTTACCTTGGAACTTAACTTACCCTGCTCAATCTGTGTGATTTGTCCGTATATATTTACTTAACTATACTAATCTATACTAATATTATAAAGCTGAAGAGTTTGTTTGTTTGATTGTTTGTTTGATTGTTTGTTTGATTGTTTGTTTGATTGTTTGTTTGATTGTTTGTTTGTTTGTTTGTTTGTCAAAGTCAAAGTCAAAGTCAAAGTCAAAGTCAAAGTCAAAGTCAAAGTCAAAGTCAAAGTCAAAGTCAAAGTCAAAGATTTTTATTTAAAATTGGATACATGTATCTCTTTTTGAACGTCATTTTTGTATTTGTTATATTTGTTTAATTTATGCAAAATCGAAATACTACTAGCGTTTCGCAACGACCACTGGTGAGAAGAATACGCCGAAAGAAACTCAATCCAGACTTGGTCCCTATGTGCCTGAAGGGCTCCGATTACATTGTTTACATGTATTATATCATCAAATAAATTTATATTAATTGCCAAGCATTTTTATCAATTACATAATCAGCAATGCAATAATATGCCTTTTTTACTAATTGGTATTTTACAGTCGCTTTAAACTTAAGTATATGCAGACCTAATATTTCTGCAGGAATTTTATTATAGAACCCAGAAATTAATCCATAGTTTTCTGCAACGTCCATAGTTTTCTGAAAAAGAATATTATCTCAGGAACTACTGGTTCAAATTGGAAAATTCTTTTTATGTTGAATAGTTCATTTATTGAGGAAGGCTTTAGGCTATAAAACATCACGCTGCGATGAATAGGAGCGAAGTATCAATAAAAAATGTTTTGAAAACGGGGAAAAATTATTTATGTATACTAATTAATCATAATTACAGAAATTGCCGCGGACGAAGTCGCAGGTAACAGCTACTTTGTTTATAAAAGTGTATCTGGGGCGCGTCCCCAGTTTATCATAAACCCAACATTCAAGGGCATTTAATTATTAAAAGGTCTTAATTTCAAACATTAGCCTAATCCGTACTTCCATAAAATTAATCAACAACGCCCCAACACCTCGTTTTTGCCAATAAACTGTGCAATTTTGAGCTTTAATGTTAAGTAATAAGAGCTATGTTTCTGCAGGATTAACAATAAATCAATACAAAGCTAGGTCATGAACATTTGCACGCAAATTATCTATCTAATGTACTTGCAGTATTAGACTTGTGTGCAAAATAAGTATGATACTGTTTTTGATATATTTTGTAAGAGATATTAAGGGCCCGCTATAGGCCAGGCGGCGTGGCAGTACAAACGCGGATGGTCTAAACGCGTTGGCTACTTTGGATATTTTTGTTTTTAAAGAATATTCAAAGGTTATTCGAAAAAAAAACATGACGGCTGCCTTATCTGTAATGCAATTATAATCAAAAAATTTCAAGGTTAATTTTAATGTATTTGGAGAATACTGCTGTATACCGAATAAATTAGACGTGATTTGGAGGCAACTGCATTTTTTTTCTATCGAGAAAATTTAACGCAATCGTGTTTTTGGTCTAGTTACCAGAGTTAGTCCTGAACTTTACTGCATTTTTATTTCAATTTGAGTATTTCATTATCTATGCTAATATTATAAAGCTGAAGAGTTTGTTTGTTTGTTTGTTTGAACGCGCTAATCTCAGGAACTACTGGTTCAAATTGGAAAATCTTTTTATGTTGGATAGTCCATTTATTGAGGAAGGCTTTAGGCTATAAAACATCACGCTACGATCAATAGGAGCGAAGCATCAATAAAAAATGTTTTGAAAACGGGGAAAAATTATTCATGTATACTAATTAATCATAATAACGAAAAAGAAATTGCAGCGGACGAAGTCGCGGGCAACAGCTAGTTATTGATATTACAGACAATCATGCAAAGCATAGTGAGGTAGTACGAGCCCTTAAGTGTCTTTATTTCCACCAGATGAGCAAGGATGTGTAGCGAGAGATATGCCTTTCAGAAACCATTAGAATATCATCATTTTCTTCGTTTCGCTCAACACCAAGGCTGTGTCTTACAGCCGGTTTCGAAAATATTTTGTTTCTTATTCCCATACACACGTAGCCAACTTATGTATTCGGGTTGAAGGCTGAAAATGCAGCGTTATCTCTTCATAAAGCCTGCCATTTTCTTGTATTTCTAATAAAAATGAATGTTCCTAAGCGGCGGCGCCGTAGAATCATATTTTCGCCATATTTTCGGGATACGAGCCGCCGTTACAGACAATACAGGTTTCCAAGACGACACTTCCCTTTTGTGTTGTTTTTACAGTGCATTGTTGTTTATTTTTCACGTGATATCGTCTTATAAATTGACTAGCTGTGTCCGTGACTTTGTTCGCGTCCAGTATGTGGGCCACGTATTGTCATTACTGAAGAAAAACATTAAGTAGCCTACCCTGTGTTGGCGTAGAATGGAAAGAATAAACTGGGTAGAAAGAGTGACTAATGAGGAGGTCTTGAAAAGGGTAGGAGAAAAGAGGCACATATTGAAAATAAATAAATAAATATATACGGACAAATCACACAGATTGAGCTAGCCCCAAAGTAAGTTCGAGACTTGTGTTATGGGATACTAACTCAACGATACTATATTTTATAACAAATACATATATAGATACACTTCCAAGACCCAGGCCAATCTGAAAAAGATCTATTTCCATCTTGACCTGACCGGGGATCGAACCCGGTCACTCCGTGTCACAGGCTGGCGTGTTGACCGCTGCGCCACGGAGCTAGTCATTATTGAGAATAGAAGAGGGAAGATGGTAGGACACCTAATAAGACATGAAAATTTGATCAAGAACATCATAGAAGGAAAAATAGAAGGAAAAAGGGGACCGGGAAGGCCGAGACACACCTTTATAGAGCAAATAGAAGAAACAATAAAGGTTAATTCTTATAGAGAAGTAAAGGAACTCGCGGAAGAAAGAGAGGAATGGAAAAAGCTCCACTGACAAGAGCATAGCTCTTAAATTTGATGATGACCCTGTGTCCTGTTCATCTAAATATTTATCTACCAAATTTTATAAAAAATCTGTTAATTGGTTTAAGAGTTATGGAGAAATATACATACATAAAAAAACCAAAAAATCCTCAATTAGTTTCAGTATCATGTATAGAGCTTATAAACACGATCCGTCTTTATAAATCAAGGACTAACTTTAATATCTAGTTTAAACCATTATCCGACCAAAATAAGTCGACACTTATTACTTTGACGTTTAGTCAACTGTCATTGGCAATTTGTTTTGGACGGATATTAGTTTAAACCAGGTACTAAAGTTAGTCTTCGTTTTATAATAAGACTAGATATGTTTAAACAAATAAAGTTACTCCATGACCAACTCTTCAGATTTATCATTAGCATTGATAAATGCCGGCTGCACGCACTAAAAATGTGTCACGTTCCGCGTGCCAACAAGACCGCGTAACAAGCGCTAGAGAGGCACGATCGGCCTAAGCGTTTGGCTTGTGACGCATCTATCTCTCTTCCATTATCACGTAAAATTATCGTACATAAACGGACTTTCATCATCAAAATCCGTTGCGTAGTTTTAAAGATCTAAGCATACATAGGGACAGACAGACTGCGGGAAGCGATTTTGTTTTATTCTATGTAGTCATCATCATCATCAGGTCCTTTTTAGTCTCCACTACAGGAGCACGACCCTCTCTGTACTACTAGAGACATACTTAGCCGGAGCAGCAAGAGGACTTGGCCTACACTCTCCACGCTGGCCAGACGGGTTAGAGAGGTCTCTCAGATGTTTATAAGCTTGGTTTAGCTTGTATTTCCTAAGTCGCCTTTTACGACATCCACGGGAAGACTTGGAGTGGTCCTATTCTACTCTGACGGGTACCCCACGGCTATGTAGTGATATTAATTAATATATCACTATATACATACTAAAGAATTGGAAATATATAGTTGTTCATAATAATTTTTCAATAAATTCGCGTATAAATACCTATAAAACTCCGAACCTTAAGATGTAAAATTATTAATACAAGGTTTCTCAAAAACATTTTGATTAAATAATTTCTTGGTAAGACATTTTCGGAACGAACGGATTCGGGTTTCCGACTTAAAACTGAAGCAATGGCGCGTCTTTGAAATTGTCTTAAGAGAGCAAAGACGTCGACGACGAGTTACTATTAACTACTAGTGGTGGGAACATGTCGATAAAATCATTTTGTGGTTATCGATAAATTGATTTTTTCCGTCGATAAAACCAACATTCATAACTGCCGTGGCAGTGGAATATATTATAGTCGTTAGGTTGGGATCACTCGGATTTTTCTACGTAATTGATAAAAATAATATTATAAAATGAACTCTCTCTCTCGCAACTTTAATTATAGCCTATTATCAGTTCAAATCATTTCAAATTCGCCATATCTTACAGACTTACATAGATGTTAATATTCCGACGTATTGTCAGTGTCGTCAGGTGGGGAGTATTAGCAGAAAACCTTCCGTGGACCCTCCGATATATGACTCAATGCGACCAGAAGCCTTTCTTGTGCATACAATGGTTCAGCACTCTAAATTCAACCAAAATAGAATTAAAGCTCATTTTATGGAGAAATGCCAACCGTTCGATCCCCAACCTACATTTGGACGTCTTCAGCATGTAGTCTACGCGACGTCTTCTATCCTTGTAGACCAATGCAATCGGGACACCACTAGATTATCCGCTACAAAACCTTCCGAAATTGTATCAAAAGAGCAAAGACGTCGACTGCAAGTTACTATTAAAATATTAATGATGGGGATATAGATGTGATCGTAGAAGATTTTTTTTTGTCAATTTTCTAAATGGAATTCTATGTATAGTTTATCGATTTTAGTCAACAAAGGATATAAAATTTTTAAAAAAAATTTAAGAGAGGAATACTAAATTACTTTTATCTTCTAGTAACTTGTCCTTGTGGTGACTTGTAAAATATTCATATGATCTTAACGCATTATTCCTGACCGCAGATCGAATCCACAGGATTCTTTAAAATAATTTATAGGTAAGTAGCTTTCGCCCGCGGCTCCGCCCGCGTCAATGTCGATCAGTAGTTACGGCGTAAAAGCGTAACAAACAAACAAACAAATAAACAAACAAATTCACTTTCGCATTTATAATATTAGTAAGGATTCACAAAATGTAGTAATGATAGATCAAATTGAATAAAAGTAAAAGTACAATTTAATTTAATCCCACAATGACCTCAAAACCATGTAAGTACTTCATATTATCAAAATAATCTCCTTTGAGCATTTGTAAGAAGATCGAGTAGACGTGGGCGTGGATACTGCTCACAATAAAATTATGATCATGTAGGCTTAATCTCAGTTCGTAAGGAGATTATTCTAGGCTTAGAATAACTGGGTTTTTACCGAGAGAAATATTATCAAGCTTAGTTGGCTCTTAGACAAATAACTTTATGAAGAATTGCACCTATAATTAGGTAGACTTTAATCTGTGGATGAAATTATGCGATATATTTTTTTAATTTTTTCGGTTTGATATGGTTTACTGGTTATCGGTACCCGACTGCACCTGTGTCATGTCATACAAAGATTCAACATTCAGACGAAAGATAGATTAGATCTACGCGACATGGGATTTCCTTTCGGAAAATATTTCAATACATAGTACAAGCCCACTGCTGAGCATAGGCATCTCTTCGTTTCTGATAATGATAAATGAAAATGTGATGCGGAAATTATTTTTATCATAAGACTGATGAATTTAGGTATTATAAGCACTAGAATTAATAAGCTGGATAGGTTTTAAATACGTACTTGAATTTAACTACCAAGGCAAATGTACTGTATATATTTATTCGTATTGATTTTTGGATTGCTAACCTAGAGTTACACGGAATAACTTTTTCACAAAAACTCTCATAGCACGTTTTAGCTTACTACTAGATCCATCTATTAATTACAGAGGTAAGAACACAGTATAATTTGAATATTTGATTTTCGAATTCAATACAAAACAATGCTAAACAACACCTAAAAATAACTTTTATTTTTAAATAACTTTTTTTAAACTAGACAGCATTTTATCGATACATAGTAAGTGTTTTTTCCCATCACTAGTACGTATCAGGGCGCTCAAACTTAATACATTACGGCAACTGCATTCACCTCGGAAACTTGTGCACTAACCTTGCACCTATTATCCTTAATACCTCTTTAAATCCATGAAATTTTCAAATTAAATGAATATTTACTAAAATCCAATTTATAGAATATCAAATACACATGTACTAGGTTTAACTTGCGGTCCCGTGATGTAGATTTCTGGGAGACAGTCCCAGTTTTTTGAGATGAAAAGTTTGATAAGTACTTAAAATTGACTAGCTCCGTGGCGCAGCGGTCAACACGCCAGCCTGCGACACGGAGTGTTCGATCCCCGGCCAGGTCAAAATGAAAAATGATATTTTTCAGATTGACCTAGGTCTAGGATGTGTATCTATATATGTATTTGTTATAAAATATAGTATCGTTGAGTTAGTATCCCATAACACAAGTCTCGAACTTACTTTGGGGCTAGCTCAATCCGTGTAATTTGTCCGAATATATTTAAAAGAAAAAAAAAAAAACGGGTCGCTCACGTGCTATTTATACCCAAGACGATATCCCACTCGGCAGAAAAATAAACTAGTGACACCCACTTCCAAGCTAGAACGTTTTAAGTCTGGCCCGCTTAATTCGTCCAAGCCCGCTAGCTATGACGATAAAAATTTATACTGCCCTACCCGACAGCCTAAGAAATGAGGAAAAAATATCACTATTTATAAGAAAATTGAAATTAATTTTATTAAAAAAACGTATTATTAATTATAAACTGGACGAGTATTTTAACAATAAAAAACTTTAATTTAATTTGACATGTAAACTTTACTTTAGATACTTTAGCTCCATCCCACATACCAGCTACTTCCAGCCAGGACAGAGCAGCTGCCTGTGCTGCTGAAGCTAGCAAAAGGCGAAAATACGCGGGATTGACTGACAGCTATATTTTCTTGCCTTTTGCTGTAGAAACTTTGGGTCCCTGGGGCACTGAAGCCAAAAAATTCTATAAGGAATTGACAACACGTCTCATCGAGGCAACTGGTGATCCAAGAGCTGGCAGTTTTTTTGCACAACGTATCGGACTCGCTGTGCAACGGGGAAATGCTGCCAGCATTTTGGGTACTTTGCCTCGATGTGGTGCGTTGGAAGAATTTTTTTATTTGTAAGTTATTTATAATTTTTTATTTTTATGTTGTTATTAATTATGTTTAATTTTAAGTTGAATTGTTTTTTATTGAGTAATATGTCTTATTCATTGAAAATAAATTAATTAATTTAACTTTACTAATAAACATTGACATTACTAACAATTAACGATCGCTGATATTAAATACGAAACTTATTTATTTATATTTTGCTATCCATTTATTAATTAGCTGCATGTCATAAAACTCGCTTGCCGTTCCATTTCTTTTGTTTCGTGATACCCGACAGGGTTAATAATGTACCTATCTATATGTAAAACAGTGACTTTTAGTAGATTAACTATGAAATGCAATAAATACATTGAATTAAATTAAATTTTATTTATTTGCCTTTCATCTTCTTTCATTTCAGTCTAGCTAGAGTAAAGGCATTCTTTCCCCGAAAAATAACAGAGGCCATAGAAATAAGTCTATGTCCATATTTCAATCGGGATGTAGGTTGGACTTTACCCGCAACCTGGAAACCGATTCTTCAAGGGATCGATAACTTAAAGCACACAGAGTCAATAGAGGCCGATACAATTAGCTCTTTCCACACACACGTACCGTCACCAGACACCGAAAAGATACTCAACATGGAATTTCTTGTCAAGTTTTATATTCATTCTCGTTTGGTTTTAATATACGGATTTTTTCTTTTCTCCCAAACCAGCATGGAAGATGAGTTAAGTACCTAAGTAAGTAAAAGTCTCTAATACATCAAAGACATACACAGATATAAAAATATAATATTATACAATATCTTGGCAATTATGGTCTCCATAACGCCTTTACTTTAGTTCCACCAATCAAATAATTTTAATAGCTTTTTAATTAACATCCTGTACTTGCTAATAATAGTAGTTCGAATTCGATGAAAAATATTCAGAATTTTCTCTTCCAAATAGTTCCGATTTTTATCCCGCGCCGTGTTCGGATTGGTCGAATGTACATATCCGGTATTTTACTGGAAAAATATTCGTTAATAAACACTTTTTCCAATATTATCTAAAGGTTGCGATCCACTGGATGCTGCAAAAATCAATAAAATTATAGTTTTATTCTTCCTTCTTCCATACTTGTCTGGGAGAAGAAAAAAACGTAAAATGTATCGAATAATCGATAATGCTTCTTATTTATTAAAATACTTTTTGATCCTATAGAGCTTTACAGTAGGTGGACTTAATGCTAAAAGCATTCTCTCCCAGTCAACCTCGAGAAGGATAAACAGATAAAAAAATAGGTGGTAAAGTGGGAAATAAATATGAGAGATAGAAATATTATAAGGAAGGTATAATAAATAGATTTCTAAGGTGATAGTAAAAAACTTAAATATATATTTAGTTACATAACTATTCAAAGACACAAAAATATACTATGTATGTATATTTTTGTGTCTTTAAATAGTCATACAGATACATTAGCCGTGTATTTTCCGGCAGAGTAGAATAGGACCACTCCTAGTCTTCCCATGGAGGTTGTAAGAGGCGACTTAGGAAATACAAGCTAAACAAAGCTCATAAACATCTGATAGACCTCTCCAACCCATCTGGCCAGCGTGGAGAGTGTAGGTCAAGTCCTCTGGCTGCTCTGGCCAAGTATGGCTCTAGTAGTACAGAGAGGGTCATGCTCCTGCAGTGGAGACTAAAAAGACCTGATGATGAATGCCTTTCCCGATCCATGGGAGAAGGTTTTCCATACTCACTACGCTTGGCGAGCTCAGATTCTTTAGCTTGTTGTGCTTCCGACACTGCTGACTATTGAAAGAATTTTTAACATACATACATAGTATCACGTCTTTTTTCCTTGCGGGGTAGACAGAGCCTTGGTCTATAAGACCCAAAGGCCATGTTTAACATGCTGGTGGGCATTAGGTGAAAAACAGAAGCATATTTAAGCTGGGTGTTCGAGCTACGCTCGCACATTTGGGCGACCCGCGTCTTACATCATGTAGGTCGCGTGTACTTTAATAATATAAATAGCTCTATAATCTTAAAACATATCGAGATACATATCGATGGCGTCATGAGACACACATCGAACGGTCGGCGATACTATAGCGCCTGGACACTTGCCATCGAGAAAGGATCCGTCACACCCTGCCATTATGTAACCAGCAAGAACAATAAATTACTTTCTCCGTGACGTGATCTTGTGTCTCCACATCTCATCTTCAACCTAGCAAGCAGCAACATCTCTTCATGTATGGTGTTGGGGTAACACCAAGTCTGGCACCATACACTGGGGAAGGATAGGAGTTTGTTCGATTTAGGTAAGGAATGAAGAGGTATTCGGATACTACTTGGTTGGATAAATGGGGAAAAAGCAAGTAGCAGCTCGGGAAGACCGGGTGCAGGTACCTAATGCCATACCTTCAACCACCGGCTAAGCAATCGAGGATGACACCCCTGGCCTGGTAATTCATTGGTTTTATGTTAGTCATCATCAGTTCTTTTTAATCTCCACTGCAGGAGCATGACCCTTTCTGTACTACCGGAGCCATACTTGGTCAGAGCAGACAGAGGATTTGGCCAACACTCTCCTCGCTGGCCAGATGGGTTGGAAAGGTCTCATTGATGTTTATGAGCTTTGTTTAGCTTGTATTTCCTAAGTCGCCTCTAACGACCTCTATGGGAAGACTTGGAGTGGTCCTATTCTACTCTGCCGGATACCACACGGCCAGTTGTGTTAGTCAGTGGATCACAACTCTTTGTTGGAGTTTCGCAGCTGCAAACCGGACGCTAACGCATTTAATTTTGTACATAGATAAAAAAGCTTTTTTATTTTTACTCTCCGTTCTGCTAAAATAAAAAAAAATATATCCAGCTATTTTGGGTTTCAGTTTTTTATTGCTTTTCGAAATATGTTTTGATTGGTTTTGCAAATGCTCTCTTTTTTCGTAAAAAGAAAATTGCTGTATTTGTATATTTACTTAAAACTAATATGTGATTTAAACTCCGAGCCATACAACTGTCTCCGTGGTCCAGTTTGTTAAGGCGTTTGTCTGTAGACCCGGGGGTCTGGGTTCGATTCCCACGGAAAGCATACTTTGTTTAGTTGTTTCCAGTTTGGTAATCATCATTTCGTGTCACCGGGCAATCGTCCATGCACACCCTGGTGTCAGAGTTCTTAGGAACCGCCTCGACCTCTGACGTGGTTTCTTTAACGACCACTAGATGGCAGCCGAGATCAACGGCTTAGCGTGCCTTCCGAAGCACGGAATCATCTTTATAATAGGCAATCAGGTGATTCAAGCCTGCAATGTCCTAACCAAACTGTAAGCATATACTTTATTTAGCTAAAAACAATTCAACTTAATATTAAACATAATTAATAACAACATAAAAATAAAAAATTATAAATAACTTACAAATAAAAAAATTCTTCCAACGCACCACATCAAGGCAAAGTACCCAAAATGCTGGCAGCATTTCCCCGTTGCACAGCGAGTCCGATACGTTGTGCAAAAAAACTGCCAGCTCTTGGATCACCAGTTGCCTCGATGAGACATGTTGTCAATTCCTTATAGATTTTTTTGGCTTCAATGCCCCAGGGACCCAAAGTTTCTACAGCAAAAGGCAAGAATATAAAGCTGTCGGTCAATCCCGCGTATTTTCGCTTTTTGCTAGCTTCAGCAGCACAGGCAGCTGCTCCGCCTTGGCTGGAAGCAGCTGGTATGTGGGATGGAGCTAAAGTATCTACACAAGTGGCATCTCAAACTAGACATTTGCCTTGCCGCCACGGGATTAAAGAAAGACCATCTGGTCGCTTGCCATCGGTGCGGAAGATTCCATTTGGTTCCAAAACTGAAGGAACATTGACAGTTGCTAAAGTTCTACGAATTATGTCGTTTAGTGAGGCATGACGTGGAATTCGGCCAGCACTTTTAATGCAAGCAAGACCATGATGACCCAAACCATCCACAGCTGTACCACAGTGACATAAATGTGGTTGATTTATTTTTACACCCAAACGGAGGCCAATGGCGAGTGTAAAAGTGCAATTATCTAGAAGGGAGCCAACATGTGCAGAAGGAAGTGCTTGTAACCAGTGTCCGGATTCCCTCTCAGATAACGCCAAAAGACGCGATCGATCTTCCGCACTGTCACAAAATGCAATGGTTTCTTCTTGAATATCTTTACAAAGAGGATTGTCCCATAGTCGCTGTGAACAGACATTTACTGGGAAATCATCCAAAACACTTGACCTCCAAACTTCTTTCGCTTTGCTCACGCCGCATATGTCAACGGAACCCATTGCTAAGTGTAGAAGTTTACCGCATAATGACATAGAGGCGTGAACAGAAGAAAGAAACGCAGGAAGAGCCACTGCAGATACCTTGCGTACTCCGATGCCACCCAAACGAACTGGGAGAGAAGCAAATTTCCATGTTTCATTTGTAACTTGACAATTGAAAATTTTCTCTAGTGTCTCCCGAATTAGTTCCCCAGTTTTGTGAATTGTTCTTGATGCTTCCACATGAGTGAGCATCGCAAGGCATAAGTAAATTTTGGCACAAAAAGACAACTCCTAAGTATGTAGAAAGCCATATGTGCATTTATTTGAAATAAGAGGTCGGATGATTGCTGAAATTGAGATACTTTTTCATCTATGTAATTTGGGATTGATTCATCTAAAAGTGGCGTGCCTAAAATTTGAAGAGAGCTTTTGGTTAAAAGTTTAATTCCAGGGGTTATCTCCTGAAAAAGAGAGTGAATTTCAAAGCTGTTTAATCCTTGAACTTTATCATTTATGAAGAGTTCGCACTTATTAAAATTTAAATTTAGTCCTACTTGTTTGAGGCGTTCAATCAGTCTTATTAGGTCTGATTTCACAGAATTTACACAACCTCCAATCGTAGCATCATCCAAAAACCATGTATTGGGGGGGTGAATTTAGGCTAGATATGATTGAATTTATACCTAGACCAAAAATGGCAGGACCTAAAGGGTCTCCCTGCTGACAGCCAATTGAAGAACTAATAACACGGTCTCTATATACAACATCAGAAGGTGAGCAGTAGCATTGCCAGAGATACGGATATAGGCCTGGAATCTGATCTTTAACTTCCCTTAAAAAAACTCCCCTGTCTATTGAATTAAAAGCGTTGGATATGTCCAATTTCAAAATTACTTGGCACTCGTTTGAATTGAGAAATGTTCTCGTTGCGTGTACAATAGCTTCGCAACCCCCTCTAATACCAAAACCAAATTGTCTTGGTTGGAAGTATGCGGTTAACGTGGGAGCCATTCTTTTACACGCTATCTTAGAGACTAGTCGTCTGAAAGTGCATCCTACTGCAATAGGTCGAATGCCTCCATCCTTTTTAACCAGGGCAACTAGGTTAGCACCATACAAAGTTTTCGTTATCTCACCTTACCAGAGAGCATCAGGTTGATTAAAGGGACTAAGCTTTGGATGAGAGTCCTCCCAGAATCACCCGTAACCCCGCCCACCAAGTCTTTAAGATGCTGAGCTGATAGACCATCTAGTCCACTAGCCGAGCCACTCTTAAAACTGTTTAAAGAGTTAATTACATTATCTGCTGTGATTTGAAGAGCAGGGTCTGAAAGCAAGCAACTGTAAGCAACTAAACAATGTATACTTCTCGTGTGAATCGAGCCCACGACCCTTGGGTCTACAGGCAAACACCTTAACCACTGGACCACGGAGGCAGTTGCGATGGTGACTTGATAAGCAGCATCTTATAATATTATACAATGTGTAACTTAACCTACGACGTTTCCGTAAAGGGGTGACTCGGCCCGTCGAAATGAACAACTTTTCCTATGGAACTAATGCTGAGAACTCAATTTTTTTGGACATTTTTATACAAATTGCCGGGCCAGCCGAACACTTTTGTATGAAAATGATTATGAGTTCCCAGCATTGGTCCCATAGGAAAAGTTGTTCATTTTGACGGGCTAAGTCACCCTTCATAGGAACGGCGTTAGTTAAGTTACACACTTTACAAGACAATACAATCACTAACATTTCAGAGTCGTTACCATGTAAGAAGAACGTACTCCTACATTAAGATAGAATAATAAACTTTATCAAAACTCTCCTGTGTTTGATTCACCACTTCCTGACATCGCCACAACAAGGGCATCATCATAGAGAGCAGCCAGATAGCATGATATGGTATAAATTTGTTGCGGTGATTTGAAGCTACGTCAGCTCGGTGGTTGAAAGCATCGACAGGCCAGGATCAAATCCTACTTGTGGCGAAATTTTTTCATCACATATTATTTTCTAATATAATTATACACTCCCTAAAATACACTCTGTTTTACTTTACAATATTCATTTACAATAGCTAAGACGCACAATATTAATTGGCATATTCCTGTCAAAATATAAAATCAAACTCACTCTTAGTAAAAATAATCATTACAAGATGAACATCTGTCAAATGATAATGATATTTACATAACTTGGCCATATGCTGCGATGAGATCACACATCTATACGCCCGACACTTGTCTTTCTTTTTAAGCGTAATTATAGTTGTTAGGATTACGTACCCAAAGAGTGCCAAAGTTTAATTTTAATGCCGAAACTTTTCAGTCACATATTCTGTAGGTAGAGTACTTCCCGTGAACTCAAAATCTTGCAATTTTGAGTTCACGGGAAGCAACGTCATATAGCACAGATAAAGGAAAAATTACTGAAAGTATAAGTCTTTAGTTACATCATGTAATAAAAATATTTTTTATAATTTTTAACTTATTAAAATAACGGTACGGAACCCTTCGTGCGCGAGTCACACTCGCACTTGGCCGGTTTTTTATGTATCGCTTTCAAATGAAATAACATAATTTTGCACTAAGTTTTTCTATACTTAATTCTCAGTATGACCTGTTGATTGACTGGTAGAAAAGGCATTTTGGTCTGCCATTTATGTATTTATCACAGTTTTAAAATAAATAGGTAATAACTAACGGATCAGAGTCGCCATACGAAAAACGGTTTTATAGTTAAACTAGCTGTTGCCCGAGACTTCGTCCGTGGCAATTTCTGTTATTATTATTAATTAGTTTTTTTATTAGTATACATGAATAATGGTCCCCGTTTTCGATACATTTTAAATTGATGCTTCGCTCCTATTGGTCACAGCGTAATGTTTAAATAGCCTTAAGCCTTCCTTAATAAATGGACTATCCAACACAAAAATAATTTTCCAATTTGAACCAGTAGTTCCTGAAATTAGCGCGTTCAAACAAACAAACAAACAAACATCAAACAAACAAACTCTTCAGCTTTATAATATTAAGTATAGATAATAAAAGTATATATATAGATATTGTACGATAGTACGGAACCCTTATTGTGTGCGTTGACTATGACTATGACTCAGTGGCGGTTCTTATTTTATGTGTCATCAACCATAACTAAAATTAAACTGCTTTATCATTAAATATTGGGCAGACTGCCCAAGGTTTAATTTTTGTCTGTGTGTCCTGTCTATCTGTTCTGCGTACATCCCCCGAGAATCCTAGTTTAAAAGTGACCTTTATGTTCAGACAAGGTCTAACAAGTTTAACATTTCGCAAAATTTGGTTATTATTATATAAGGGCACATTTCTATTATTCCGGTCAAAGTAGACCAAAGAAGAAGAAAGTACATAAATTCCGATTCAATTTTATATATCCATCCAAATATAAGCTTCTTCTTTTTCGTTTATTATTTAATTAACAAAAGAAAAAAAAGTGTCCAATTCTTTTTATAATCTTACTAATGGACTATTTTTAATGTTATTATTTTGACACATGAAACTAGTGTATTGCAAAGCACTCGATAAAATCGGATCATTCTCACAAGTTCAATTGGCAAACAGTTCCATGGAACTAGTGAGAATGATCCAAAAAATCAACATTTCCATCCAAATTATAGCTTCTTTTATTATTCTTTTTTCATTCACTTTTGTGATGAGCCTTGCTTTCGAAATTGTATATTTTCGGTATTTTCTTTGAAGAATTCTGAAATTGGCCTTACTTAATACTCATCCTTAGTTATAAGTTCAATTTGTAACGCTGTTAAATTCATAATAATAAATTATTTCTGTTTGTATTGTGATCCCATATGGATTAATTTTTACCTTTTGTCGTACGAAACTCTAAAAAAGTAATTTTATTGAATACAGGTTCCAATTTCGGTAGAACAAGTAAATACGCCGACAGAATTTTCACATTGTATTCGCAATTTTCACATCGTAAAATACCTTTCAGTGCTGTTAAATTTAATTAAACCTGAAATATCGGTTTTCGGTAACTAATAGGTTTTTATTCACTCAACCGTGGTAGCTAGGCAAATCACAATGAAAACGGGATACTGAAAAATGTAATTTGATTTACTGTTCAAATATAAGTTTTGTGCCAATATTTTGCGATGTAGGTAACCTTTGCCTACAGGGTACTCTGGCCAAGTATGGCTCTAGTAGTACAGAGAGGGTCGTGATCCTGTAGTGGAGACTAAAAAGACCTGATGATGACGATGACAGGGTACTTTGGTAATAACCATGTTTACAATAGACCGTCATTCATACGCGATTTTCTGATGCTTAAGTAGTGTTTGTAGACTGTATTATATGGATAGGTACTACTTAACATTTATATTACTTAACATAAATCTAGTCTTACATACATGAACTTAAATAACAGTACTTCCCTTTTTGGCAATCGTGAAATAAAACTACAACTCGAATATTCATTTACAGGCTTCATAAACTATTATATACACTTGAACATAAATATCTGATTTCTACATCTAAATAAAGCTTCCATGCTGGTCTGGGAGAAAAGAAAAATCGTAGAATATACCAGCTGCTTCTCTTCCCGCGCAGATCGTAAAAGCCGATCGAGGGATTGGGCTAAAATCTGCGGAATCGTATCAATAGGCGATGCGGCTAGCAACCTATCACTATTTGATTCCGTTTTCTATCTACACGCTCTACAACATGCTAAATGTGGCCATAAGGTCTTATAGATCTAAGCTCTGTCTACCCCGCAAAGGAAAAAGACGTGATACTATGTATGTATGTAAATAAAAGGATAAGTAAGGATAAGGATTAATCTCGCGGAAGTTTTAATATTATAATAACCCATACGTTTAAATATGAATTTAAAAGCTACGGTGAAATAAAGAAACACTCATACATTTATACTTAGATACATGTACTTGAAAAACAGTACACCCCTTTTTGACAATCGTGAAATAAAACTACAACTCGAATATTATAATTATGTATATAAACGGGACTTAGCACGAACCTTTATATTATATGTTTCCGTTGAAGTTTCAATGGAGTTACATCCATCGTGGTCGCAACGAGACTACCAGTCTTTAAAGCGCGAAAGTTTAAAAAAGAAAATTCACCTGATCATCATGAAATTTTGCATGCGAGTTCTCTGAAGTACGGAGAAGGACATAGGCTACCTTTTATCCCGGGAAAAAGTACTATTCCCGAGGGATCGACATTGACGCGGGCGGAGCCGCGGGCGAAAGTTAGTAAACTATATACACTTACAAGCTATACGATAATAAGTTCTACCACCTTTCTTAATTACAGACTTCGTTCTCATACTCACGATTTACGGTACGAAACTGTAATTCAGGTTTCAATTGGTCGAGTTACTTAGACAAGTAGTGTACTAAAGGTGTATTGTACAGCGTAGTAACTACCTCTGTAGCTCAGTAGTACTGCAAGTGCCTTTGAATATCAGGGTCCCGGGTTCGAGCCCGGGCCTAAGCATCATCCTTATCCTTACTAATATTATAAATGCGATAGTGAATTATTGTTTGTTTGTTTATTTGTTGGTTTGTAACGCTTTCACGCCGTAATTACTGAACCGATCATCATAAAATTTTGCATACAAGGTCTCTGGAATACGGAGAAGGACATAGATTACCATTTATCCCGGGAAAAAGTACTATTCCCGAGGGATCGACATTGACGCGGGCGGAGCCGCGGGCGAAAGCTAGTCTTACATACATGAACTTAAATAACAGTACTCCCCTTTTTAGCAATCGTGAAATAAAACTACATCTCGAATATTCCTTTACAAGCTTCATAAACTATTATATACACTTGAAAGCGAAACGTTAATAACTTCTACCACGTTTCTTAATTACAGACTTCGTTCTCATACTCACGATTTACGGTACGAAACTGTAATTCAGGTTTCAATTGGTCGAGTTACTAAGAGAAGTAGTGTAAAGTAAGTATAGTGAAGAGTGTAAAGACGACCTCTGTAGCTCAGTGGTACTGCAAGTGCCTTTGAATATCAGGGTCCCGGGTTCGAGCCCCGGCTAGAGCATGATGAAAAACCGACCAAGTGCGAGTTGGACTTGCGCACGAAGGGTTCCGTACCGTTATAAAAAGGGTAAAAAATCATGTCTGTTGAATGGGAGTCACCCTTTAATATTAATTTTATTTTTAATTAATTGTTTATTTAATTAAACTCTCAGTATATTTCAAGCGTCTTTATGTAGCCGTAATCAATATCGAGCAAAAACCAGCAAAAATATTACGTTTGTTGTATGGGAGCCACCTTATTTTTTATTTTATTATGTGTATTTTTACTATTTGTTGTAATAAAAGAAACAGTAATACATCATCTGTAAAAATTTCAACCGTCTACCTGACACGGTTCATGAGATACAGCCTGGCGACAAACGGACAGACAGACAGCGGAGCCATATTAATAGGGTTCCGTTTTTATCCTGGTTACAGAACCCTAAAAAGTATGCACACAATTTAATACTTCAAAATCTTTTACAATATATTTTAATTTACTAAATAACAAGCACGAAGGAAAACTGCATTGTTACCGCCTAATAAACTCTCCCGGTATGAACTACTTAATATTATTACCGCACGTGTTAAAATTTACAGTCTAACCGCTCAAATTTATCGTGATAGTAAAAAATAAATTTTGTACTTAGCACATTATACGCGGGGTGTAATGTTAAAGAAATTATCGCGATACAGGGCTGTGAAACCCGCGATAGGCATCTTTGTGGCTTATAACGACGGGTTAGGCGAAATTTATGATTTGTGGGTTACCCTGTTCGCCCAGGCCCTTGTTTTTGGATTACGCTATATAATGTACGATTCACATTGTAGTTGAGTTGGACCGGACCGAACCTGGGCTAGTTTCGGCGGATGCGCTTGGAAGGTTGATAGAGCACTATTTCTAAGTTTATAAGACTTAATATTTTTTCTTTTTATTTTTCTTTTCTTCATTTACCCTCAACTAACGTAGTCTTCCTTCTGTATTATTAAGCACAAACTGTTATTTTGATATTAGTTTTTTTATTAATTATTATATTAGGATTATATTAGGTACTATAAGCTACACTTGACTTGAGTAGTGTTGACCCCCACCCCACCGTCTATAAATAGAGGCATTCATTCGTTATCAGGCTCATTTGCTGCTCAGCTGTCGACCGGTAAGGTGGTTGGTGTCAACACTGCGTAAGTTCGTTCCAATACGTTGTTATATTTTTGTTGTGGTGATTTTTGTTTTGATTGAAATTAACGGTTGTTTGTGATATTGAAAATTGTGTGACATATTGTTATTTTATTTGCTAAAATTAATTAAATTATTAGATTCCGATTAAAGTTTGTTAGAATTTGTCTTTTTTTTTATTTTAAAACACTTCTGGTTGCTAAAATCAGAAGTGGGATAGGATTTCGCTCACAATCAGCCTTATTTTTATAAAAAGAAAAACAAACAGCCGTTATTTTCAAACAAAAATGCCACGTGCTTCAAGTGAACGGTCAATTGAGACGCCGCCTCGTGCCGAGCGCGAGCATAGACGTCGCAATAAATCCCCGCGACGTAGTAGGCACCGTTCACGGTCACTACGTGACAGATCACGTGTGCGACGGAATCGTAGCGAGACCCGTTCGCGTTCGCGTCGTGATCGTTCGCTTTCGCGTCGTGATAGGTCGCGATCGCCTTATGTCAGATCGCGTCGTGTCAGGTCGCGGTCGCGTTATGATAGAACTCGTTCTCGTTGCGTTCGTTCGCGTTCTAGTGACAATTATCATTCGTGTGAGAGATCAAGGTCACGTTCGGTTAGCCGAGGGCATCGCCGGAGCAAGTCGCGCTTGTACCCTTCCAACAACTCAGTGAAGGCTGCGTTAGGCTCGATTATGTCACGATTAACTGCTATTGAGGAAAGCAGGGCCAGTAGTTTGCGTGTCCCGTCATCCATTAGTGGTAGCACACCTCCTATAGATAAAAATAGCACTTCTACAACCCAAGTGCTTGTTGATGCGTTGAGTACGTTGACAAAAAACAAATCTAGCAGCTATTATGTCTCAAATTTTGATCCGGCTATAAACAACTTCGAGGTGTGGTGCAACGAGGTGGAAAGGGCTAGATGCGCGAACCGTTGGGATGATCTCGAGTGCTTTTCGCGTGTGGCTCATTATCTAAAGGGTGACGCGAAAACCTGGTTAAATGAATGGACTACGAATGATCGCTCGTGGTCTAACTTTGTTAAGGAATTTAAGTCCTTGTGTCCGCAAAAAAGAAATTACGCGCAGATTCTTCATGAGGTTATAAACTCCACGTCTGATAAGTTTATGTCATATGCGGAATATGCGCGTCGCTCATTACTACGCTTACGTGTGATAAAGGGACTAAGCGAGGAACTCATGGTCCAAATAGTTGTCTACGGCATTAGTAATGTGTAGGTACGTGCAGCGGCCACAAATGCTGATTTAACCACAGAAAATCTGGTTTCATTTTTGGCCACTTATGTTAAACCCACTCGTAAATTTGACAGTCGCAACTATGATAAACCTTTGCCATCAAATACCAGTGTAGTTAAAAAGCGTAATTTTAATAGTTCTGGTAAATCTGAAAACAAGTGTTTTATTTGCGGCCAAACGGGCCATTATAAAGATAAGTGTCCAAAGAAGTGCAGTGTTACCGATAAGTCCGATAGTAACGCTAAACCTGTCTGTCCTTTCTGTAAGAAAGTAGGGCACAAAGAAAGTGACTGTTTCGCTAAGGCTCGATCTGAGGCTCAAAAGAACAATAACAGCCAACGTAAAATTAACTTGTGTAACGAGCTTTCAAGTGCAGAACGTAATAACGACATAAGCACAGCCGTAATTCAAGGCATACCTGTTGATATCCTTATAGATAGTGGTGCGCTTAATGTGTCTTTGATATCGTCTGCCGTAGTCAATTATTTTTCCGGTTCGCGAAAACAGATAAACTGTTCTTTGAAGGGAATAGGTGATAAATGGTTTATCGCTCGTGAATATATTACTCTAACGGTAGAGTTTAGTAATATAGCGCTCGAAGTTGATTTTGTTATAGTACCCGCATCATACATGAATACGCCCATTATCGTAGGAACAGACGTTCTCAATTGCGATGGTGTTACGTTTATTCGGACAAAACACGGTCAATACTTGACTCATACACAGAATGGGGTACTAAAGGCAAATACAATCAGTGCTAACGAACCTGATAAAATTAATACGCCTCTTGAAGGTGCCGAACTTGCCAAGTTGATGATTGTCATACGAGAATTCTCTCCGTTTTTAATATCTGGTACAGCAACTACGACTGTGAAGTCTGGTAAAATGCACATCTGCTTGACCAGTGACGTACCTGTACCGTACCATCCATATCGCCTCTCCTACCAAGAGAAACTTAAGGTTCGTGAGATTTGCCAAGACCTATTAGACAAAAAGATCATTAGGGAGTCTAATTCTGAGTACGCAAGCCCGATCATTTTGGTCAAGAAGAAAGACGGCTCAGACAGAATGTGCGTTGATTTCCGTGCATTAAATCGTATAACCGTTAAGGATAGGTATCCCCTACCCTTGATTGATGACCACATTGATCGGCTTGGGGGCTCGAGATTTTTCTCATCCTTAGACATGGCATCAGGGTTCCATCAGATCCCTATTGATTAGGCCTCGATACATAAAACCGGTTTCGTCACCAATGAGGCTCACTATGAATATTTAAAGATGCCTTACGGTTTATGTAATTCTCCCACCGTCTATCAGCGTATCATCAATAATACACTTCGCAAATTCATAGAAGCTGGAACTGTACTCGTGTATATTGATGATGTTCTAATAGTGAGCATGTCTATTGATTAAGGTATTACTTTGTTACGTGAAGTTTTGAGCACTTTAACTGAGGCCGGATTTTCTATAAATTTGCGGAAGTGCTCCTTCCTTACCGCTGAGGTAGAGTACCTGGGTCGGATAATCAGTCATGGTCAGATTAGGCCGAGTCCGCACAAAATAGAGGCCTTAGTTAATGGACCTACCCCGACTAACGTCAAGCAAGTGCGCCAGTTCTTAGGCCACTGAGCGTAAGAAGGATCTCCTTCCACGAGTCGCACGCTGGTGGATTTATCTGCAAGATTTCAATTTTGAAATTGAATATCGTAAAGGCGTGATGATGGGCCATGCAGATTATCTCAGCAGGAACCCATCGGCGTCGCAAGTCAATAATATTGAACGACCGCTTAACTGGGCACAAATGGCCCAATCTGCTGATTCCGAGACTCTTGACCTCATACAAAAACTTAGAGATGGTCTTTTAGATTCCAATCGGTATGTATGTCAAAACGATGTCTTGTACTACCGTTATTCACCCGTTGGCGAGGAGACCCGCTTGCTATGTTATATCCCTAAAGGACACAGGCTCAGTTTGCTGCGTGTTTTTCACGACGAGCATGAGCATATCGGGGCTGATAAAACTTATGATCTTATTTTAAAATATTTTTGGTTTCCCGGTCTAAAGCAATTCGTTCGAAAATACACTTCCCACTGTTTGATATGCATTTCTAAGAAACCTGTCCCAAGAGCACCTCGTCAACCTATTACGTCATGGGAAAAGTCTGATGTCCCCTTTAGTACGGTCCATGTTGACGTACTAGGCCCCTTACCAGAATCCAACGGATATAAATTTGTACTTGTTTTGGTTGACTCCTTCACCAAATTTTGTCTGCTTTATCCTATGTACAGACAAGACACAAACGAATTGAAACGGGTTTTTAATAATGCCATATGTTTATTTGGGACGCCCAAACTAATAGTTTGCGACCGTGGTCGTATGTTTGAAGCGTCAGCTTTTACTAGTTGGATATCTGAAATGGGCTGTGACATCCATTATATAACGCCCGAAATGCATCATTCTAATGGGCAGGCCGAGCGTTATATTAGGACGGTGCTGAATCTCATACGTATAGAAAGCAATAATAAAAGGTCTAGTTGGTCTGAAGCTTTGTGTAAGATTCAATTAGTTTTGAATGTAACAAAACAAAAAACCACACAGTATTCTGCTTTGTACCTACTAATCGGTACTAACGCAACTACTCCTGTGATACGTGCGCTGATCCGCGACGTTGCCATTGAAAACTCCAGCCCTAATCGCGAAGCCATGAGAGAACTCTGCAGAGGTTCCGCCAAAAAATCGCTGGACAAAAATCGAGACAGTCAGGACGCACGAGTGAATAGTCAGAGATACCCGCCTAGAAAGTTCCAGGTTGATGACCAAGTATTTGTGATAAAGTACTCGCAATCTGCTGGGAAACTAGATCCTGGCATGAGGGGACCATACCGCGTCATCAAAGCGTTACCAAGTGACCGTTATGAACTGAAGCTATTGAGTGGAGCAAGAGGCAAGACGTCTCAGGCTGCTGCTCAATACATGGTACCCTGGAAGGGCGAATGGTGTCCTGAGAGCTGTGCTGCATTTTTTCAAAGTAAGTTCGCAACGAACTTTTAATGTGTTTTATGTTACAGTACCATGTACGATGTGTGTATGTGCGTGGGTGTGAGGCGTGTGGTTGCCTTGCTAGCTGCCGGTGCGGCTCAGCTGGGGTATGCTTCTGAGGCTGTTGGCGCTCTGGAGTATTTGACCCTGGAAGACGCGTACACTGTACGTGTGGCAGGCTCTGTCCTGGAAGACGCGTACTTTGTACGTGTGGCAGGCGCTGTCCTGGAAGACGCGTACTTTGTACGTGTGGCAGGCGCTGTCCTGGAAGACGCATACTCTGTATGCGTGGCGGGCGCTGTCCCGGCGGGTGTTGTCCCGGTTTATGTGTTCTATGAACGCATATCAGGCGCAGTCCTGGCAGCCGCTGTGCTGGTTCACTTTTATAGTGGGGGAACTTGTACAAGTTCAAGTATGAGTATAATTGAGACGTTTTGTGTGAAGATGTATGCATACTTTTGAAAGCAAAGTGTTTTAGTTTTGTCTTGAAAGCGTAATTTTGTATGAGGGCCTTGTATGCGTGATTGTATGACAGACTAGGCAATGGTGTACATCGTCACAAGTAATTAACAATTTGTTTCTTATGCAGATTGCGATGACGATGACCCTGACGATGCCGGTGAACCTTCAAGTGCCCCTGCTGACCTCGCTAACGCTTCAGGTGAAGGCGAATCACACACAAGCGAAGACGGCGAAGATTCCGCCGTACCTGCTTGTGCTTCTGCGGAAGACGTCTCCAGTGCTGCCGAGGACGGCGCACGGTCAGGAGAGGCCGTATAAGCTACACTTGACTTGAGTAGTGTTGACCCCCACCCCACCGTCTATAAATAGAGGCACTCATTCGTTATCAGGCTCATTTGCTGCTCAGCTGTCGACCGGTAAGGTGGTTGGTGTCAACACTGCGTAAGTTCGTTCCAATACGTTGTTATATTTTTGTTGTGGTGATTTTTGTTTTGATTGAAATTAACGGTTGTTTGTGATATTGAAAATTGTGTGACATATTGTTATTTTATTTGCTAAAATTAATTAAATTATTAGATTCCGATTAAAGTTTGTTAGAATTTGTCTTTTTTTTTATTTTAAAACACTTCTGGTTGCTAAAAGTACATATTTTAATACTCTCTAGTAGCATCTTTTAAATGATATGTATATAAGCAATCTGAGAATAACGTGATTGGTTGCAAAATTGTATAAACTGTTAAAATTTAGTTTCTTTTTGCAATGATGTATTTTGTATCTGTTTGTTGTTCCTCAATAAATAAATAAATAACCTCATTCAAAATTAATAGAAGCAAATTAGGCGGCTCTCGGACAATACGTCAGTGTTGCCCGCCTATAAAGCATTGTTCTCATCTCTAGACTGAAGCACCACACAAACAGCTTCTTCCATTTGAACGTACCTACATTCAGGGACAGAGATACCTAACCAGGCCCTCTACCTATATCTTAATTTTTAATAACATGAAAATGTACATACAGAAAGGTTTTATTGAAGTCTTTCTCAATATAAGTTTTCATGTTATTTTATAGTTTAGGAGAAAATTCAAGCTATAAGTAGAAGACCAGCCGGCCTATTTGCTAACTCAGTGTACAACGTTTTGATAGTCATTTAAAAGTACATTACGTTTTATATATCTTTAATAAAAAAAGTCAATCATAGGAAGCCCGCAATATATTTTGAAATTACTATCTAAACGTTGGTCACTGAGTTAGCAAATAGGACGGCTGGTCGGGTATCTCTGTCCCTGATTGTACATATTCAAAAGAGTGCTGTTTAAATTGACGGTGATCCTGAGCTGTCAAAGAATTTAGAACCATTTCACTTACGCAGAAACGTAATCCTGAAGCGTTTTCTATCGCATTTTTACTGGGGGAGTGTTCTAAAGAACTTTTCAGTTTGGTGCTGTAGAATTACACTATTTCACCACGCGCCGTGGAAACATGCTTTTGAATTAATAACGGGTCACTCACGTGTTATTTTGTCGGGATTGCCAACTAGTTTCGGACTCGACAGGCGCCCATTTTCAAGGCGAGTGCAGGATGAGCGGCAGATAGTCGCTCATGCTTCTTGCTCATCACCTCGAGGCTTGGCGTTTCTCAATAACACGGTTTTTTTTTATATTTCTTTTTCCCCGCGTGTTTCAGTTGTGAAACGAGCTTCCTACCACAATTTTACTATGACCTCGGTTCTATCGAAATTCGAGAAATACTTATTTTAAGGCCGGCAGCACTCTGCTAACAACTCTCATATTTCAGATGTCCATTGGTGACATTGACACTTACCATCACATGTCTCGTATGCTCATCTCTCATTTGGAAAAAAAGTGCTCCAATGCAATGAGCTCAAGTCTGGCCCGATCAGTGAAAATCATACTTTACTCATCATCATTTCGAGTAGGTGTCACGGTCAATCGACCATGCACACCCTGGTGCCAGAGTTCTTCGGAACCGCCTCTCGGCCTCTGACGTGATTCCTTTAACGACTACCAGATGGCAGCCAGGACCACCGGCTTAACGTGCCTTCCGAAGTACGGAATCATCTTTATTATCAGACAATCAGGTGATTCAAGCCTGCAATGCCTGCATTGCCTACTAGCCGTGTGGTATCCGGCAGAGTAGAATAGGAGTCCCCCTCCAAGTCTTCCCGTGGATGTCGTAGAAGGCGACTTAGGAAATACAAGCTAAACAAAGCTTATAAACATCTAAGAGACCTCTCCAACCCGCCTTGCCAGCGTGGAGAGTGTAGGCCAAGTCCTCTGCCTGCTCTGGCCAAGTATGGCCCTAGTAGTACAGAGAGGGTCGTGCTCCTGTAGTGGAGACTAAAAAGGACCTGATGATGAAGCCTGCAATGTCCTAACCAAACTGGAAACAACTAAACAAAGTATGCTTCCGGTGGGAATCGAACCCACGACCCCCGGGTCAACAGGCAAACGCCTTAACCACTTGACCACGGAGGCTGTTGTGCACAAACAAAGTTATCCCTAAGTCTACATTATAGTAAAGTATAATGTAGACTTAGGGATAACTTTGTTTATGTAGACATTTGTCACGGCTTTGTGGCAAGTTCTGGACGTTAAGTTGGAATAGACATCAAAGTTGTTGAACAAATCGCAACTCAGACATGTAAAAGTATGTAAATTGGTTTTTATTTTTACTTTTCTCTCAATAACCCTTAAGCGTTTATCTGTTACTAGATACTAGAGCTGGATGGTCAAGGGTGTCATCCTCAACCTGTCTGGTGGTTGCAGATATGGGGCCTTCTGACTTTCCTCCATACATCCGACTAAGAAGAATCCCAATACCGTATTTCCCTTCCCAAATATTACTTCCCTCTATTCTTTCTTGCTTAAAAATGATTCTAACGTGCAGCGTCAGAAGCAAAAGAAGCCAAAGAAGCTGCGTTCGCCAACCCACCTGCCAAGCGTGGTAAGCATGGCATGATTTGAATAAAATTTGCATGGAGGTAGTTTAAAGTCCAAGAAAGGACATAGGAATCCTTTCATTTCAGGTTAGGGTGTCATCCTAAACTACCGGTCCGGTGGCGCAGCCTCTCGAAGTACTAATTGCTTTTCCCTCATTCACCCGAGTAGTATCTTAACGTTCCTTCCCTCCCCAAATCCAACAAATTCCTATAATTCCTTTAGCTTAAAAATTCTTCCGATTGGCAGCAGTGTCGGAAGCGTAGATAGCCAAAAAAAACTACGCTCGCCAACCTGCCTGCCAAGCGTTGTGAATATGGCAATATTACATGGAACGAAGAATTCTTGGTTGATGCCTTTGTCCAGTGGACGCGGGTGGAGCCGCTGGCTTATGCACGCACTAGTTAAAAATAACTCTCCCAAACCACCGCGCTTAAATAAAATAAAGAATAATTAGTCGTGGTAGAGCCACGCTACAGGCAAAATTAGTTGCATGTAGCATGAATGGGCCGGCTCGTCCGGGGAAGTACCACACTCTGACAGAAAATCGACGTCTGAATAGAAGCTTTACCACTTCTATGCTTTGTTCGATGAGTGAGAGAGCCGGAGGCCCATCCTTCCCTCTTTCTTCCCCCTTTCCCCAACTCCTTGAAAGGTCGACAACGGGCCTGTCACACCCTGGTGTTGCAGTGGACATCGGTGATCACTTACCATAAGGTGACCCGCTTGCTCGTTTGCCGTATCATAAAAATATATAATTATATGTTTTATACTTTCATGTTATCAATAGTATGAACTTAAAATCATTACGGTTCGGTTATCTTTGTTCATTAACTAAAAATCTTTTTGCTTTTGCTCAGCTCAACATTTGCTAATTCACTTGCTTTGATGTTTCAGGATAATTTAAGCCACTAAAATTACTCGCTAATATATTTATAAAAACACGTCTGACCTTAGTTTTGTGCCATAGACAGCTTAGAAGATTTCAAAAGCATGAAAAGGGAATATTTTAAATCTGAAATATCTTTTCTGAAATGCTTGTTATCTGTAAGGTAGTTAGTATCTGTAGGGGTACTAGGTAACAAGAAGCTGAATATTATAATTCAATAATAAGTTGTAAGGCGAGCATAACTTTACATAGAAACGAGGAGATTCGTAAAAGAACAAAAGCCACCGATATAGATCAGCGGATTAGCTCTTTGAAGTGGCAGTGGGCGGGGCACCGATGGCCGATGGGGCAGAATGGTTCTCGAATGGCGACCACGTACCGGTAAGCGCAGCGTCTGATTTCCACCGAGCAGATGGGCGAATGACCTGACTAAGGTCGCAGGAAGACGCTGGATGCAGGCCGCTTCCAACCGGTCGTATTGGAAATCCTTGGGGGAGGCCTATGTCCAGCAGTGGACTTCTTGCAGCTGATATGATGTATGATGTGTACACCAGGGTGTGCATGGTCGATTGACCTTGTTATCGTCAGTCGACCATGGACACCCTGGTGTCAGAGCTTTTCGTGGTTCCTTTAACGATTACCAGATGGCAGCCGGGACCAATGGCTTTTCCTACGAAACCAAAGCTGAAAATCGAAAAGAAATTACTATTTCATACAGTGTACGGCCGGCCCGGCAATTTGTATCGAAATCTTATTGTTTTTCTGTTCTCACTTTCCGTTCAAAAGGAAAAGTTGTTCATATTGATGGGCTCAGTCACCCCTTTTAAGGTACGACGAAGGGCTCGAACTTTAACAAATATTGATTTATTGATAAGTTCTATACACATATAGGCGATGCAGCTAGCAACCCGTCACTATATTGACTCAGTTTTCCACCGCCCACTAACAGAACATGCTAAACGTGGTCTTCAGGTCTTATAAATCTAGGCTCTGTCTACCCTGCAACAGAAAAAGATGTGATACTATGGTACAGCTTTACACATATAACATACTAACACATTTAACTCTCGCCTTGATGTTGGTCTTCGTAACAGACCAAGACTAGTCGGCGATTCTGACTGAATAAACATAAATCTATAATGATTTATGAACACACATACAACTATGTGTATGATGTATCGATTTACTAAGTAGGTTAAGTCTGGCTTATCATGCAGAACTGCGTCGCATTTTATTATTTATTATCGTCGGAGCTCGGTGCTGACAGATAACGGAGATGGCGGTATGCAATACGGTAAAAGCAAGCTTAGGCACAAATTTTATATTCTTCTTCTTATTTCACAATTATATAACACTAGCTTTCCCTCGCGGCTCCGTCCGCGTCAATGTCGATCCCTCGGGAACAGTACCTTTTCCCGAGATACAATGTACCCTATGTCTTTCTCCATACCCCAGATAACGTGTATGCAAAATTCATGATGATCGATTCAGTAGTTACGACGTGAAAGCGTAACAAACTATATTCCCAGATAAGTACAGCCAAAGGACATTCAAAAGTATGACGATAGCCATGTAACATACTCGTCTTCATCGTCACTTACCATCAGGTGAGATGGGAGAAAAACGCCTAATCCAACATTTAGTAAAAAAAAAAACAAACAAACTCACTTTTGCATTTATAATATTAGTTAGGATTAGGATTAGTCTTGGCCATTTTGCTTTTTTTGGCGCTTGAGCTAAAGGCCCATTTAGGCTTTCCGTAGTGCAGGTGGTAGGGCATGGAAGGTAGACCAGCAGATGTGCCATTGACTGATCCGGATAACCATGTTGACAAGAAGAGTACTATTTTTATATAGGCATTGCATGTAGACATCGGCATCTAAATCTTAAATCTGGTTCTGTAATTTCTGGTTGTGATGTTCAGAAACATTTAAACGACTTCATGTGCAAGTGACTTTTTGAGACATATTTTACTTATAGGTCTCACAACGTCATTTAAACGACTTCATGTGCAAGTGACTTTTCGAGACATATTTTACTTATAGGTCTCACAAAGTCATTTTAACGACTTCATGTGCAAGTGACTTTTTGAGACATATTTTACTTATAGGTCTCGCAAAGTCATTTTAACGACTTCATGTGCAAGTGACTTTTTGAGACATATTTTACTTATAGGTCTCACAAAGTCATTTTAACGACTTCATGTGCCAGTGACTTTTTGAGACATATTTTACTTATAGGTCTCACAAAGTCATTTAAACGACTTCATGTGCAAGTGACTTTTTGAGACATATTTTACTTATAGGTCTCACAAAGTCATTTAAACGACTTCATGTGCAAGTGACTTTTTGAGACATATTTTACTTATAGGTCTCACAACGTCATTTAAACGACTTCATGTGCAAGTGACTTTTTGAGACATATTTTACTTATAGGTCTCACAAAGTCATTTAAACGACTTCATGTGCAAGTGACTTTTTGAGACATATTTTACTTATAGGTCTCGCAAAGTCATTTTAACGACTTCATGTGCCAGTGACTTTTTGAGACATATTTTACTTATAGATCTCACAAAGTCATTTAAACGATTTCATGTGCAAGTGACTTTTTGAGAACTATTTTTACATAAAGTCTCATACTTAAACACTATCACTTATTTTTCCCTTGTAGGGTATACAGAGCCCAGGTCTTGACCTTTAAGCCACATTTAGCATGTTGGTGCGCGTACAGGTAGAAAACGAAATCAAGACAGTGATGATTTCTTTTCTCCAGAAAATAATTACAAAATTAATGATCCTGTGTTATAAACTTTATATTATTAGAAAAAATTGGTTCATTCTTGCACACCACCGTCGCGCGGTCAGCCGCGCACGCACTTTTATCACGGTTCAAATTTAATTACTATTTAAAGTAATTAATTATAACTACGCGATTTTGTTCGTAAACACATAAATTCACGAGGGTAGACATACGTTACGGCTATTATAATACAGGATGGTTCCTTTATTCACAAAATATTCATCATCATCATCAGGTCTTTTTATGTAGTCTCCACTGCAGGAGCATGCAACCCTCTCTGTACAACCGGAGTCATACTTGGCCAGAGCAGACAGAGGATTTGACCTATACTCTCCTCGCTGGCCAGACGGGTTGGAGAGGTCTCGTTGATGTTAATGTGCTTTGTTTAGCTTGTATTTCGTAAGTCGCCTCTTATAACCTCCCTGGGAAGACTAGGAGTGGTTCTATTCTACTCTGCCGGAAACCACACGGCTAATTCAACAACAAAATATTCCTTTAATGATAAATGCTCTGCTTCAATTTATATCTTTGTGTGTCTTTGTGGGTTTCGTAGTCACCAAATGTAAAAACGGATTTAAATGCTTTTTTTTTTATGGAACTTGATTTGAGCGAGTTTGGTTCTATATAGCTATAGTAAGTGAAAATAGTACTGACTGATGGATATATCAAATATTGCAAACAGATTATTAAATTAACGTTCGAATTATAGATATATTTAGACGAGAAAATTCCATATAAAGTATATTGAAGGTCAAGAAGGGGACGGTATTAAAATTCAAAATGTTGTTACTATTTTTATTACTTGCTTCTTTATAGTAGGTAAATTACATAATTAAAGAACACGCGATCCCCTTGTCCCTTTTGTCCCTTTAGGCGCCTCTTACGACATTCATAGGACAGAATGGAGTGGTTATGTATTCTAGGCCGGAAACCACACGGCATTATATTTTACTTAGCTGAGTGTTCCAAATTAAGGATTTTAGTATTAATTTGCACATTATATTCATTATTTTAAGATTGGTATCTTATCCGTTCGGAATTGAAAATGAATATGAGTTAAAACAAGGGACTTTCCGTTTCCATCCCAGTTTTTCACCCCACCGCCTTAAAATAATAATAATTATTCCGTGTTCTACCCACCTTGATATTAAATTCCGCTTTCAACCCATTCAAAATGTTCAGTACTACTGGTAGCAAAAAAAGTGAAACTAATTTTTTAAATCAAATATTTATTTCTGTTACTCATAAATAAATATAGGTCTTGATAAATAACTGTAATAAATGACTATAATATCTATATTGAATTGAAACTAAAAAAAGGGTTTATGATACAATAAATATATATATATGGAATTGCAAATCTGTATATTTATAACTAAATAAAACATTAAGAAAACTTAGATTTACAGCCAAGTTACCTGAAATAAAATTGATAAATTAGGTCACCTGGATTATATTTATTCTTAAAATATTGTATATTCTTTTTTTTATATTTTCCATATCTCGTTTATTACGATTATAGATTCATGGTTAATATAAAAACTATTATGACTTAAATGTTCCTTTTTAGTACCATTTAAAAAAGAAAATACAGTACTTAATCAAGAATCACGGATAAAATTTTAATCACATTAAAAATCAACACTTATACACAAAACTACAAATAGGTATATTTTTTCCATCCTTTTTATCAGTTTGATGGCTTAAAATATATATAAAAAAATCCTTCTAAGTTACATTTTAAAAGAAAAACATAGCACAATCTAGAATCACAGAAAATTTTCAATCACATTAAAAATCAACACTTAAGAAAACTACAAATAGGTATACTTTTTCCATCCTTTTTATCTGTTTGAAAAATCTCTGTCTATTACTTTGTTTTTACCTGCGTTAACCTTGACTACATTTTGTCAGCCTCTTATCTCACTTAACCCAATATACGAGTTATAATAATAGCTACCTGAAATACCAGCCCTGTTTTTATCTATATTTCCCTTGAGATGACTCTCAAGGGAAATTTAGATAATAATATTGTGGCGAAGTAAATTAAAAATCTATATTTTAAGTCTAAGTCTTTTCAAGTACGCTTTTGCTATCTGTACAAATTTAATAGAAAAAACTGTGTGGGGCGAAAGCGGAATGAATTTTGGGGTGAATACGGAATTAAAAAATATTTTTTTAAACTTGGGGTGAAAGCGGAAAAGATTGTGGTATGAAACCGGAATTTTACAAAACAGGGATGAAAAAGTGGGATGTAACCGGAAAGTCTCTAAAACAAATACCAGAAATATATTATTCAACAACATAATAATATATTTCTGGTATTTTAGAACGAATAAATCAATCGATTGATACCTTAGACCAAAGAAAAGATGGACAGTCTTACTAGTCATGGTTCAGTTAGTTTTAAATACGGTACCCTAATTTAAATGTCCCATACACATCATTATATAGGGTGTGCATTTGCAGTAATTATTATACATAAATGAGCTTGAAATTAAACCGTTAATAGCTTGGCTTTGTACATTTAATTGGATAAATAGAGGTGATAATTTAATTATTAAATAATCTGGCATAAATAAGATCACATTTATATTTAAATTCTAAAGTATGAATTAAGTTAAAATTTAAAAGTTACAGTACATCCATGCTAATATAATACAAAATAATAGTGAAGTGGTTGACTCGTGAAGAGATAGACAGTGCTATCTTACCTTTTCACACGTCAACCACTGAATCGCAAGATTACACAAGCACAAAAAGTGAAAGTAAAAGTACAATTAAAAAGCCATTTATTGCCATATTTGAGGTACATATCATTCACAATTAATAAAATTAGAAAAAGATAATGCCTAATTTACCCCGTAACCTCTTCAACCCGTCTGGCCAGCGAGGAGAGTGTAGGCCAAAGCGTCTGTCTGCTCTGGCCAAGTATGGCTCCGGTAGGTAGGTAGATGTTTATGAGCACGACCCTCTCTGTACTAACAGAGAGGGTCGTGCTCCTGCAGTGGAGACTAAAAAGGCCTGATGATAATGATGAATGCCTAATTTAATGTTGGCGAAGAAATGCCTCAGCTTGTGCTGCTGTACAAGACTGCAAGACCTTCAGACACCGTGAGCCAATACTGCGTACATCAGGAACGTTATCAATAAAAATTATGTGTGGTAGCTTTGTATAGTTTTTATAACACAATAGACAAATGTAAACTTAGTCTACCTGCACCAATGAAAACTGCAAAGTTTTCGAAACGTCAGGTGTATTAATAATATCATCATCATCAGGTCTTTTTAGTCTCCACTGCAGGAGCATGACCCTCTCTATACTACCGGAGCCATACTTGGACCGAGCAGCCAGAGGATTTGGCCTACACTCTCCTCGCTGGCCAGGTGGGTTGGAGAGGTCTCATTGATGTTAATGTGCTTTGCTTAGCTTGTATTTCCTAAGTCGCCTCTTACGACCTCCATGGGAATACTAGGAGTGGTACTATTCTACTCTGCCAGAAACCACACCACATTAATCTTAGTAAACGCGATAAAACCGCATTAAGTTATATAATGTAAAAGGTTTTGTCAGTTTTGGATGGTACCCTTATTTTAATTTTACAATTTGTTCATAATTACATTACGTCGGCAATATGAATATACATATCATTATAAAGGGTGTGCATTTACAGTTAATTGTATGGAAATGAGCTTCAATTAAACCGTTAATAGCTTGGCTTTGTATATTTGATTGGATTAAAAGAGGCGATCTGTTATTTAATAAATATCATGAGAGCATATTAATATTTAAATTTCAATGCTGAAGTATGAATTAATTATGAATTACGGTGACCACTTTTTTGTACTTATTAAATGGGTTTACTCTTGACCATAATCGAGGCCAGACTCAAAGATATGGTCTCAGATCGAGCAAGCTCACCCAGAAGAAGCCTATTCACTAACTTTAAAGAGATTCAGGTACATACCTACTAAATAGTATTTTTTGATTATCGACAGAGCCTAGTTCCATAAGACTCGCGAATCTCGTATCACAGCGATTTCACAATGGTCCGAAGCACCATATGGCTATAACCCTAACGGTGTTTAAATCCATTGTTCCTATTCCGCCATTTTGAAAAATCCAAATACTGAATCGACAAAAATATTCTTTGCAATAATTATGAAATCGTCTCACTAAATTTCATGAGAATCCGCTGAGAAATGCGACTTGTAGATGAGAACAACCGAACAGTGGGACATAAAAACGATTTATATTTCACATTTCCATACAATATGCTAGTTTCCTAAAAAAATACAATTAGTCCGTCAGTTAGATATTCAAAAAGAAAAATACGTGTCCAATATTTTTTGATTATATAACTGACGGTCTAATTGTTATGTTATTATTACGACCCAGGAAACTAGCCTATTACTGTAAATGCACAACCTGTATAATTAAATGATCAAACGAACTTACCTGAAGTGAAGTTCGATCATAATTATCCTGTCCTCGTCGAAGAGATTTATTTACTTACTGTAGTAGCCCTGCTGCTACGCCCGAACCTATTCACACTAGTTTAAAGCATCGTAAGAACTTTCCCCCTCTCTTTCACACGATGCCGGGCCAGCGGCCCCCACTCACCTCATTCTTTTTAGAGAAGACAAGCATAGGAACTAAGCTCCCTTTTCTAGATTGACATCAAAAGGGCAGTGCAAACTGGGAGGGAGGGAATCTAAATCTCTTCGACGAGGACAGGATAATTATGATCGAACTTCACTTCAGGTAAGTTCGTTTGATCATTTAATTATCCTGATCCTCGTCTTCAGAGATTTATTTACTTACTGTAGATGTTCAGAGACGATCAATGTCAAGAATAAAAAGGGAGTAATAAAATATGATGTACCAATGAAAATAATTCCTTAATTAAAACGAAAATAAAATAATTAAGTTCACCCATAGATTTATCCAGTATTAATAAATCAGTCTTCAAATCAACGAAGATTTTTAATATTTATTATTAATTAAATAAGGCTCTAACCAACGATAATCTGGTATATAAAGAAATCTACAAAAACTTCTGAATGTACAGACCAGCCAGCTTTATTTCTTATAGTATTGACACTAATGTCATGTGCCAGCTCTCTGGGCAGCTGCAGTGGATGCATGCCAAGGTGCTGGGACTGGGAGTGCTAAACACTCTAGTACCTATCGAAACCGCTGGACGACAAAATTTACTTCAGCCAACGACGAATAGTTTGAGTTGATGCTGGTCGTTAAGGAGCCTTCGTCGTTATAAAGTACCGTCGTTTATTTAAACTATTAGGCTTTAAAAGAACATTTCAAAGATATAAAAGAAAATAAAATTCCCGCATGAAAAACGCCTGGGCGTTGTTGAATATTTAATGCAGAAAAAATATTTAATGCAAAAATGTTGATGTTTATCAACATCTGATATTTTATTAAATCAGTTACAGCGATTTTCATTCCATCAATACTAATTATCGATAATATCTGACATTTGGTGGCCAAAGGTGACCAGTGGCCAAAGCCAATAATATAACATATCTTTTTCTTGTCAATAATTTTGGGTATAATGTATTTAATTCATTAAAAACAAAAGATAGATCCTAAGTACATCTATACAAATTAACACTGGGAAAGGATGGCTTTACTATAAAAGCTTCTTCAAAACTTTTCAATCCGATAGTTTTGCCTTCTGTTTTTTTTAAATAATATCAAGGCCAATCTATTACTTTTAAACATAATATAGGATAAACCCCTTCCTAAATATTTAGCTAGATAATCATATAAATTGTAAACGTTAATGTTAAAAGTATCATTTCCCACTATACCACAGTATTCCCATCATAATTATAAGCTGCAACTATACTGTGTTTTGTGCCAAGTGCCAAGGTAATAATATTAAAAGGTGAATTGGTCAGCTTGACGTTAGGCAGAAGCAGATGACAATCACCGCCAGGGAAAGACGCCCGTACAGCGATTGTATCTCCCTAAAGTTAGAAAATACTAATGGCTGGTGGTAACTAAGGTTACACTAAGATTCCTGTGGCACGATCGGAAATGATCTATTTAAAAACATTCAAAAATAAAGAAATTGGCAAAAACGCATAGAAATGAAAGTATCCCAATTTATAGTGAACGCATCAATATTATATAGAAAAAGGCCTCTTTTTCATGAAGTTGACCATTTCATGGTTATTCTCAAGGCGAACAAATATATGGTATTACGAACTCCTAAGTTATCCCAATGAAATAGTTGGGATTCAATTTCAACTTGATGTCTATATTCCTCAATTCTCAATTTGAAAATATGGATATGGTGTGCCATATATAAACCATATCCATATTTTCAATGCTAGGTATATTGTTTAGGTATGGATATTCTAAACGTTATAATACTGCACGGTTACTTAAATCTTGCAAACGATTTAAGGCCGAAAAATACTGCAAGCATTTACAAGTAGTTATATGATTTAAGCGTTATTTTTCATTCTAAACATTGACACCCATGCATTGCCATTGGACATACGGAAGGTCAATTTAAAATTATGGTATTATCATATTACTTTTCCTCCTTCCTTTTCATTATGGTATAAGTACGTATATGCACATAAGATATGTACTATGTATATGATTTCAATGATTAGTAATATATTTTTTATTTTTTTACTGAAAACTGCGCCAACCGTACTCCAATTTACAAAATCTTCTACCCAAAGGTTGGCTGGAAGAGATTGCGTTATGTGATAAGCCCGTCTTTATACCTTAATAACCAGATATTTTTCTATATTGTTTACTTACAAGTGTTGCTGTAATAAGGCATATTCATTCATTCATTCGTTTATAATTCAATAAATTTCATTCTGAATATAGAAAGTCAAAACTTTTCATGAAGAATAATTAATTCGCCAAATAAGTGTCATACAAATATTGGACAGACTTTAAAATCACGTTATTAAAAGAAAACTAAACTGCTAAACTTCACTACCTTGGAATATTCGTGGCTGAACTAAGACGAAAAAAGCAAAGTCAAACATTCATAGAATGTGTTATTAAAATACTTTATATTACTAAATATTCAAGTATTTACTTCTCATAAAAAAGTAAGCTCCTTTCGGATGTAAATTTACCACATTATAACAATCTGGTAATAACAAATTAACAGCAGTTAATATGTGCTAGATCTTAAAATAAGCAGTACAATGATTAATTATGTAAAGATTCAAAATAAAGCGTTTTTTCCGCCATTACTTCTTGGAACTAAAATTTGTAACAATTTGTGGAAGCCTAACAGTGACGGATAGCCTTAAAACTGTTTAAACGAGTCTGTTCATTTTGAATATTGGTCAAATATTTACTAGACTACACTTTTACTAGACTAAAAAAAATTTTGGAAGTTGATAATGCTCTTTTTTAAAAATTATATAAAATCAACAACGGTTTCAACATCCGTTATAGCCTTTCAAGCGTTGGTACAAACTTTCTGTTACCGGCTTATTCTCGACGACATGTGCCAGCGGCCTGGCGCAGGGGCTGACCGCGACGCTGACGCTTGGTAAGACGCAGCAGGCGGCGCGAACGGCGGGCCTACCCGACCGCTGTCTGTGATCATAGCTTACCGCCGCGACTCGTGGTTGAGCAGCGCTGCTTAAGGCGGTAGGCCTTACCAATTCAAATTGATGCTGCTTGAAGCCTCCTCAGATTTTCACCGAAAAGGTGTAGGTAGATATATATATATTCCGATCCTTAAACGGATCAATGACTTTTTTTTTTCTAGTAAGGGTAACTAGATTCCATAGCCTCAGTTTCTGTAAAATTGGAGTACGCAAGCAGCTTCGAAGCATCGCCTCATCAAAGAAATGCCTCGGCTGCCTAGATTTACATAGCAGGCCTAGTACCTAGAGGGTACCACTTATTTGGTTTTAAAAAACCGTTGATGACTGTTATTATCACATTTCGTTAAAGCAGACACCAACTCTGCGTTCAAAATCGGTGGTTTTGTCAGAGGAAAACTTCTTGGTGATAAATATATATATATATATATATATATATATATATATACACTTATACATTATATTTAAATCTCGCCTTTACGAGGCAACTATTTAGGACAGGATCTTTTTACTAGATTTCCCTTATTGTATTGGCTGACCTCATTCTGACGATTCCGGGGTAAAGTCGCCCAAAGTCTGCAACAGTTCCCACATCCACAATCCACTACTCGTTCAGCTTCCGCACTCGGCTCCAAGTCTTGCTCCCGCTCCAGCTCCGCCTTTTAGGTTTCAATAAACCTAAACCTAACCTTATTAGGTTTTACTTAACCCATGGCATGGGTTATGTTATAGCGTTAAATGAGGTCAATGACTCGCCTAAACTATTTTAAATTGCTGGTCAATATCTCGTTTTGACTCGGAGTTGTTTTATTGCCGCTGTCTAACATCTCGTGTTAGATCGGAAAAACTATTAAGCTGATGTGCTAAAGCAAAACATTTGCATAGCTACCTTACTTAGTTAAAAGCGGTCAACGACCCGCGTAAACTATTTTTAAATTGCTACTGGTCAATATCTCGTATTGACTCGGAGCTGTTTTATTGCCACTGTCTAACATCTCGTGTTAGATCGGAAAACTATTAAGCTGATGTGCTAAAGCAAAACATTTGCATAGGTACCTTACTTATTTAAATGCGGTCAACGACCCGCGTAAACTATTTCTAAATTGCTACTGGCCAATATCTCGTATTGACTCGGAGCTGTTGCCACTGTCTAACATCTCGTGTTAGATCGGGGCTATTGTGGGAAAAACTATTAAGCTGATATACTAAAGCAAAATAATTGCACAGGTACCTTACTCAGTCTGTAGGTATTTGTTCAATGAATATAAATTCATTTACTCTTTCTTCGTATTTCTTTTCTTCCTAACACCATGTTTCCTTAGAATTATTTGTTTCGACATGATTTCAAACAAATAACACATAACTAGTGCGAACACCGCGCGCGCACGGACACGAATGAGGTGAGTGGGGGCCGCTGGCCCGGCATCGTGTGAAAGAGAGGGGGAAAGTTCTTTCTCTGTCTACGATGCTTTAAACTAGTGTGAATAAGTTCGGGCGTAGCAGCAGGGCTACTACAGTAAGTAAATAAATCTCTGAAGACGAGGATCAGGATAATGATATGTATATTCATATTTTCCCCAAGCTGAATCGGAGACGCTTCGCTCGCGCTTCGCGCTTGCTTGGTCAAATCAAATCAAAATTAAAACGTTTATTTAGAAAATAGGCTTATGCAGGCATTTTCCACGTCAAATCACATTTTTTTATAATTAAAATACATCATCATCAGGTCTTTTTAGTCTCCACTGCAGGAGCATGACCCTCTCTGTACTACCGGAGCCATACTAAGCCAGAGCAGACAGAGGATTTGGCCTACACTCCCCTCGCTGGCCAGACGGGTTGGAGAGGTCTCATTGATGTTTATGAGCTTTGTTTAGCTTGTATTTCCTAAGTCGCCTCTTACGACATCCATGGGAAGACTTGGAGTGCTCCTATTCTACTCTGGCGGTAACCACACGGCCAATTATTTATAATAAAAATACATTAGGTACATAATTTCGTAGAAAAAATACGCATGAAAGCGGGTGCCTGCACGCGAATTATTTACGTCTGAATTTTAGAAGAAAATTATCATTAGGACGTTGAGTTAAAGGTGAATTTGGCATATAATTATCGCTCGCTTCGCATCGACTCTGTGTCAGTGTGAGTTGAGCCTAAGCGTCTCTCTCTGAACTAGGGTCTCTGGTTCAAGTGCTGCCCATCGGTTTTTTTTACCATACGAGTATCTGATCTCTTTGTTTGACAGAAGTATAGTTTTGTCGGCACGCGAACAAAAACAGAGAAAATAATAAAAGTTTGAAATAGCTTTTAATAAAAGATGCAACCTTTTGTTGGTAATTTGGAAGGAATAAATAAAAGGTGCTTCGGTTATAAGTAACTTGGCATAATACTCGTAGTTACATTTTATTGCTTGGTTATAGTTTGATATCTTAATTTAGTTTTATACGAGAACCCATTGAATTAATAAAAGATAATTACTTTTTTTTCTCCACTTCATCCTTAATAACATCAAACTAGCATACTAAGACTTCAAAATAGAGTAGAATAGAAATTTCCATCAGGTGCCCCGCTTCCTCGTTTCCCGACCTATGTCATAAAAAAATGTATGCAAAATGTCAGCAAATTTTTAAACCCCGCCCCGCTTTATCTGCATAAGTAAGAAAAACTCTTCCCATCTCCCCCAAGCTTACTCAAATATTGGTATCGATTATATAAAAAACATTTTTAACTTTTCAAAATATAGAATAAATTTTGTAGAGTTAATTTTTTTTGTGGCGTCAAGCGGGTGGCATTTGAACCAGCGATCTCTATGTACGTCTTAAGGTCGCTGGTTCAATTCCTTTATTTCTTAATTTAATAAGAGTATATCAAAATAGCAATGTGAATGCAAAATAAAACCCAAAAATATATCTATGAAATATAGTTAACCCCTAGCCCTTTTCGGCAACTTACATCTTACATAACATTTAAATGTCCCCTTACTCAGGTAAAGGCAAAAAGAGGATACGACTACTGAAGTCAATAATTATTAGACCTTATGACAGAAGTATTATTATCAAAGGTGTGTCATGTCAATTCAACGTATTTTACCCGACTCCGTCAAAAGTAAAAGGACGCGAATAAATATTTCTAAAATAGCACCCCCTCTGTCGGCACAAACAAACACACAGCTGACACAGCTGCACAGGTCAATAGTTGTAAATGTACCATCTAATTGCAACATTTGTCGTAAACAATTATTAATGCGTTATATCATTGCCGATAACCTATGTCCATGCACGAGTAAGGCTGCGTTTCCACTGGAACAGTCTAGGGAGGGGGAGAAAAATACTAAAAAGATACACTCCAATGGATATCCGTTAGCTGTGTGGTTTCCAGCAGAGTAGAATAGAAACACTCCAAGTCTTCCCATGGATGTCGTAAGAGGCGGCTAAGGAAATATAAGCTAAACAAAGCTGCCCTTTAGGCAAGTAGGTGACCAATACTGTTGAAAAGAGTTACTTTCGGTGTCTTCTTCACTGCAGTGGTCGGTTCCGAAACGCTAGTAGTTTGTAGCTTTTGAACAATAATTAATAAAAAAAATGGACAGTTTCGTGGCGCAGTGGTTAACACGCCAGCCTGAGACACGGAGTGTCCGGGTTTGATCCCCGGCCAGGTCAAGATGGAAAATGATCTTTTTCAGATTGGCCTGGGTCTTGGATGTTTATCTATATATGTATTTGGTATAAAATATAGTATCGTTGAGTTACTATCCCATAACACAAGTCTCGAACTTACCTTGGGGCTAGCTCAATCTGTGTGATTTGTCCGTATATATTTATTTATTTATTTGAATATAATATAATACGTATTATTTAAAATGTGAATTGACGTGAAAAAGTGCCTGAAAAAGCATATTTTCTGAATAAATCTTTGAATCAAAGCTCATAAACATCAATGAGACCTCTCCAACCCGTCTGGCCAGCGAGGAGAGTGTAGGCCAAATCCTCTGTCTGCTCTGGCCATGTATGGCTCCGGTAGTACAGAGAGGGTCATGTTCCTACAATGGAGACTAAAATGACCTGATGCTGATGATGTTTATGAGCTTTGTTTAGCTTGTTTTTCCTAAGTCGCCTCTTACGACCTCCATGGGAAGACTAGGAGTGGTCTTTTTCTACTCTGCCGAAAACCACACAGCCTTATCCTTATCCTTACTAATATTATAAACAAGATTTCGCCCGCGGCTCCGCCCGCGTCAATGTCGATCCCTCGGGAATAGTACGTTTTCCCGGGATAAAAGGTAGCCTATGCCCTTCTCCGTACTCCAGAGAGCTTGTATGCAAAATTTCATGATGATCGGTTTAGTAGTTACGGCGTCAAAGCGTAACAAACAAACAAACAAACAAACAAACAAACAAACAAACAAACAAACAAACTCACTTTCGCATTTATAATATTAGTAAGGATAAGGATGCGAAAGTGAGTTTGTTTGTTTGTTTATTTGTTTGTTTGTTACGCTTTGACGCCGTAACTACTGAACCGATCTTCATGAAATTTTGCATACAAGTTCTCTGGAGTGCGGAGAAGGACATAGGCTACCTTTTATCCCGGGAAAAAGTACTATTCCCGAGGGATTGACATTGACGCGGGCGGAGCCGCGGGCGAAAGCTAGTAATTAATGAATGCCTTTGGATGTTGGGTTTATGTTAGACCGGGGAAGCGCCCCCAGGATATGATTTTATGTGTCGCGTGAAAGAAGCTAAATTATGCTATTTTTACATTCAGCATTCATGGTATGTAGCTATCCCGGGCATAAATATATTACTTCATAACGGGATTCGTTTTGTAGTGTTCGTGTACTATGGAATAGATACATACGCTGTCTCACAAACTCAATAGTCTTGTTTCCTAAAAAACTACCATTAGAAATAATTAGTCCGTCTTATAAATTACTAGCTGTTGCCCGCGACTTCGTCCGCGGCAATTTCTGTTATTATGATTAATTAGGCTTTTTCTTAGTATAGATGAAAATTTTTCCCCCGTTTTCAAAACATTTTTAATTGATGCTTCGCTCCTATTGGTCGCAGCGTGATGTTTTATAACCTAAAGCCTTCCTCAATAAATGGACTATCCAAAACAAAAAGAATTTTCCTATTTGAACTAGCAGTTCCTGAGATTAGCGCGTTTAAACAAACAAACTCTTCAGCTTTATAATATTAATATAGATTGAAAAATATAAGATACGAAGTTTTTCTTTTTTCAATCCAACATATTGTATTATAACGTGTGGTGATAAATGACGTACACTACACCTTTAATTAATCCACGACCCAAAAAGTGGGTTGATATAAAGTTTGGTAATAGTCACGAGTATCAACCTTAACTGCTTGGCCGGTAACCACCAGGGCTAGAGATTTGCCAAGCATCTTATAAATTTTTTCCGTTACACAGCATGTCTTCGGTGGAAACATATCCTTATAGTGGATAGTTGGTGTTTTTTGTTCCAGTTTCCAGCTTTGTGACTAGGAGTAGCTTTTTGCAGGCGGCTTCGTTTGTAACATGTTTGTGGAAGGACAACATGTTTCATGTTAGAACTTCAATTAACATCCACAAAATGTCATTAAGCATGTCTCCTTACAAAGGAGTTCCACCGCCCCCAGCCAATTTGTATGGGAATGTCGAATTTTTTTTCGAGTTCCCAGCATTGTTCCCGTAGGAAAAGTTGTTCATATTGATGGTCTGAGTCACATCTTAAAGGCTCCAAAACGATAAAAATTTCACCATATATTTACAAAAATATTATATAGGGCGATGGAGACATACCTACTAATAGAGTAAGAATCCAGTCTGAATACAACAAGGATATTGAAATTAATTGTAGAAAAAATTGTTTGTCTGTAAAGTAGGTTTACGAACGATAATAACGTGATAGCGGTGGAGGAGAAATAGATGCGTCACAAGCCGAACACTTGATGCCGAACGTGAGACAATATACTCTCACATACCCTGAAAATATACACCCTTTTTTTTCAAAAATATTAGAATCTGTACTTTTCAAAACGAACAGATACATGTATCAAATCAAATTTTTAATATTATATTTATTTCCAAAACCGCACATTTTACACGTAAAAATATCTATTTTATTTATACATAAACTACCTCCGTGGTCCAGTGGTTAAGGCGTTTTCCTGTAGACTCGGGGATCCTGGGTTCGATTCCCATGGGAAGCATACTTTGTTTAGTTGTGTCCAGTTTGGTTAGGACATTGTAGGCTTGAAACACCTTATTGTCTGATAATGAAGATGTTTCCGTGCTTTAAAGGGCACGTTAAGCCGTTGGTCCCGGCTGCCATCTGGTAGTCGTTAAAGGAACCACGTCAGAGGCCGAGTGGCGGTTCCGAAGAACTCTGATACCAAGGTATGTATGGTCGATTTGACCGTGACACCTACTCGAAATGATGATGACTTATATATAGAAAAAAATGATCCAACGCTTCACATCGAGGCAACGAAAAAATACTGGCAGTGTTTCGTCGTTAAAGAAGAGAAGCAGAATTATCCGCTGGGCTAAATAACTGCCAGCTCTTGGGTCTCCCGTTGCCTCGATGAGACGCGTTGTGATGTCCTTTAAAAATAATTTTGCCTCCCCCAAGGGCTCAACGTTTCACCGCATTAAGGTTAAAAAATATGATTGGCTGCCAGCCCATGTATATAATCATCATCATCAGGTCTTTTTAGTCTCCACTGCAGGAGCATGACCCTCTCTGTACCACCGGATATACCATACTTAGCCAGAGCAGACAGAGCATTTGGCCTACACTCTCCTCGCTAGCCAGCTAGGAGAGGTCGCATTGTTGTTTATGGCCTCCGTGGTCCAGTGGTTAAGGCGTTTGCCTGTTGACCCGGGGGTCGTGGGTTCGACTCCCACCGGAAGCATACTTTGATTAGTTGCTTCTAGTTTGGTTAGGACATTGCAGGCACGAATCACCTGATTGTCTGATAATAAAGATGATTCCGTGCTTCGGAAGGCACGTTAAGCCGGTGGTCCCGGCTACCATCTAGTAGTCGTTAAAGGAACCACGTCAGAGGCCGAGAGGCGGTTCCGAAGAACTCTGACACCAGGGTGTGCATGGTCGATTGACGGTGTCACCTACTCGAAATGATGATGATGATGATGATGAGCTTTGCTTAGCTTGTATTTCCTAAGTTGCCTTTTACGACCTCCATGGGAAGACAAGGAGTAGTCCTATTCTACTCTGCCGGAAACCACATGGCTAACGTCGATGTATATCAACAACAACAGCTTCAGGAGTTTGTTGGGACTACACTGGCGCTGCAGTACCTCTGGCATGTTTGCTGATCACAGCACTGACAGCTTTCAGGCATTGCCTCGGAAAAGAGTTGCTTCATTATGGGCACGAGTAAGGAGCAGTTCCAAAACACTTCTGAAGGTGGTGTCAGAAAGAGTGGATAGTCCAATCGAGCATTGGTAATAATAATCCTAAAATTTTTTTAATAATAATCCTCTCTTTAAGTTTCACTAACATTGAATAAGTTTCTTACTAACACGCTGTGGACTTGTATTGTTGTATATGTACAGTCTGAAATAAATAATTTCATTCATTCATCTTATATGATTAGATACATACGTAAAAAGGCAAAATGTCTATTTCGCACTCCGTATGTAGGTGTATTCACTAGAACAATAACGAAAGAAAAATACTCTATAAAATTACACATGAATTACTAAAGTCCGTATCATTCACGCAACAACCCGTCGTCTCCATAACCGCTTCAAACTATTTTTATTATCAATTACACCGAGTTCCTGCATAGTCAAGAAAAAATGCAATATGCGTCATACATAATATACTCGACTGCAATAACTAGTATGATAAACTAGCTTTGTCCCTGCTTTGCCCGTGGCAGTGCAACTTTAAATCGTTTTTCTGAAGTGAACTTCATGGCAGGTTATGCACTTTTTTGGAAGGGTAAAAAATGACAAACTCGCGTCAGGACACGTGACCTGATCGAAAATTCGTAAGACGGACACGTGACCTGAGCCCGCCGCAAGGGCGAGTTTTCACTTCTGCCGGCACTCCCCGGAGTGCCGGCGTGAGTGCAGCCCGTTGTTTTTTTTTTTGCATAAACATACTCGTATATCTCATTAGACAGACAGATTGTCTTTCTCTTTATTTCTTTGATTTCTTATATTAGGACTAGTTATTTATAAAACTTATATAAATTAAAATCTTAATAAGGATTAGGTTTTTATAAACATCGTTTATAAAAACCTAATCCTTTAGGGCTACCAGCAGCGGGGCCCAAGCTATCGGCAGTGAAGGCTACAGAGAGAGGAACCTGACGATGCGAGCAAATTCAAATTCAAATTCAAAATGTTTATTCAATATAGGTGCCGTGTCTAGTAGTAGGTACTGCCTTCTGTATCAGACACTTGATCCAGCCATCTAGCGAGAACCTCTTGAGGTGTTGATCGCGGCTCTTCGCTATAAAATCGTTTACTGAAACGACTATCGGGACAATGATCATCGTATCCAATTTATTATTATTATCATTAGCGCATTGGAACGTTCTTGATGTCACAAAAGATGACGGCTGAAAATCACTGCTGGTCACACACAAATGAGTCCAGCGTGACACTGAGCCATCACCTATTGTAGTACACAAAACATTTGTTTACGTTGTAATTTTTTATGATTTTTTATTTGTTTTTCTATAATATTTCTTTTTATTTCATTTTCATCTCGTTTGTCACTGCTGGGCAAAGGCATCACCTTTTTGGACAGAAAGGGGAGGGCAAGTAGACACTTACTACCAGTATCCAGTTATACAGGGTAAATGGTATCTAACGCATAACCTCCTAAAGGCGACTTAGGTACATCAAGATTAACTACGTTTGATATAATACTTTTAGTAATTCGGTGTTTGCTTATTTCACACAAAAAAAATAAAATGCAAATTTGCAATTCTACTCGTTTTAACTCTATGGCAATCAGCGCTACGAGGTCAAAGAACGAGGTAATAATAGTAGGTAACTACACTCACATGGCACGGGGCCGGGCGGCGGGCGCCTGTGAGTGCGTCGGCATTACAGAAAGGGGTTGCGGGAAGCGAGCGGGGGCGGGGCCTAGGTCCTGTGTTGACCAAGTTTCAAGCGACAGTCGCAATTTCGCCGCGCGCACGCATGTTGTGTTATTTGTGACGCAGTCGAATTACAATGGAATATCGATACAGTAACATTGATTACACCGAAATGGTGCGTGTTTATGCTAGGTGTGGTGATAACGTGTCTGAAGCTTGCCTGGAGTTGGCGAGACTATTCCCAAATGTGCAAACACATGGTGTACAAAGGTGGTGCATTAAAAGGCCGAGAAGCGTGAGTGTCTAAAATAAACTGGGCATTCAATCAAGTAAAAATGAACCGCCATGTACTATCCCGGGTTGAAGAACAAGTGTACTTTAGATGTGGACTGTGTGTGGGTTGTGCCGGTGATTATTTTGAACGCTTTGCACGTGATAGTCATCATCACCACCGGGATTTGAGCTTGAGAAGTGATTATTTGTAAAAAGGTTAGTGAATATGTTTTCAAAATCAATCACTGTTAAATACCTACGTACTAAGTACGCATTTAATTACGCCCACGTTAAAATAGGTACATAATAATCTACAAACATATGTGTACATAACAAACATTTCTACTACTTATTGCATACCTTTGAGTACTGGGTTCGATTATAGGCGCGGTCAAAACTTGTACTTAAATTTCGCAGGTCAATGACCGCGGTTCTGACGGCCTCCATAGCGCAGTGGTTAACTCGCCAGCCTACGTTCGACAGGAGTACCGGGTTCAATTCCTGGCGCGGTCAAAACTTGTACTTAAATTCCGCAGGTCAATGACCGCGGTACTGACGGCTTCAGTAGCGCAGTTGTTAACTCGCCAGCCTACGCTCGACAGGGGTACCGGGTTCGATTCCTGGCGCGGTCAAAACTTGTACTTAAATTCCGCAGGTCAATGACCGCGGTAGTGACGGCTTCAGTAGCGCAGTGGTTAACTCGCCAGCCTACGCTCGACAGGGGTACCGAGTTCGATTCCTGGCGCGGTCAAAACTTGTACTTAAATTCCGCAGGTCAATGACCGCGGTAGTGACGGCTTCAGTAGCGCAGTGGTTAACTCGCCAGCCTACGCCCGACAGAGCACCAGCCCCCCAGGGACTAGCACCAGCTGGTACCGAGTTCGATTCCTGGCGCGGTCAAAACTTATACTTAAATTTCGCAGGTCAATGACCGCGGTTCTGGAAATATTCAAGTTCATTTGAATTGATGTCAGGCAGGTATCTAACCGGCTGTAAAAAGTTGCGCAAAATGTGTAAATGCTATCATAATACCGGATACCGGGCTCCAACGCATCATAAATTCGTAACTGAGGACGCAACCGGGAACGCTAGATTATCCGATAGGCGCTAAAATTTTGAAATGAGCGCTAGATGTAGCGCCCAAAGCGCTAAAATGGCAGCACTGCGGCAACCCGCTCGGATCTTACATCTACTACGCCGTAGCTCCGCCGACGAAACGTAGCATCGTAGCACCAGCTGGTTGTACGCATACCTACAGCTACAGTAGAATTAAACATAGACTTAACGTTAGATAGAAATGCACATAAAAGCTAATGTATGTAATATCTTACTATGTATTGCGTTTAGGTAAAAGTCATACAATAGACGTTGTTAGTCATGATGTACCTAAGTCGTCTTTAGCAGGTTTTGCGTTAGTTAGCTGTAACCCTATATCCAAAACCAATAAAAAAATATTTGACTTTTTACAGACTAAACGGACTAAAGGACATCGGAGGCTTGGTTATGGGGATCGTTTTGGCATCCTTTGGTAACGCTAAAAAGCAGACAAAAATTATTTCTAAAAAAAATATTGTCTGTAAAGTCGGTTTACGAAAGATAATTTTACGTGATAATGGTGGAAAAGAAATACTTGAGATACATAATGCACGTAAGGAAAAATATTTCTTCATTTAAAAAAAATTGTGATGTAAGAGATAGACCCTTGCGTAACGATCATAAACTATTTTTACCGCGGTATTGGCTTAGCAGAGTTAGTGATTCGTTCATGGGGAACTGTATACGTTTTTATAACAAGTTATCAAAACCAATCCTAGATATGCCTGATAGAAAATTCAAAGGTTATGTAAAACAGTTACTTTGTAAAAAGGCCTATTATAGTACTAAAGATTTCCTTAATGACAATAATATTGGGCTTGAGCTTGGCGCAGACACCTCGTAGTTTTGTATATATGACTATATATTTGGTACATTCGGTACAAAATATTTTTAAAGATGACATTTATAAAATTTCAATATTTTGACATATTTTTTTTATACTTAAACATCATTTTTTAAAATTCAATTTACAATGACTATAATAAGGACAATGTATACTCAGTCCACATACCTAGTTTTTAAGATAAACTAAAATTGTAAGTTGACGTCGATTGGAGAAAATGCGCTGTGCAGTTTATTGCCGCTTCTTCTGCACTCCGCTTTGGAAGCGGCATTAAACTTAACCATAAGTAAATTACTGACGTCAGCAGTTCTCAGTTGAAAATATATGACAATTAATAAGTGCCCAATGACCTATCCTTATCCTTACTAATAATATTATAAATGCGAAAGTGAGTTTGTTTGTTTGTTTGTTTGTTACGCTTTCACGCCGTAACTACTTAACCGATCATCATGAAATTTTGCATACAAGTTCTCTGGAGTGCGGAGAAGGACATAGGCTACCTTTTATCCCGGGAAAAAGTACTATTCCTGAGGGATCGACATTGACGCGGGCGGAGCCGCCGGCGAAAGCTAGTATTAAATAAACATTTTTGAATTTTATGATTTTGAATTTTTGATGCGTCACAAGCTGAACGCTCAGGCCGATTAGTGCGTCACCATCTCTTGTTTCGCGGTCGCGCTTGCACACGGAACGAAACACTATGTCGTGCGTGCAGCCGGCATTTATTTATAAGACATTATCACGTCTAAAAACTTATATTGAGTAACGTTCAATAAGTCTTTTTTTTATTTTTTATTTAATGTACAGAAAGACAAACCTGTCATAGCTTTGTATTATTAGATACATAGAGATGTCTTTCCCACGGTTTGCTTTCCTGGTCCATACGGACCGTTCATGGTCGCCATGCGGTCTGTAGATGGTCGTTTTGACCATATTGGATTGTAATTTATTTATGTATTGGAAAGATTTGTCTTGTAATTAATCTGTCTTGAGACAGAGATAAGTATCGCTTCCCTTTAATTGGTTCTTTTTTATGATTTTTATTCAAGAACTGTTGTCTTATAAACATAATTAAGTACATAAGGAATTTCAACTAATATTTGTAAATGCGAAAGTGAGCTTGTTTGTTTGCTCCGCTTTTACGCTCTATTTACTAAACCGATCATCATGCCATGCCCTGGACAGAAATTGCAGGTCCTCGGGTATGCGCGCCTTTTGCTTTCCCTTTCTTCCTCACTTGCCTTTTCCCAATTCATTCGAGTGAGTAGTATCCCGATGCCTTTATTCCTTTCTCAGATTCAAAAAATGCTTCCGATGGGCGTATGGTCGGAAGCATTTTAAAGCTGGGGAAGGATTAGAATTTGTTGGATTCGGAATCCTTACTAATATTATAAATGCGAAAGTGAGTTTGTTTGTTTGTGTGTTTGTTACGCTTTCACGCCGTAACTACTGAACCGATCATCATGAAATTTTGCATACAAGTTCTCTGGAGTACGGAGAAGGACATAGGCTACCTTTTATCCCGTGAAACTACTCCCGAGGGATCGACATTGACGCGGGCGGAGCCGCAGGCGAAAGCTAGTAGAATTAATATATTGAGATACAACTCGATCGGATGAATGGGGGAAAACAAGTTGCTGTCACAAATAATATTACGTTGAATCCAGTAAGGAAGAGTTTGTGAGTATGTATAGACGTCTGGATGTATGGATGTATGTTACTCAATGTTTGTTACTTAAAGACGCTCATCATCATCATCATTTTGTGTAGGTGACACGGTCAATCGACCATGCACACTTTGGTGTTAGAATTCTCACTCGATCTGTCAGAGTTGGTCAAAGTAGAAGTGTTCTCGAATAATAAAATATTAAAATTCTAAAGATCGCCTTACTGAGTGTAAATGTAATACAAGTGTATTCTGAAAACTCTTCGGTACCTACACCATCGTTATCTATGTTGGAGATTGCAGATAAGTTGTTTAAAATTGATATTCTAATCTCAGGTTTAGACTGGTGTATAGCGTATTGATATTTTTCTACCCACATCGACACATACATAACTGCAACTTCAAATTTGACATATGCTATCAATCATAGCCGTCACTCAACATTTATTATTTTCCCGTCACGACGTTGACGTCCGATTTTGTTGAAGCATAGACAATAAGGGTGCGTTCCGAAATGCCTATTGTGGGATGTTGTAATTTAAGCCCTGGTAACAGAAAAACATATAAAATATGCAACGATTGCAAGAAGGTATACCATCTGGATTGCTTGTCTGAATCATCGATTGTGAGTTCTTCGGTGGATTGGAAGTGCCCTTTATGTAGACAAAAGACGCGAAAAAACAACAGCACACCTGTTCGATCGTTCACTGACGATCCCAAAGAGACTGAATGTCCGGATAAATACGTCCAAAGGTGTAACAAACTCCCTGCGCTATTCTCACCGCCGGCTACTAGGCCCGATAAAATTGATTTGAAGGAAATAGTAAGAGAAGTACTAAGAGAAGAACTGAAAGACGCTGTGTCGCAAATAAGTACCAACATTTACTCCAAAATTGGCGAGGATTTGCGTCTTATTCGAGGTGAACTTAAAGACTTCAGAGACTCCGTAAACTTTCTCAGCTCGAGGTACGACGAATTGCAAAACAAAGTCACTGATCTCCAGTCAGAAAATTCCTCCTTGCGATCAACTGTCGATAATCTTAACGGGCGTCTCAATCAAATTGAACAACGCGCGCGTTCAACAAACATCGAGGTACAGTGCGTGCCAGAGTTTAAGGAAGATAAATTTACAAAACATTGTGTGCCAATTAGGTCAAACTGTGGGGTTCAAGATTGAAGCTGATCATATCACATCGTGCACTAGAACTGCTAAAATCAATCGGACATCTGCGCGCCCCAAGTCCATTGTAGTTCAATTCAAAAATACATCTATCCGTCTTCCTTCTTAGCAGCAGTAATAAAATACAATAAGTCACACGCTGGAGATAAACTCAACACAGCTCATATTGGAGTCGGCGGGGCAAAAAAACCCATATTCGTCCAGGAACAAGGCAAAGTAGCTGAATATTAAATACTTTTGGGTTAGAAACGGTAAAATATTCGCAAGAAAAGACGATAACTCGGACTTTATATTAGTTAGAGACATAAACTGTATTGAAAAAATCAGGGGTTAAATTTTTTAAAAAATTGTTACCGAAATTCTATAAATTAATTTCGTTGTATAATTTATATGGTTAACATTTATTACCAGAACTGCAGCGGACTTCGTTCGAAAACTAGTACTTTTTATAGAAATGTGTGTAGCTCTGATTATGATGTTATAGTTATAAATGAATCGTGGTTCAGCGAAGACATCCATAGTCTAGAACTTTTTAACCATAATTATAATGTTTACAGAAGGGACAGAGAAACCACTAGAGAAAAAATAAAGGACTCTGGTGGAGGAGTCATAATTGCAGTATCTAAAAAAATTAAATCTCAAAGACTTCAGTGTCATGAAAGCTGTTTGGAAGATCTATGGGTTTCTCTGGATCTAAATGATGGTCATAATAAAATTTTGGTATACACTGTCTATTTACCCCCAAGAGTAGTCTCTCGACAGACTGTTGAAATGGTTACTGAAATTTGTAATAAGGTAATAGATCAATATGCAGACAGCCAATGTAATTTTTGCATTATTGGAGATTTCAATCATGGTTGTATTAAATGGAAGGAACTAAATAATGACACGTTTTCAACCCAACTTCCCCTTCATGCTCGATTGCTTGTTGATTTTGTCAATGAAAACAACTTCGTGCAGTATAATGAGGAGCTTAACTCAATGGGACGAATATTAGACTTAGTACTCAGTGACATTTCTAAGTGTATTGTAACCACCGCTGTAGACATTCTGAGTAAGGTACATCCACTTCATCCACCCCTCCAAATAAAAATTCCCATCACCCACGATAAGGAAAACAGATTAGAAAATAACCCACAAAATATGAGACGTAACTTCTACAAAGCAGATTTTAAAGCAATACAAACGTACTTTTCCGACATAGACTGGAGTTACACATTCAGTCAATGTAAAGATGTTAATATGATGGTAGATATATTTTATGAACATTTGGATATTACAATTGAAAGGTTTGTTCCTTTTTTTCAAAACAGAAAATCCATTTCTAAATATCCTCCGTGGTATAATTCAGACCTTATTAAACGAGTTCGTGAAAAGAAAACTTTACTACGAAAGGTAAAAAAATATAATAACCCGATGGATAAATTAGAACTAGACTTGTTAAACAAAAGATGTTATAAATTAAATAAGGAGAGCTATAAACGTTACATTAATAAGATTGAGGACGAAATTTCGCATAATCTAAAATACTTCTGGTCTTACTTAAAAGCCAAACGAGGAAATAAAAGCACCCTCCCATGTACTCTTACTGACGGGCAAAATACGCAATCAGATGGTAGAGGAATTTGTAATTTATTTGCTTCCTTCTTTTCATCGGTATATAATGATGAATCGGAGCCTCCATCATTTTCTTGTGATGAAAATATACATTATTTACGCGAAGTAACGGGAAACGAGTTGTTATCTCTGCATATTTCAAAGCATGACATTGTCAATAAACTAAAAAGTCTAGACACGTCAAAGGGTTCAGGTCCAGACAACGTCCCACCATCCTTTATCGTACCACTTTATTCTTGTTTTGTAGATCCATTGCATATAATATTTAATCGTTCCCTACAAGACGGAGCATTTCCAAGAAAATGGAAGACTGCAAAGGTTGTCCCTGTATACAAATCTGACGATGAAACACAAGTACGTAACTATCGAGCTATTTCAATTTTATCAATATTCGGCAAGGTTTTTGAGTCTCTGATTTGCCCTTCCATTCAGCGATATTTCCATCCATTGCTATCAGACCATCAGCATGGCTTTGTTACCAATAGGTCTACTACGACGAATCTGGTATCATTTGCCGAAGCACTTATCGAGGCTGTAGATGCCAATAAACAAGTAGATATTATATACACAGATTTTAGCAAGGCGTTTGATAAAGTATCACATCTTATACTCATAGAAAAATTGCGAATGAATGGTATTTCGGGAAACTTATTAAATTAGTTACAATCTTATCTTAGTAATCGAAATTTTTTTGTAGTGGTCAGTGGATACAGTTCAGAAATAAAAAGTATAAGTTCAGGGATCCCCCAGGGCTCCCATTTAGGACCAATATTGTTTAATATATTTATAAACGACGTAGCCATGATATTTCATAACTCATGTCCATTTATGTTCGCAGATGACCTAAAGATTTGTAGAGTAATCGATTCCGTAGAAGACGCACACCTTCTTCAATCCGACTTAAATTCCTTACAGGCATGGTGTGTAAGAAACTCCATGCATCTGAATCCAAGCAAGTGTATACATATGAAGTGCACAAGAAAATTAAATATTTTATCGTCCTCATACTGCATAGGCTCGCAAGTACTGCAAGAAGTAAACGTTATCAGGGATCTAGGGGTAACATTTGACAAGAAACTTACATTCGTTCCACATATAGAAAATATTACCAAAAAAGCGTCCAAATTATACGGATTCGTCTTTAGAAATTGTAAAGACTTTCGGAAAACACGAACGAAAATATTAATCTTCACGACACTAATACGTAGCCAATTAGAATACTGTAGTGTTGTTTGGCGTCCTCACTTTGCAGCCCATTCACTGCGCTTAGAACGGCTGCAAAAACGCTTTCTAAACCATGTTTCGTACTCGGCAGGCAAAAGCAATGTTTTGAAATCGTATGAAGAGAGACTGACCTACTTTAAATTGATGTCGTTATCAAAAAGAAGAGATTATCTAAGTCTAAAATTTTTTTTATAAATTAGTCCGGAACAAAATTGATTGTCCTCAATTATTAAAGAAAGTTAACTTTAGAGCTCCTTCTAGATTCCCTAGAGGTGTAGTAAAACCCCTTGTATTACCTTTCCGTCGGACTGTGTTAGGATGTAACTCTCCCATTTACAAAATGTGTGAATTGTACATTAAGGTTGGTGTTTGTGATGTACATCATGACTCTCTGGGTAAATATTGTTCAAGTATTACCAATGCCTTGTAGAAGTGAGACAGTGATGTCTGAGCTTTTCACGAAGACAATTAAAATTTAATTAAATTGTAGTTAATCTTAGGTACCTATATATTGTGTAGGTTTGTGCATGCCATTTAGTTTATATGTGTAAAGTGATCATAATAGTAATAAGCATGTGGTGTTCACCTTCGAGGGATTGCACATCTAGCCTTAAGTATTTTTTTAAATGTAATAGTTAAATGTATTGTTGTAGCATCCATTGGTGGACTTAATAAATAAAATAAAAAAAAAAAAAAAAAAAAAACATCGGAACCGCCTCTCGGCCTCTGACGTGGTTCCTTTAAACGGAACTAACGGTTAAACGTGCCTTCCGAAGTACGGAATCATCTTTATTATCAGACAATCAGGTGATTCAAGCCTGCAATGTCCTAACCAAACTGGAAACAACTAAAAAAAAAGTATGCTTCCCGTGGGAATCGAACCCACGAGCCCCGGGTCAATAGGTCCCGGGCCTTAAGCACTGGATCACGGAGGTTATAAATCACGCTAAAATGATTGAATGGATTTTGATGAAATTTCGCACAATTTTTTTACCTGGATTAACACATAGGCGACGTCTGAGTTCTTTACCGCTTCTATGCTTCGTTCGGTGAGTGAGAGAGCCGGAGGCCCATTCTTCCCCATTTCCTTCCCCCAACTCCTTGAAAGGCCGACAATGCACCTGTCACACCCTGGTGTTGCAGTTGTCCATGGGCAGTGGTGATCACTTACCATCAGGTGACCCGCTAGCTCGTTTGCCGTCCTAGATTTCTTTATCAAATATTTTTCATAGCCATGTTGAGACCACGAAAGTCTTACAAAATACTTTACAAAACAATACAATACAAAAAGGCCATAACGTGCTGCACCCTCCCATCCATTGCAGAGCTCAATAAAAATTCCCCTTAACCGATTTAATGTCCTCAGTTGGCACTGTTTAAATATTATTCCTCATAATGGGCCATAATGCGGCACTTAGATCAACAGGCGAATAAAAAGTTTGGATGATGTACCACGCACGGTGATAAAGATTGAAGAATTATGGATTTTTCAACTCATACTTCTTAACTTTTACTACTAAAAAAAATATGATTAGTCTGTCAGCTATAAATATATAGAAATAATCAAAACATATTGGAAATGTATTTTTTCGTTTGTCTGTCAAAAATCTGCCCAGTGCTAGTCGGACTCGTGCACGAAGGGTTCCGTACCGTTATCTTTAACAACGGGCCCCCTTTAAATTCTTTATTCTTTATTTTTAAAGGGAATATTAATTTCAAGCGTCTACCTGTTGCCGTTATCAATATCGAGCAAAAAGTCATGTTTCTTGTATAGGACCCCCTTTAATATTTATTTTATTCTGTTTTTAGTATTTGTTGTTATAGCGGCAACCGAAATACATCATCTGTAAAAAATTCAACTGTCTAACACGGTTTATGAGATACAGCCTGGTGACAGACAGACGGACAGCGGAGCCATATTAATAGGTTCCTTTTTTAGCTTTTGTGTACGGAACACTAAAAATGATAAAGCTATAACCCTTTGAAATTCCGTGTGACATCATAATTTGCTACGCTTTTTAGCAAACTTTGACGTCACAAGCCCCCACTCATGAACTTCTCTCATACATCAATAGATTCATACTTGTTTTGGCTTACGCCATACAGAGTTGCAAGATGCAAGACATGCGTAAATATATTAATGCATGGGGCCATGAAGCGCCTGGCTTCTATGTAAACAAAATCATCACGCCAAAACCAAATCGAAGTTGATTCGCTCTAAGGATATAAATCAGCAAAAAGCTCATAAAGTTCAAAGAACTGCTCGTATAACAGGCGGTCGACTTGAATGCGCGCGCTTGATTATCTAATTTGAGTGCTTTCTTCGGGGTACAGCCATTAATCTGAGTTCATGCTTAGTTTTGGGGTGTGGCGCCAGTGAGAGCGTCTTTTGACTGACTCGGCTTGAAGGCTCGGATCAAAGAAACTCTGTTTGCGCGTACTAATAGCGCAAACAAGTTTCTTTGATCCGAGCCTTAAATACTACCTCCGAAATAAACCTTTAATGGCATTATAAATAAGTATATTTAGACTTTAACATAGTAAGCTTAACAATAATTATGATTATAGTAGTTATGCTTAAAAAAACATGCCAAATGAATATTGTGCATGCCATAAAATTTTATGCAAAAAGTATGGAACCTCAACCTACGAAATCTGGTCCCGTAAATGAGGAGATTACGCATGCTACGAATGCGTGTACTTTTAATATGTGGTGAACAAATTCGCTGCGGTGATTGCTTCGAGGCTACGGCAGCTCAGTGGACGGGCCAGATGTCGAAAGTTGTAGTTCGAATCCTACCTGTAGCGAATTTTTTCATCACATATTTTTGATTTTAATATTAAACGTTTTTGTGACGAGCATTGTCCTATCCTAACTAATATTATAAATGCGAAAGTAAGTTTGTTTGTTTGTTACGCTTTTACGTTGTAACTATTGAACCGATCATCATGAAATTTTGCAAACACGTTATCTGGGGTACGGAAAAGGACATAGGGCACATTTTATCCTGCGAAAAAGTACTGTTCTCGAGGGATCGACATTAACGCAGGCGGAGCCGTTGGCGAAAGCTAGTATAATATAATTAATCTTATCTTTGAAAAAACCGCTATCATAGCGACCACAAAAAGCTCATAAAATAAATCAAACGAGTTTATAGCGCAACTATTCCGCCGTTAAAATATGCTGAAACGTTAAGCGATGTAGAAAAAAAGGTTTCGTGGCGAATTTCAAGTAACCGATGATTAACGAGAGTCACAAAAAAGTTTTTTTTTTTTAAATAATGGATTTTAAAAAGAGGTATTCTATTATAAGTTTCACTATGTGACTTAATACTGTTGAACTTTAATTTAGTGTGATATTGCAGCTGCCATTTTCACACTCTTAATAAAGAATGTCACCGCGAAATTACCCGTAATTCGTAGCCTGTAAAAGCTAAATTCAAAAATCAAAAACCAATAGAGATGTTCTTTGCTTGACGTATTGTTATTATCTTTGTTAGCGTAGTTGCCGTTTGAAGTTTTTTTCATATATTTTTTTAGTTTTAAAGGTTATTTCATCGAAAATTTTGTTAGCTAACTAAATGCATTTGATCAAAATCGGTGCATCACTTTACAAGACAGGACTTTTTATGTCAGAAGTTGCTTAAAATAATATAAGGGATTCTGTTTTCAACATTAAAATATGGGAATGAATACTTCAATTGCTCCACGACTTTTTTTTACCACGGAAACTAGCCTCTGATTTCTTAACCACGGGAAAATGAGAAGGCTTTTAAAAAACTAATTCGCCTTTTTAAAATGCGAGTGGCATTTTAAAAATAGGCGACTAAGTCCAAACTTAGGACGAAACACCCAATGTCCACAGAGGAAAGGTTAGATTCGTTACATTTCCAGTCCATAAGAACTCTAACCTGTTATATTTGCTTTATCCATAGGTATAGATATATATATCTAAATTATTGTCTACTTAATTTTATATAAAAAGTATCTATTAGTATAAAAAGTTAAAAGTCAAAGATTTTTATTCTAAATTGGGTACATGTAGCTCTTTTTGAACGTCATCAGATTTGTACTTTACTTCATCAAGTAAGGGAATGTCCCATTATCTACACACTTAATAAATATAGAAGCTAAATGTGGTGTTATTTCTTCAATGATGTTACTAATGAATGACAGATACTGAGAGATCCCACAAATATACAGAGATATCCCAGAAGTATAAAATAGAGATGTTGATTTTACTAAGTGTCACTTAAGTGAAAAAGTAATAAAAAAGTAAACATTCTTCATTTGTTCTCCACAATCACAACACTAAACTTAACTAAGACCGCGCATAACTGTTTTTTATATAATGTCAGATCGTGAGAGACTGGTGTCTGAACTAAGCAGAGCTTGTATCTTCAAGTACTCAGTTACTATAGTTTTTATTGTAAATTAACTGTTATAAGAGAGCGGTGTCTCCCGGCACAAGATATTGCTTAAAAGGAGGTACCCACAACTAGCTACAACTGTAAACATTCAGATACCGAATATTTTTTTTAATTTTCTAGTGATCAGAACAGGTGCGTGAAAAGCGTACATCAACGATATATAGTACCTAAGATAATATGTTATAGACGCGTATGGTGGCTGACTTAGTAATTCAGAGGACAATGTAGAATTATAGAAGAGAATAATGCTATTAATTTAAAATCACTTTAATTAGCATCCTTAAAATATTTATATAATTGCCAATTGATAATATTTATTATAATTGCCAAGGAATTAAGATCATCCTGTATGTGGATAGTGTAGGTACAAAGTGAACGTAAAAAAGATATGTAAAAACTTTAATAAAGTGAGAAAATTTACAATTCGCAGCAGACCATTAGAATTCATAGCTTTGCAGAAAACAAATTCAACAATACACGTCATAACTCCTCTCCCATTTGCAATAAAGCTCTGTAAAGTTGGACAGTTAAATCTTCAGTCTGTCTGGGCGTCCCCCGGGCTAGGTTTAGCATGCGCCACTGACGTCTACCTAAATAGACGACAAATGCATTTTTTTATTAGCATGAAATTCTGTATTAAGAGTGAATACCGAGAAAGCATCATGTAATCTATACTTCTATACTAATATTATAAAGCTGAAGAGTTTGTTTGTTTAATTGTTTATTTGTTTGAACGCGCTAATCTTAGGAACTACTGGTTAAAATTGGAAAATTATTTTTGATTTGGATAGTCCTTGCTAGTTAGATAGAGCTAGTTGACTAGCTCCGTGGCGCAGCGGTCAACACGCCAGCCTGCGACACGGAGTGACCGGGTTCGATCCCCGGCCAGGTCAAGATGGAAAATGATCTTTTTCAGATTGGCCTGTGTCTTGGATGTTTATCTATATATGTATTTGTTATAAAATATAGTATCGTTGAGTTAGTATCCCATAACACAAGTCTCGAACTTACTTTGGGGCTAGCTCAATCTGTGTGATTTGTCCGTATATATTTATTTATTTATTTATTATAGTCCATTTATAAGGGAAGGCTTTAGGCTATCAAACGTCACGCTGCGACCAATAGGAGCGAAGCATCAATAAAAAATGTTTTGAAAACGGGGAAAAAATATTCATGTATACTAATTAATCATAATGACAGAAATTGCCGCGGACGAAGTCGCGGGCAACAGCTAGTAGTCCTATAAAGGTACTTCGTGCGTGCTGGCAAATCGGATTTCGAATAACATTCGAAATTTAAAATCATGGCCAATTTTAATGTAAGGCAGCAATAAGCTTCGATTGGTAGACGTGAGACTTATGTCTGTAGTCGACATTTCAAGTGTCATAATGAGTAATAACTTAACACTCCAAGTCTTTCCGTGGATGTCGTAGAAAGCGACTTAGAAAAAACAAGCTAAACAAAGCTTATAAACATCTGTGAGACCTCTCCAACCCGTCTGGCCAGCGTGGAGAGTGTAGGCCAAATCCTCTGGCTGCTCTGGCCATATAAGAGACGTCGCTGTACGTGTGACTAGCAACAGTAACCTAACCTAACCCTGTTTTACGAAGCAAACAAAAACAGCCGAGGACGAAGGAGAGATGCCGGGCAATATGGCGGCGAAATATGGCGGCGAAATATGGCGGCGAAATATGGCGGCGAAATATGGCGTCCCAGCGACCCTGGTTCAGTTGTCTGACCACTTAGTCGATGAGTGTACAACGCTGCGCTTGCCGACACGTGATCGCTATTACAAAACCTTTCTGCCCCATCGGCCATCGGTTCTACAAGATACATGTAGTAACTATGAATATGAAGAGATATGTAACTATTTGAGACATCTGATGTGTTTTACACAAAAAGTCTTAAAATATGGTTTGGTGCGCGTTCTATACGAGTTATTAACTTCAACAATGGTACGTAGAAACTAAAACAAAACAAACATTTCATTTCAATTAATTTCATCTCATTTTATCTCATTTCATCTGTTCTTATCTCATTTCATCTCAAGTCATCTCAATTCATCTCATTTCATCTTATTTTATCTCATCTCATTTAATTTCAATGAGAATGAAAAAATGAGATGTTGCGTTTAGAAAGCATTTGGATCTGGATTTAGACAAAGTTTTCCCTCGCTGTGTTTTAATTTGGGACAGCCGTTCTGCTTTTGGTTCTTATAATATAAGGCTCTATCTACCACACAAGGGATAAAACGTAACAATATGGTATCTCGTGTCTAGAGAGTGTCATATCAATCTCGACGTAACTAGCTACTGACATGGCCTACAAGTTGGAAATTATAGATTTAGTTCGACTTTGAAAGTGGTTTGAAGCCAATTTTACTAACTATTTACTATTTATGATGCTGCAGTGACTTTGAACAACTTTATGATATAAAACGAGTACCTAATATAATTTTGTTAAATGTTACATGTAATATGAAGACCTCTGCGGCCTGGTGGTCATCATACCAGGCTGTCATACCTAAGGTTCCTTGGTGCGAACCATGGTCAGGTCAAGATACAAAATGACTTTTTCAAATTTGACCTGGGTGTCGGCTATATATCTTATAATAAAAGTACTATTCTTAGTGTTTAAGTGATTGAATGTTTATGAAATAGTGCTAACTTAAGTAAACTGTTATTTTAAATATCAATGATACCAGCAACTTTTAATTTTTTTTTGGAAAAATGTGTATGTATTGATTACAAATTTTTATGACTAAAATTTTCAGTTGACAGGTTTTAACGTCGAATTTAGGTTGCAATACGCGTCATCTAACAATACATATATAAATAAATAATAATAAGTATATACGGACAAATCACACAGATTGAGCTAGCCCCAAAGTAAGTTCGAGACTTGTGTTATGGGATACTAACTCAACGGTACTATATTTTATAACAAATACATATATAGATACACACCCAAGACCCAGGCCAATCTGAAAAAGATCATTTTCCATCTTGACCTGGCCGGGGATCGAACCTGGTCACTCCGTGTTGCAGGCAGGCGTGTTGACCGCTGCGCCATGAGGCTAGTCAAATATATGTATGCGGATTATGAATAATAGGAAAAACATTAACTGAAATATTAATATTGTTTTATATTATTTCCTGAATTCTTATTTAAATACCTATGAAAAATTCGAGTGTGTAATTTAGGTGCGAAAGACGAAGGTGCGAAGCGCTGAGGTGCGAGTGAACTCAGGCGCGAATGAACTGAGGTGCGAAGTTTTCAATTTTAAATGAAAATTTAGCACTTTTAAGGTCCTACCGCCATTGTGGCGCCCGTAGTACAAGCCGTACTACGGGCGCCACAAAGATGGGGGGGGTAAGAAAAATTTGTCCCCATAAACTAGTACATATGAGAATGTTCATCCCGTAAAATGACTTGAAAAAGTTTTCACTACCAGCAACCTGCCGAAAAGCGAAATCTTCAGATCCTCAGGCTATTACTGCCAAAAAGTTACAGTATTAAGAATTATACTCAGGTTCTTATAGCAGTATTGCTTTTCGGCATAGAGGCCGTCAATCAAATTGACCCAAATGACTGCAACTTTATACTCGAAAAGAAATAAGATGCCTTACATGTGCTTTATATTTTTGCAAAAGCCTCGTTCGTTTTCAATGAAACCTTTGTTTGGCGACGATAGTTAACAGCTCTTTAATTAAATACGAAAACCGATCAACTGTTCATTTTGAACATACCGCGAATCTGTACAGTCCGATACGTAAACGGATTTTTGCACAAATTAAAGATAAAATTCTATAAAAAGTTGAATTTGTTACTGGTTCTTCCATTTTCCGCCTAATGCCCACCAACATGCTTAACATGGCTTTTTTTCCCCGTAGAGGAAAGTCAAAGTCAAAGTCAAAGTCAAAACATTTTATTCATCGTAAGATATTTTAAATATCATTTGGTGAACGTTAAATTACACATTATTATTTACAACATTAATATTGTTGACGTCAATAAGTTACTTTAAGCTAAGTTTACGCCGCTTCCAAGGCGGAGTGCAGAAGAAGCGGCAACAAACTGCACAGCGCATTTTCTCCAAATGACATCAACTTACAATCTACGACATACTTAGAACTAAATGTGTGGACTTGAGCTTACATTGTCATGTCGAAAAAGTCGTGATACTTTTATTTATTTATTTACTTTAGGTACACCAACAGGTTACATGTTCACATTATCTGATACATTCCAAGGTAAGCATGAAACCCAATTATAGGTGAACACAACATTTTTTAGCTAAAGAACAATGGTTCAAAAAAAAAGACATTAATGCAAAAGAAAAGTAGGTTAACAAACATATACATTAATAAAATATTTTTTAGTATGACAATGATTGTATTTTGTTTTTGAATTTCGGGAGAGAATCGTGGTGGATATCTAAGTCACACTCCTCGTTGAACTTATTATAGGTAGTAAGCATTCTTGTTAAGGGGGCACTTCTTCCGAGGTTCGTTCGCGATCGAGGTATAAGGAACGTCTTACATAGTTTTCTTCGAGAGTTTGGCCTAGGAACCGCATATTTAAGCGTATCAAGACTATCCTGACAGTCTACCATGAATCAACTTGAACAAGAATATCAAATCTATCACTTAGCGACGCTTATCAAGAGACATAAGTTCAAATTTGGATAAACGGTCACTATAATCGCTTCTATTACTGAAGTTTGGTGTTTTGAATGCTAGCTGTCGTGTGAATGCCCTCTGTACACGCTCAATGTTGACTAGCTCCGTGGCGCAGCGGTCAACACGCCTGCCTGCGACACGGAGTGACCGGGTTCGATCCCCGGCCAGGTCAAGATGGAAAATGATCTTTTTCAGATTGGCCTGGGTCTTGGATGTTTATCTATATATATGTATTTGTTATAAAATATAGTATCGTTGAGTTAGTATCCCATAACACAAGTCTCGAACTTACTTTGGGGCTAGCTCAATCTGTGTGATTTGTCCGTATATATTTATTTATTAATGTAGTCACTGTGTTTTTTATAGAACGGATTCCAAACAACACCAGCGAATTCTAAATGACTAAACACCAATGCAATGATACTATTTATTATGTTAAGGTGACGGCTGAAAATCAGTGCTGGATTAGGGTATCTCTCGTCCAGCGTAACTCTGAGCTGTCAACTTTTGTAACACTGATGGCACAGATGTTTTATTTTCCATTTTCTTTGTGTTTTTTCTTTTGTTTTAGTTTTATATTGTGTTGTGTGTCAAAGTGTTGCAATAAACAACATCATCATTTCGAGTAGGTGTCACGGTCAATCGACCATGCTCACCCTGGTGTCAGAGTTCTTCGGAACCGCCTCTCGGCCTCTGACGTGGTTCCTTTAACGACTACCAGATGGCAGCCGGGACCACCGGCTTATCGTGCCTTCCGAAGCACGGAATCATCTTTATTATCAGACAATCAGGTGATTCAAACCTGCAATGTCCTAACCAAACTGGAAACAACTAAACAAAGTATGCTTCCGGTGGGAATCGAACCCACGACCCCCGGGTCAACAGGCAAACGCCTTAACCACTGGACCACGGAGGATGTTTAATGCAATAAACATTATTCTATTCTATTCTTCGCTTTGGATGCGGCTTTAGCCATAAGCAAATTATGGACTACACCAATAATTTGTAATAGCGTTAACACGGGTTGAAGATGACGCAAATCTTTGTGGTGGATAGTGAAATATTATAAAAATTATTAGCGAAACTGCATCCACCATATCAGCTTCACCATATCAGGTGTCATCTTGACACCGCAGTACTCCATTGAAACGTCAAAAAAATATAGTCATGGTAGAGCCACGTTACCGGCAAAATGAATTGCTGGTAGCATGAATGGGCCGGCTCGTCCGAAGAAGTACCACACTCTCACAGAAAATCGACGTCTGAGTAGAAACATTACCGCTTCTATGCTTCGATCGGTGAGTGAGAGAGCTGGAGGTCCATCCTTCCCCCTTCCCTCCCCATTTCCTTCCCCCTTCCCTCCCCATTTCCTTCCCCCACCTCCTTGAAACGCACCTGCCACACCCTGGTGTTGCAGTTGTCCATGGGCGGCAGTGGTCCACCATCAGGCGACCCGCTTACTCGAAAAACAAAAACAAATAATAAAAAGGTTCGTGCTGAGCCCCATTCATAAACATACTTAAAATATCTTATGATGAATAAATAATTTTAGAATGAATTGATCTATGCTGGTCTGGTAGACTCTTCCGTGCTGGTCTGGGAGAAAATAAAAAACGTAGAATGTACCAGCTGCTTCTCTTTCTGCGTAGATCGTAAAAGCCGATCGAGAGAACAGGCGAAAATCAGGAATCAGGTTATTGCGGCAACCCATCACAATATTGATTCTGTTTTCCACCAACACGCCCAGCAATAAGCTAACGTGGCTTTTAGAGCTTAAAAAGACACGAGCTCTGTCAAACATATAGTAATTTACCTCTGGAAACAAGAGGAAATTACTTACATGCAAACATAAATCAACTCAATTATTGTAAATACCTAAGCATTATAATTGACAAACATTTAAACTGGAAAGAACATCAGTAATACATGCCAGAAGCTTGAAAGATTTGTTTTTGTCTTGCGTCAACTACAAAAGACAGCTTCAAGAGATATAGCCCTTATGGTCTATCATGGGTAAGTAGCATCGATACTTCGATAGGGTTTGGTCATCTCGGAAAACTCTATAGAGATGCTGAACGCTTTTATTTTGCAAAAGAAATGAAAAATCTCGATCTCTGTTTCAAAAATCAAAAATTGGCACAGCTCTAATATATAAAGGCCAGGAAGAGGAAGCCCTTTATTTGTGGAGTAACAGTTTGTGTGTATATATATAAATGTATGAATATAAGTCTGTAGCCCTATTTTCACACTTTCTTGTTTATAAAACAAGCCATTAATTTCCTATTTTATGTTTAAAACTCATTATTTTGTCCATCAAACGAAGCATTTATTACATAACTCTGAATGTCTGTTTATTAATTTAGCTGACTGTACATACCTGTGCTGTGTAAAATGAGTGAAAGGCGGGAATTCAAATCAAAATGGCTGCCGCGCTTTGAGCGCAAATTAAAATAAGAAACAGATCCGACATTACGAAATCACTTGTGTGCACTTGATATCAAATTAAATGAAATGGTTTATTTGGTAATAAATAAATAAATATATAGGGACATATCACACAAATTGAGCTAGCCCCACAGTAAGTTGTGAACTTGTGTTGTAGGATACTAACTCAACGATACTATATTTTATAATAGATACGTTTATAAATAAACATCCAAGACCCAGGTCAATCTGAAAAATATCGTTTTCCATCATGACCTGACCGGTGATCGAACCGGGGCACTGTCGTGTCGCAGGCTGCCATGTTAACCGCTGCGCCACGGAGCTCGCCAATAAATAATGGTACAGTGGTTGTTTTAGTAAGGTGTTCATCTGGGTACATATTAAAATCCCATAAAACATAACACCTTTATTTAAAATGTACGAGCCCAAAATACCCGAACTCAAAATACCTTAAGATTTAAAATACCTGAACCGATTACACCTTACTGTACAATGCCAGAATTCGAAACACTAAAACATTATTACGTCAGATATTTAAAATACCAAACCTTTAAATATTAAATTTTCAATTAACCTTACATTATAATTCCAAAATATGAAATGCATAAAATAAATAACCTAACCTAACCTAATATTCTGGTAGCAGCCGATACTGACGGCGATTTATTTTCTGGTGGGGTCGCAGTTCTAACCTAACCTAATATTCTGGTAGCAACTCGTTTCTGACGACAAACCGTTTTCTGGTGGGTCACAGTTCTAACCTAACCTAAATAATATTCTGGTAGCAGCTCGTTTCTGACGGTGATTCGTTTTCTGTTGGGATCGCAGTACTAACCCAAAACCTAACCTAATATTCTGGTAGCAGCTCGTTCCTGTCGGCAATTCGGTTTCTGGTGGGGTTGCAGGTCTCGCCCAACCTAACCTAATATTCTGGTATCAGCTCGTTTCCTCTTCGAACTTCTAAAATAAGTTAAATTAGGTTAAGTATTTTTAAAGTCAGGTATTTATGGATAAGGTATTCCGTAATAAGTTGTTTTGAGCTTGAGCTATTCAACCATAAGGTAATTTAAATATTTTATTTTTTAAATACTTGGTATTTTAAATATACGGTATTTAGAATTCAGGTATTTTGGGCTCGTACATTTTAAATAAAGGTGTTATAATTTTTGGGATTCTAATATGTACCCGTTCATCTACCTATATGGCTATATTTAGAGCATGCAAATTTTTTTTTTTTTATTGGCCTGGTAACGTCTAATAAATCGATGATGATTATTATTATAACAACCGTAATTAAATGAAAGAGAATAGGGTAAATTTAGCAAAGTCCCAAAACTTTCTCCTTATCCTTAAGGTTGACTGGGAGCAGATGCTCATATTATTTAATCCGCCAATTAAAACATTTTTAAGTTGGTACTATAAAATTTTAGGGAGTTAATGAAATAATGTAAGCATTCTATACAAAAAAAAATATGGGTTACACTTTAATAATAATAAATAATTAATTTTTACAACATGGTACATTATTGGTGTTAAATGAGAATTTGTGACTACATGTTATGCTAAAAAATATAATAGCATGCAAATAATACTTAATTACTTATCTAAAAAGTCCTTTATACTTTTTGTTAACTAATCTCAATTTTAAATGAGTTATCCTTCCACTACACACGTTATTTCTCGCTTCGAGTACGCCGAAACACGATCCCAGGAATTTTCATTTGTATTGTTAACTGATTCAAATTTATTACTAAATAAATTTTATAGTTTAAAGGGAAGTTCAGGTTATTTACTCTGAAGTCTAAAGCTTCAACGATAAGGCACTTCTGGTATTTTAAGTCCGGATATAAGACTTCTTGTATTTATACCGCGTGATTTTAAATTTCTGAACTATACCGAAATCCTAGAATCAGAATCCTTAATGGAATACAGAATTGCAAGAAAAAAAAGGTAAAAATCCAAAAAAATATTGGCCTATCATAGAAATTCGCCCAGCTGATCGGCAATTTTGTATAGGAAGCCATTTCTTTTATTTCCCCCTTTTATTCTTGCAATTCTATACTTCATTAGGGATGCTGTTCCAAGATTTCAATACAGTTCAGAGATTCAAAATCACGCAGTATACAGCTAACTCTATTCTTTTTTTATTAGGTTCACAAAACTGACCTTCCATAAAAATAAATATAAAAAGATACAATGACAGGAGACCATGCCATAGTGCAAGATCTTGATAGTGAACACAACAAGCGTTTAAAAAAGAATGTATATAAAACTTTAACCTAATCCTTATCCTTATCCTTACTTCCTTACTAATATTATAAAGGCGAAAGTGAGTTTGTTTGTTTGTTTGTTACGCTTTCACGCCGTAACTACTGAACCGATCATCATGAAATTTTGCATACAAGTTCTCTGGAGTACGGAGAAGGACATAGGCTACCTTTTATCCCGGGAAAAAGTACTTACCCCGAGGGATCGACAATGACGCGGGCGGAGTCACGGGCGAAAGCTAGTTTTTAGTAGTAATAATTTAAACTATTAAACATTCTGTGAGAGCAGAATTTTCCGGACAGAGCTGGCAGATGCACTGAATATATCAAATTCATTTGAAGAGCAAATGCGAATGATCGGTGAAATATCGAAGTACAAAGTACGGGTCTTTTTTATTTGGGTAGATGATAAGTAACAATTATTTTTTAATTTGACTAGCTCCGTGGCGCAGCGGTCAACACGCCTACCTGCGACACGGAGTGACCGGGTTCGATGGAATGGAATGGCCAGGTCAAGATGGAAAATGATCTTTTTCAGATTGGCTTGGGTCTTGGATGTGTATCTATATATGTATTTGTTATAAAATATAATATCGTTGAGTTAGTATCCCATAACACAAGTCTCGAACTTACTTTGGGGCTAGCTCAATCTGTGTGATTTGTCCGTATATATTTATTTATTTATTGAATTATGTTAGCTTTTTGAGGTATTAATGATGAAATCGCAGTATAAAATATGATTTGAAAAGCCGCCTAAGGGCAAGTCGGACGCGCGCAAGAAGGGTACCGTAACATTACCTACTTTTTTTTATTTTTTTTATAGCCTGTTAAGTGTCCCACTGCTGGGCAAAGGCCTCCCCTTCTTTTTTCTTATTACCTACCTATATAATAATTTCAAAATTATTAAACATATTTTTATGATGTAAGTAATAATGTTAGTCAGCACAGGATCGAGACGGATGGCGGAAACGAAGAGAAGCCTATGCTCAGCAGTGGGCGGAAGACGGGCTGAGATGATGATGATGATGATGATGAAGTAATAATGTATGAGTTTCGCAATTTTTCCTTTATCTGCGCTATAAGACGATGCTTCGTACCAAACTTCAAGATTCTGAGTTCTCAGGAAGTTACAGGGTACACGTTGCTTCATACCAAACTTCAAGATTCTGAGTTCTCAGGAAGTTACAGGGTACGAGTACTTTGGGTTTGATTCCCATGAAAATGTCGAAAATTTGCGGCAGTTTTTGCCGCTGTATCTTTTGATTGCGGTGACTAAGATTGATTTTTTTCCCAGCTCAAAGGGACTTGAGTATTTGATATGAATTTCAGCTTGATATTTCCATGCGCTTTTGAGAAAAAAGAGTCTTGACAAACAGACAGACGGACAAAGTGATCCTTAATAGGTATCACTTTTTCCTTTTGAGATACGGAACTCTAAAAACTATCAAAATCAGGTATAATGTAACTCATAAATCTATAGTTGTTGTATCTGTGTCATCAGCGCCATTTGTATAAATTGAAGTCCCCTACGTGTATATCGGTCTGTCATGGCTAATCTTGGAAACGACTGAGTTTTTGTTGCGGGTTTTACAAACATGTAAAGCTTTTTCTGAAAAGTTTGTCTATAACACACATCCTGAAAGGGCCTCTTGTTAATGTATAAGAAAAAGATTGACACCTACTGCTCAGTGTAGAATGTCGTCATTCATTCATTTCGAGTAGGTGACACGGTCAATCAACCATGCACACCCTGGTGTCAGAGTTCTTCGGGACCGCCTCTCGGCCTCCGACGTAGTTCCTTTAACGACTACCAGATAGCAGCCGGTACCAACGGCTTAACGTGCCTTCCGAAGCACGGAATCATGTTTATTATCAGACAATCATGTGATTTAAGCCTGCAATGTCCTAACCAAACTGGAAACAGCTACAAAGTATGCTTCCCGTGGGAATCGAACCCACGACCCCTGGGTCTACAGACAAACGCCTTAACCACTGGACCACGGTGGTAGTGAATCTAGTGAAAACGTAAGAAAATAAAAAAGAGGAAAGAAAGATTAGAAAAAGGGAACTTACTTGTACAATACACTATTAAATTAATGAATTCAACCTGAAAAAGTAATTGATTAATCTCGCAAATCTCAAATCTGTTACTAATTACGATTTAAAATCATGTTTTTTTTATGTTCCTTTTTATGAGCCATTACATCATAAGTGTATGAATCGTCTATTATTAGAGAAACAAAATAAAAGACGACTGATAGACACATGTTCCTTTGACGTCAAATAACCAGATGTCTCTGAAACCATGTGGCAGAAATGAGGCCCTGATTGGGTAATTATGTAATGTCCTTATCTTTCTATGATTATTACGATTTCAAATTCAAAACGTTTATTCAATATAGATTTCTTTGAACACTTACCTATTAATTATCATGTTTCGCTTCTCAACAACTGTTGACGTCAAAAAAGTACTTATGGCTAAGTTTAATGCCGCTTCCAAAGCGGAGTGCAGAAGAAGCGGCAACAAACTGCACAGCACATTATTTCCAAAAGACGTCAACTCACACTTTTTGAAAACCTTAGAAACTAGGTATGTGGACTGAGTATACATTCATCATCATCATCATCAGGTCCTTTTTTAGTCTCCACTACAGGAGCACGACCCTCTCTGTACTACTAGGGCCATACTTAGCCAGAGCAGCCAGAGGACTTGGCCTACACTCTCCACGCTGGCCAGACGGGTTGGAGAGGTGTCTTAGCTTTGTTTAGCTTGTATTTCCTAAGTCGCCTTCTACGACATCCACGGGAAGACTTGGAGTGGTCCTATTCTACTCTGCCGGATACCACACGGCTAAGTATACATTGGTTTATTTAAATGTCATGCTTAAATGACTTAACGCTCTTGTCACACCATTGTGTTGCAGTTGTCCATGGGCAGCGGTGATCACTTACCATCAGGTGACCCACTTGCTTGTTTGCCGTCCTATGTCTTATCTTATCTTCGATGGGGCCGATTCAGAGTCGGTAGCACGTCTAACCTTTGGGTTATTTTGTACTTACCCCATGCTTTACTCACCCGCACGGTGTATTCCAAAGAAGGACTGCATGAGCTTCAGAACATCGCCCTCCTGTCATCCTCTAGCTCAGGATAAGCTGATCCTAAGAGGTCCAAACGCTTACCAGCTCACAGATACACAAAATGTGTCTGATTGTCTCTTCCGATTCCTCACATGCCCTACATAGTGGGCTTTCAACAATTTTTAGTTTAAAAATATGACTGTTATTTTTTAAAATGTCCAGTCAGTGCTCCCACTAGATTCTTGTCTTTTCTATCTATATCTTAATAAATACAATAGAAAATTTGTTTTTAGATACTTCGAGCGAAGAATGGATTGCCAAAAGATGGCATCGGGCAAGCGGTCTTCCAAACAAGCAAGCTTTTTTAAACCTTGGGAAGGATATGAATTTATTGGATTTGGGAAGGGAATTATAGGTATTGGGATACTATTCACTCAGATGAATGGAGGAAAAGCAAGTTGCTCCTTGGGAGGCGCGCGTACCTGATGTCATACCTCCAACCAAAGGCCAAGCAGTTGAGGGTGTCACCCCTGGCCTACCAGTCAATATCAGTTAAGTTTCATTTAAAATATATCAGCAGAACGTCTAAAGCAGGAAAGAGTAATTTTATTAGAGCATTCATGGTTGTCCGAAGTAATAAAATTATCAGATACCTACGACGAATATCTGTCGGGAGTTTTTGTCCGTCTGGCTATTTTTAGCTCATCTAGGGTTGGTAACTCAAAGAAAAATTAGGTTCACTTAATTTACATGTAATCGTTCTATATAGGTTTTGCTTGAAAGGAAAAGAAATATATTTTGATATTAAAAATGACAGCCCAGCTGATGTCTCCTTTCAGATACCTGGTTGACTGGAAGAGATCCCCTCAAGGGATAAGTTCGCCATTGTGCATATATTTTTAATTTAGTTTAACTTTAATACTTTTAAGATGTATGTTGTTTTTATGTACAATAAAGTATTTACAAACAAACAAACAAACAAAAATAAGTTGAATAACAACGCTAATTTAATATTTATAATGTACACTAGGGACATGCCCCGGCTTCGCACGAGTGTGATAAATTATACATATCTACATAAACCTCCCTCTTGAATCACTCTATCTGTTAAAAGAACCACTTCAAAATCTGTTGCGTAGTTTTAAATATCTAACCATACGCCAGCCTGCTACACGGGGGTGCCCGGGTTCGATCCCTGGCCAAGTCAAGATGGAAAATGATCTTTTTCTAGCTCAATCTGTGTAATTTATCCGTATATATTTTATTTTTTATTTTATTTATGTATACATGGGGACAGACAGACAGCGAGAAGCCACTTTATTTTATACTATGTTGCGATTCTTCTTTTTGTATCTTGTTATGGAGGATTACATTTTGTCTCTCCAGTTGCGTCTTATCAGTATCAATTAAAATAATAATTTCAACTTTTTACCAGACTTATATGTGGTAATTAAAATATTACCTAAATTTAAATTTAAAAAAAATTGCTATTCGATAAGCCGAGATGGTCGGACGAGCATTCGACAGACTTTGGAAAGAAAAAATCAAAAATAGAAATCAATCGCGGGAAAGAGGGGAGGTCTTTGCCCAGCAGTGGGATATAGTGGCTAATTTAACTGTGTATATAAGCAGGTCTTATTGATGTTTATGAGATTTGTTTAGCGTGTATTTCGTAAGTCGCCTCTTACGACCTCCATGGGAAGACTAGGACTGGTTCTATTCCACTCTGCCGGAAACCACACGGCTCTCCAACCCGTCTGAAACCTTTGCAGTGGCGCGTCAACGGGTCCCGTTGAATGTCATTAATCACATAGTTGGCACGTCCACGGGTCTCGTGGATTTCGCGTCAGCACATTTTAAGTGGTTAACATAAATTAACTTTCAGTTGTTATCGCTTTATCATGTTTACATTCGCTAGAAGCATATCTAAGTATATAAATAAAATTTTGTCAAGTTCACCGTCTCGAACAAAAAGTTCAAGTTGTTTATGTTTTTATCAAGTACTTGAGTGGCGGCGGGCGGTAGGTGTCGTATTTCATCGATAGTGATGGACAAAAAAGCTATGGAGTAGTATTATGATTAAGTTTTAAACTATAAGCGGGCATATTTAACCCTCTGCAACTGACGTGGTATAATTTTCTCAATTTTGCTGATGTGGTAGACTAGCAGACACCATTTTTCACTAAAGTAGTTATTATAATTTGTCATTTAAACCTATTTTATATGTCTTTAGGTTAAATGTACGTACTAAACAATATAGTAAATTAATAAAAAGCAAAATAAAAGTCATGTATACAAAATTACAACCTTTATTGCATATGGCACTCTATGAACATAAATTTCAGTCCTCTTCTCAAAAACTTAAACTAAAAAAAATCTAACAATCTTTTTACCATTAATTATTATTTTTTTTGATAAAATATTAATAATTAACACATGAAAATAGAAATTCTTGAAATTTAACCGTGAGATCTAAAATAACACAGTCTCAAAGTGTTACAATTTTTGTTGTCAAATATCACAAATACGTTGCGAGCATTGCAGACAAATATGTTGAACAATCACAACAGTTATATTTAGTTTGCCGTTTTAATTTACTTGGGCAAATAGAACATAGCCTTCGTCCCCCCGTTGGAAAATTGTAACGTTGCAGTTACAATTTTCGGAGGCAAATCATTTCCCAGAATTCGACAAAGTATCAAACTGAGAAGTATTTTCTCGACGACGTGGTATTCTTACAATATCTATACTTAATATTATAAATCTGGAGAGTTTGTTTGTTTGAACGCGCTAATTTCAGGAACTACTGGTTCAAATTGGAAAATTCTTTTTGTGTTGGATAGTCCATTTATTGAGGAAGGCTTTGGGCTATAAAACATCACGCTGCGACCAATAGGAGTGAAGCATCAATAAAAATGTTTTGAAATCGGAGAAAAATTATTTATCTATACTAATAAATCATAATAACAGAAATTGCCGCGGACGAAGTCGCGGGCTACAGCAAGTTATGAGATAAAGTTCTAGATGTCCTAGGACCCTCTTGAGTATTCCAAATACCTAAAACCATTTTTACCTTTGAACACACCTACGTTAGATGGTTGAGTGCATTCTTCAAGCACCTCTTGGTTATTTTGCCTTCTATCCCCATGCTCTCGTTTTCTTCTACCTCCAATGAAATCATATCCTCTTCAAAGTGCACTGTCTCCGGTTTAAAATTAGGGTCCGCCGAATTATCGTCCAAATCGCTGAACTCCTCGTCTTTTTCTTGATCCAACCATTCAACTATTTGCTGATCGCTTGTTGTAGAAGCAAATTTTCCAGCTGATGATCTTTTTGATTTGTAAGGTCTGTCCATTGTGTTTTATATGAAATATGTGCAAAAATTATGCAAAAACTATAGCAAACAAACAATTATACTGACATCGTAGTCTGTAAGACACTATGGTAATTTAACAAATTTACTGATGTGGTAGTCTGACAGATACTTACGGTAATACTGATGTGGTAGAGCGGTGGACACTGCAGCACCTACGCACTCACGTGTGGATTCTGCAACCACTGCCGCCAGGCTGACGGGTGCCGCGGCGCAAGTTAGGAAGGTACTAGAAACGCGGGAATCGAAAATCAAGAAATAAAGTTTTGAGGGAAGATTATCTACTTCGTGGTGTCTGTGGGACTACCACGTCAGTTGCAGAGGGTTAAGAATAAATAAAAATACTTACTTTGCATGTATAATATCTTATTTCACGAAAACGTATTAAAATATAAAAAGCGCAGAAGAAAAAAAAGTTCTAACTTTTACCTAAAATTACATAATAGAAACAAGTGGTGTTACGATAATTTTCAATTAGATGTTTAGTTTGTTTCTTTACGATCACAAAATGGTACAATACATACTAGTTATCATACAAAATATTAAAATATGATTTTTTTAAAGTGACGGTGTCGGATTTCAAATTTTTTTCGCCCCTCCTACGCCACCTAGTGACGTAAGCAACAAGAGGCGGCGCCACTGCAGGGGCTTTCAAAACAAAATGTTCTTTTTCTCCAAATTCCACTTTATGTTGAGTCGGGACAGCATGTAAATATTTTCCGTTTTTCGTTTTTCGATCCACCTTCTTCCTTACCTTTTCTTTCGCGATATCCTTCTTCTCGCACTCGATCCATTTTTTCTATGGCCTATCCCTTTTCGGATTTCCAGCAACATTTATGTCTATCAACCTCATCGGAATTTCCTGCACCACTTTACTACACAAGAAGTTTTTTTTTCTTAATTCGTTTTAGAGGTAACGATTTCACCGATATTCACAAAAAATATGTCATTAAATGCTTTTATCGACGCGTGTTTCCGTCACGGAGCGCGTGGCAGACTAGTTCGCGAAAAGATATACTTTTTAAGCCCAGCCCGCTTTGATCTACTTTGCGTGCTGTCAGTTTTTGAGCATTGCGCTCAATGCAGCTGATACATCAAAGTAAAAATAATTGAGGTGATGATTTTTCATATTCATGATTAATGTACATATTTCGTTTGACTATGACACAAAAAATAAATTTCAAATAGATATTTTCCCACGCTGCCAGCCCTATGACAAATTTTTATAATTGTCTATGCCCGTAGACGGTCCACATGCGACGATGTTTTTACAATCTTGTTGCTAGCCACTTGTGATCTACGCCGCTCTAGACTCTATGAATTATTAAATCGTCCACCGTAATAGAATTTCTCATAAATTTCTGAACTTTATAATTTTTAATAGAGTAGACCACCATGCTTTACTAATTAGTTAAATCTTGAGACCACCGTCGCTTTTTATTTATGAAAATGTTTTATTATTTTAAAATGAAATGAAATGAAATCATATTTCCGCTAATAATATGACCATAACTTAGAAGCCTGCAGGTGTAAATAGGCGATGTAAATAGTACTAAAGCCGGCCAAGTGTATGTATCCTTACTTAATATTATAAATGCGAAAGTGAGTTTGTTTGTTTATTTGTTTGTTTGTTTGTTACGCTTTCACGCCGTAACTTCTAAACCGATCATTATGAAATTTTGCTTACATGATCTCTGGAGTACGGAGAAGGACATAGGCTTCCTTTTATCCCGAGAAAAAGTACTTTTCCCGAGGGATCGACATTGACGCGGGCGGAGCCCCGGACGAAAGCTAGTAAAATATATATTTATAATAGTCAGTTAAAGAATAAGTTAGCTATGCAAACTATCTTAAACTAACGGTCCGCCCCGGCTTCGCACGGGTAGATATAGTTATTTATTATATAGCCTATGTTCATCAGGAATAATTTAGGATTCTAATAGTGAAAGGATTATTCAAATCTGTCCAGTACAAACAATCAAATCTTTCCTACTCGTAGTGTCGAATATCATAATTTCATTTTCATTCACTCCAGCCGTTTGAATTCTACTGCTTCTTTCCTGGGAGGATATTACCATACTCGCCTTGCTTGGCAGGTGGGTTGGCGAGCGCAGTTTCTTTGGGTTCTTGTGCTTTTGACGCTGCTGCCTATCCGAAGCATTTTTAAGGTAGGGAAGGAAATGGATTTGTTGGATCTGGGAAGGGAATGAAGGTATTGGGACTCACTCAGATGAATGGGGAAAAAGCAAGTAGCAGCTCGGGTGGCCAGGCGCGTATACCCGATGCCATACGTGCACCAACGGCCTCGGTACATGTACTCGTAGTTGTGGATGGCCCTCCGCCCTGCCCTGGCCCTCCTGATCATCATCATCATTTCGAGTAGGTGTCACAGTCAATCGACCATGCACACCCTGGTGTCAGAGTTGTTCGGAACCGCCTCTCGGCCTCTGACGTGGTTCCTTTAACGACTACCACCAGATGGCAGCCGGGAGCACCGGCTTAACGTGCCTTCCGAAGCACGGAATCATCTTTATTATCAGACAATCAGGTGATTCAAGCCTGCAATGTCCTAAACAAACTGGAAACAACTAAACAAAGTATGCTTCCGGTGGGAATCGAACCCACGATCCTCACTGACCATGGCCCTCCTGATGAGAAGTGAAGATATAATCTAGCTATTACTGGTAATCTAAGACCGAGAGTCCTTGTGTTTCTACGGTAATATAAAAGAACTAGCTTTTTTCCCGCGGCTCTGCCAGCGTCAATGTCAATTTGTCAATGTCAAATGAACTTTTTCCCGGGATAAAATGTAGCCTATATCCTTCTCCGTAACCCAGATAACGTGTATTCAAAATTTCATAATGATCGTTTTAGTAGTTTCAACGTGGAAGCGTAACAAACAAATAAACAAACTCACTTTCACTTTTATAATATTAGTTAGGATTTGACATACGTAATATACATAAAATTTATTTCGCTATTAGCTTTCTAAAATGTTAAACCAATTTCTTCAGCCGCTGGACTTGTCAACCTACCTGTGCGTTAACTGCCTCCGTAGTTCAGTGGCTACGGCGTTTGCCTGTAGACCCTGGGATTGTCATTCGATTCTCACGGGAAGTATACTTTATTTAGTTGTTTCCAGTTTGGTTAGGACATTCCAGGCTTGAACACCTGATTTTCTGATAATTAAGTTGATTCCGTGATTCGGAAGGCACGTTAAGCCGTTGGTTCCGGCTGCCATCTGGTAGTCGCTAAAGGAACCACGTCAGAGGCCGAAAAGCGGTTCCGAACAACTCTGACACCAGGGTGTGCGTGGTCAATTGACCGCGTCACCTACACGAATCGAAGTACGACAGAGCGGCGGCGAGTCTTCTCATACAGTTGACGTGAATAAATAAATATACATATAACACAAATTGAGCAAGCACCACAGTAAGTTGTGAACTTATGTCGTAGGATACTATACCTTATAATAGATGACTTATATAGATAAACATGCAAGACCCAGTTCAAACTGAAAAATACCGTTTTCCATCTTGACCTGGCCGGGGATCGAACACGGCAACCCTCGTGTTGCCGTGTTCGATCCCCGGCCCGCTATCATGTTAACCAAGAAGTTCGGTCGATAGGCTCGACTTTAAATTTTTTTATTGGCCTTCTAACCGATATATTTACAATAAGATTGCTGGTCGTATTCAAGTAAATGAAAGCACGAGTTAAGTTGTGTGCTATCGCTCATAGTTAGTAACAATCCTGAGTTATTCCACATCTACCTACATTTATTACGGCATATTAGTGTGGAAGCAAATTTACATATACCGTGCTGTACTATGTATGCGCCCAAGGATTTGTGGTGGCTGCCAGTGAACTAACATACTTTACGGAGGTACACTAGTAAGGTAAGATCATTGAATTATAAAAACTATGGAAGCGTAACTCTCATATGGGGTGCACTATAAGTTTCCGGAATGAATATGAAAAAATACTATTAAAGGTACAAAATTAATTTATTGTTTTTCAAAATAATCTTCCTTAGCGTCTATGCTTTTTTTTTCATTCGATGAAACCAGTTTTGAAAACTTTTGTGCCACTCCTCTGTGGTGACCTCTGAAACGTGTTTTTCATACTCCTCGACAGCCTCTTCTGGTGATGAAAATCGTTGACCGCGTAATTGGTTCTTAATTTTTGGGAACAGAAAAAAGTCACAAGGTGCCAGGTCGGGACTGTATGCAGGATGACTCATGAGTTCTACATTTTTCGCCTTCAAAAAGTCGTTTGTCTGTCTGGCCGTGTGAGAACTAGCATTGTCGTGGTGCAGGATGATACGGCGTTTACGGTTATTTTTACGGAGTTCGTCAATAGCTTCCCGCAAACAAATGGTCGTGTACCAGTCACTATTCACGGTACGACGATTCTCTAAAGCAACAGTAGCCACGTGTCCAGTTTTATTAAAAAAAGAAGCAATCATCCGCTTAGATGCACTTTTCACGCGCGCCACTTTGGTTGGTTTCGGCTCATCTTGAAAGACCCATACGCTCGATTGCTGCTTTGTTTAGGGATCGTAGCAATAAATCCATGTTTCGTCACCTATTACTATGTCCCACACCAAATTTGACGCACCTTCGTTGAATCTGGTAAGCATGGCACTGCACCAAGTGACGCGGTCCGTTTTTTGAGCCTCGGTCAAGTTGTGTGGGATCCACCGCGAGCACAGCTTTCTCATACCCAAATGTTTGTGTAGGATTAATTGTATTTGACTCATGCCTATTTCTAAGGATGCGCGAATTTCATGGTAGGTCACATGCCTGTCTGTTTCAATCATACGGCGCACAGCATCGATGTTTTTGTTGGTCACAGCGGTGGACGGCCGACCATCGCGAGATTCGTCACTGAGATTGATACGACCACGCTTGAATTCTGCAAACCAGCTATAAACAGTTGTCTTGCATGGTGCTTCATTGCAAGCCGAGCGATGCTCTGTTGAGCTGTCAAATTACACTTAAAATCGTAGAAAATCATACTACGAAAATTTTCCCGAGTTAAATCCATGTTGATGCAGACACACAATTTTTTAAATGGCGCCACAAGGTAAAAACAAAAGACAGTCAAATGAAACAAACTGCATTCTACAGCCAAAGAGTTCTATTTTCAAATGTTGCAATAAATTTTTAAATATTGTTTATGTAAGTGGCCAGTTCCGGAAACTTACAGTGCGCCCTATGTACAAGTAACGATTCAATATCAGACTCATTTACGCAAACAAACTTAACTTAAATCACAACGAAAAACTTACGCACTCATTGACGAAGGTAGTTTGCGATTGGCCGCGTCAAGATGACGGGGCGGTGTCAACGTTATCAAAGAACGCTATGGTGTCAACATAGCAGAGGTAGGTAGGCGAGCAGTTTGCCTCCCTCGCTATGATAAGTTACTACAGTGTCACTTTTCCGTCTTTCCTTGCGTTGTCTGCACTATTTTACTATACAAGAAGACATTTTTTTCTAAATTCGTTAAGATTTCGCCGACGTTCATAAAAAATCCTTCCGTCACCGCGCATTGAAGACTAGTTCGCGAAACGATATACTTTTTAAGCCCCGCCCGCTTTGATCTACTATGCCTGGTGTCAGTTTTTGAGCGCACTGTTGCTTCCATAGTTTTTCTGATTTAATGGGTAAGATTAAGTTATTGTTGATAGTGTAATCCTTAACTGCCTGTCCGGTGGTTGCAGGTAAGGCATCGGGTATACCTTTCTTCAACAAATTTCTAAACCTTCCTAGCTTAAAAATGCTTTTAATGGGCAGCAGCGTTGAAAGCAAAAGAAGCAAGGAAACTGCGCTCGCCAAACCGCCTGCTAAGCGTCGTGAGTTTGGCAATATCCTCCCATGGAACGAAGATTCCTTAGGAGAGGCTTTTGTCTAGTTTTTACGGCTGAAATGATAATGAAATTATTGTTGTGAATATTTGAAATATTCACTAAGGAAGTTCATTACTAATGAGTAGTTCAATCTATCAACTACCTTCTATCTACCGCAGAAATTACTAAGGTGAATAGTAAATTTGATGAGATGTACATGAGTGTTCAGTGGAATAAATGAAAGGTTTTCATTGAAAAAATTACCTGAGTCTGTATGATATTTGTCATTACAGATATTTGTCTTTATATTAAATAAATATATACGGACAAATCACACAGATTGAGCTAGCCCCAAAGTAAGTTCGAGACTTGTGTTATGAGATACTAACTCAACGATACTATATTTTATAACAGATACATATATAGATATACATCCAAGACCCAGGTCAATCTGAAAAAGATCATTTTCCATCTTGACCTGGCCGGGGATCGAACCCGGTCACCCCGTGTCGCAGGCAGGCGTGTTGACCGCTGCGCCACGGAGCTAGTCAAAATATAAGATAAGTATCTATAATAAAATATAGTATCGTAGAGTTAGTATCCCATGACATAAGTTCACAACTTAGTGTGGAGATAGCTCAATCTGTGTCATGTAGGACACATGACACAGATTGAGCTATCTCCACACTGACATGAAACGTCTTATAAATCGATAAACGCCGGCTGCACGCACGAAAACGTATCACGTACCATGTGCAAGTGAGAGCGCGGAACAGGCGATAGAGAGGCACGATCGGCCTAAGCGTTCGGCTTGTGACGCATCTATCTCTCTTCCACCGTTATCACGTAAAATTATCGTTACAGACAACCAATTTTTATTTATAATGGAATATTAAAAAAGTGACTTAAAGTTACTTTATAATAATGCCAAAAAATTCAAAAGAATTTTAACTAGACACAAAAAAATAAGTATGGACAGTATACAGGTTTCGAGGGCACGAACTCATACAGAATCTTTACTCACGTGTCAGTTCTCCCCGCGTCATATGTTGGAGAAACTCTAAAAGGAAATGTTTGTGTAAACCCAGTAAATGCTAAACGAATAATGTTCTGCAAAGAGGATTGCGGGGGCGGCTACTTTTGAGTGTAATTTGTCATTTATTTATTGGTGAATATAGCACATTTTGTAAAATAAACGAACATTCTGTCCTGTACGCCTAAATCTATACTAATACTATCTGCCCCGGCGAACTTCGTTTCGCCATAAGTTAAAAACTATCCTATCTCTCAAGTTGGATCGAACTGCACATGGTGTGCGAATTTTATTCGGTAATATATAATCGGTTAAGTGGTTTAGGAGTCCATTGAGGACAAACATTGTGACACGAGATTTATATATATTAAGATTATAAATCTGAAGAGTTTGTTTGTTTGAACGCGCTAATCTCAGGAACTACTGGTTCAAATTGGAAAATTCTTTTTGTGTTGAATAGTCCATTTATTGAGGAAGGCTTTAGGCTATAAAACATCACGCTGCGACCAATAGGAGCGAAGTATCAATAAAAAATGTTTTGAAATCGGGGAAAAAAAATCATCTATACTAATTATTCGTAATAACAGAAATTGCCGCGGACGAAGTCGCGTGCAACAGCTAGTGTATAGATATACATCTACCAAGTTTCATAAAATTCAGTTAATTCGTTTAAGTGTTACGGAGTAACATACATACATACATATACATGGTGAAGTTTTTATCGTTTTGGACCCATAAAGGGGTGACTCAGAATTTCAACATGTATACATACGTACATACAATAAAAAATAAAAATCATCAGTTTAGTTTCAGTATCATGTAAGAGCTTATAAACACGATATCTCTGAAAACAAAGTAACTTACTCCATGACCAACCCTTACAGATTTATTATTAGCATTGATTACAATGTTTACGTTACTTTGAGAAGATGAGATTTGATCGATCTCCGGTTTCATGGTCAATCGACCATGCACACCCTGGTATCGGAGTTGTTCGGAAACGCCTCTCGGCCTCCGACGTGGTTACTTTAACGACTACCAGATGGCAGCCGTTACCAACGGCTTAACGTGCCTTCCGAACCATCTTTTTTCACAAATATCTAAATTTTAACATTAAATTAGCAGGTTATAATATTGATCTCTTTCATGCTGGTCTGGGAGAAAAGAAAAAACGTAGAATGTACCAGCTGCTTCTCTTCCGCGCAGATCGTAAAAGCCGATCGAGGGAATGGGTTAAATCGGAGGAATCGTGTTAATAGGCGATGCGGCTAGCAACCCATCACTATTTTGATTCTGTTTTCCACCTTATGCCCACCAACATGCTAAACGTGGCCTTCAGGTCTTATAGATCTAGGCTCTGTCTACCCCGTAAGGGAAAAAGACGTGATATGTATGTATGTATATTGATATTGTTTTGATCAATATTATACATACATAATATTGATCAAAACAATATCAATATATTGATATTATATTGCTTTGATCAATATTATACATACATAATATTGATCAAAACAATATCAATATACAAACACAATAATTCAGAGTTGACATCGGCTGGCCATCTAATTAGTGGATTCCGATGGCTTTGTGCGCGCCGCCCTTTGATCCTGCCGCCGATGACTGTTTGATTGTAATTCAATGGAATGTTTTTTCGTGGCAGCTAGAACGTACATTAATTGGTTTATACAAATGCGTGAAGTTAAAATTTGGCTAGCTCCGTGGCGCAGCGGTCAACACGCCAGCCTGCGACACGAGAGTGCCCGGGTTCGATCCCCGGCCAGGTCAAGATGGAAAATGATCTTTTTCAGATTGGACTGGGTCTTTGATGTGTATCTATATATGTATTTGTGATAAAATATAGTATCTTTGAGTTAGTACTCATAACACAAGTCTCGAACTTACTTTGGGGCTAGCTCAATCTGTGTGATTTGGCTTGTTTCCTAAAAAAATATAATTAGTTCGTCAGTTAGATATTCAAAAAATATTGGACACGTATTTTTTTTTTTGTCGATTAAACAAAAAATAATTAAGTATTTTTGACTTTGAAGATCCGTGTGACGTCATAGTTTGCTACAATTTTTAGCAAACTGACGTTACGAGCCCCCACTCAACTTTAACGCGCTTTATCTTTATTATTTATTGTTTATTTGACAAAAGAAAAAATACGTGTCCAATATTTTTTGATTATCTAACTGACTGATTAACTGTAATGTTATTATTACGACCCAGGAAACTAGCCTATTGACTATTCACATTTAAGTAAATGTGTTTAATGTATCAAATCTATTTAACCTGAGGTTAAATAGGTACCAAGGTACCTTTAACTTCATACCAACTATTCGAAAATAAGGTAGGTAAATAAAGTAGGCACATATAAAAAAAAACAGGACAATAAAACACAATGACAAACTACAATCCTACGACTGATAACGTGACATTAGCATACAAACGCTCATTGGGCAAATTGTTATGTAAAACAAGTTTAAAGTATTCGAATAATTCACTGAGGCTCTTTCCTTGACAGTAAGTGGCCATAATATAAACACTTCCGCGTTTTTTGTACTATCATCGATACATATGTAATTAGTTTATTGACTTGTAACAAAAAATCTTGTAATTAAATATTTATTGGCTTGTAATAAATAAAACCGGCCAAGTGCAAGTCGGACTCGCGCTCGAATTCATAAATGAATTATGAATTACTAGCTTTCGCCCGCGGCTTCGCCCGCGTTAATGTCGATCCCTCGGGAATAGTATTTTTTCCCGGGATAAAAGGTAGCCTATGTACTTCTCCGTATCCAGAGAACTTGTATGCAAAATTTCATGATGATCGGTTCAGTAGTTACGGCGTGAAAGCGTAACAAACAAACTCACTTTCGCATTTATAATATTAGTAAGGATGAAGTGTTCCGTACCGTTTTCTATAAAAACGGCAAAAAAATCAATTCTGTTGTATGAAAGCCTCCTTATATATTTATTTTTTCCTTTTTTTTAGTATTTCTTGTTATAGCGGCAACATAAATACATAATATTATGTGAAAATTTCAACTCACTAGCTATCACGGTTCATGAGATACAGCCTGGTGACAGGCGGACAGACAGACAGACAGACGGACAGCGGAGCCATATTAATAGGGTCCCGTTTGTACCCTTTGGGCTCGGGACCCTAAAAACCGGCCAAGTGCGAGTCGCACTCGCGCACGAATGGTTCCGTACCGTGATCTATCTATAAAAACGGCAATAAAATCATGTCTGTTGTATGGGAGCCCCCCATTAATATTAATTTTATTTTTATTTCGTTTTAAAGTGAATATATAATTAAATATTCTGTGAATATTTCAAGCGTCTACATGATGCCGTTATTAAAATTGATTTAAAACAAGCAAAAAAACACGTTTGTTGTATAGGACCCCCTTAAATATTTTATTTTGTTCTAATTTGTAGTATTTGTTGATAAAGCGGCAACAGAAATACATCATTTGTGAAAATTTCAACTGTCTTACTATCACGATTCATGAGATACAGCCTGATGACAGACAGACAGACAGACAGCGGAGCGATATTAACAGGTTCCCGTTTTTACCCTTTGGGTAGGGAACCCTAAAAAAGGCTCAGTTCTAAGCCTACTGGGATCGGTTTCGAGTGTCTTATATCACTTTCTTGCATCATCTGTAATTCTATCTTATTATCCAAGCTTTTTCTGTGTCCCTACTCTGCTGTGGTACATCGGTGCATCAAATAGCAACATTCATAAAATCATGTTGACTTGAAGTTTTGCAGTACGAGAAACAGACAGTCTTGGTCTTGCAACTTTTGGGGTCTTTATCACCTATCTGGTATGAAATCCCACTCTGAGACATCTGAACTTAGTATAATTTTATAGAATAACGCAATGGGGCTCTTTTATTGACAGCAGTTTTTTTTTTTGTACTGACTGTTATCAATTTCGTTTTTTGCACTGATGAGGGTCAGGTACACGCAAACCCAAATATGCCTACACTCATCATCATCATCATCAAGTCTTTTAGTCTCCACTGCAGGAGCATGACCCTCTCTGTACTACCGGAGCCATACTTGGCCAGAGCAGACAGAGGATTTGGCCTACACTCTCCTCGCTGGCCAGACGGGTTGGAGAGGTCTCATTGATGTTTATGAGCTTTGTTTAGCTTGTATTTCCTAAGACGCCTCTTACAACCTCCATGGGAAGAGTTGGAGTGGTCCTATTCTACTCTGCCGGTAAACCACACGGCCATTTTTTTTGTAGTACTGACGCTTATTCATTTGATTTTTAGCACTGATGAGGCTCAGTTACACGTAAACCCAAATTATCCTATACACTCTTGACTTGAAAATCCCTAAATCGGAAAACAGCGACGTAGGGTGGGTGTACCATTCCTTAGTGGTTCGTAATATGAAGGAGGAGGCGAATTCAGAATTGCGATAAACAGGAATATCGGCCACATTTTGATCGATTGTCTTAGCCACGTCGTTTGATGGTTGAATGGTTCAGGGGGAAGTAAATCATGCAATTCTTGTATATACATACTCCTATACATATACTACCCATACTCCCTGAAATGCAGCCTGTAGAAGACACAATGACTTGCTATACATCGACGGTATTCGAAGCTCTGAAGGCTTCCTGCCGTGAGGGACCGATCATCAACGAGTCTCCTGGCACGTCTGTGTGTACCAGCCCTAAGTCTTGAAAGCTATCGGCAGATATAGATCGGGCGGATCTATCCCACAGATGAGTTTACTCTATACCAACAAGAGAGGACTTAAGCTGTATAAAGGCTAAACGGCTGGCTTTGAGTAAAATACCGTTGGACCTTGGAATGTTTTACCCTAAAGTTCTTGTATAGTGCGATTTATTTATAACCAGCGACCCACCCCGGCTTCCCACGGGTGCGATAAATTATACATACAAATCTTGCTTTTGAATCGTTGTATCTATTTAAAAAAACCGCTTAAAAATCTGTTGCGTAGTTTTAAAGATTTAAGTATACATAGGGACAGACAGCGGGAAGTGACTTTGTTTTATATTATGTAGTGATTGAGTAATCCATACTTTATACTATTTACTTAATTTCACTCTGTATATACATACCTATATATAATTATATAATATATATATTATATATAATGTAATATTATAAATGCGAAAGTAACAGTCTGTCTGTCTTCTTTTAACGCTTCAACCATTAAACCAATTTGGATTAAATTTGGTGTGGAGGTAGTTTGAGGCCCTGTAACGGAACACTTATGTTCTCGTTCATGATTCTCAAATATTAACTGGAAAACTGAAATTCAATCATAAATACAGTCCTTTGTAAATTGTTCCACAACAATTCATTGTATCCATCTTATTTTGTTTGTTGTGAAGCAGAATGACATTGACAGTTTGTCTTATCTATAATTGACGCGAGGAAGAAAATTGATCTATGATCTATGAAAAGTAGAACTTAAATTAAAAATATGAAATTAAAAGTATAGTTTGACTGACTTTATATCTTTAAGTAAGAACAAGGAAATAAATAATCATGATGATAACAAAAATTTGATCAAATAATTGATAATTAGTTTATTCTTTTGTCTAGTTGAAAAAAAAGTAAGCATTTTACGGATAATCGAGAGAATCGATTCAATCAAAATTAAATAAATATTAAAATAAATTAATACTCAGCGTAAAAGAAATTTAAATGGTAAAATTTATTATAATATCTCGTGATACCAGATTATGCTAATAGGTCGATTCAAGGGATTCTATAGATAGCACAGGGAACACTAATAATTAAAAGAAAGCTATGAGATTGTCTATGGAATTAAATTTGATACAAGGCACGCTGACCTTTATTTCGTTACTATTAGGGGTGAAGAAAGAGACAGGTAGTCTTGGAATGTTTTAGAAAGTTTTGGAACTAACCAATGGAAAAACTTTATTCAATTGAGAATTTAATGAAAAAGGTCTTATCGACAGGAATGAGCAAGGCAGATTAGTTATTAAATGTAGAGATATTAGTTAGATATTTGCATGAGGTTTTTAAAAAAAATATTGGCCAACGGTTTTTCAGTCGAAGTGGTGTGATTTCTGAGAACCGCACGGTAGCGAGTATAAAAGGCTACGGCGCCATTAGTCTGGGTCATTACGCATCGGGAAATTTGAAGAGTCAAGAGGAATTGCTGCCAGAACGCCACTGCAAGTTTTATTTTAAATCAAGAAAGAAGTAGTTTAAAGTGTGGGTTATCGCGTTATCTTGGCAAATTAGGATCGAAAAATCCCGCGAAGTCCCTTGCAAAAATATTTTAGCTAAGAAGCACATTGGTATCGTGTTCTGAAGTTAAAATATTGTAGATTCTTTTGAAATATATGAATATTAGCTTGTCCAGAGTAAATTCACTATAATAGTTTCATATACTGTAAAGTTTTGAATGATATTGAGGAAATGATGTTGGGGAGATCTTTGATTCTTCGAAATCTTCTCCGTATCAAATCTGAGATATCTAGTTTCTATTTGTTTGATTTTAATGTAAGTTTAGTAGAGTTTTGTGTCGAATTGGGGAATACATGGCCAAGATCAACGCTGGACCTCTATTCCTTATGAGAGCGATTGTTCTTTATGAGGGTAGCGGCCAAGTAGGAGTAAAAATAATTCGACATTGTAGCTGGTCGAATGGGCTGCAATTTCCAGCCTAGCTATGCTACTTGGGGCGTCCAGACGGCCTCTGTGCCTACGGAAACCTACGGTCCGAACGGTGCGCTAGTTTTCAGCTCCCTAGCCACTTGGGGACACGTCTGGGACCTCAAACCTTTGTTAGGGCGTGGAAGTCTCGATCCTGACCACAAGAGATGACCACAACCCAAGAGTGATAGGAATAATAGGTTCGTGGGCCCAAACTCTGGCTCCCTTTTACAGCTTAGAGATGACGGATCCTTGCTAGGAACCTAATCTATTTACCAGAGTAGGAAATCTGATTTTAGGAGCAGTCAGGCAGGTAGAATCATTAAAATAGGGCGAGGGAAGCTTCCTCAAATCTTTTTAGCTAGATTAGGGAGCGATCTCTTACACCGGAGTTCGTTCTACACACACACACACTTTGGGGATGGGGGGACAGTAACTTAACACCTTTAGACTAGAAATTAGGGACTGATAGGGACTAGATTAGGCCCATTAACGGTTGCGTCAGGATAAGGAAAAGAGGGGTATAGGAGATAAAATTCCATTCGTTTTCACGGTAAATCCGGTGGTAGCAATATAACCATCCAAGCTGCTGGTGGGTAGGACGTTAATAATTCAAACAATTAATCTTCGACAGTAATTTTAAGTTAGATAGTCGTATCTAATATGAAAGTGAAGTTGAATGTGAAAATATGATAACAAAATGGCATAAGTTGGTTCTGTGATAGTGACAAGTGATAATGCTGACGAAATGTGCGTATTCTGATTGTGAAAGATTCAGAGAATCTGTTTCTAACAAAGGTATGAAATTCCTAACCTTAATTTTTATGTACAAGGCCCTGATATATAATAGTGTATAGAGTATCCACCTGAATGATTTGGGGATTTTCATATTGTAAAATCACATAGATTGGCCATGAACAACTAATATCATAACTTGTGGCATAATCTCATAGCTACTTGACAATGGATTGAGTCGGAGTTGTCTATTTAATTACTAAATAAATACCTTCTTGATCTACCTATTTTGTTGAAAAATTCAGATTTGTTTAGTCCAGTGAGATCTCATAACTCTCTGACAATATATTATCATGATAATCATTCTCTGAAGGGGATGGTCTGTTGGTTCCATGGAAGTCATGTAAATTCTGTAAGGTTGAGATATTGACAATCCACATATATACCATATGATTCATCTAATTCTGGAATGAATAATGAATTCTGGGAGAGTAATGTTCCTTATATACTACCAAGGGCGAGTGTAAGGTTGACTCCAATCCCTATTTATTGAAATACAGGAATATTACAATCCTCACACGTAAATTTGATTGAATCACTGAGACAAATAAGTCTGAAGTAAATGTGCTTAAATACTAATAGACATTTCATCTCCATCTATCTCTAAGATCTAGAGTTAGTGCATAATAGTGCTTATACATAACAGCATGGCATAACATTTACATGCTTACATACATAGCTACATAATTCCTGAAAATAATAGGATAATGAGTAACAATTGATACAGGAAGTATTATCATGTAAGGATGCCTTTTCTACAGTGAAGGTTGAGGTATAGTTTGACTGACAAACAAACCCTTGCTATAAAACTCCATCTGAGTACCTAGTACTACCTGCTTGTTGTAAATTCATAATTTGAGTTCTTTGCTTTTACACCTCCGTGGTGTTATTTCAAGGTAAATAAGTCTGAACTCATCCCAGCGAACACAATGAGAGCATAATGCTTGTGTAGCAGGTAATACGCTTGAAGACATTTAGTCTACCCTCTTGTCTCTGAATTAATAGTCAGACATAATTTTACTGACAAATTGCCTATCCTACTATTAGGTGGGAACAGGTACTATTTACTCTTTAATGGGTATCCCTATTGCTTTCCAAAAGAAATTAGCATACGGAGGAATCACGTCCAAGTCTGGATGACGAGTGGTACTCTGGCGGGCGGAAGGCGGGGCTCGACAGTAAACCGTAACACCAAAATGCTGGGTACATTCACTATAATGTATATCTACCACCACTGACTAATACATACAATGACAATATTAAACTATTACCTTAGACTTCTATCCAATATCTACAGTTGTGGACATCTATAACTCATTATAGATCAATATGGTTACTTACATTCTAATACTTACTATACATATCCGAAATTCAATACTATATCTATAAGCCGCTGGTAGAGGAACAATTTCTGTAGAATGAACCATGCTAGATAAGCAATATGCTCCTTAATGAAAATAATTAACCAATTCTTCATAAAATAAGGCAATTATATTAATGTGAAATAGCAGGCAACAGAAAATAACACAAAGTGCAATTTGAACAATATTTATTAGGAAAAACATAAGCGTACCTTACGATAAGGTTATTCTTATTTATAAGTAAAAATTAGTCATACACAAGGCCGATAGCAACCTTAGGCATAGCATAAGATAGGATTAGGCTTCCTCACCATAGGTTAAAATCAAAATCACTTCATTTAAGAAGGTCCAGGGGTTACTATGATAAAACAAGGGTTACTTCCGCTAGATATGATCATGCCATATAGATTTGAACAAAGAAACAAAACATTAATAGGGTATGTATGTTGATAAAGTAGATTAAGAGTAATACAGCTAGTATTTGGTGCAGTTAGGAATTCATAGTAAGGGTAGGCTAGAGAAAAAAAAAAATATAAACATAGGTAGGGTACAATTTTAGTGTCCCGTGACCAGGATATCTGGTGTGATAGCTGTATTACTAGTAATAGTATTTTGATTGATTACGGCCCCAATAATCCAAAGTGTTAGCATAGCAGTGTATACATACATAGGTTAATTTGATAGTAGAAATGTTCGATTTATTGTTTTGTTTCACTGTTCAAACCCGCTTAGTGACTGGACAGGCGATTCTCCATAAGGATGGCTTCGTTTGGTCACATTTTGATGCCGAGACATGGAAAAGATGTTGTGATTTTGTTGAAATGGTTTCATGTTTTTCAATCGTGTTGGATTAAGCCACATTTCACATCACTCGAAACCGTAAGCAAAGTAGTAGGGTCGTATTTTCTGTGAGTTGTATTATATGTCAATTTAGATACCTGAAACAAATAAAATAGCTTAATAAAAAGGAAATAAATGCTTAATTTTGCTACTACGCATTTTGATATTGTGAATCTGTCATTATTTTCACGTTTGACAGTAGTCGTTGTCGTTGGTATATTAAGCAAAGATAAGTAGTGTTATGCAGCCATACGAGTGAGGCTCTACACTATGCGAGAATATTTTAAGCAAATTCTTATCTCTATAGAATTAATGTTAATTTGTTTCTGTTTGCTGGATTATGTTAACATAATTTAACAATAACAATTAGAATTTACTTAGAAATAAAAACGATTTCGTAATTATGGTAACTTTGCATAGCTACTAAACAAAATAATAGTATGAAATTATTAAGACATTATCTACGGCTATGAAAATGTTTTATATCACCGGCGCCATCTAGTGATCACTAGTTGAACTATTGATAGTACGGTTTGATATTAGTTCTAAGCATCGCGTTATTTAAATTACCTTAATATTTAAATAGATATTCCTAAATATTTATTTTTCAAAAAAAAATTTTGCATATTGAGCTAGGTAGAAAACTACATTAAACTAAAGAAAAAAATATCTACATACTAAAACATTTTATTACAAAATAATTATACCTTTTATCGTTTTAATATATTACTACGGATTTAATGCGTATATATTCGGACACTGGGATTTATTATTGAAGGAAGGGATATTGATATGTGGTTTGTTTTGGTTGTCAGATCTGACCTTACGATACGAGTAACAATTATCTGATCCTAAATCGTGCTGAAAACCTATAAGATGGTTAGACCTCAGCGTAAACGTAAAATCCCGAGAAGGTATGGACCTCAGGATTCTAATAGGGAAAATGAAGAAGAACCAGTGATAGAACAAATACCACTTGAGGGTGAAGCTAATTTAGCTCAATCTCTAGAAGAACCAGTGATAGAACAAATACCACTTGAGGGTGAAACTAATTTATCCCAACCTCTAGAAGAACCAGTGATAGAACAAATACCACTTGAGGGTGAAGCTAATTTAGCTCAATCTCTAGAAGAACCAGTGATAGAACAAATACCACTTGAGGGTGAAACTAATTTATCCCAACCTCTAGAAGAACCAGTGATAGAACAAATACCACTTGTGGATGAAACTAATTTAGATCAACCTCTAACGAAAAGAAGATGTCGGCGTATAGTAAAACCCATGCGTAGAGAACAAGGTTCAAAAGAAATAGCTGTAATGCAATCTATGTTAAGGAGAACCGTAGGGTTATTGACAAGAAAGATAAACGAATTAGGAGAAGATGTGAAACGTACACGAGCAGCCTTACCGGATAATACAGAAACTAACACGAGTAAAAATATAGTGACTAATGATAATCCGGAATTAACGGAAATAAACGAGGATATGGAATCTTTACAAAAGGAAGAACAAATGCCCTCAAGTGAGAAAAAATACGTAATATGTAATGTTAAAAACATTAACTTAGAAAAACCTAAATTCGGAGAGGTGGCAACCCATCCAGTTACTTTTATAGAAGACTTGGAAACTTATTTAAAAAAGGCAGGGAAATCTGAGAATCAGTTAGATTTAATCCAAGAGTGTCTTGTAGGTCATGCCAGAGACTGGGCAAGAATCTATAAGGGACGATGGAATACATTAGAAGATTTTAAGAGGGATTTCCTCAAGGCTTATTGGGGGGAAAACGAGCAAAATGAGTTGCGTAGAAAGATTGTCCAGGGAACGTGGGATAGGACTAGTACTCCTAGCATGACTCAACACTTCCTTCATCTAACCGGTAGAGCGCGGATGCTTAGTTTCAATATGCCTGAAAAACCATTAGTTGGGGATATAATGCGGCATTATCCTAGATATGTACAGCAAGGTTGGATTACGTCCAATATTGAAACCATTATAGGAACTGCAGAATTTTTGAGGAAGATGGATGATGTACAGAAACAGGAGTTTCAGGGAAATAATGCAGTACCTAAACACACTAAAACTTGGGAATCTAAGAGAAAAACGCAACAACAAGCATATCGTCATTGGCAGAAACCTCAACAGGAGTCGCAGTCGAAACAAAATCAAACTGTAAATTCAGTCGAAAATGTAAACAGTGCGGATGCTGTAGTGTTAAACTAGAGAGGGTTGATAAAGTCTCCGGATCAACTCCGACATCAGGGGACAGGGGATATCATATGATGGTTCGAATGAATTGGAGGCCGGGTCAAGCGTTAGGGAAATTTAGTACTGGGTCAAAATATCCCATATGTCTTAAATTAAGAGCTAACTATGACGGACAAGGATTAGGATATGGGAAATTAGACTTTGAAACGCAAGATATAGCTGGTCAAATAGTAGAGGTTTTAAAATTAAATAGTCAACACTCATTATTTGATATACATGAGGGCAGTTTAGTGTCAGCGGTTTTCGATGAAAGGGTCGAAAAATCACAGGGCAGTCGTAAATTTAAATCTGAGTTACTAGTGAACATCTTTGACGAAAAGATAGTTGCTCTCTTAGATACAGGTAGCGATATAACGTGTGTGTCAGAAGAATTTTGGAATCTTTTACTTTCTAAAAATCCTAATATACCTTCCTTACCTATTAAACCTTTCTTTATTAAAAAAGCAGTAGGACAAAAAAATATAGAAATTCGTAAAATAGCTTTAGTTAAATTAGGGATAGGCCCATTTGAAAGTGACCTTTCTGTATTAATAATTCCAGGGCTTACCTCCAGCCTTATTCTTGGTTTCGACTGGATGAAGGAAAATAAAGTTTCTATTAAGTTAGACGAACATGAAAAAGGGATCGAAATATTAATAGGTCAGGAAAAGCGTCTGTTTAAGTTCCATGAGAGTCGGCAAATTAACAGTGTGGTATGTCCGGAACAGGCGTTGGAAGTGAACGAAGTAGTCGAGAGTTCGTATAAGAACATACAAAATTTAATAACTCAGTTAAAATTAAGTAATTATCAGAAAGTAGAGCTTAAAAGGGTATTATTAAAACATGCCAAGTTATTTTCATCAAAATTGGGACGTAGTAATTGTTATGAACATGTTATAACCATGGAACCTCATGCACCAATAGTGAGGAAAACTTATCCAATCCCATATGCTTATAGGGAAAAGATAGAAAATAAATTAAAAGAAATGCTAGAGCAGGGAATTATTAGTCGTGAATCCACTCCTTATTGTAGCCCATTAACATTTACTTTGAAAAAGGATGGTACAATTCGTGTTCTATTAGACGCTCGAGAAATAAATAAACATATGGTACCGGAAACCGAGAAACCTCCTTTACAGTTAGATGTAATAAATTCATTTCAGGGAGCCAGATTTATTAGTATTTTAGATTTAAATAACGCATATTTTCAGATCCCTATTTCGAGAGATAGTAAGAAGTACACAGGGTTTTCATTTAACGGAAAGTCATATGTATACAATGTTCTACCTCAAGGATTAAAAACGTCAGTCGGAAGTTTTAGTAGGGCTATGGATTTTATATTGGGACACGAAGTTAGTGATTTTTGTGTTAATTATTTAGATGACTTAGCTATAATAACTACTGGAAGTTTAGAAGACCATCTAGAGCATTTAGATATAGTATTGGGAAAGTTAGCAAAAGCTGGGCTAACTTGTAACCTAGAAAAAGTGTAAGTTTTTGTGTAGTGAAGTGAAAATGTTAGGATACATAATTTCCACTTCTGGACTTAAAACAGATCCAGACAAAATAGAATCAATTCAAAAATTCCCAGTTCCAAAAAAGTTAAAACAAGTTAGAGCCTTTTTAGGCTTGTGTAATTTCTATCGAAGGTTTATACCAAATTATAGTTTCCATATTCAACCATTGTGTGATTTACTGAAGAAAGCGAGCGCCTGGAAGTGGGGAGAAAACCAACAGGCTGCATTTGAAAAGGTAAAATCATTATTTATTAAAACTGTAGAACTAAACCACCCAGACTTCAGTAAACCATATTATTTGCAAACAGATAGCTCAGGAATAGGCTTAGCTGGGTTTTTGTATCAATTAGATAACTTAGGGCAAATAAAGATATTAGGATTTCATAGTAAACTTTTGAAAGGAGCGCAGTTAAATTGGACTGTTACAGAACAGGAATTCTATTCAATTATTTGTTGCTTAGAAAAATTTGAAACTTACCTAAGAGGATCTAAAGTAATAATTAAAACTGATCATAAAGCCTTAACCTTCGTGAAAAACTGTAAATTATATAATGCAAGGTTAGCTAGATGGATTAACTATTTGGAACAGTTTCAGTGTGAGGTACAGCATGTTAAGGGGAGAGATAATATAGTAGCGGATATTTTATCCAGGTATCCACCTGTAAATGATATTTTGCAGGAAGATAAACATGATTTGCCCAAAATATCTTATACTGAGGTTAGGCCAAATAGGGAATTACTAAGTAAATTGAAAGAAATGTCTAAATTGCAACAGGATGACTTAGAGATCAGTAAAATAATTTCAGAATTAAGAAAACAGGGGGTAAATAGTCAGTCTAATTCAACGCTTAAAAGATATATGTTGAAAGATGGGTTGTTATATTTTTTACCAGATGGAATAGTAAATCAAGTCCTTTATTTACCTCAAATGCTAAGGGAGGAGATTATCTGGCAAGTTCATATAGAAATGGGACATCAAGGGGCATATAAAATTATTAAATATATTAGAGATAGATTTTATTGGAGGGGACTTACTAGGCAGGTCAAAAGTGTGTTGAAGGGTTGTCATGATTGTCAGATTTCAAAGAGCGATACGGTTAAGCTTGTAGGGCCCTGTCAATCAATAATATCTAAAAATATAGGAGATTTAGTGATGATAGATTTATATGGCCCTTTACCCAGTGGGAAATTTGGAATGAACTATATCTTAGTGATTCAGGATTCATTTAGTAAATTTGTAAAATTATTTGACCTTAAGAAAGCAACAGCGGTTTCAGTTATTAATAAGACTAAACAATTCTTTAAAATAATTAAGCCTAAGGCTATTATGTCAGACAATGGGTCTCAGTTTGCTAGCAGGTTGTGGAAGGAAACTATGAGTCAGTATGGTGTTAGGGTTATTTATACAACAGTTAGAAACCCACGTCCAAACACAACGGAGCGAGTGAATAAGGAGTTAGGCAGACTGTTCAGAACCTATTGTAGTGCAAGACATCAAAGTTGGGTGACTGTGTTGCCAAAAATAGAAATATTATATAATAACACACTTCATGAGAGTACTGGGTTTACACCTTGTGAGATTTTGTATGGTGAATCTACAAAACTAACTTTTGATGAGGAAATTGGTGTTGACTTAAGAACTCAGACTGTGGATTCTATTAGGGAAAAGGTTAGAGAGAACTTGCAGAAGGCAAGTCGGGTACGGGTTGACAAGTTTAATAAAAGATACAGAATTATACAATACCAGATAGGAGATTTAGTTAAATTAAGAAGGTTAAATAGATCAGATGCTAAGATGAAAATAACAAAGAAGTTTGAGCCGTTATATGAAGGACCATATGTGATTGCAGCCAACCCTTATAAAAATGTCTATCTGTTGGTTGATCCGGTGACAAATAAAGAAAGAGGAAAGTTTAACACTATACATCTGTCGAGGTATTATAAGTGATCATAGATGAAAATTAAAATTGTAGACAAAAGTTTAGGAGAATGTGAGGAACATACAGTTATAATTTAATTAGTTGAAATGTCTAAAAGTTATCAAATATAAGTTTTCCCTCACATTAGTATACATGTACATGAGAAATTTATTATAAAATGGTTATGTTTTGGTTTAATTTTGATCTTTATATTTTTGTATTAGCTAATTAAGGTTGAATATTGTAATTTGAATAAGAATCATTTAATAAGAATTAATAAATAAAGTTCAGGGGTAGATTTGTGTAGAATCTGGTGGACTTAGGGAAAAGCCTATCTGACATTATGGGAATTAGCTCGCTTGAGTAAAAAGAAAAATTGCCATGCGCAAGAGGAAATTCAAAACGCTCTTGGCTAGCTGAAAAGATACTCTCATACATGCATATTTTCTATAGGAAAACCTGGAATATACTATTGTTTAAATTAAATTTAAATTAACGAACATAACATAAAGTAAATAAACTCTGTTAAGTTGAATTTTTAAGGTCAGGGTAAAGTAAAAATACTCAGAGTTAATCGTAAGGTCAGATAGAGGGGAGTTGTGGCGGCTTTTCTGGGGGGGAATTTTAATATAAAATAGTTATATACATAAAATAATTAGATTGAATAAGGAATATGTAGTGAAAGTGTGAAAGTTAAAGTGATAGTGTTCAAAGTAAAGTGATAGTGTTCAAATTAAAGTGAAGTGTTCGGTTTAGGTGCTGTACACTGACGGTTATGTAATAGTACCACTCATTACAAGAAGGGTTAGGATGTGATAACTAAAGCGAACCATTTACTTGTATCATGTGCTGATGTTTGTTTTCTTTAATATAAATTTAGTACTATGAGTCCAACTACAGTAATTTAATCCAAGTATTCGAATTTGTCTCAAAACAACTAAGATATCTTTAGGCAATACATTATGTAGTAAAAGGTCATACATAATGGTCCTCATACTTACATGATAGGTACCTTAAATGTTTACAAGGTATGGCATAGTAAATCTTTTAGACAGAGTAAAACATATTTTTATTCAAATAGATTCACTAATTATAAATAAGGCTATAACATTTATGTCACAGTTCACACTTAGGTCACATTCCGACAATGACTTCTTATAGGCTCTTCAGATTTTTCAATATATGTAGGACTTGATTAGATTTCTCGTAGCATTACATAGATCTGCACAGATAGATGCTTATTCAGGTTATCTGAAACAATAGAAGTAGGGTTATGTTTATATATTTTTACAACAATTTGATCAAGAAGTTAATGTAAATCATTAAAGGAGTCGCATTATTGAAGGATGTATCTTTATGACGAGTCATTGGGTAGTTTTATGTACTTTTATATAGAGGTTAGGTTGAATAGATAGTAGGAATAAGTTATTTCTAGGTTAGTATCACAATAGTATTGTAAACTGTTACTTTCATGAGTTTATAGATAGGAAGGCATTTATATGCTCAACATAGCTCTCTTACTACTATTCCTACTGTGTTATTGAAAAGATTTAACGATAAAAGGGTCCATAAATACTTACGATTGTTAAAGCGTATTGTTCTGAATACATTGATATTGGTTATCCATTTGTACCATTTGATGCGGCGAGGTATATTATATTAACACATTATAGGTTGGTTAGAGATCGTACATGCGTTAATTCCTTGAATAATCAGGTATTTACTATGATTTGTTGATAAGTTTCATTTGACCACAAACTAAATAGGGATCCAAGTTTCATTTGACGACGGCCATGTTGAAAATGACATAGGATGTTTAGATAGTCTGTTCAGAAATCAGAAATCAATCGATGCGATGCTTTTAGGGGGACTATTTTTGTGACACTTGTCTTCGGGTACATTTGATATAGATGAATCGCTCGTTTGCGGACAGCATCATTTCGAGAATAGCACTTCTGTATACTTCGCGAGCATAACTATTCTAAAAGGCGGGATATTTAAATTTTCGGAAACACGGTAATAGACGTAGGTACTCTGTAGTAATATTATAGCAGATAGTAGGTAGTCCAGCGTATATGAATTAGAGGTATCCAACCACAGAGATAATTTTCAACCGACTTTAAAGAAAAAAAAGGAGGAGGTTCTATGTTTGACTGAATGTTTTATTATAAATGATAGCTCGAAACGGCTGTACAAATTTTGATGGTATTTGGTGTAATGGTGGTTGGCGCTCTAAAATTGGCCTAATATTTTACCCGGCTACTTAAGGGGGCGGTGGTATGAGATTCGCCAGGTTTATTATTAGTTATAAAAAAAAAATCAAATAAATTAAAATAAATTAAAATAATTTAAAATTAATTCAAATAAATTCTAATAAATTCAAATAAATTCAAAAAAATTAAAATCAATTCAAATAAATTAAAATAAATTCAAATTAATTCAAATAAATTCTAATAAATTAAAATAAATTCAAATAAATTTAAAATAAATTAAAATAAATTCAAAAAAAAAATTCAAATAAATTCAAATTAATTCAAATAAATTCAAATAAATTCTAATAAATTCAAATAAATTCAAAAAAATTAAAATCAATTCAAATAAATTAAAATAAATTCAAATTAATTCAAATAAATTCTAATAAATTAAAATAAATCCAAATAAATTTAAAATAAATTAAAATAAATTCAAAAAAAAAAATTCAAATAAATTCAAATAAATTAAAATAAATTAAAATTAATTCAAATAAATTTAAATAAAAAAAAAAAAATATATATACAGATTAGTCCAAAAATATTTAGTTAAAATGTTATAAATTCAAATAATTATTTTTTCATTTAAGTAGATTTGATTTAAATTCATTCAATTCATGTCTAGTCACGTAGATCTTGCAGTCTACGCGGCTCACGCAGTTCCTAAGGTTTACGCGCTCATGCAGTTCATGCGGATTATGCGGGTCATGCAAATTATGCGGATTACGCGGATCACGCGGTTCATGCGGATGACGAGGAACTTGTGGTTCATGCGGAGCATGCGGGTCATGCGGGTCAACATGAGTGAAATGATATACTTATTTATTGATTATTTTACATATTTAATGGAAATATATTATATTGTTGCAAGTGATCTGGTGAAGCGCTGATGTATTCTTGGCAAGAATGATTGAGTATGAAGGAATGAACTTGGTGGTTAGAACAGGGATGGGGAAAAGGGAAGGGGGAATAACGTCTAGGAAGGGCCTTGGTATACCAGATGTGAAGCCAGATTACCAATGTTATTTGCCCAAGACCTTGAATATACACATCACAAACGAGTTTTATACGGGGGGAATATTGGTGTTAGGGTAAATTTTAAATTTTCAGAGACATTTCTCTTGGAAATAATCCCAAGTGTTATAACACCCGTATGAAACTCCACACTCTACAAGAAGCTGAGAGCTACTACAAATTCACACTACACACTCTCCAAGGCGATGTTAAGATTTGCTTGAGCGAAAGTTTTGAATATGACTTTTAGGTATGGCTTACAAAGGTCATTCTCCTTAAAGGCAGATCAGATTCTTGGAAGGATACTTATGGCGGATATAGTTTTGATTGTAAGGTAGAATCAATTCATATGCCCATAATAGGACCACTAGGGTCAGTAGCCTCACAACCTACTCCATCCTGGACGTTGATCTATAACTTGAGAAGGGTAATTGTCGGTTATAAATAAAGGTATTAGTTCAAATCCGTAGCTTTGGTGATGAAAAACATGTCCTTGGTTTAAATACACTATACACTAGCTTAAGGACACACATACACAGATGAGGGCTACACCATTTGAAGGTTTTGGGAGAATAATATTTTGGAAAAGGGGGGGAATTGAAAAAAAAGGGGTTGTTTTGCTTATATTTAAATAATTAACATATATAGTAATATTTGAGAATTTAATTTAAAATTTAAATTTGGTAAAATTTAAACTCCAGGTCCTTTGAGAAAGTCGCTTTCGTCTAAATTTGAAGGGTCGGCTGTAACGGAACACTTATGTTCTCGTTCATGATTCTCAAATATTAACTGGAAAACTGAAATTCAATCATAAATACAGTCCTTTGTAAATTGTTCCACAACAATTCATTGTATCCATCTTATTTTGTTTGTTGTGAAGCAGAATGACATTGACAGTTTGTCTTATCTATAATTGACGCGAGGAAGAAAATTGATCTATGATCTATGAAAAGTAGAACTTAAATTAAAAATATGAAATTAAAAGTATAGTTTGACTGACTTTATATCTTTAAGTAAGAACAAGGAAATAAATAAGAATATAACTCAAAAGCTACCGGGATTGGAATGTAGCCGTTGTAATAAAACTGTACATGCAACGACATCCTGCGGGAATCTCACGAATAAGCAGCTTGCAGCTCTTCGCAACGCTGACGGTCTGGAGTGGAGCTGCGAGGAGTGTCTGCGTAATGTGTCACGGCGATCATCTTACTTTCTTCCAGATGATTCGGATAACGAGGAAGAGCTTAGAAATAGAGGCAAGGAACGTAATAATGATCAATTAGTTAGACAAATCAGCTGCGAAATGAGGAAGATAGTTAAAAGTGAACTAGAGGGCTTAACAACCTCGGTGGAGTACCTGAATAGCCAAGTAGCTGATCTAGAAAGCATAGTAAAACAACAGGAGATCACCATTAAAAGTCTAGTGAATAAAAATCTAGAACTTCTGAAGCAGAATCAAAATCTAGATCTTCGTGTAAGTGCTATGGAGCAAAGATGTCAAGAGATGGAGCAAAAGCTTCTGTCGACTAATCTTGAGATAGCTGGAATTCCTGAAATGCCTAATAAAGCTGCGGTCAGCATAGTTAAGGAGGTAGCTGGAAAACTTAATTTGAGCAGCCAGCATATAATCAGTGCTCGACGAGTGGCATCGCGCCGCAAGGACAAGCCGGGACACATCGTCGTCGAGTTACCATCCAAGGGGACCTGCGAGCAGTGGATAGCATCGGCAAGAGCCCAGGACATGCAAGCTGGAAAGATTTGGACGGACCTACCCACAGAAATGGCCACAAACTGCGTCTACGTTAGGGCAGCACTTACACAGCAAACAAAGGCGCTTTTATATAAAGCTAAAACTAGCCTAGGTGGTAAATATAAGTTTATTTGGTGCAAGGACGGTAAAATATTTGTCAAAAAAGACGAACACAGTAGCCGAGCAGTTATAGTACGTTGTGTTTCAGATATTGAGTCAATTTGTGAATAATAACTTGCTTGGATAGCATTTCAGATTTAAATTTACTATTTGCTTAGTGTATTTTTATTCATAATAAATAAATACCTAATTACTTTCATGGATAAAGTTATTGAAATCCAAAATTGCTCATCTATTAATTCATTTATAAGTAGTACACCTTTCACAGAGACCGACTTGTTTTGTATGCACGTTAATATACGCTCAATGATCAGGAATTTTGATAAAGTACTTAGTTTACTTCAGTCATCTAATTGGTCATTTGATATGATCATTTTAACTGAAGTAGGCATATCTGAGGTTATATGTAACTTGTTCCAAATTCCAGGGTATAGAATGCACACACAGTTACGGCAAAGTAAAAAAGGTGGTGGCATAATAATTTATATAAAAAATTGTCTAAAATTCACACCAACAATATTAAAATCACACACTTTTGAAAATATTACTGGTACATTAATTACTAAACACAACAAGGCCGTAACAGTGTGCGCAGTCTATAGACCTCCGGTTACAAACAAATCCTTCTTTGTCACTGAACTATCTCGAATTCTCAATAAACATCAATCGACTGGCATGATATTAGTTGGAGACATCAACGTAGACTTGAAAAAATACACAGCTGTCTGCCAAACATATACTGATATGCTGTCCGAGCACGGGTTTGGTTGCGGAATTACTGACTACACACGTATAGAAAAACGATTAGGAAAAATAACTAAAACATGCATTGACCACGTTTTCATAAGACTAACGCAAACGTCGTGCTCGGCAGCTATCGATACAGTACTGGCGGATCATCGCGTCATACTGGTCGCCAGCGATGGCGCAGGTATGGGTCGTATACAGGCTGATACAAGGTGTTCAAATATGCAATCTTTATATAACTCATATGACAATGAAATATTTTACAATGAACTCAACAGTATCGACTGGTCTTTAACTGAGAGTATGAAATGTCCAATCGAAATTAATAATTTTATAAATAATAATTTTCAAAATGCTAAAATAAAGTCACAAAAATCTATTAATATCAATAGCAAACTTACTAATAAAAAAATTAGAATTCCATGGATAAATGAGCAAATTTTAAATCTAAGTAACCAAAGAGATAATTTATTTAAGTTATGGAAAAGAGATACTACTGATAAATGTTTAAGGCTAGAATATAATAAAATTCGTAATAAAGTACATAAGGTAACAGAGTATTATAGAAATAAATATTATAAAAATAAAATAAATAATAATTTCTCGAACCCGAAAAGACTGTGGCAGATCATAAATTCAATATGTGGCAGAGTAACTCATTCTATCGACCAGATAATTATAAAAGCTTTTAGTCAAGAAAATCTTTCTTTAACTGATATCGCAAATAAATTCGCCTACGAGTTCCAAAATGCTGTTAAAGGCATAATACCTCTATGTAAAAAACCTATTTTGGATCATATAAAATACATAAATCAATGTGACAGAACTATACTTATAAAAAAAGCTACTCCTGATAGTGTACAAAAAATTATAGATAAATTGCATAGATTTAAAGCTCCTGGAGAAGATGGCATTACAGCAATTGATATCAAAAAAATCAGTAAGAATATTTCAATTGCTATTTCAAACCTCATCAACACTAGTTTAAAAACAGGTATATATCCAGATGATTTAAAAAAAGGCTGTGTACGTCCGGTGTACAAAAAAGGTAAACAATGCGATGTATCAAACTTTAGACCTGTCACTTTGCTTTCCACTGTTAACAAAGTCGTTGAAAAAAGTGTCAGTGATCAAATTTATAAGTTTTATGAAGAAAATGAAGTAGTAGATAAAAATCAGTTTGGTTTTCAGCCCAATAAAAGTACAGCTATGTTATTGTCTAAATTTACTGACGAAATAAACTCTCACCTAAATTCTAGGAAACATGTTTTGGCTTTATTCATTGATTTTTCCCGCGCTTTTGATACGCTAGATCATCCAACGTTAACTAAAAAGCTAGAAAACACTGGCATACAGGGACCTCTTCTACAATGGTGCAATAATTACCTAAAAAATAGAACTTATTGTGTGAAAGTCAATAACAGCCTGAGTGACTCTTATATAGCGGAAGAGGGAACGGCACAAGGCTCCGTGATGGGCCCCTTACATTTTATCGCGTACGTCAACGATATGAGTAACGTCATTAAACATGGAACATCATTCCAGTACGCTGATGATACTTGTATTATTGTCGCTGACCGAAATGTTAACGCTGCCCTTAACAATTTACAAGAGGATTTTGACAATCTTAACAAATGGTGTCATGATAATAAACTTGTACTGAATGGTAACAAGACTAAACTGATACATATTCGTTCACCGTATGCCAAGGATAAATCTAATATCAATGATAGATTAGTTATACATGACCACGACTGCCTGCATGAGAAAAAAATTACTTGTAAGTGCCAAACTATTGAGAGTGTCGACAAACATACATATCTAGGCCTAATTATAGATCATAAATTTAATTGGCATCCACACATAAACCATGTTTGTGATAAACTGAGAGCATTTCTAGCTAATATGTATGTAATAAAAAGTCGAATTCCATATAAAGTTAAGATATTACTGTTTAATGCTCTAGCTGAATCGATTATAGGATATGGTCTATCAAGCTATGGAAGAACTTTTAATAGCTACCTTAACTGTATATTTAAGCTGCAGATTAGAATATTGAAAATGATAGTACCATCAAGTATAAGGGAAAAATATAAAAACGATGAGTTGGGTTTATTTAAGTACAGTAAAGTTATTCCTATAAATGACAAGGTGAAGTACAGTCTATTAAAAGAAGAATTTTTCAATAAAAAAATACAAGAAAATATAACGCATGACATAAATACGCGACAAAAAACAAATAAAAAACTAATAACTATTTCGTCCAAAAACTACTATGGTGAAAGGACAACATCCTATATAGTCCCTCGCTTATTGAACAACCTACAACAATCTCTTATAAATAGCATCACAAAATCAAACATTAAAAATAAACTCAAGTCTTATTTTCTGAACAACCTGTAGATGTTTTATTAAAAACCGGTTTTGCACTAGTCATTATGCGACCGATAATTTACCATAGGCTGTTTGTGTCAGTCGACTGATTCTTATTGAGAGATCTGTTTAAACTGGCTGGTACCCGCAAATCCATCCGCGTAGACTTTACGACCTTTGCATTTAACTAAATTATTTTAACATTTTGTTTGGTAAAATTATTTTATAGGTATAGTCTTATTTTGTGTGTACATATTATGTTTTTCAAAATGTTACGTGTGTACTTATTTAAGTAGTTAGATTGTATGCAGATCACAGTGCATCCAGACAAACCCTCGTGGTTTTTGGATGACATTTAAATGTAATCTTTTGTATAATGTTTTCGATTTAATAAATAAATAAAAAAATAAAAAAAATAATCATGATGATAACAAAAATTTGATCAAATAATTGATAATTAGTTTATTCTTTTGTCTAGTTGAAAAAAAAGTAAGCATTTTACGGATAATCGAGAGAATCGATTCAATCAAAATTAAATAAATATTAAAATAAATTAATACTCAGCGTAAAAGAAATTTAAATGGTAAAATTTATTATAATATCTCGTGATACCAGATTATGCTAATAGGTCGATTCAAGGGATTCTATAGATAGCACAGGGAACACTAATAATTAAAAGAAAGCTATGAGATTGTCTATGGAATTAAATTTGATACAAGGCACGCTGACCTTTATTTCGTTACTATTAGGGGTGAAGAAAGAGACAGGTAGTCTTGGAATGTTTTAGAAAGTTTTGGAACTAACCAATGGAAAAACTTTATTCAATTGAGAATTTAATGAAAAAGGTCTTATCGACAGGAATGAGCAAGGCAGATTAGTTATTAAATGTAGAGATATTAGTTAGATATTTGCATGAGGTTTTTAAAAAAAATATTGGCCAACGGTTTTTCAGTCGAAGTGGTGTGATTTCTGAGAACCGCACGGTAGCGAGTATAAAAGGCTACGGCGCCATTAGTCTGGGTCATTACGCATCGGGAAATTTGAAGAGTCAAGAGGAATTGCTGCCAGAACGCCACTGCAAGTTTTATTTTAAATCAAGAAAGAAGTAGTTTAAAGTGTGGGTTATCGCGTTATCTTGGCAAATTAGGATCGAAAAATCCCGCGAAGTCCCTTGCAAAAATATTTTAGCTAAGAAGCACATTGGTATCGTGTTCTGAAGTTAAAATATTGTAGATTCTTTTGAAATATATGAATATTAGCTTGTCCAGAGTAAATTCACTATAATAGTTTCATATACTGTAAAGTTTTGAATGATATTGAGGAAATGATGTTGGGGAGATCTTTGATTCTTCGAAATCTTCTCCGTATCAAATCTGAGATATCTAGTTTCTATTTGTTTGATTTTAATGTAAGTTTAGTAGAGTTTTGTGTCGAATTGGGGAATACATGGCCAAGATCAACGCTGGACCTCTATTCCTTATGAGAGCGATTGTTCTTTATGAGGGTAGCGGCCAAGTAGGAGTAAAAATAATTCGACATTGTAGCTGGTCGAATGGGCTGCAATTTCCAGCCTAGCTATGCTACTTGGGGCGTCCAGACGGCCTCTGTGCCTACGGAAACCTACGGTCCGAACGGTGCGCTAGTTTTCAGCTCCCTAGCCACTTGGGGACACGTCTGGGACCTCAAACCTTTGTTAGGGCGTGGAAGTCTCGATCCTGACCACAAGAGATGACCACAACCCAAGAGTGATAGGAATAATAGGTTCGTGGGCCCAAACTCTGGCTCCCTTTTACAGCTTAGAGATGACGGATCCTTGCTAGGAACCTAATCTATTTACCAGAGTAGGAAATCTGATTTTAGGAGCAGTCAGGCAGGTAGAATCATTAAAATAGGGCGAGGGAAGCTTCCTCAAATCTTTTTAGCTAGATTAGGGAGCGATCTCTTACACCGGAGTTCGTTCTACACACACACACACTTTGGGGATGGGGGGACAGTAACTTAACACCTTTAGACTAGAAATTAGGGACTGATAGGGACTAGATTAGGCCCATTAACGGTTGCGTCAGGATAAGGAAAAGAGGGGTATAGGAGATAAAATTCCATTCGTTTTCACGGTAAATCCGGTGGTAGCAATATAACCATCCAAGCTGCTGGTGGGTAGGACGTTAATAATTCAAACAATTAATCTTCGACAGTAATTTTAAGTTAGATAGTCGTATCTAATATGAAAGTGAAGTTGAATGTGAAAATATGATAACAAAATGGCATAAGTTGGTTCTGTGATAGTGACAAGTGATAATGCTGACGAAATGTGCGTATTCTGATTGTGAAAGATTCAGAGAATCTGTTTCTAACAAAGGTATGAAATTCCTAACCTTAATTTTTATGTACAAGGCCCTGATATATAATAGTGTATAGAGTATCCACCTGAATGATTTGGGGATTTTCATATTGTAAAATCACATAGATTGGCCATGAACAACTAATATCATAACTTGTGGCATAATCTCATAGCTACTTGACAATGGATTGAGTCGGAGTTGTCTATTTAATTACTAAATAAATACCTTCTTGATCTACCTATTTTGTTGAAAAATTCAGATTTGTTTAGTCCAGTGAGATCTCATAACTCTCTGACAATATATTATCATGATAATCATTCTCTGAAGGGGATGGTCTGTTGGTTCCATGGAAGTCATGTAAATTCTGTAAGGTTGAGATATTGACAATCCACATATATACCATATGATTCATCTAATTCTGGAATGAATAATGAATTCTGGGAGAGTAATGTTCCTTATATACTACCAAGGGCGAGTGTAAGGTTGACTCCAATCCCTATTTATTGAAATACAGGAATATTACAATCCTCACACGTAAATTTGATTGAATCACTGAGACAAATAAGTCTGAAGTAAATGTGCTTAAATACTAATAGACATTTCATCTCCATCTATCTCTAAGATCTAGAGTTAGTGCATAATAGTGCTTATACATAACAGCATGGCATAACATTTACATGCTTACATACATAGCTACATAATTCCTGAAAATAATAGGATAATGAGTAACAATTGATACAGGAAGTATTATCATTCTACAGTGAAGGTTGAGGTATAGTTTGACTGACAAACAAACCCTTGCTATAAAACTCCATCTGAGTACCTAGTACTACCTGCTTGTTGTAAATTCATAATTTGAGTTCTTTGCTTTTACACCTCCGTGGTGTTATTTCAAGGTAAATAAGTCTGAACTCATCCCAGCGAACACAATGAGAGCATAATGCTTGTGTAGCAGGTAATACGCTTGAAGACATTTAGTCTACCCTCTTGTCTCTGAATTAATAGTCAGACATAATTTTACTGACAAATTGCCTATCCTACTATTAGGTGGGAACAGGTACTATTTACTCTTTAATGGGTATCCCTATTGCTTTCCAAAAGAAATTAGCATACGGAGGAATCACGTCCAAGTCTGGATGACGAGTGGTACTCTGGCGGGCGGAAGGCGGGGCTCGACAGTAAACCGTAACACCAAAATGCTGGGTACATTCACTATAATGTATATCTACCACCACTGACTAATACATACAATGACAATATTAAACTATTACCTTAGACTTCTATCCAATATCTACAGTTGTGGACATCTATAACTCATTATAGATCAATATAGTTACTTACATTCTAATACTTGCTATACATATCCGAAATTCAATACTATATCTATAAGCCGCTGGTAGAGGAACAATTTCTGTAGAATGAACCATGCTAGATAAGCAATATGCTCCTTAATGAAAATAATTAACCAATTCTTCATAAAATAAGGCAATTATATTAATGTGAAATAGCAGGCAACAGAAAATAACACAAAGTGCAATTTGAACAATATTTATTAGGAAAAACATAAGCGTACCTTACGATAAGGTTATTCTTATTTATAAGTAAAAATTAGTCATACACAAGGCCGATAGCAACCTTAGGCATAGCATAAGATAGGATTAGGCTTCCTCACCATAGGTTAAAATCAAAATCACTTCATTTAAGAAGGTCCAGGGGTTACTATGATAAAACAAGGGTTACTTCCGCTAGATATGATCATGCCATATAGATTTGAACAAAGAAACAAAACATTAATAGGGTATGTATGTTGATAAAGTAGATTAAGAGTAATACAGCTAGTATTTGGTGCAGTTAGGAATTCATAGTAAGGGTAGGCTAGAGAAAAAAAAAAATATAAACATAGGTAGGGTACAGCCCGAGGAAGGATAGACTACCTTTAATTTCGGGAAATTCTGCTATTCCCGAGAGATCGACACTAACGCGGGTGGAACCGCGGGCAGAAGCTAGTTTTATATAATAAAACTAACTAACTAATAGACCGGGTTCCATTCAATTATTATTGTACTGTAATAGCAGTTCTTGAGGAATATTTAAATTATCTCTGAAAATATAATACTCCTTTTTTGAGGGAGTCATGTAAAAAAGAACAGACTTCCATCTCCATCCAATCAGAATTCGTTGCGTCGAATCGGATCTGAATCAATCACCCGGTGAATTCAAATTGATTACAAAGGCTCGTAATTGATATTACTACCTAAACACCACCCGGCTAAATATATTTGCGTATGTAACGAAGTTGGCCGTGGTCCAAGTCACAAGAAAAGTGGTTAAAAATGTTTTTATAAGTGATTTTTTAAGGTTCCGTACCCAAAGGGTAAAAACGGGACCCTATTAATATCGCTGCGCTGCCTGCCTATCTGTCTGTCTGTCACCAGGCTGTATCTTATGAACCGTTATAGTTAGACAGCTGTTTACAAACAAATACTTAAAAATAGAAAAAATAAATATTTAATGTACCAATACAACAAACATGATTTTTTTTGCCGTTTTTATATATAACGGTACGGAGCCCTTTGTGCGCGTGTCCGACTCGCACTTGGCCGGTTTTTGATTTGCATTTGCAATGCTATTCTGATATACTCTAAATAAATTAAGAAATAAAATATGGTGGTAGCTACTATCCAAACCTCAAAACTTAATTATAAAATGAGTTGAATCAAATAGTCACTAGTAGAAGTAGGGTAGTCGGTGTTCGGGTCGGTAGTTCGGTGGCGCACAACTTGATACGTATAAGGGTAATGAGATATGGTGGTGATTTTCAACGCCGTGGTTTGGACACGCGGTAGCTCATACGGCAGAGCATAGGTCGTACAGAGACCGTAGGTCGCAGCTTCGAACCCCGCCCGCGTGGAATTTTTCCACCTTTTCATAAAGGTGGAAAGGAAGAAGAGGAAGCCCGCGAACCGCAACCACTGCGGGACCGCGCCCACCGGACCGGATTCTCCGCTGCGTCCTGCCATACCATCGACGCAGCTGTACGTGTCCCGGCTGCACTGGTCCACGAGGGTAGATACGTCGTGGACTACGTCCGAAAGAAGTCCACCTTCACCTTGAGGGTTGAACATCTGCAGTCTCGCCACAAAGCGAATTTCAATTCTTTTGTGGTGAGAGTGCCGACGCATCATCTGCCAACCTTCATGAAGGAAGACTTTTGGCCGCAGGGTGTTGTATTTCGGAGGTTCCGAGGTCGGTTGCCTGACGTCACTGAGCGTCACACGTCGGCATCGCCGGCACTACGTGTGATATAGGATAAGATATTTATTATGTATACTACTGTAGTAGGTATTTATAATATGGGCCTCTATTATTGTACATAATTGTAAGTACAATACTATTACCTGAAATAAATGAATTATTATTATTTTCTGTCTTAATTTAATTATTGTTATAAAAGTCTTATATTAATGTTGAAATCAAATATCTTTAGATGATTAAGCTACGTCCAGTTGTTTTACGTGACAAATCAATGAACAATTATACACACGAAATGAATCCTTCCTAACTTATCCTAGTCTATCCTACTTATTCTTTTTTTACTCGCCTTAGGGTCGGCCCTCCTCGTACTGTGGACTAACGGACGTCCTGCCCTGGGTTGTCTTTGTGTTAAACATTAACCTAACGGAGAATTTCTCAACGATCTTTTCTACAACGGGAGTAACTTGAGAAGAGACTTTAGCTATTTTCAAAATTCTAAGAATCTCTTTTATCTGTCTCCAGTTGCATCCTGGGCTGTGATTTTTTGCGCCCTGAATATATTACTGAAAAAACAGTATTAAGAATATTTTGAAAAAAACTACCGCTTATCACTTGTACCACACTAACCCAAAGCCCTATGTATGTGCGAAAATTCGATGACCAGACAAAAACGTTAACACATTTAGCGTCTGCGTAATATGTCTTATTTATATGAAAATAAATACTGTTGATCGAAGGTCAGGGGTGTCACCCTCAACTGCCTTTCCAGTGGTTGCAGGTCCATACCTGCTACCACTGGAAAGGCAGGCTACTTGGGAGGCCGGGCGCACGTACCCGATGCCATCATCGGGTACGTGCGCCCGGCCTCCCAAGATACTACTTGCTTTCACCTATTCATCCGAGTAAGTAGTATCCCAATACCTTCATTCCCTTCCCAGAACCAAGATACTCCTGTCCTTTCCTAGCTTAAAAACGCTTCCTATGGGCAGCAGCATCAGAAGCACAAGAACCCAAACAAACTGCGCTCGCCAACCCGCCTGCCATGAGCATGGCAATATCCTCCCGTGGAACGAAGAATCCTTCGGAGTGGAGTGTTCAACAGTGGACTTTTTGCGGCTGCGATAATGATGATGACTTAACTCATCATTATCATGATGATAAATTAAGACGATCACGTCTTTATCCCAGTGGAGTAAAAAGAATCAAAGTTTGCAAGAACAGAGGCCACAATAAGCAAGTCATGATGAATTTTTGGATTAAAATGCGTAAGTGAGATTTTTATGTCCTACTCCATGTTTCTCATTAAGGAGTTAAACAACCCTGGGTATGGTTTCCACTAAGATGGGTGACCACAAGAGGGATACAAATTTTAATTATTAACGATAGCAGTCGTTAAGCTATGTCAGATGCCTTAAAGCAGCAAAAGTTGGGTTGGTGTTGGTCACTTGCACACACGAAAAGCAAGCAAGCAACTCCAAGTTTCTAAACGTCATCATCATTTCGTGTAGGTGTCATGTTCAATCGACTATGCACACCCTGGTGTAAGAGTTAGAGTTCTTCGGAACCGCCTTTCGACCTCTGACGTGGTTCCTTTGACGACTACCAGATGGCAGCCGAGATCAACGGCCTTCCGAAGCACGGAATCATCTTTATTATCATTTTTAAAACAAAACATTAACTTTTAGCAATTTATTTTTAAAATAAAACTAAACACATCAGAAACACATTCAATGCAATGGCGGAGGCAGGCAATAATGCAGTCCATTAGGATAACCATATCTGTAAGCATGGGTCTTTGGTTCGCACCACGAGCGATTCGAACCGCGGTTCGTATCGCCCAAATGCTCTTTTCGGATCGCCCAACTCCTTTAGCCGTGTGGTTACCAGCAGAGTAGAATAGGACCACTCCAAGTCTTCCCATGGATGTCGTAAGAGGCGACTTAGGAAATACAAGCTAAACAAAGCTCATGCCAGCGCCCATGGCCAGCGACGAGATTGTAGGCCTAATCCTCTGTCTGCTTTACGTGTTAGTTATAAGTCCAAATCCGACCTTTGAAAAGAGTGTTGGGTCGTTTCGCCCCGTGGTTCCAATCGAACTTTAGCTATTGACACCTCTTCAGCCACAGTACGAATGGTCCCATTCACAACCAGTACTTGAGCGATTCGTATAGCTCTTGCTGCGAAACAACTGAACACAGGACAAGAGAAAAAGAATAGACTGGCACATCAAAAGAAATTTGTAAATCCTAAAAACTTGTGGTTCCAGAAAATAAGTGTTGATTTATAACCGATTTGTGCACTTAGAGTACCTACCTATTAAAATTTGTTATAAATTATTTGAGAAAACAGCAATAATATAGTACAATAAAGATTAACTGATGTTGCAAACTCAATTCTAGTATTAAAATAGCACGTTCGTGCTTCCATATTTACGACGTAAGTACACTTAGGTTACAATATAGTTAGAGTACAGAAGTATCTCGTGCAATCAATCGCTTTGTATTAATATAGTGAAGGCTAACAGGATTTATTTTATTAATACGTATCTGTTGTGTCACAGTGTGCGTAAAAATAAAAGAGGTGATATAAGATTCAAAGATTAAAAAATGTGTCAGTTCTGTAGCTATCATAAAATGCATGGACTGTATTCGTAAAACTGTTGATAAAAAGAATCTATCGCACGATACAATATTTTGAAGAATTACTGAGTTTCGTCATCCAGCATGCTTATGTACAATTATTTTTATTTTCTACTAGACAATGGCAGACCTAGAAGGAGATGGCGCGATGACTTAGATGCTTATATAAGTGGCTGGCAAGTTATTGCCCGCGATAGGGATGATTGGAAACAAAAAGGGGAGGCCTTTGCCCAGCAGTGGGACACTGAAACAGGCTATTAAAAAAAAAAAAAAAAAAAAAAACTAGACAATGGTAGAAATTTATTTTTATTTTCTACCAGACAACGGTATAAAATAAAAATCAGATATACAAGCTTACCGCGGAAGCAAATAAAAGAAAACAAGAATACGTTGTTATCCATCTGTTACCATTTATAGTTTGTACCCACGCTATGATAATCCTCTTGCTACCTGTTACCTCACTGAACAAACTAAGCCGCTTACATGCTCTGAAAAATAATGACGCAAAATGGATGGAAACTAGTTACTGCGGTAATTACTTTAAATTTATGCATTTAGGCGAAAAGCACTAAGGGCTTGCTTATGAAAGCGTTTGGCATTGCACGGTGCGTCGTGCGTCGCGTTGTGCGTCGCGTTTTGCGGCCTATATTAGGCTTCGCGTGAAGCATTTTCTGTTTACTGAGAATCTTGCGCGTCCATGGTGATTGCGGCGTTGCGCTCAACTTCAAACATATGGAGGTACATAACATACTGTTGTTTACGTTCCCGTTTTCACCCTTTGGAAACGGAACCCTAAAAACAACGGGTTGCACTTCGGAAGTGCCGTTAAAAGTGAAAACTCGCGCAGAAAGAGAGGGGGATATAACTTTCTCTCCTACGCCGTGCCGGCGGTCTCAGGTCACGTGTCCTGACGTGAGTTTAAATTTTTTTACCCATGCCAAAAAGTGCACAACGCCGCAAAGGTTTTCACTTCAATAAAAATTATGTGTTCCTTTCCTACACGTAAAGTGGGTTAAACAGCGTGATTGAACCCGGTAGCTATATTGCAATCTGGGTATCAGAATCCCCAATGGTATACAGAATTGTAAGAAAAAAAGGTAAGAAAAGAAAAAAAATAATTTAACTTTTCATAGAACTTCGTCCCGCAGATCGGCGACTTTGTATGGGAAACCTAATTTTCTTTTTCGTTTTTTACCTTTTTTTCTCGCTATTCTGTGTTCCATTAGGGATTATGATTCCCAGATTTCAGTATAGCTAGGGGGTTCAAAATCACGTTGTATTGTGTCTCCAGTTGTCGCGGCCTCATAAAAAACTATTGAACTCTACACTGTGTTCAAAATCATGATCATGAAGCTGCAATAAACTCGACACCCACGCGGATGAAATCTCGAGCATTATCTAGTTCTAGACATTCACAAAATGATTTGGATATCCTTGACATATTCACGTGATATGCTGAACAAGGGACTATAACTGTAAGATAGTATTTATTGTGCAATTGGGATGCAGCGAGGTTCAGACCTTGGCTGAAGGACAAGGTTTATAGCTTCAGAGCTGCAATGTGAAATTTCTCTTTGTTAAGAAAGATTCTTCTTCAAACTGTAAGGTACCTTATACTGATGATAAATTATACTGATAAGATTTTTTTCGGGAATGATTATATGAACAAGCAAACTGAGTAAATTGAGATATGATATCATATATAAATTGATATAAATTGATATAAATAATATTTAATAATTTATTTTACTTATTTTATAATATTTTTTAAGGTTTTTAGTCCATTGTTCAAGTATTTTTTTTTTCTGTATGTTTAATGTTATTATTAAATAATAAATAAATATATACGGACAAATCACACAGATTGAGCTAGCCCCAAGGCACAGAATTAATATTTACGGAAACTCCCTGCGTCCCCCGCAACAAGGCATCGCCGCACCTCTCCCCCGTAAATGGAGTGCGATGCGTTGCTTTGAAACAGGGTTAGGTTTTGTTGCTCGTCAAATGCGAATATAACGTTACCGACACGCTTTACAATGAAATACTGTGCTGTGAATCTCTGTCTATCTGCCTCTTGTATTTATCCTTTTTTTTATTGATTTTTATCACATTTGCCGTAAAGTTTAGCGCCAAACAAGCAATTTATTATATTACAGGACATTATCTAGTGCTTTTAATTGTAAATGAATCAATAGGTAACTAATAAACCAGTGGTGAAGAGAAGATAAAATAGATAACCTCTTATTTGTGAAGTGCTAGTTACTTGTTGATGTGTACGTACACCTAAAATGTAATAATCTTATACGTCATGGTGTTCTGATTGTGCCAGTTGCATTGTGTGTCGAACTTTAGGTGGCATCATGAATAGGTATATTTAATTTCATTCTTCGGTGTCAACCTTGGTTCTGTAACTCACACATTAGCGTGTGCACGGATGTAACATTTTGTTTGTAGTAGTACTAGGTATTTATGTCGTCCCGTTTGTATGAAGTGCCATACCTGTGCCCAAGGTAAGATCGAGACTTGTGTTATGGGATACTAACTCAACGATGCTACATTTTCTGACAAATACATATATAGATAGACATCCGAGACCCAGGACAATCTGAAAAAGATCATTTTACATCTTGACCTGACTGGGGATCGAACCCGGGGCCCTCGTGTCGCAGGCTGGCGTGTTAACCACTGCGTCATGGAGCTCGTCAATATGGTATTGATTTACAATTGATATATTGCACTAAAACTTATACTTTTATACATAAGTCAGCGAAAATGCCGTACATCGTACTATACAGGTGATTTACCTATGAAATATATTAAATCCTGGAATCATAATCCCTAATTGAATACAGAATTGTTATAAAAAAGGGAAAAACTAAATAAAAATATTTACTTCCCATAAATGCCGATAAGCGGTGCGAATTGATGTAGGAATTTTTTTTTTTCGTTTTTTATATCCGGACTTTACAACACAAAATAATTTGCATTCCTAATATAAGCACGACTGTGTTTACAACGAACATATACAGACAGAAACTAATTAAAAATCAGTTAGGTAATGCAATGTTACAATAAGGATTTCCACTTAGCTAATTTTCTATACACCCGCCCGCTGGTCCGAAAGATCCGATACGAATTCTTACGAGATAATTTTGCGAGCCACTCGCTTATAAAATACGAGTTACTGAACAGTTAATAAGATAACGAGGTTTTTACTAGAAATAATTTGTTTTGTGGGGAATGTTATTTTAAATTATGTGGGAGAAAATTCTACTTTCTCTTGTTATACTACTGGTAGTCCGCTTCGACATCGCACGAATAGATATAGATCATTAATTCTATAGCCTATATTCATTAGAGATTACGTAGGATTCTAATGAAGAAATATTTTTTCAAATCGGTACAAGCTCACCCTCCCACTTCCCGACCTCAGATGCTCGTAATTTATTTTTCCTTTAACTTTTGGTGTATGCTCTTTCAATTGAAATGGGTTTCATCCTACTATAATTGAATTTTACTTTTTATCATTTTCAAAGGCTTCGGCACTGGTCTATTACTTCATCCTAAATATTAAAAATAAAAATATATACGGACAAATCACACAGATTGAGCTAGCCCCATGGTAAGTTCGAGACTTGTGTTATGGGATACTAACACAACGATACTATATTTTATAACAAATACATATATAGATAAACATCCAAGACCCAGGCCAATCTGAAAAAGATCATTTTCCATCTTGATCTGGCCGGGGATCGAACCCGGGCACTCCGTGTTAACCACAGTGCCACGGAGCTGTCGAAATAATATTTTGATTGAAGGTTGGGTAAGGTACGATTAGCCGTGTGGTTTCCGGCACAGTAGAATAGAACCACTCCAAGTCTTCCCATGGATGTCGTAAGAGGCGACTTAGAAAATACAAGCTAAACAAAGCTCATAAACATCAATGAGACCTCTCCAACCCGTCTAGTCAGCGAGAAGAGTGTAGGCCAAATCCACTGTCTGCTCTGGCCAAGTATGGCTCCGGTAGTACAGAGAGGGTTATGCTCCTGCAGTGGAGACTAAAAAGATCTGATAATGATGATGATGAAGCTACGATTATAATCGTATCAGTTAGTCAACTTATAATTTGACTGACGGATGAATTTCTTGCTTTATGTTTTCCATACTTAGGCTACCTAATAACAGAACGGATATATTTGATTTCAAAACATTATTTTAAACCTGTTATAAAATAATGCATGTTTGGGTACAAGTTTAAGCTATCTAGCTGTTTACTTCAGTTGTTAGGATTTTACGGCCCCGTTGGCACCCTTTGAGAATGGAACTCTAAAAATTATAATGGTAACTAAAGCTTTATTATAATCCTATCGCGTTGAGAATTTAGTAATATCGTTCTAAATCTATAAATATTCATCTTACAAATTATTTACATTATCTAATTAGCCAGCCAGTCATAGTATGGAAAATAACGCGAACAAAAGTTAATATATTCACTCACAACTAGAAAATACTTTAATACCTATTTCATAATCGTATCACATCTCTTCCTTATAGCGCGCTATAGTTTAATGTAACAAACTTATTTTTGCAGATTTGCCAAAGAAATTTAGTCTTTATTGTTAAAGAGGGAAGGGTACAGTGAGGTTGTAGACGGTGGTAAGTGTTTAAAGGATCTGTAAGGGACGTGACGTGCGGCATGGCAGTTTACGCGGGAAACATATTTTATTAAAATTTTCCATCTCCCCGGTTCTGCTCAAACGTGTTCATAGGCTAAGAAAGGAAGTTGGTACAGAAAGGATGTTTCATTTATTCAGATAAAGTATAGAATCTGCCAAAGATCTATTAACAATAATATAATAATATTATATCTTAAAGTATTTTAGGTTTATGTAGATGGTATTATTATATAAGGTGGATAATCACTTATTATAAGATACATAAACTGGGAGATCTTTAGATATTTATTAGAAATATATATCTAAAGATCTCCCAGTTTATGTAATAATCTGGATCAGAATCCAGAATATTATATGCTATTTGTTTAAAAAGGTAGTAAAAAGGATACAAGAAAGTTTGAGAGGCGAAGCCCTTATCTATTAAAAGATTCAGGAAGTTCAGAATACGTTGAAGGATGACAAAAAGGTGTTAATAAGAGTGGTTTGGAAAGAAAGCTTCCCAGCACAAAGAAAATCTATATATTGTTTAAGTTTCCTCACGAAAGATAACAAAAGAAACAATGGGTCCCGAGGGATAGGAGGCCAGACCTCACGCTATAAAGAAAATTCAGATACTCTTTTAGATAGGCAACAAAGAAAACCCAAAAAATTGGTTCGGTGGTTTGCCGTTTTAAATATCGTTTAGATATTTTATATGATGGTTCAAATTGAGGGATTTCTGTACAATTAGGTATTCTTCGTACACTCCTTCATCTTGGGGCTTACTTGGAGATTAGTCATCAAACTAAATGAAAAAGTCTATGCTACAACTAGTACAATGCCTGTTTATTCACAATTGTCCAAGTCACTCGTAGATCGAAAACTACACGTTCTGTACATTATCATACTCTTTGTCTCATAGCAGCAGCTCGACAGTCGTGGGAGTTAATGAGCGCGCTTTGTGTCACTCCGTCGTCTTGAGGCTTGCTTGGAGATTAGTCATAGTCATCACTAATTCTTTGCGCACCGATATACTCTATGCTACAACTAGTATGCCTGTTTCTTCACAATATTGTCCAAGTTACTAGTTGAAAGCTCCGTGGCGCAGTGGTTAACACGCCAGCCTGCGGCACGAGAGTGCCCGGGTCCGATCCCCAGTCAGGTCAAGATGAAGAATGATCTTTTTCAGATTGACCTGGGTCTTGGATGTTTATCTATATATGTATTTGTTATAAAATACAGTATCGTTGAGTTAGTATCCCATAACACAAGTTTCGAACTTACCTTGGGGCTAGCTCAATCTGTGTGATTTGTCCGTATATATTTATTTATTTATTTACTCGTAGGTCAAAAACGACTCGAGGCGTTTCTGTACATTATCATACTCTTTGTCTCATAGCAGCAGCTCGACAGTCGTGGGAGTTAATGAGCGCGCTTTGTAACACTCCGTCGTCTTGGGGCTTGCCGACACGGCGCAAAAGTGTAGCCATGATACTCCAACTTTGTGGATAAGTCTATCTAATTACTTACTTGAGAAGTTAATTAAATACGTACGGGGATATAAAAAAATATTTTAATTTCACGTAAGAACTGCTTTTTTTTTACTTTTGAAAGCAGATTTAAAATTCAGTAATAAACAAGTGCTTACTATTTTTAATAGGACATAGTATAAAATATAAAAAAAAAAAAACTACTTTGTGTAAGTGGGCTTGTCGAATTACTTTTTCTATCGTTTTTAAGCGTAGTGACGACTTGTTTTTTTTTTATTTTTAATTGACAAAATTATTAATATAGAAACGAGCAAACAGGTAATTTAAGAAATTCCTATTTCTCTAATTATAAATATATTTCTACAGACTTAAAATGAAAATAATGGAAGTAATTTTTTAAAGAGTAAAATGTTGTAATTATATGATACTTAAAAAATAAAAAATTTCAGAAGCCCGATGGTCCAGTGGTCGTAGGCATTAAAATCACTTAAGCATGTTAAGTAACCCTGGGCGCAGTCCACACTGTGATGGGTGACTGCAAGTGGCATAAACATATCTCGAACTCCTCCGTGCTTCGGAAAGGCACATTAAACGGAGGTCCCGGGTGTCATTATTGATAGCAGTCGTACATCTATATCTGATGCCATTAGGCAGCTTGAAAAATCTGAAACCAGTATTTGCCACTTACACAAACGAAAAACAAAAAACAAACAAGTATAGAAAACTTTTCACACTTTTCCAGACCAAAAATCTATACAAAACATAATGACAGATTATCCGAACAATAACAAACGTATATCCACATTACTTGAACAGCGGTCGGGAGTGATATCTTCATAATTAGTTGGATGCTATTGGTACAGAAAATCAGGCCCCTAAGTCTGTTACACAAGCATTTTAGCCATATTATGAAATGTTGTATCTGGTTTCAAAACATTATTTAATACTAGCTGTTTCCTGCGACTTTGCCCGCGTAATTTATTATTATCAATTGTAATTGGTGATATAATGTTATAATAGTATGTTTATAAATATACTCAAAAGCTAATAGAGCCTTTAAGTATATCCATTTATAAACATACTATATATACAAATCAAGTAGGAAAAACACTAAATGTTCAAAAAACCCCACCTGAGTAAATACAAGAGGTTTGAAATAAAACATATTACTATTAGGTTTTGTTTATATTACATGGGTTTACTCTTGATCATAATTTGTCGTAGTTGTTAACATACAATTACGTCTGTAGCCGATTTATTACTCTGAAAGAGAAACTCCTGCTGAAAAAATACAGATATACTTGTTACAGATTTGTTATAGTATTCTTTTTAACTAGTTTTTAACACTTAATTGTATATCTATACTAATATTATAAAGCTGAAGAGTTTGTTTGTTTGTTTGTTTGTTTGTTTGAACGCGCTAATCTTAGGAACTACTGGTTTTAATTGGAATTTTTTTTTGTGTTAGATAGTCCCTTTATTCAGAAAGGCTTTAGGCTATAAAACATCACGCTGCGACCAATAGGAGCGAAGCATCAATAAAAAATGTTTTGAAAACGGGGAAAAATTATTCATCTATACTAATTAATCATAATAACAGAAATTGCCGTGGACGAAGTCGCGGGCAACAGCTAGTCTACTATAAACCGGATTTAGCATGAACCTTTTTTATTACTTGTTTCCGTTGACGTTTTAGTGGAGTTATATCCACCGTGGTCACAACGAGAACAATAAAATGGTTCGCGCTAAGTCCTAATTTATACATAATTATTTATTATAATAGTCGATGTGAAACTCATTGCTTGTGGGACTCATGCCCCTGGTATCGATGTTTCGGATCTGTAGTTAGCTTTCAAAGGACGTTAGAGCTTCGTTGTGACTATTGGGTTGAAATTTCGTGTCTATGGTTTGATACATCAGATTCCTAACAATGTTACTTTGTGTTGCGACAGACACGATTGGAAACTCCAGTTATATTTAACTAGCTTTCGCCTGCGGCTCCACCCGCGTCAATGTCGATCCTTCGGGAAAAGTATATTTTCCCGGTATAAAAGGTAGTTTATGTCCTTCTCCGTACTCCAGAGAACTTGTATGCAAAATTTCATCATGATTGGTACAGTAGTTACGACATGAAAGCTTCACAAACAAACAAACTCACTTTCGCATCCTTACTAATATTACTAAACTTACTAATATATTTTGCATACAAGTTCTCTGGAGTACGGAGAAGGACATAGGCTACCTTTTATTCCGGAAAAAAGTACGAATCCCGAGGGATCGATATTGACGCGGGCGGAGCCGCGGGCGAAAGCTAGTTTATAATATTAGTAAGGATAGTTCATACTACATGTCTCTTTCCCTTACGACTGTACACAAAGTCCTGAAAGCTTTTAGCATAATGTTTTCGCGATTGTTTATATTACTTGCTTACGCCTGCGGCTCCACCCGCGTCAATGTCAATCCCTTTGGAATAGTACTTTTTCCCGGGATATAAGGTAGTCTATGTCCTTTTTCGTACTCCAGAGAACTTGTGTGCAAAATTTTATGATGGTCGGTTTAGTACTTACGGCGTGGAAACGTAACAAAGGAACAAACTCACTTTCGCATTTATAAGTAAGGAAGGTAAAAGATTTTTACACCTAACGTTTCGAAAACTTTACAGTTTTCATGGTTGCCGGTAGACTAAGTCAGACGTTTGTCTATTGTGTTTCTAAGATCTATGCTAAACTACTGCCGTGTGGTTTCCGACACAGAAGAATAGGACCACTCCAAGTCTTCCTATGGATGTCGTAAGAGGCGACTTAGGAAATACAAGCTTAACAAAGCTCATAAACATTAAACATCAATGAGACCTCTCCTACCTGTCTGGCCAGCGAGGAGAGTGTAGGCTAAATCCTCCGTCTGCTCTGGCCAAGTATGGCTCTGGTAGTACAGAGAGGGTCATGCTCCTGCAGTAGAGACTAAAAAGACCTGATGATGATGCTAAATTACTAACTACAATATTTAATGATTATTGGCTCACCTTGACTTTAAGACACCGTGATTTAATTTAAAAGCCTAGCATGTAGGTGGGCGTTATATATAGCTTTTGCCCGCGGCTTCGCTCGCGTCAAGAAGTATAGTTTTATACAAACTTTCATCCCCTATTTTATCACCTTGGGGGTAGAGCTGATCAAAATCCTTTCTTAGAGGATGCCTACGTCGTAACAGCTACCTGCATGCCAAATTTCAGCCCGATCCGTCCAGTGGTTTGGGCTGTGCGTTGATAGATTACTATGTGAGTCAGTCACTTTCGAGTTATATATATTTAGATTAAATCAAAATAGCGATTAGTTGCTACCCGGATCGTGATCGATGCTTCCTCAGATTTTTATTAGATTATGGGGGTGGAAATGGACCATGAGCCTCCGGCTCTCTCACTCACCGAACGAAGCATAGAAGCGGTAAAACTTTTACTAGAACATCGGTTTTTGTAAGACTGTGGTTCTCCCTCGGACAAGGCGCCCCTTTCTTGCTAGCGAAAATTATTTTTTCCGGTAACGTGGTACAGTCGGCCAAGCAGATACCTGACCCCCTGACTTTTAAAACGTAAATTCACACTTTGCTGTGAAGCGCCACCTACCGTGATTTTTGGCAAGTAGACAGACCACTGCTAGTATAAACTTGTTTCTGATAACCTGCTCAGTTGCAAATTTTGTATTTCTAATAATCTCAGCTAATAATTCAAGTAATCATCAATGGTAAGAACAAGAAAGAATCAAAAACAATCCTACGTGAAGTTCGATTCGAACCATCGACCTACGACTTGAGAAGCTAGCGCTCATCTCAATACGCCAACCGACGATATGACGTCTCGGGCGAAATTGGCTATATATTTCTACTGCTATGACATCATTGTCACCAACTGCAATGCATTGCTTTAACAAATAAATTGAGGGTAATCTATCAGATTTATTTATACCTGATACCAACTAATCAAAAATATTGTTCACTCGCGTCACAATTACATTCAAGATACTGCGATTACTGTGTAGTGATCCAAAACCTCACCAGTTATTAGGCATCCCGTTTCATCTCATATAGCAGATTTTGTGAAAACTAATAGTGTATTGTGAAGACAACCACAGTATTAAAAGTATCTATATCTAGAAAGTTTGGTATCGCGGTAAGTTGAAATTATAAGTATTTAATATACTTACTTAATTGTCACACTATTTTTTGTTCCGTAAAACATAGGGTTTGTGATAAATGTCTAAGATAAATATATCTCTTACAGAGAAACACCGTCCGTTTGTGGATTCGGAGATTAGAAAACTCGATCAACTGGCGTAACATATTTCAATTGAAACATTGAGGAAACATTCAACAAGAACGTGATCGTATTTTATTCTGATGAAAAAAGTTTTAAGTCTGATGATGATGGCAGAAAAGTATTGCGGAGAAGACATGGCCAGCGTATAGCCATCAAAATAATTTGCCTTTGAGAACAGTAGCAGGATAACATTAGGTAAAAATATTCATTAAATAGTGAAGTAAAATAATAATAATATTTAATACCTAGTGTGTTACGCAGTGTAGAATAATAGGTAACTGATCGTATTATTGTTTTGCAGGTTATTGGGGACAGATGTCTTCAATGGGCCCAGGGGAGCTGGTAGAATTCGGCGGTCGGATGAATAAAGAAAAATACTTGGAAATTTTATGAGATGTGGTGATTCCAACAGTGTGCAATGTAGAATATATTTTATTTAAGACAATTGTTCTGTGATCTAACTGTTATTGAGTGACCAATTAAAATCCCAGATTGTAGGGTCAAATAGTGCTTAACTGTTTGAACTTAAATCAATTTAGACAAAAAGGTTATACTAAATTAATAAATTTGTGCATAAGTGATATGTGATCTGATCTAACATGGTAAGTGAAATGACAAATAGACTTGAACAAGAGCTTCAAAACGGGGGTCACCCTCTCCCATATTAAAATTCATTTAATGCCATAGGTTAACATATTGATTCTTATGCTATTATCGAAGCAAAGTTATTCACATAGAACTATTTGACCCTACACATTTAAAAAAATAATTATATTTTTTTAACTATGATTAAAAAAAAGTTGAGACATGTAAATTGTTACTTATTAAGTAACATGTTGGTTCTCTCTACAGAAGATTAATCATAGTTTGAATTAAGTAGGCAGGTATTTATTTCACTGTAAAATTTTTTTGATGTAATAAAGTAATTAAAAATTTAAAATGCTTTTTATTAACAGTAATTAGCTCGGTAACATTATGTTAAAACAACCAAAATTACACCTACATCACAATACGAAGTTGGTGATATTTGTAAAAAATAAAAAGCTTTGGAGGATTTGAACCTGTTACCTCATAAACATACTAACTATTAAGCCGTAGTGCCTACCACTTGCGCCACATCTAACTATTAAATATCTTTGAAATAAGCGTATCGTATGCTAGGGCTTGTTTTATTTATCAAAAATCGAATAGATGGCATTAGTCATCAAGGGTATCAGATTTCTGCTTATTAACCTTATTTGTTTATTCACAATTCAATAGATGGCACTAGTCGCAAAGGATATTACACTTGTATATTTTTATCTTTGGGTTTAAACCACGGATGGTTCTTTAGTTTGCGAAAAATGGCGCTGTTGTAGGGGGGTCAGATATCTCCTTGGCTGACTGTACTACCTACCGTAACTAAAATCTCACTAGAGGTGCTTAGGAATAAGGTGTAATTTTGAAGAGTTGTGAGACTCATGCCCCAGGTATTGATATTTTGTCTGTCGTTAGCTTTCAAAGGACGTCAAAGCGTCGCGTTTTGACTGTTGCGTTTGATATTTTGTATCAAAGGTTTCGGAGATACCTTACAATGATACAATGCGACAGTCATAGAATCTCGAGGTTTATCTAGATATTATCGACTAAAAATTATATACATATGTATAAATCTATATATACAGCGTGTAAATTGACCCTCGACATTCCCTTTACGGGGTGACTCAGCCCATCAATATGAACAACTTTTCCTATGGGAACAATGCTGGGAACTCAAAAAAAAATTCGTCATTTCCATACAAAAGAGTCCCGCCGCCCGGCCAGTTTGTATGGGAATGTCGAATTCTTTTTTGAGTTCCCAGCATTGTTCCCATAGGAAAAGTTGTTGATATTGATGGGCTGAGTCACCCCGTAAAGGGAATGTCGAGGGTTAATTTACACGCTGTATAAATAATAAAAACTGGGGAAGATAAGAATTTGTTGGATTTGGGATGGAAATGAAAAGGTATTGGGATGCTACTCACTCGGATGAATGGGGGAAGAACAAGAAGCAGCTCGGGAAGCCGGGCGCGCGTTCCCGATGCCACACCTACAGCCATCATACAGGTAGTTGAGGATGACACCCCTGACCCTATTTTGATGTAAAATTTTATTAACTTTTGTCTACGTAACCGAAGTTTATTAACCACAAAACACTCTTTTTTTACTAGATCGAAACTAATTCCGTGGAAACTATCACTTTATTTAAAGCCCTAATTAATTGTTCTAATGTTATTAAATTTAATTTATCGAATGTAATTTGATTTAATTTATATGTATAAATATGTTACAATAATTAATTTAATTTATAAATATTGCAAATACTATTAGAATTTAAGCATATCTGTTATAAATTAATATAATTAGCCGTGTGGTATCCGGCAGAGTAGAATAGGACCACTCCAAGTCTTCCCGTGGATGTCGTAGAAGGCGACTTAGGAAATACAAGCTAAACAAAGCTTATATACATCTAAGAGACCTCTGCAACCCGTCTGGCCAGCGTGGAGAGTGTAGGCCAAGTCCTCTGGCTGCTTTGGCCAAGTATGGCCCTAGTAGTACAGAGAGGGTCGTGCTCCTGTAGTGGAGACTAAAAAGGACCTGATGTTGATGATGATGATAATTAAGTACAGTCAGCCAAGGAGATATCTGACCCCCTACAACAGCGCCATTTTTCGCAAACTAAAGAACCATCCGTGGTTTAAACCCAAAGATAAAAATATACAAGTGTAATATCCTTTGCGACTAGTGCCATCTATTGAATTGTGAATGAACAAATAAGGTTAATAAGCAGAAATCTGATACCCTTGATGACTAATGCCATCTATTCGATTTTTGATAAATAAAACAAGCCCTAGCATACGATACGCTTATTTCAAAGATACTTCAATAGTTAGATGTGGCGCAAGTGGTAGGCACTACGGTTTAATAGTTAGTGTGTTTATGAGGAAACAGGTTCAAATCCTCCAAAGCTTTTTATTTTTTACAAATATCACCAACTTTGTATTGTGATGTTGGTGTAATTTTGGTTGTTTTAACATAATGTTACCGAGCTAATTACTGTTAATAAAAAGCATTTTAAATTTTTAATTACTTTATTACATCAAAAATATTTAACAGTGAAATAAATACCTGCCTACTTAATTCAAACTATGATTAATCTTCTGTAGAGAGAACCAACATGTTACTTAATAAGTAACAATTTACATCTCTCAACTTTTTTTTAATCATAGTATTATATTTTTTTAAATGTGTAGGGTCAAATAGTGCTATGTGAATAACTTTGCTTCGATAATAGTATAAGAATGAATATGTAAACCTATGGCATTAAATGAATTTTAATATGGGAGAGGGTGACCCCCATTTTGAAGCTCTTGTTCAAGTCTATTTGTCATTTCACTTACTATGTTAGATCAGATCACATATCACTTATGCGCATATTTATTAATTTAGTATAACCTCTTTGTCTAAATTGATTTAAGTTCAAACTTTACTCGTGTCTCAGTTAAGCACTATTTGACCCTACAATCTGGGATTTTAATTGGTCACTCAATAACAGTTAGATCACAGAACAATTGTTTTAAATAAAATATATTCTACACTGCACACTGTTGGAATCACCACATCTCTTAAAATTTCCAAGTATTTTTCTTTATTCATCCGGCCGCCGAATTCTACCAGCTCCCCTGGGCCCATTGAAGACATCTGTCCCCAATAACCTGCAAAACAATAATACGATCAGTTACCTAATAATCTACACTGCGTAATACACGAGGTATTAAATATTATTATTATTTTACTTAACTATTTAATGAATATTTTTACCTAATGTTATCCTGCCACTGTTCTCAAAGGCAAATTATTTTGATGGCTATACGCTGGCCATGTCTTCTCCGCAATATTTTTCTGCCATCATCATCAGACTTAAAACTTTTTTCATCAGAATAAAATACGATCTCGTTCTTGTTAAATGTTTCCTCACTGTTTCAATTGCAGTTGATCGAGTCTTCTTAAATCTCCGAATCCACAAACGGACGGTGTTTCTCTGTAAGAGATATATTTATCTTAGACATTTATCACAAACCCTATGTTTTACGGAACAAAAAATAGTGTGACAATTAAGTAAGTATATTAAATACTTATAATTTCTACTTACCGCGATACCTAACTCTCTAGATATAGATACTTTAAATACTGTGGTTGTCTTCACAATACACTATTAAGTTTCACAAAATCTGCTATATGAGATGAAACGGGATGCCTAATAACTGGTGGGGTTTTGGATCACTACACAGTAATCGCAGTATCTTGAATGTAATTGTGATGCGAGTGAACAATATTTTTGATTAGTTGGTATCAGGTATAAATAAATCTGATAGATTACCCTCAATTTATTTGTTAAAGCAATGCGTTGCAGTTGGTGACAATGATGTCATAGCAGTAGAAATAGATAGCCAATTTCGCCCGAGATGTCATATCGTCGGTTGGCGTATTGAGATGAGCGCTAGCTTCTCAAGTCGTAGGTCCATGGTTCGAATCGAACTTTACGTAGGATTGTTTTTGATTCTTTCTTGTTCTTACCATTGATGATTACTTGAATTATTAGCTGAGCTTATTAGAAATACAAAATTTGCAACTGAGCAGGTTATCAGAAACAAGTTTATACTAGCAGTTGTCTATCTACTTGCCAAAAATCACGGTAGGTGGCGCTTCACAGCAAAGTGTGAATTTACGTTTTAAAAGTCAGGGGGTCAGGTATCTGCTTGGCCGACTGTACATGCTTATGAAATTGTTTTGCGGCGGAGGGCCTTGGTAGACCATAACACAGGTTCATCCTAGCTTGGGTGCCATGGTCTTCTCATTTTTTTGTGACTTTGATGTTCGAATAAATAAATTATTATATTATTATTATTTCCCCCGGGATGCCATCGGGCAGACTAGCGAGAAAAAGCTAATATGTACTTAGTAAATGTACTGTGTTGATGTGTTGTTACGAACATCGTGTAAATTCATTATAATCTCTACAACAATCTGAGAAAACACTAAGAAACAACATCTCAATGGAGTAGTTCATAACTGCAGCGTCCTGTCCTCTCTGGCCTATTGGTCATCATGCCAGGCGCCACACCGGAGTTCCCAGGTTCGAGCCCGGTCAGGTCAAGATTAAAAAAATGATCTTTTTCAGATTGATGCAATACCCAGGTTGCATGTCTTTCTATATATGTTTTTTGTTATAAAATAGGTATAGTATCTTATAGTTAGTATCACATACATAACACAAGCCTCGAACTTACTTTGAGGCTAGCTCAATCTGTGTGATTTGTCTATGTATAAAAATTTATATTTATTTTTATTTGCAAGCTAGTCCGATTTCTTTATATAACACTAGCTTTCGCCCGCGGCTTCGCCCGCGTCAATGTCGATCCCTCGGGAATAGTACTTTTTCCCGGGATAAAAGGTAGCCTATGTCCTTCTCCCTACTCCAGAAAACTTGTATGCAAAATTTCATGATGATCGGTTCAGTAGTTACGGCGTGAAAGCGTAAGAAACAAACAAACAAACAAATAAACAAACAAACAAACAAACTCACTTTCGCATTTATAATATTAGTAAAGTAAGGATTTGGTGAGTCACCATCATAGTTGCATTATTCCGTAGCCATGTCCGATATTTTTCCCGAGAATTTCTTCTTTTTTCTCTCAAGTGCGGGAATTATTGAAAAATTCTCGTGAATTATTGGAAATTTCCCGCTAATTTCCGTGAGAAGGAATTTACGAGATTAGAGAATTTCTCTCCAGCACTACGCAGAGCTGATTTCACTTTCAAGCCAAGTGGTAGGGATGGGCGTTCTGTAGCTCACAGCTGATTGGCTGAGCTATGCGGTAGTGGTCAATCATGCACCAGCTTTCCACCGCCCATATATTGCAAGAAATCTATTGAATCACTGAAGTAAATTTTTTCCATTTTTTTTTTTTTTTGTTCTTGTGTTTTCTTACGTGATAACGGCTTTGTAATAATAAACTCGGGTACATGCACGATAAAGTGCCATGTTCCGTGTGCAAGCGAGTGTGGGACAAGCAATAGAGAGGCGCTATCGGCCTAAGCGTTCGGCTTGTGACGCGTCTATCTCCTTTTTACCGTTATCACGAAAAATTATCTTCTGTAAACCGACATTACAGAAAACCATTTTTTTTTATTTTTTTAATAATATATATTGTCCCCCTGCTGGGCAAAGATCTCTTTCATCTTTCTCTACTTGCCTCTTTCGGATGAAACTTATTTTATTTAAAACGGATGGTATTATTGATCGTGCCCCTGTAAGTCTCAGGGGTGGTAGAAAATCAATAAAATCAAACGTATCACTGAGTTGAACCTAGATGTTGATCGTTCGAATGACAAGCAACGAATGACAAACGTTGGGCGCTGGCCAGCAATAGTTTGCATGAACTAAATGGTGGCGAAAGCAAGCAAAGTAAATTATCTCAGAGTAAGTGTAGCCTATGGCTGTGTTCCATCTAAAATCAGATAATACACGTCTAGTCCCTAGTGTGATACACAATATACATGATTGTATGTTATACAAGCATTCTAATGAAACACGGTCTCGATATAGCACTGCCATGTAATTATGGCCACTGTAGGCTGGTTACAAGTATCGCAATTGCTTGCTTTAAGTGTGTAAGCGGCCAACACTGGTGTCAGATTTTTTTAGCTGCCTAGAGGCATCTGACATAGCTTAAAGACTGCCATGCTGCTGAGCTGTGACCAACGGCTTCACAAGCCTTCCGAAGCACGGAGGAGCTCGATAAATTTTGGTGCCATTTGTGGTCACCCATCCGAGTGGGGACCACGCCCAAGGTTGCTTTATATGCGTAAGCGTTTATAATACACAAGTCAACTGGGCCATCAAGCTCGCCAGTATCGCATTATCAACGTGCGATGAGAGACCAAAGTATAGCAAACGTACAAAAATCTTGAGTTCTAAGTACGATTATACTCCCAACGCCATCTATTAACAGAATTAATAATCACACATTTCTAATGCAAAAAAAATCTTTGGACGGTTATTTTACAACTTCGAATACAACCTCTAATACTCATAATATTTTATTTATTTTTATCTTTTTTAAACTTACGCAGCTACCAACATTAATAAGAAACCTTTTTGATTTTTATTTTATTTATATCCAAACTTACAACTCATAAAGTTTCGTAGGAGGATATTTCAATACTCGACACATTTAGCAGCCAGCGTTGTTAAATTGGCTTCTTGTGCCTCTGACTCTGCTGCCCATCGGAAGCACTTTTAAGCTGGGGAAGGATAAGAATTTGTTGGATTTGTGAAGTAAATTAGAGTGAAGAAAAATCTCATTCGCGTGGATGGGATACTCATTTGGATGTACCTATATAGAAAAAGCTTGCAGCAATCCTTACTAATATTATAAATGCGAAAGTGAGTTTGTTTGTTTGTTACGCTTTCACGCCGTAACTACTGAACCGATCATCATGAAATTTTGCATAAAAGTTCTCTGGAGTACGGAAAAGGACATAGGCTACCTTTCATCCCGGGAAAAAGTACTATTCCCGAGGGATCGACATTAACGCGGGCGGAGCCGCGGGCGAAAGCTAGTAACAAATAAAACAAATCCATTATAATTCCAAATATGTTAACCATTGCCAAAATATGCAAGAACTTTCATCAGCATCTTCAATGTACCTCTTTTGAAGTCGACTGAAAATGAAGCCCATTACACAGATCGACCGATCAATAAGACGAAACGACAATGCAGTCCATAAATTATCAATTTTAGTAACATTTATCGCATTTATTTTTAAAATTAAATGCTCTGGCCTGATGCCACAGAGTAAATACGCACAGATATTAAGAGCCCGTACTACCTCACACTGCTTTGCATGATTGACTGTTATATCAATAATAATTAAATACTCAAGTTGAAATTAAAATGCAGCAAAGTTCAGGACTAACTCTGGTAACTATATGACTCAAAAACACGATTGCGTTAAATTTTCTCGATAGAAAAAAATTGCAAAGTTGCCTCCAAATCACGTCTAATTTACTCAGTATATAGCATTATTCACCAAATACATTAAAATTAACCATGCAACTTTTGATTAGTATTGCATTACAGATAAGGCAGCCATCATGTGTTTTTCTTTTTCGAATAACCCTTGAATATTCCTAAAAAACGAAAATATCCAAAGTAGCCAACGCGTTTAGACCATCCGCGTTTGTTCCGCCACACCGCCTGGCCTATGGCGGGCCCTTAAGAAGAAATCGTAGGGCCGTATTTATTTATTTATAAAAACACACACAGATATACAGACATAAATCCAAAACATCTGCATGGTAGATAGTCATGTTAGTAATCAAATGCAATAATCACTTAAGAGGTAGGGATAGTATCACAAAGAGAATCATACAATAATACAAATACAGATTCAAACATTTCCATATAGCCCTACCGGAAATGTTTCAATCTGTAGTCATTCATTCATCAACAGCCTCCGTGGTCCAGTGGTTAAGGCGTTTGTCTGTTGACCCGGAGGTCGTGGGTTCGATTCCCACCGGAAGCATACTTTGTTTAGTTGTTTCCAGTTTGGTTAGGACATTGCTTGGCTTGAATCACCTGACTGTCCGATAATAAAGATGATTCCATGCTTCGGAAGGCACGTTAAGCCGGTGGTCCCGGCTGCCATCTGGTAGTCGTTAAAGGAACCACGTCAGAGGCCGAGAGGCGGTTTCGAAAACTCTGACACCAGGGTGTGCATGGTCGATTGACCGTGACACCTACTCGAAATGAATGAATGATATAGCCCTACGATTCCTTGCCGGATAGTACCAGTAGAGCAATGATTTTTTACAAAAAAAAAAAACTATTAGTATATTAGCATGTCCCTATTTATTTATTTATTTGCATCATGCAATAGAATACTCATTATCCTCACTAATATTATAAATGCGAAATAGAGTTTGTTTGTTTATTTGTTACGCTTTCACGCCGTAACTACTGAACCGATCATCATGAAATTTTGCATATATGTTCTCTGGAGTACAGAAAAGGACATAGGCTACCTTTTATCCCGGGAAAAAGTACTATTCCCGAGGGATCGACATTGACGCGGGCGGAGCCGCGAGCGAAAGCTAGTAGGTATATTATAAATATATTATAAAATATTACAGTTTCATTATTTTTTTTCTTATAACTGAATTATTAAATGACAAAGAAACATCAAGAAAACAAATTCGACGCGATTATATTAGAAAAAGAAAACAAATAAACACAGCCAAAGCTTATTTTAAATTTTTTATGAAAAAATAAATCAAACCGGTTAAGTTTTGGGAGAAGAAATCAGGGGAACACCAAAGATTAATTTTGTGTAATTTTCATAGGATTTTCGGTCCGAGCTGCAGTTGTCTATATCGCAGTCGGCGGGAATTGTTTGGGCACACAGCGCGACAGCAATAGATTTTATGAATACTTATTTTTCATTTCTCTTGAGCGCAGTGTTTCCTTTTAAGCGTGATATACCTAATAAATATAAATATATACGGACAAATCACACAGATTGAGCAACCGTGAGAGACGCTCGGATGAAGAAGATACGTATAGAGTAGAGATTATGGTACCGTGATTGAATGAATGAACCCAGTGACGCCTACACTATACTAAAACAAACGTTAGATTAGCCTTTAAGTACACATAAGGTTGAGTTCGTGTTTCGTTCTCCATCTAGCTCTTAGGCTTTACATCAATCTACTCTATATCAGTGTGAAGCAAGTAAACATGCGTACAATAACGATCCGTTTTACGATCGCAGCGAAATATTGTTAATAAAGAGCTAAATTCACGATCAACACAACAGTTTATGACAATTGTTTTCACGTCAGAGGTCAGTCAACGCTAATAATGTTTGTACAAAACGTTGATCTCAAGAACCGATTGTGACTAGTGATATGCCGTTCCCAAATTCCCATTCCCAGGGAACGTTCCCCGTTCCCGTTTACGGGAATGTTTCCGGAAACATTCCCAATTTCGGGGGAACGTTCCCATCTAAATTAGGAAAATCTTGTATACTTACTAAATAAAAACTTTTGAGATTTGGTCTCATTCCCAGCAACAAGGGAACGTTCCCGGCAACAAGGGAACGTTCCCCGGGAATTTGGGAACATTCCCTGGAAACGTTCCCGTTTATTTCGGAAATGTTGTCGATTATTGAAAATATTTATATATTACATATACCAAGTAATGCAAATGCATATACATCAGTTCAATATATTTGCATTGACAAAAAAGTTGTATGACAAATAAAATTACAACTTTCCCTGACATTTCCATTTATTTATCTATACGACAAATGCTTTGCTCTGTGACCTTTATCTAGGCACTCTTTTAATCTAGAAAGACAAACACTGTATAACTATTATTATTTATTGTATTATGTAGAGAATTATATTGAAACTACAATATAATATGATATATTGATTAGATTTATACATTATTGTATCCTGACAATTTTTTATGCAATGCTATATGGGTATTTACCTGAAATAAACGTCTATTATTATTACTATTATTATTATTATTGGGAACGTTCCCGGGAACGATTTTGGAAATCTGGAGAATGTAGGAACGTTCCTGGGAACGGCACATCACTAATTGTGACAAGAAATTATAATAAATTATTTAATTTCGGAACGTTTGTTCATTCTGCATTACCGACTTATCGTTGTTGTTTTTCAAGTGTGTAAGTGGCCAACATTAGTATCAGATTTTTTAGCTGCCTAAAGGCTGACGTAGCTTTTCGACTGCCTTAAATAAAAGCTAGGGCCAACGGTTTAACATGCTTGTAGTTCGAGATTTTTTTATGCCATTTGTGTTCACCCCCTGATTGTTGACTCACACATTTATGTGTTCACGGATGTAAAGTTTATTTTGTAGTATCCTTACTAATATTATAAATGCGAAAGTGAGTTTGTTTGTTACGCTTTCTAATTTAGTATCCTACGACACAAGTTCACAACTTACTGAGGGTCTAGCTCAATTTGGGTGATATGTTTCTATAGATTTATTTATTTATAAATTTAGAGGTATACTATATAGTGAAAACGTTTTTTAAAACTATTACTAATTATCGTAAAATTTTCCAGGGTGCATCCCTAGCTGTAATTCAGAGCACGGGGTCCGCTGTTATGACAGCATTTATGCTGTATAGTAAGTAAGATTTAGCTTAGTTTTAAGGTCAGCCGCCTGACTGACACCAACCCTCCTTAGTTAGTTCTAGGCGTACAAGAAGACATACCAGCTAATGACACATCATATCATCTTAATATCAGCCGTAAGAAGTCCACTGCTGGACATAGGCCCTCCCCAAGGACTTCCAATACGACCAGTTGGAGGTGGCCTTCATCCAGCGTCTTCCTGCGACCTTAGTCAGGTCATCCGACCATCTGGTCGGTGGATATCTGACGCTGCGCTTACCGGTACGTGGTCGCCATTCGAGAGCCCTTCTGCCCCATAGGCCATCGGTTCTACGCGCTATGTACCCCGCCCACTGCCACTTCAAAGAGCTAATCCGCTGAGCTATGTCAGTGACATGCGTTCTCTTACGAATCTCCTCGTTTCTGTCGCAGAGAAACACCTAGCATAGCTCTCTCCATAGCTCTTTGACCGACTTTGATCTTTCTTATGAGGCCCATAGTAATGGACCACGTTTCGGACCCGTAAGTCATCACTGGTAACACACATTGATAGCAAATGACACCCCCGACCATAAAGGAGACATTATCAGCGACTATAATACAAACGAACGAATTCGCAGGAAACCAGTTAGTAACTACATGAAATAATCAATCAGTATCCTCACATATTAGAATACACTGACCGCAATATATTGGCAACAGATACAATGGGTGATAAGGGAAGTCTGCGGTTGACGGGGAACCCGCTGCTTCGCATGGCGGAATTGATAATGAGTGTTATTTCATTCAAGCCTATTAATATTATTAATGTAATATTTTTAACTGTTTTATTATGCATTCACAATGCTATTAAAATATGGTAAAAAAAATATTCAACCTGCCGGGATTTGAACCTGCGACCTTAAGTTTATGTACGACTTAAGGTCGCAGGTTCAAATCCCGCCCGCTTGAAATTTTTCCACTATATTTTATATCTTAATTTAATAAGAGTATTATTACTGTAGTAGCATTAGCAATAAAAATATGATATGAAGATAAAAATAATAATCCCTATTGTAATGGGTGACCGCAAATGGCATAAAATATTTCGAGCTCCTCCATGCTTTGAAAGGCACATTAAGCCGGCACGTTGGTCCCGGCTGTTGTCATCTTTGATTGCAGTCATTAAGCTATGTCAGATGCCTTTAGGCAGGTTAAAAAAATCTGACACCAGTTTTAGCCACTAACACACACGAAAAACAAACAATCCGTCTGTCAAAAGGCTGTATCTTTTAAACAGTAATAAACACTTGTCGTCATCATCATCATCAATGCAGCCGCAAAAAGTCTACTACTGGACCAGGGCCTCTACCAAAGATATGGCAATATCTGTTCCATGGGAGGATATTGCCATACTCACCACGCCTAGCAGGCGGGTTGGCGAGCGCAGTTGCTTTGATTTCTTGCCATCAGCAGTAGCGTTGGTAGCACGAGAAACCAAAGCAGAGCTGGTGAAGGATAGGAATTTGTTGGATCTGGAGAGGGGATGAAGATATTGGGATACTTTAGGATAGATTGGGACACTTGGATGAATGGGGGAAAAAGCAAGTACAACTACCGGAGAGGCAGTTGAGGGGACTCCTATCTTTTCTTCTATTCTCTCGAGTGACATACGGTATTATGATTGGTTAGGCAGCCATTTTTAGGGTTCCGTACCGAAAGGGTAAAAAGGAGACCCTATTAATATCGTTTCGCTGTCCGTCTGTCACCAGGTTGTATCTCATGAACCGTAACAGTTAGACAGTTAAAATTTTCACAGATGATGTATATCTGTTGCCTCTGTAACAACAAATACTGAAAAATAGAACAAAATAAATGTTTAAGGGGGCCCATATAACAAACGTGATATTTTTGCTTGTTTTGCTCGATATTGATAACGGTAACAGGTAGATGCTTGAAATATTTACAGAATATTTAGTTATATATTCACTTTAATAATAAATAAATACTTATGAAATTAAAATTAAAGGGGGTCCCTAACAACAGACATTATTCTTTTGTCGTTTTCATAGATAACGGTACGGAAACCTTAATGCGCGAGTCCGACTCGCACTTGACCGGTTCTTTTTATTTTCTTTATCAAACATGTAGTGCAATGTGTAGTTTTCGTAAATATACATCAAATTAAATACGCGTTTTATAATTCAAATGCATTTAAACCCTTTTTAATTGCACAGACCGCAATGAATCCAGCACTGAAGCGCCACAAAAATTCGCGCGCTCCAGCGCGTGGTTAACGCGCATAACGGAGTGCTGCGTGAATTTTTGGTGCATTGTACACCTACGTCGAAAAGTATTATCATATTTTTTTAATACCTAAAAATAGTGACACGCCGTTAGTGCCAACAGAAGTAAAAACATGAATAAATTACTATTAGGGCTAGCTAATTTGTGTAGTAAATTACTTTAGTTTACCATACGTTATTGTAGCTAAGCTGGAGCTAAGTGCGAGTCGTTACACACTATGAATTCCGTATAATATTTAATTTTAAGAAATTATAAGAACACACTTCTTGTTTGTGGTCTCTGATATATAAGGACGCATGAAACTTCTTTTATGCGTCCTCTCTTGTGCGGTTCACCAAACTCTTTCTTGCATTGATACAAATATTTATAAAAGTATCTGTGATTTGACGTGTCAGTAATAAGTGAGTAGCAACTTTGGTAGAATCGTGAAATAACTCCAAAAAAAGTTTCTTGTATGGGATCTCTATTTTTATTTAATTTTTCAAATGTATTGTTGTAGCAGCAAAAGATACATACCTACTACCAGCCGGCCTATTTGCTAACTCAGTGTACTACGTTTTAATAGTCATTTTAAAGTACATTGCGTTTTATATTTTTTTAATAAAAATAGTCAATCATAACAAACCCGCAATGTATTTTTGAAGTGACTATCAAAACGTTGGTCACTGAGTTAGCAAATCGGCCGGCAGGTCTGTGACAGATGGATGGACGGACATCGGAAGCTTAGTGATAGGATCCCATTGTAACTCTTGATTACGGAACCCTACAAATAACTGTTTAACCGAAAGAAAGCCCAAATTTTCTAGATTGTAAATATAAAAAAAAACAACACCATTGCATGCAACAGTACAACCGAAATTCGGGCGCAATCTCCGCGCATATCTAACAAATGCAAATGCATACACTGATTGGTACACGCCGGCGCGCGATTTTTATGTTTACGTCTAATTAAAGTTTTTATAGCGACCCCCTTGATTCGGAAGAAATAAATTTAAAACTCCATTTAGGGTTTAAGTGTTTATTTGATACGGCTCTTGAGCTCCTAATACGGTTTTAAGGTTCTCATATTATGACAGTTATGGGTCTTCATGAAGTTATCGAATAAGATTAAATTAAAAAATATTAAGTCATGAATAAATTCTGATACAAATTCTTCTTAATTTATAGCTAAAGTCATTTAAATAAAATAAAAAAAAAATCTAACTTTTATTTATTGTCTACTAGCGACTGATCGTGGTTTCCGGCAGAGTAGAATAGGACCAGTCCTAATCTTCCCATGGAGGTCGTAAGAGGCGACTTAGGAAATTCAAGCTAAACAAAGCTCATAAACATCAATGAGACCTCTCCAACCCGTCTGGCCAGCGAGGAGAGTGTAGGCCAAGTATGGCTCCGGTAGTATGGAGAGGGTCATGCTCCTGCAGTGGAGACTAAAAGGACCTGATGATGATTCATTTTATGTAGATCTATACCACAATATGCAAATAGGACATAAAACATGTTATCAGGGGCGCAGAGCATAACCAGGCGGTAAAATTAAATCAGTTTTTTATCATTTTTCATTAACTCCGAGGTGCGAATTTTATGGCCCTTTTTATTGCCTCTGTTACTTTGGCAAAGTCGAGAATCGAGTATGAATAAGTATTGGGACACATTTAGTAAAAGCGAACCCCGGCACCAACGCATCAAAAAATCAAAACGTTTATTGAGAAAATAGGCCTTTGCATGCATGATGCAAATAGGCCATTGCAGTTCATGGTATCATAGTAATAACATAAAATTTGTAAAAAGTCATAAAAGTCAAAAATTTTTATTCATGTATTTCTTTTTGAACATCGTATTTTTATTTCTCATATTTTTTTTTAATATATGCATAATCCAAATACTAATAGCGTTTCGGAATGACCACTGATGAGAAGAATACGACAGAAACTCAACCTAGACTTGGTCCCTACGGGCCTGAGGGGCTTATATGGAATCTTATAGCCCGCGGTCATAATAGACATCATCCAGCCAGTCCACCTTACTCTCATTTATGTCGAGCTCCGTGGCGCAGAGGTTAACACCGCCTGCGACACGAGGGTGCCCGGGTTCGATCTCCGGTCAAGTCAAGATGGAAAATGATCTTTTTCAAATTGGTTTGAATCTTGGATGTTTATGTATATATGTATTTGTTATAAAATATAGTATCGTTGAGTTATCTATGTGATTTTCCGTATATATATAACATGACATCAGAAAAAAAAAAGATAAAAATATAAAATATCATACAAAGCCCTTCAGGCAAGTAGGCGACCAATAAATAATAATAAATAATAAATATATACGGACAAATCACACAGATTGAGCTAGCCCCAAAGTAAGTTCAAGACTTGTGTTATAGGATACTAACTCAACGATACTATATTTTTATAACATATACATATAGATATAGATACACATCCATGACCCAGGTCAATCTGAAAAAGATCATTTTCCATCTTGACCTGGCCGGGGATCGAACCCGGTCACTCCGTGTTGCAGGCTGGCGTGTTGACCGCTGCGCCACGGAGCTAGCCAATACTGTTGAAAAGAGTTTCTTTCGGCGTCTTCTTCTCTGCAGTGATCGGTTCCGAAACGCTAGTAGTTTGTAGCTTTTGAACAATAATTAATAATTTGAATATAATATAGTAGGTATTATTTAAAATGTGAATTGACGTGAAAAAGTGCCTGAAAAGGCCTATTTTCTGAATAAATCTTCGAATCTTTGATGAAAATTTTTCTTGTCGACAGCAATCTCGGTGTGTCCCTACTCTAAACTTTTTATGTTCCCCTGCATTGAAGTGCCGGATGGGTTAATAATATTGTTAGGTGCGAATACAATGGCGTTTAATGCAACTTAAACTTAATGATCCAATGAAAAAGAGATTTGCTTTTTTTGTTTAAGCTGTACGAGGGCTTGTAAAATAGTACATTGTATTTTAAGGACTCTACATGTTTTTTTTTTTTTTAGAATTATACTACGTGATTTGAACGTCCTAGCTATATTGGAATCTCAGAATCAGAATCCCTAATGAAATATAGAATCGCAAGAAAAATAGCTGAACATCGAAAAGAACATAGGGTTTTTCTATACAAAGTCGCCGTTCAGCTGGACGAATTTCTATAGAAGGCCAAAATCTTTTATTCGGTTTTTACCTTTTTTTCTTGCAATTCTGTATTCCATTAGGGATTCTGATTCCCAGATTTCAATATAGCTAAGATGTTCAAAATCACGAGCAATAGGCGAAAGTAATTATTTTTAAATTAGAAAATGTATATACCTATTATATGAATAAGATTATTTAATTATTTTGATGATTTATTGAATGATATTAAAAGCATGTATTGTTTAATAAGGCTGTAAAATCATATTATGTATTGGTGTCAAAACTGTCAATGTAAAATGATTTAATGATAAATAAATGAAATTAAATATTTCTATTTGGAATATATATTTTTTCGAGAATTACATTATCTTCCTGTACAAGAAAAAACATTTTTATCAGATCGAACGGAGTGACACTATCCTAATCCTATATGATATTATAAATGCGAAAGTGAGTAAAATTGGTTGTTTCATACATTTTGCATACACGTTTACTGGACTACAGAGAATAACATAGGGTCCATTTTATCCCGGGAAAAAGTACTGTTCCCGAGGGATCGACATTGATGCGGGCGGAGCCGCAGGCGAAAGCTAGTCGCACAATCATCATCATTTAATGTAGGCAACGTGGTCAATCGACCACACACTCTGGTGTCAGAGTTCTTCGGAACCGCCTCTCGACCTCTAACATTGTTCCTTTAACGACTACCAGATGGACAGTATATGCATATTTGTTTAGGTTTGAACTTTAACATGGTAACTAATTTCAATTCATGTCTAGATGTGTTATCTTTAGTAGAAGAAATGTTAAAAAAACGTTTTATTTTTAGAAATATATTGTATTACTAACGCCATCTGTCGTAAAAAAATATTACTAGATAGAAAACTTCGCGAACTCTCAAAAAACACACTTTTCGCTAGTACATACCACGGAGGTGCATACATATTACATGTAAATCACATTTTTATCTCTTACGGGTTGGACAGAGCTAAGACTTCATTATGCGACAAGCATTTTTACATCTTTTTAACCTCATATTACAGAACAAAAGATTTGTTCTGTAATCTGAAAGACTTTTTAACCATCTTTTTTAATTATGTTTACTTTTGAGCAACGTTTTTATTATGAACGCTTTTATTGACACGGCATGATAAACTGATCAAGTGATCATAGACTGTCACACCGGCCCCGGGTTCAATAACTGGCCAGGTCAAAATGGAAAACGATATTTTTCAGATTGACCTGGGATTTGCATGATTCTTCAAATATAGAGATATAAATAAATATAAAATTTTTAACAAACAAAAAACTTACGTATATACATACGTCTTTTTCCCTCGCCGGGTAGACAGAGCTTGACAGAGCCTTAAAGCCACTGTTTGCATATCAAAAACATATTCAAATAAACGTTCAGTAATTATCCCATAACACAAGGTCTCGAACTTTTTTTGGGGCTAGCTCACTTTATAAGATTTATCCGTGTATTTATTTATTATTTACTAGCTTTCGCCCGCGGCTCCGCCCGCGTCTATGTCGATCCCTCGGGAATAGTACTTTTTCCCGGGATAAAAGTTAGCCTATGTTCTTCTTCGCACTCCAGAGAACTTGTATGCAAAATTTCATGATGATCGGTTCAGTAGTTATGGCGTGAAAACGTAATAAACAAACAAATAAACAAACAAACAAACTCACTTTCGCATTTATAATATTAGTTAGGATTTAATCTTGTTTTTTTATTTAAGATTCAATTTCCATACAACTCACCGCCTTTCAAGTAGATAGGTATGCTGTAATTCAAAACACATCTTGAAAACTCTTCCATGCTGGTCTGGGAGAAAATGAAAAAACGTAGAATGTACCAGCTGCTTCTCTTTCCGCGCAGATCGTAAAAACCCATCGAGGGAATGGGTAAAATGGGAGGAATCATGTTAATAGGCGTTGCGGCTAGCAACCCATCACTATTTTGCTTCCATTTTCCACCTAATGCCCACTAACATGCTAAACGTGGCCTTCAGGTCTTACTTAGGCTCTGTCTACCCCGCAAGGGAAGAAAACGTGATACTAATATATATAATGTAATATCTTGAAAAATCTAGCACCAGTTTGGCCACTAACATATTCAATATAGAGAAAGCTAGTGGCGTTGAATTTGGCACACGTAGTGCTAAGTTGGTCCGCTAATTAAGAGAACTCCATCAGAGTACAAACTTGAGTCGGATGTCTGTCTTCTACTTATCTGTCCGAGGAACAAGTTCGCTGATTGAGTACCTATGTAAGTAGTTATGTCAATTTATATTTCTTACTAGGTTTTGCCCGCGGCTACGCCCGCGTCAGTGTCGATCCCTCGGAAACTGTACTTTTTCCTGGGATAAAATGTACCTAATGTCCTTCTCCGTACCCCAGATAATATGTATGCAAAATTTCATGATGATCGGTTCAGTAGTATGTCCGTGAAAACGTAACAAACAAACAAACTCACTTTGCAACCTGCAAAAATGTCACGTGTTTCGCTGCAATAAAGACGAAGATTTATACAAACTTGCAACTCTTTTTTCACTCTATTATTTTTTTGATGGCTGGGCTACAGAAGCCGTGGAAAGCCAGTGGCTCGATGGAGAGATGACATCGTCAAGGCAGCCGGTCCATTATGGAAAAGAAAAGCGCAAAGCCGAAATGAATGGCGTGCATCAGAGGAGGCCTATATCCTGCAGTGGATTAATTAGGCTGCTAAAGAAGAAGAAGAAGATATTTTTTTATTGATTTGAAAATTATAGGGATAATTTTAAAGTAGGATAATTTTCAAAATCGAATAGTTATTGATTTTACATTATTGATGTCTACTAACTACTAAATTTAATTAAAAATGTCATGTGTCTCACTTTAAAAATTACGAAGTTTCATAGAAACTGGCAACCCCCTTAGGGATGAAATTTCCAAATAACCTTTCTTAGCAGACGTCTCCTAGTCACAATTTATCTTCCTGCCAAATTTTATCTTCATTGGCTAAGTAGTTTATATTTATATTTTTGCTTTTAGCTCTAAAGCCTAAGTGGCCCTATCAAAGACCGAACAGATCTTATCGTGTTATATACTGTATATTATATATATTATATTCATATTCAGGTCCTTTTTAGTCTCCACTGCAGGAGTACGACCCTCTCTGTACTACTAGGGCCATACTTGGCCAGAGCAGACAAAGGACTTGGCCTACACTCTCCACGCTGACCAGACGGGTTGGAGAGGTCTCTTAGATGTTTATAAGCTTTGTTTAGCTTGAATTTCCTAAGTCGCCTTCTACGACATCCACGGGAAGACTTGGAGTGGTCCTATTCTACTCTGCCGGATACCACACGGCTAATATATAATATATATACTGTATGTGAAGCCTAAAATATTACACTCCAGTTGTGTAAGTCAAAATTTATTTATCTTTAGCAGGAGTCTAAAAAATCATCAAAAGTAGGGCGCTACTTTTAATAACATGACCCAACGCAACCAAAGCCGCGGGAAAAGCTAGTAAAAAATAATAAATTCTGACTCACAGTCTGCAATCCATCCACACAGATTGGCCGCCATTGCCCGGGGTCCTGAAATTCAAAACGTTTTTACGACGTCCACACTCGTCTATTATCGCGCGTTTGATGGCACATAAACTGGACCCAGCTGACAGATATGGTATAGCCAAGTCAAATTGGAGAGTGAATTTTTGTCAATAATGATTTTTTACCTTAGACCCGAAATATTTACTTGAAGTACCTAATTTCAAAAAAAGCTTGTTGATTTTACAAATTAACATTACAAAGTCAAGGTTTAATCATATAAACAAAAAGTGCGCTAATATATTACGCAATAGGTCTTTCTTTAGACCAAATTAAATGATTCAATATGTGCAATATATAAATCATTAAAATTTTAGATTATGTATTGTAGCACATTTTCCCTACTTATCGAAAAACAAGTGAATATCTGATATTTTACTACTAAATATATTCGTTGTAGCCTTAACTTTAGCTTATGCGCAATTTTTTTTAATTTACAACGGTTTTATGATACATTGTGCGCCCCCCTCTCCCGAATCAGGCACTATAGACTGGACGCACGGGGAGTGGTGGGCTATACCTCACTTCTCCTTCTCCTTTATCATCAATCATCTTCAGGTCTTTTTAGTCTCCACTGTAGGAGCATGCCCCTCTCTGTACTACCGGAGCCATATACATGGCCAGAGCAGACAGAGGACTTGGCCTACACTCTCCTCGCTGGCCAGACGGGTTGGAGTAGCTTGTATTTCCTAAGTCGCCTCTTACGATATCCATGGAAACTCTGCCGGAAACCACACGGCTATTCCTTTAAGCAAATTGTAAATAGTCTCGGTAGCGAATGTGTAACGATAAAAAAAACGATGTGATTTACTCGCAAATTGACTCCGACTATAATCCGTAAAGCGACATAATTCCTATATTGCCATATTTTTAGAGCGGTCTTTCCCGTCGAGCTAACGCTTTGTCAATTTTAGTCGCAAAATTCAGCCCCAAGCGATTTTGATACATGGCCGTCCGAGCGGTCCAATTATAAAATCTGTGAATACTTCAAAGGATTTTATGGAATATTCTATGACATGTTAACTATGGACTAAAAAAGCTCTATTTTTGATCGACATCCAATAAAGAAAAGATTTATCTTTTTAGGTACCTAGAAATTGTTGTGCAAAATATACATTTGATCCGATAGATAAAGTTGTTCACATCGACGGACTGAATCATCCCTTCAAGGACTGAACAGGGTTTGCTTTACATATAATATAGAAAGAAGTAAAGGATGTTAGAGTGATCACCGTTGTCCATCAAACCATCAAATCAGCCCGTCAAAATGAACAACTTTTCCTATGGGACCAATGCGGGAACTCGACAAATTTTTTGATATAAATTGCCGTCGACCGGCTCTGCAGTTTGCATGAAAATGCCCATTTTGTTAACATTCTGTATCTGTATATTGAAAACCAAGACCAATAATATTATGACTAAGAATTTCGAGAAATTTCCTACCCATTTAACACGCATAATCTCAAAATGCACATGCAATAAAAAGATCTAAAAACAGGAAGCGGCAACAAAACCTACGCGACTGTGGTGTTTATAAATACGACACTCCGACCTTCGGTGTTGTCCAAAATAATCACGGCTCGTGCTGAGACCGAGTCAAAGGAGGTAGCGGTAGCGAGTTCGAATTCCAAGGTCACTGTTTTATACTCACTAGGCTAAGGAGACATTTTAGTTATTTTAATAGGTAATATTAATCAAACCACTATTCTGTTCAGATAAGCCGTGTGGTTTCCGGCAGAGTAGAATATGACCACTCCTAGTCTTCCCATGGAGGTCGTAAGAGGCGACTTCAGAAATACAAGCTAAACAAAGTTCATAAACATCAATGAGACCTCTCCAACCCGTCTGGCCAGCGAGGAGAGTGTAGGCTAAATCCTCTGTCTGCTCTGGCCAAGTATGGCTCTGGTACTACAGAGAGGGTCATACTTCTGCAGTGGAGACTAAATATACCTGATGATGATGATTATTCTGTTCATCATGTTACTGTCCTGACCTCACATAATAGTGAGAAAAAGCAAAGAATATGTTCGTCCCACTATATAAAGCGTTCATTTACAGATAAAAAGGGTTTCGTTGAAAATGCGTTTTTGTATAGAAGATTCTGCCCAATTTGAAATTTTATTTCAATAATAAATTGATTGCCAAAAGGATCTATTTCAGTGAACGTCTAGATTCACGTATTAATATCGATTTGAACATTTGATCAGTGATACATATTTACACCGTATGATATGGTGTATGATTTCGCCGTGAGGCTGATTTACCGCATTACGGTATGGTAAAGGTGATCGATCCGGTTGGTGAGTTTAAACAACCCTTCAGGACTAGGAAGCATACCTCAGGTGCTAAAATATCGACACCTGCATATATCCGACAGTCTTGTGAGTTAAGCTTGTTTTGAAATCTTTATCTTATATCTAGTATAATAATATACGTAACACACACTAATTTCGTGTAATAATGAAATAAATAATAAATGAATACTTAAACTTTCATTCATTTTTGATTCTTTTACATCAGATCAAATAAGTGTTCATGTAACTATTTTAACATTGAATTTAATATGCATAATAATTGGATAAACAATAAGCTACCTACCAAAGGAACCAATTTGTCATTTAAAGGAGTAGTTAAATTGAAAATCAATTTAAAAAAAAATTATTTTACACATGTTTTCTTCTTCCTTAGCTGTTTTAAGCAATTTATATTTTATAGAGCTGAATGTAGTGCGTGTCATGATTTAATAGTATTTATATGTACAATTACCGAAGGATAATTAGGTATTTGTATCAAACATTTTCATAAACACGGAAAACTGCATGATTTATTACAATTTTAATCGTGTTTAGATGTAATTAGTGAACCTTGTGCATGTATTGTTGACCTCAAATTTTTGTACTAATTTAACGTTCTTGACATACTAACTGACACGCGATTTTATTTAACAAGAAGAGCAGTAAGCAGGAAACGCCAATGAATTGAAAATGAGATATTTACAAATAAAACACTTTTACCTTCGCTTGAAGTCTAAAATTACAATGTTTCAGAGTCTGGTGCAAGTGGTAAGAGTGCGCGACTGCTTATTTGTTTACTTACTGCTTTTGTGTGAAGAGATAAAATTTGAGGTATTCGGAATGGTCTGTTATTACTTAGTTTGCATATTTGCTCATTAAAGAAGTAGAATAAAATATAAGAAGAATTCTTAAAAATTAATACCGATTAGGTATTCTTACGTTTGCTTGTGAGAGTCAATTTGTGTGTTTCTATAAAATAATTAAGTAAATATCAAAATATTTATGCTAAGCTTATATTTATTTTTAATTAATTTGCAAAAAATATAATAAATGAGTATGAGTTTATGTTACGTTCTATAAAATAAGATTATTATTAGTCGTAAAAATAAAATAGGATTTTTGTTTGGACGGGTCAAATTCATTCATTACGCCTACGTAGCAAAAATAATGATTATTTCATTATAAAATGAAATTTTCTTCTATTTACCTTTGAGGGAATAATTATTGGGTCAGAGAGATATAATGACAATAGAAAAAAATATACCTAAAAGTAACAAAAGCCCAATCTTATGACTTGGGCCACAGTGGGTGCAACATACTGTTTGGCCCTGACGGCTAAAGCCATTGCTTTAGACTGCGTCATTATTTAACTGCTTTATTTGCATTTACTTGTTGGAAAATCAAATCACTACTAGAAATATTAAATTGCTTGTGATCAAATATGAATACTTATTCGTATTCATATTTAGATTTTTTTTTGTATAATACTTAAAAAACATGCAACGATCTTGATGACTGAGAAGTTTTGAATTGAGATTCTGGGTGAGCTCCATAGAATATTTTATTCAGTACAGTTATCCAAACGGTAGTATCTACATAATATATAGCCGACTAAAAAAACAATTACTTTTTTAATAGCTTATTTGCGTGTCTCACTGTTGAGCAAAGGCCTTTCCTTTTGGAAACAAAAAGGTCATCCCTATCGCGGGAAATAATTTGCCAGCCACTTATATATGCATTCAAGTCATCGGGCTATCTCCTAGGTCTACCACAGTTTAATTATCTATTACTTATACACTGTATTTGTGATCTTATTAATTAAACACTTTTAGAAACATAAGAAAATCAAAGCTGCTTTTGAATATTCGAAGTAAAATATTTTTTTATTGGTTATTGGTTATTTTTTCACGTTAGGTTTATTTTACCTCCATATTTGTTATTTACTAAGGTTTGCTATTTGTAATAAATACTCTATAAAAAAGTAAAATTTTCGGTCTCCCACTTGTTGTTTTTTATGTACGTTTCAATTAGTTGTTACGGTAAAACAATGCATGAAGCGTGCCACCTAATCTAATCGACATTTTATACTTTATATTATTTTTTGATCTGAAAATAATAATGGATGTCGTACTGAAAACGCTCCGCTTATGTTTTAGACCACGCCGAGTGCAACACACTGCGTGGCCCTGACTGGGCTAAGGCCACTGCCTTAGGTTTCATCCGCCGTCGCTGGCGGCTGAGTCAATAACCAAAATGAATCGTCATTGCATATTAATGACGATTTGTTTCTGTTATTGGTTATTGTAACTTTCTATTTAGTGTTTTTAAAAGAATACCTATTACTAGTATTGTACTGTGAAAGGTTTTTTTTACACTTCGTAAACAAACTGTGAAAGTTGTTGTATAAATGTAAGGATATTTGTTATTCCGTCATGCAAAAACTTTGGTATTGATTTTCATGTATTTTCACAATTCATAGTTAATTTCGATCCCTCGGGAACAGTACTGTTTTCTGAGATATTTTTATCTATTGACAGCTCCGTGGCGTAGTGGTTAACATGCCAGTCTGCGATACGAGGGTGCCCGGGTTCGATCCCCAGTCAGGTCAAGATGGAAAATGATCTTTTTCAGATTGGCCTGGGTCTTAGATGTTTATCTATATATGTATTTGTTATAAAATATAGTATCGTTGAGTTAGTATCCCATAACTAGCTAGCTTTGGGGCTGGCTCAATCTGTGTGATATGTCCGTATATATTTGTTTATTAATTTTTCGTTAGTGTATGTAGCCAATACTGGTGGTAGATTGTACAAGTTGCCTAAAGGCATCTGACTTAGCTTAACGACTGCCATCGTGATAGGCGGGACCAATGGCTTAACATGCCCAAGATATTATTTTTCACTTGTGGTCACACATCCCAGCGGGGACTACGCCCGGGGTCGCTTAATATGCGTAAACGCTTTGAATACTTACGCCCACTTGGCCATCGGGCTCTAAATTTTCCTTAACTCTAAATTTAAGAATTCATTTTTGGGTTTAGGAGTACGCTTCTATAATAAAATTCCTGCAGAAATATTAGGTCTGCCTTTACTTAAGTTCAAAACGATTGTAAAAAACCAGTTAATAAAAAAGGCTTATTACTGCATTGATGATTATATTACTGATAAAAATGCGTGGAAATTTATATAAATTTATTTAATGTTAACAATTATTAAATGTTAAAATTAATCTATAGTATGAAAAATTGTATTTAATGTTAACAATGTATTCAGAGCCCTTCAGGCACGTAGGGACCAAGGCTGGATTGAGTTTCTTTCGGCGTATTCTTCTCACCAGTGGTCGTTCCGAAACGCTAGTAGTATTTCAATTTTGCATATATAAAAAAATATATAAGAAATAAAAATATGACGTTCAAAAAGAGATACATGTATCCAATTTTGAATAAAAATCTTTGACTTTTGACTTTTGACTTTTCCATCACTTTTTCCGAGATGAAAGGTTTCTCATGTCTTTCTCCATATCCTAGATAACGTGCAAGCAAAGATTGGCTCAGTAATTTAGTCGTGAAAGCGTACCAAACAAATGTATAAACTAACTAACTTTCGTTATTACTTGGGATATATAAATTAAGCAGATGAAGGCGCGAAAAATCAACTAGTATTCAATCTAAAAGAACTTGTATACCTTATTATTTTGTAGAACATTACTCGGTTTATTTCCCTAAGCTTTTCCCTATTTCCCTAAGCCGTGTGGTATCCGGCAGAGTAGAATAGGACCACTCCAAGTCTTCCTGTGGATGTCGTAAAAGGCGACTTAGGAAATACAAGCTAAACAAAGCTTATAAACATCTGTGAGACCTCTCCAACCCGTCTGGCCAGCGTGGAGAGTGAAGGCCAAGTCCTCTGACTGCTCTGGCCAAGTATGGCTCTAGTAGTACAGAAAGGGTCGTGCTCCTGTAGTGGAGACTAAAAAAGACCTGATGATGATGACTAAGACTCCCGATTTGGATCCTCTAGGGGATTCAACAGATATTCCTATCATTTCTGATCCCCGAAAATAGATACAGGACTATTAAAAACTATTCCTTTCGAACCACCAGTAATATTTCATATACAAAAACTAACTTCAATCAAAGTACTGAACCGATTGTAATGGAATTTAAATGAACCAATTTAAAGCAAACCCTTCCAAAGAAAAAAAAATATTTTTAAATTCGCTTCATACATGACGGAGTTCTGGGGTAAAAATTTTTTGCTAACGTCACATAGCCTATGCCACTCCAGGGAAGAATACGAATCTAATGATACCTCGCACTTCAAAATCAATCAAGCCGTTTAGCTACAGGAGATGACAATGAAACAGACATACTTTCATATATACATACATACGCGCGAATAATATTACCCTCCTTCTGGACCTACCCTACATCACTTTATTTTTCGAGTTATTTTCAGCGAGAGATTCAGCACCAAAAATGACAAGTCCGTTATCTTGGGTGTTCGGCCATGTTGAATCTAGACTGACGTCACACAGTTAACTATCCAAACTAAAGAAGTATACAAAATCTCAGCTCAATCAGTGCAAGATATTTGCTACAAAATTGAGTTACAAGATTCCACCCAAACAAAGTAGTTACATACATACATTGCAAGTAAAAAAGCTTGTTATAAAGTACTAGAATGAAACCTTTTTTTTAGGTTGTCTGTTCATCAGTGCGTAGCGCGGTAGCGCAACCGAGAGCGCGGTAAAATCCACCAATAGAATTGCGAAGCGGAAAATTTTCTATTGGTGGATTTTTATCTCGCTTATCGCTCCGTCATCTCGCTCCACTTCGGTGGAGCTAAGCTATAAATAAGACGAGATATACGAGTTCCCCATGTCGCTTCGGTCAATCATATTTTCCCAATGTCAGAACCATAGAGAATTGGCTTTATTCAGGAAAGCCTGTGTTTTTTTTTTCAAGACTGTGCTTAAAACATAATAATAATAATAGCCTTTATTCAGTTAATAGACTCAGGTGTTACTTTGCGGAAGTCAAAGCTACATTTACTTTGAGACAATTTACTTTGCGTGCTTCCGCCACCAGTTAGTTCATGCAAACTATTGCTGGCCAGCGCCCACCCACTACTGTTAGTCCCTTCATACCCGCCACCAATAGTTGATGCATGCAACCCTGGTCGATACTGCTGCATCCGATGAGGCTGCAGCGAGCACGACGGCCGATATTGCTTGTCTCAAAGTAAATGTAGCCTTTATTCAGACAAATTTTACAATGACTCATAATATATATATATATTTTTTACACTGTGTATGCATCGACTTCATGTCTGTATGTCACTTAACAAAGGCCTCCTCCAATTTTCGCCATTTCTTTCTATCATTAGCCACTCTTTGCCATGTGCCTCCTGCTGTGGCTTTGATGTCATCAGCCCATCGTTTGAGTGGTCTACCACGTTTTTTCTTCTTGTCCCTTGTATACCAGTTCATGACTAGTTTTGACCATTTTTCTTAAAACATATTTAGACAAATAACAGGACTGGATTTGCCAGCCTATATGTCAGTTTCTATATGTGAGAGAACAGAAAAATAAACAAACATAAAAAAAAAGTTTAAATTATAACACCTCTTTTTTTGGGCTTCTCTTTAGTCTGGGATAGAAACGGGATTTAAGTATAATAAGTACTTACTTTAAACTGTAATTCGAATTTCTAAATTAAGTTTTTTCCATGCTAGTCAGGGAAAAAGAAAAAAAAACGTACAATGTACCATGAGTTTCCCTTCCCGCCCAGACCAAAGGAGCCAGCCGTGGGATTAGGCAGTACTACTGCCAATAGGTGCAGTGGCTAGCAACCCATCGCGATTTTGATTCCTTTCTCCACCTAATCGCTCACCAACACACCAGACATGGCCAGGTCATATAGCCCTAGGCTCTGCTACTTATATATTATACTAGATTTCGCCCGCGGTTCCGCCCGTGTCATTGTCGATCCCTCAGGAATATTACTTTTTCCCGGGATAAAAGGTAGCCTATGTCCTTCTCCGTACTCCAGAGAACTTGTAAGCAAAATTTTATGATGATCGGTTCAGTAGTTACGGCATGAAAGCATAACAAACAAACAATCAAACTCACTTTCGTATTTATATTCGCATTTATTATTCACTAGCTTTCGCCCGCGGCTCCGCCCGCGTCAATGTCGATCCCTCGGGAATATTACTTTTTCCCGGGATAAAAGGTAGCCTATGTCCTTCTCCGTACTCCAGAGAACTTGTATGCAAAATTTAATGCTGATCGGTTCAGTAGATACGGCGTGAAAGCGTAACAAACAAACAAACCATCTTTCGCATTTATAATATTAGTAAGGATTTATTATTTATTTATAATATAATAGTAGGGCCAGAAGGCCAAATGTATACAGTGTATACAAAGCAACATGGTATGACACAGCATTGATAATGACACCCACCATGCTAGTCCTCAAGGCAAGACCTTGAGCCTTGCACTTGTGATAGCAATGCTAATTGAGTGATAATACATCCTTGAAAGTAATATGCTGAAAGCATTGCTCATACGTTAAATAAATAAATAATATATACGGACAAATAACACAGATTGAGCTAGCCCCAAGGTAAGTTCGAGACTTGTGTTATAGGATACTAACTCAACGATACTATATTTTATAACAAATACATATATAGATGAACATCCAAGACCCAGGCCAATCTGAAAAAGATCATTTTCCATCTTGACCTGGCCGGGATCGACCACTGCGCCACGGAGCTGTCAAAATGTATATAAACTGGAGTTAATATGGGAACAGCTCAATATGGGTAGTTTAAGCAACCAACATTTAAATACCTACATATACCATTGCTTGGTTCCTTTCCTAAAATAATTCCATTTAAAATAATTAGTCGGTCTTACAGATTATCGTAAGATATTAGATACGTATTTTTTTCTTTTTTTCAATCAAATAAAGATTGTAAAGATAAAGCGCATCAAAGTTCTGGAGTGGGGGCTCATGACGCAACCGGCTGGTAAAAATTGTACCGGCCAGTGACGTCACGCGGAACTTTAACAGGATATATCTTGATCAATTTTTGTTTGATTGACAAAAGAAAAAATACGTGTCCAATATGTTTCTATAATCTATCAGACGGACTAGTTATTTTGAAATTTTTTTTCGAAAACATGCCGATTGTAAATTGACGTCACTTGGAGATAATGCGCTGTGCAGTTTGTTGCCACTTCTTTTTCGTTCCGCTTTGGAAGCGGCACTAAACTTAGCTATAAGTTAATTATTGACGTCGACAATATTTCGCAGTAAAATAATTGTTAATGTACACGTGTACACGCGTGTCTCAATCTTGCACGATCGTGCAAGATTCGTTAAGCGTTCATGTCCCGACTTGAAAATATGCTCTTATCTGCGGTTCTTAACTGTAAAAACTACTTATCGATATAACGCAATTTATTTAGACTTATGCAGAAACTTACACGCGCGTTTCCTTAGCAAAATCCTGGCATCGCCGTTCTATCTTCATATATTTCTGTGGTTATAACCTAAAGTAATTAAATTTTAGTGCTATTTTGTATGTAAATAAAAGTAACCTCGCTTTAATATCATATTTTGAATTAGATCAAAGAGAGTTCTGTTAGATTCAATCATCAGGAATTACAAAATCATGCATATCTATTCTAAAGCTCACCCAAACAAATATTTTGTTTATCAAATCAGCATTCCTACAAAATGCGCAAAGGAAATAAACGCCGTTCGCTTATTTCTCTCGAAATCATTAGCACAAACCTCTTAACTTTCAACTATCCACTCAAAAAATCCAATCTCCCACTGAAGGGCTAAGAACAAAATGGGCCATTTAAAAACATGATTCCAGGGCTGGCACCTGAATATTCCTGATTAGAGATATTATGGGAAGATTGTCCTCCTGATTCTACTTTAGGTGTGAATGAGGTATTAAATAAATGGTATTTATCTTACAGAGCAACAGCGTCCGTGGTCCAGTGGTTAAGGCGTATGCCTATGTAGACCCGGGGGTCGTGGGTTCGATTTCCACGGGAAGCATACTTTGTTCAGTTGTTTCCAGTTTGGTTAGGACATTGCAGGCTTGAATCACCTGATTGTCTGATAATAAAGATGACTCCGTGCTTCGGAAGGCATGTTAAACCGTTGGTCCCGGCTGCCACCGAGAGTCAACCACGTCAGAGGTTCCAAAGAACTCTGACACCATGATGATGATCTTACAGAGTTACCACATAATGCACCAGCAATTAATTGCTTGAGCGATTACATGAATTAACCCTTTCACTGCAGGTCAACGTATAGATGTATACTAGCTATTGCCCGCGTCTTCATCCTCATAGAAGTCGAAATTGGTTCTTAAAGGATTTCTATTGCTTTGCAAAATTTGAAGTAGATTGGACTAAGGAATAACGTTGCCCCATAAAAAGTTAAAAAAACAAAATGAAAAATGCTATTTTATTTAAACTTTTAGATTCTTTAAACTTTTTGAAAAGTGCTTACGTTATACTTTGTATACGACAATTCCTCTCCTAGTGTAGATTGTGCGTGCTATGACAACAAAAAAATTAGTTTAGGCCGATTTTTGTCAATGAGCAAGGCTTGTCGAGGTATTGTTTCGACTCTGCATTTTGCAGTTCAAAACTTGATTAGCTCTTTTAGTTTTAATGTCATCTTTGAAACCAAATTTCAAAGAGGTCATTGGCATATTATTACTGGTGTGCCTCTCTGGAAAGTTCAAGAACGGGCTGGAAAACGTCGCCGAAATTTAATTTCGGGGCTAAAATTTTGAAAATATTTTATTTCTCTCAAATTGCATAATTAGTAATTTTTTAAAGCAAAACATTATCTGTGACACATCAATACATGTAACTTGTGACAATACATGGTATAAAATATCTCAAGCACCATCCTACTTCAGAAGTCACATGAAAATGTTGTTTTTGTTTCTAGCTGATATCAGTTGCTAACCGATGGTTTAAGGCTTTTCTTACACCAATGTTAACCACTTGCACGTACTAAAAATACTAAATTTACAAACTAGAACTGCCAACCCTACATAATTCCCAGAGAACGGGGTAAAAAGTGTAAAAACTCCCCGCTCCAGTGATATCGTCTTAATTTCCTCCCCATTTACTTTAATTGCCCTATATAAAGTTCTATTGTTTGACGTCCGCACTCGGAGTTGCCACGTCATTTGACTCAGGAAATAAGGGTCCTGGTTGATTTTTCTAACGTCCGCGAGATTTCTTCGCTTTCTTCGCTTTCTTATAAATTTTTCGGTATTTCAACAATAATATTACCTATTGTTTTGTTTGTTTTTTTTAAGTGTGTAAGTGGCCAACACTGGTGTCAGATTTTTCAAGCTGCCTAAAGGCATCTGACATATTTTAACGACTACCATAAATGATGACAGCCGGGAACAACGGTTTAACATCCCTTTCGAAGCACGGAGGAGCCCATGATATTTTTACGTCATATACAATCACCCATCCCATCGGAGACCGCTCCCCAGCTTAACGTACATTAGCGCTTATAATGCTCAGACCTGCTGGACTATCGCCTGTATTACCTATTTCAAACTTCTTTATAAAAAGTACTGAATCGTACAGTCGGCCAAGCAGATACCTGACCCCCTGACTTTTAAAACGTAAATTCACACTTTGCTGTGAAGCGCCACCTACCGTGATTTTTGGCAAGTAGACAGACAACTGCTGGTATAAACTTGTTTCTGATAACCTGCTCAGTTGCAAATTTTGTATTTCTAATAATCTCAGCTAATAATTCAAGTAATCATCAATGGTAAGAACAAGAAAGAATCAAAAACAATCCTACGTAAAGTTCGATTCGAACCATGGACCCACGACTTGAGAAGCTAGCGCTCATCTCAATACGCCAACCGACGATATGACGTCTCGGGCGAAATTGGCTATCTATTTCTACTGCTATGACATCATTGTCACCAACTGCAACGCATTGCTTTAACAAATAAATTGAGGGTAATCTATCAGATTTATTTATACCTAATACCAACTAATCAAAAATATTGTTCACTCGCGTCACAATTAAGATACTGCGATTACTGTGTAGTGATCCAAAACCCCACCAGTTATTAGGCATCCCGTTTCATCTTATATAGCAGATTTTGTGAAAGCTAATATTGTATTGTGAAGACAACCACAGTATTTAAAGTATCTATATCTAGAGAGTTAGGTATCGCGGTAAGTAGAAATTATAAGTATTTAATATACTTACTTAATTGTCACACTATTTTTTGTTCCGTAAAACATAGGGTTTGTGATAAATGTCTAAGATAAATATATCTCTTACAGAGAAACACCGTCCGTTTGTGGATTCGGAGTCAACTGGCGTAACATATACACTACAATATTTCAATTGAAACAGTGAGGAAACATTCAACAAGAACGAGATCGTATTTTATTCTGATGAAAAAAGTTTTAAGTCTGATGATGATGGCAGAAAAATATTGCGGAGAAGACATGGCCAGCGTATAGCCATCAAAATAATTTGCCTTTGAGAACAGTGGCAGGATAACATTAGGTAAAAATATTCATTAAATAGTGAAGTAAAATAATAATAATATTTAATGCCTAGTGTATTACGCAGTGTAGAATAATAGGTAACTGATCGTATTATTGTTTTGCAGGTTATTGGGGACAGATGTCTTCAATGGGCCCAGGGGAGCTGGTAGAATTCGGCGGCCGGATGAATAAAGAAAAATACTTGGAAAATTTATGAGATGTGGTGATTCCAACAGTTTGCAATGTAGAATATATTTTATTTAAGACAATTGTTCTGTGATCTAACTGTTATTGAGTGACCAATTAAAATCCCAGATTGTAGGGTCAAATAGTGCTTAACTGGGACACGAGACACGAGTAAAGTTTGATTTAAATCAATTTAGACAAAAAGGTTATACTAAATTAATAAATATGCGCATAAGTGATATGTGATCTGATCTAACATGGTAAGTGAAATGACAAATAGACTTGAACAAAAGCTTCAAAATGGGGGTCACCCTCTCCCATATTAAAATTCATTTAATGCCATAGGTTTATATTCATTCTTATACTATTATCGAAGCAAAGTTATTCACATAGCACTATTTGACCCTACACATTTAAAAAAATATAATACTATGATTAAAAAGAAGTTGAGAGATGTAAATTGTTACTTATTAAGTAACATGTTGGTTCTCTCTACAGAAGATTAATCATAGTTTGAATTAAGTAGGCAGGTATTTATTTCACTGTTACATTTTTTTGATGTAATAAAGTAATTAAAAATTTAAAATGCTTTTTATTCACAGTAATTAGCTCGGTAACATTATGTTTAAACAACCAAAATTACACCAACATCACAATACGAAGTTGGTGATATTTGTATAAAATAAAAAGCTTTGGAGGATTTGAACCTGTTCATTCATAATCACACTAACTATTAAACCATAGTGCCTACCACTTGCGCCACATCTAACTATTGAAGTATCTTTGAAATAAGCGTATCGTATGCTAGGGCTTGTTTTATTTATCAAAAATCGAATAGATGGCATTAGTCGTCAAGGGTATCAGATTTCTGCTTATTAACCTTATTTGTTCATTCACAATTCAATAGATGGCACTAGTCGCAAAGGATATTACACTTGTATATTTTTATCTTTGGGTTTAAACCACGGATGTTTCTTTAGTTTGCGAAAAATGGCGCTGTTGTAGGGGGTCAGATATCTCATTGGCTGACTGTACCAACACGTTATTTTTTTTTATTAGCTATTTAGATCCCACTGCTGGGGAGGCTTTTCCCCTTCTGTTTTCCACCTAGTACTATACATCGCTATGTTTTGCCATCCCTCATTGAAAGCAAGTAGCCATGTGGTTTCCGGCAGAGTAAAATAGGACCACTCCTAGTCTTCCCATGGATGTCGTAAGAGGCGCCTTGGAAATACAACCTAAACAAAGCTCATAAACATCAATGAGACCTCTTCAACCCTTCTGGCCAGCAAGGATAGTGTAGGCCATATCCTCTGTCTGCTCTGGCCAAGTATGGCTTCGGTAGTACAGAGAGGGTCATGCTTCTGCAGTGGAGACTTAAATGACCTGTTGATGATTGAAAGCAAGTTGCTCGTCTCTCCATCTCGTTCTTGGCTTCCCTCTTGAACGTCTTCTATCTAGGTACCCATAACGTTATCAGACGTGCCCATCTTTCAGAACTCATACGGCATACGTGACCCGCCCAATCCGATTTTAGCTTAGCGGACTTCTTTCCCACGTCGACTAATTTTGTGATAGAGCGCAGCGTAGTATTTCTGACACGATCTGTCCTCTTAATCCTTATCCTTACTAATATTATAAATGCGAAAGTGAGTTTGTTTGTTTATTTGTTTGTTTGTTACGCTTTCACGCCGTAACTACTGAACCGATCATCATGAAATTTTGCATACAAGTTCTCTGGACTACGGCGAAGGACATAGGCTACTTATTATCCTGGGAAAAAGTAGTATTCCCGAGGGATCGACATTAACGCGGGCGAAGCCGCGGGCGAAAACTAGTATCTAATAATCGGCGCTCCAACGCTCTTTGGTAAACCTGCAACTTGAGTTTTTGTTATTTGTTACAATATTTAAAAAATATACGTAAAAAATTTAATGATTCGTCTGCTTGTCTTGTGTAAATAGGCTAGTGTCCTAAGTCAAAATAATAACAAGCTTGTATTTAACCTCTGGGTAAGTCTAAGGTCAAGAGTACATACATACATAGTATCACGTCTTTTACCTTTGCGGGGTAGACAGAGCCTAGGTCTATACGACCTGAAGGCCACGTTTAGCATGTTGGTGGGCATTTGGTGGAACACGGAATCAAAATAGTGATGGGTTGCTAGCCGCATCGCCTATTAACATGATTCATCAATTTTACCCATTCCCTCGATCGGCTTTTACGATCTGCGCGGGAAGTGAAGCAGGTGGTACATTCTACGTTTTTTCTTTTCTCCCAAACCAGCATGGAGGTCAAGAGTAAGCCCATTTAAAATCATCATCATCATCATCATGTCCTTTTTAGTCTCCACTACAGGAGCACGACCCTCTCTGTACTACTAGAGCCATACTTGGCCAGAGCAGCCAGAGGACTTGGCCTACACTCCCCACATTTAAAATAAAATACATAAAAAAAGCTATAGAGAGGCACGATCGGCCTATGCGTACAGCTTGTGACGCATCTATCTCTCTTCCAACGTTATCACATAAAATTATCGTGTATAAACCGACTTTATAGACAACCAATTTTTTAATGAAATATTTTAATATACTGATATTTAGATAACTATCGAATCATGTAATGCAGGACGAAAATTAGTAAACTTATGTTTCTATATAGGCGAGCTCCGTGGCGCAGTGGTTAACACGACAGCCTGCGAACAAACCGGGGAACGAACCCGGTCAGGTCGACAAGGAAAATTATCTTTTTCAGATTGGCCTGGGCCTTGTATGTTTATCTATATATGTATTTGTTATAAAATATAATATCGTTGAGTTAGTATCTCATAACACAAGTCTCAAACTTACTTTTGGGCTGGCTCAATCTGTGTGATTTGTCCGTATATATTTATTTATTTATCTTATACATAAACTACTTTCACCACTAAGAGCTAAGCAATTGATTTATGTGAAAATGCCGCTTGCAATTGTGAAAATAGAATTTCCCCGCACATTCTCACGCTAGGCTCATTAGACACAGGAAATGCTCAACTCAGTGTTGGTATATCTATAGCGCTAATTAAAGAAAACTGAAAGAAAACTGTTCTAAGCCACAGATTCTTTGGTTTTACGGTTTTACAGACTTCGTGCTAAAGTAGAAAACTGTTTTCTTTTGTTTTAGTTTTCAACATTGAATACCTATGTAGAAATACTTATTTTCTAAAAATAGAAAGCTCTCTACCTAATTTGAACCCATCATCAGGTTTTTTTAGTCTCTACCCTCTCTGTACTATCGGAGCCATTCTTGGCCAGAGCAGATAGAGGATTTGGCCTACACTCTCTTCGCTGGCCAGGGTTGGAGAGGTCTCATTGATGTTTATAAGCTACTTTTAGCTTGCATTTCCTCAGTTGCCTCTTAAGACCTCCATGGAAAGACTAGGAGTGGTCCTGGTCTACTCTGCCGGCAACCACACGGCTAATTAGAACCCAAAGATCTTCAATGTTTGTTTTGTTCTGTGTGTAAGTGACCAACACTAATGTCAGATTTTCCAAGCTGCCCAAAAGCATCTGACATACTCGTAGCTTGACGACTGCTACCATCAATGACGACAGAACTTACGGCTTAGCGTGCTTTCCGAAGCTCCGAGGAGTTCGAGATATTTTTAAGTAGGTACCTGATTGCATCTTCTTTTTCTAAACTGTGAAAACAATTTCGTAGTCAAATAAATATGCACTGTCATTAAAATTCCGGCAGCGAACGTATTAAGCCATCGTGTTAGTATAACGATCAAGACGCATTTATCGATGTTTGCCATATTTTAAGTTAAGTGCGTTGTTGAGTCTAGTTTTATTAGAGATACAAACAAACAAACATATATACGTTAATACATACATGTAAACATACTAGCCGTGTGGTATCCGGCAGAGTAGAATAGGACCACTCCAAGTCTTCCCGTGGATGTCGTAGAAGGCGACTTAGGAAATACAAGCTAAACAAAGCTTATAAACATCTAAGACACCTCTCCAACCCGTCTGGCCAGCGTGGAGAGTGTAGGCCAAGTCCTCTGGCTGCTCTGGCCAAGTATGGCCCTATTAGTACAGAGAGGGTCGTGCTCTAGTGTAGTGGAGACTAAAAAGGACCTGATGATGATGATGAAACATACATAGTGGCCAAAATTACAAACTTTTATTATTTAAGACGGCAAACGAGCCACCTGATGGAAAGTGATCACCGCTGCCCATAGACAACTGCAACAACAGGGTGTGACAGGTGCGTTGTCGGCCTTTCAATGAGTTGAGGGAGGGGAGGGGGAAGGAAGGCCTCTGGCTCTCTCACTCACCGAACGAAGCATAGAAGCAGTAAAGCTTCTACTCTGTTAGAATTCCTTTCTTCCTTTCAGCTTCGTGTAATCAGGTAAAAAATAAGAACAAATATTTAAATTGTAAAACATAACAACGACGAAGAAAAATATGAAAAGTTTGGCCGTAAACGCTAAAACTCAGGGCCATTAGTCTAATGCAATAAATAAAAGAAAAATAAACATCATAAAGACTTGCATTTACGAGCATGAATGCAGGCGGTTTACGACAGCGCGGGCTGACGACCCGAATGTACAATCTAGCACTAACATTCAACAAGCTTTTCAAATCCTAATATTATAAATGCGAAAGTGAGTTTGTTTGTTTGTTAAGCCTTCACGCCCTATCTACTGAATCGATCATCATGAAATTTTGCATAACTGTTGTCTGGGGTACGAAAAAGGCCTCCATAACTATTATTATAAATGCGAAAGTAAGTTGGTTTGTTTGTTGCGCCTTCAAGCCCTATCTACTGAATCGATCGTCATGGCATTTTGCATACCCATTGTCTGAAGTACGGCGAGAGAAGGACATCCTATCCTAATCTTATCCCTAACTAATAAATTTTATACCTAAATGCAAAAGTGCAATAAATAAAATAAACATAAACATCATAAAGACTTGCATTTACGAGCATGAATGCAGGCGGTTTACGACAGCGGGGGCTGACGACCCGAACATACAATCCATGCACTAACATTCAACAAGCTTTTCAAATCCTAATATTATTAATGCGAAAGTGAGTTTGTTTGTTACGCCTTGACAATTTACCAAACCTATCGTCATGAAATTTTGCACACCTGGTTGTTTGGGGTACGAAAAAGCACATATTGCACATTTTGATCTCGGAAAAAAGTACTGTGCCAGAGGGATCGACATTGACGCTGGAGCCGCGGTCCGTGGAAAAGTAACTCTGCTAACAGCTAATATTATAAATGCGAAAGTGAGTTAGTTTGTTACGTTTTCCCGCCCTATGTACCAAACCTATCGTCATGACATTTTGCATATCCATTAACTGGAGTACGGAGAATGACATCTTATCCTAATCTTATCCCTAACTAATACATTTTATACCTAAATGCGAAAGTGCAATAAATAAACGAAATATAAACATCATAAAGACTTGCAGGCGGTTTACGACAGCGCGGGCTGACGACCCGAATGTACAATCCATGCACTAACATTCAACAAGCTTTTCAAATTCTAATATTATAAATGCGAAAGTGAATTTGTTTGTTTGTTACGCCTTCACCTCCGTGGTCGAGTGGTAAAGGCGTTTGCCAGTTGACCCGGGGGTCGTGGGTTCGATTCCCACCGGAAGCATAATTTGTTTAGTTGTTTCCAGTTTGGCTAGGACATTGCAGGCTTGAATCACCTGATTGTCTGATAATAAAGATGATTCTGTGCTTCGGAAGGCACGTTAAGCCGATGGTCCCGGCTGCCATCTGGTAGTCGTTAAAGGAACCACGTCAGAGGCCGAGAGCCGGTTCCGAAGAACTCTGACACCAGGGTGTGCATGGTCGATTGACCGTGACACCTACTCGAAATGAATGAATACGCCTTCACGCTCTATCTACTGAATCGATCGTCATGACATTTTGCATACCCGTTGTCTGGGATACGGAGAAGGACATATTGTACATTTTATCCCGGGGAAAAGTACTTTACCCGAGGGATCGACATTGAAGCTGGTGGAGCGAATGAAAGCTACTAATATAATAAATACAAAACTAACTCTGTCTATCTGTCAGTTACCACTTCACGCTTCAACTATTAAACCTGTGATCAAAATATTTATTTTTTATTTATTTGGTTTGTCAACAATTGTTACAATGAAACATTTCAAAAACGATTCACACGATTACTGGTACTTATTGCACAATCTCCTACAGATAAACATCACATGCACATTACAAATAAATAAATAAATATATACGGACAAATCACACAGATTGAGCTAGCCCCAAAGTAAGTTCGAGACTTGTGTTATGGGATACTAACTCAACGATACTATATTTTAAAACAAATACATATATAGATACACATCCAAGACTCAGGCTAATCTGAAAAAGATCATTTTCCATCTTGACCTGGCCGGGGATCAAACCCGGTCACTCCGTGTCACAGGCTGGCGTGTTGACCGCTGCGCCACGGAGCTAGTCGATCTGTCGAGTAATACATAAAGATCTGTCACATAAATCTTCTTATAACACTTATTTGGATGTGAAACCTGTTTTGCTATAGCACTTAAAAAGTGTTACTGATATAATGTTTTCCGTCATTCATTCATTTTCGAGTAGGTGTCACGGTCAATCAACCATGCACACCCTAGTGTCAGAGTTCTTCGGAACCGCCTCTCGGCCTTTGACGTGGTTCCTTTAACGACTACCAGATGGCAGCCGGGACCACCGGCTTAACGTGCCTTCCGAAGCACGGAATCATCTTTATTATCAGACAATCAGGTGATTGAAGCCTGCAATGTCCTAACCAAACTGGAAACAACTAAACAAAGTATGCTTCCGGTGGGAATCGAACCCACGACCCCCGGGTCAACAGGCAAACGCCTTAACCACTGGACCACGGAGGCTGTTTTCCGTAACCAGCCAGTTAGAAAATTGTTTTTACATTTCTTACAGTACGTATCAACATAGGCATTTCTCAGGTATTATAGATGCATCTGGCCAGCGAGGAGAGTGTAGGCCAAAATCCTCTGTCTGTTCTAGCCAAGTTAGGCTCCGGCAGTACACAGAGGGTCATGCTCCTGCAGTAGACACTACAAAGACCTGATAATGATGATAGACGCACTATTATGCCAATGCCAATCCTTATTGGCTATAACAGTTATTTATTAACACTAATGAATCGGTATTTTTCAAAACAGATTGAAAGTGTTTTACTTTTAAAACAGAAATAAAAATACATATATTTAGATACCGGTAACGTACCTGACTTTAAAATACAGTCAGACAAATCGTGTTATTTTAATCACAAAAGCTTTAACAACGGGAGATATTTGTAATACTTGCAGTAAAGACTATAGCTTCCTCATTTTTTGCATAAAAAACTGTGCTACTGCATGCTAAACGCGATCCGACCATTGATTTGTATAAAGACTAGATAAGATAGCGCTGCACAGAATCATCTAGTGTTGCATATATATCCTTATTAAGATTTAGTGCGGGTGAGTGCGGGCAACACAGACTCATGGTGTATATCCGTGTCCGCCCAGTTTGAACTGTCAGTGTGTGTTTTTGATGTAAAAAGCAATGGTCTTTTTTTTTACATTTGTTTTACGCTCAGAACAACTATTTGTTCTTCTGAGGTTTTACGGCATTTGACTTTCTTTGCCTTTTACCCTTCATATTTTTCTACATGTTGTCAACGAAATGGTGGTGTAATTCATTTCGTTGATTCAATGGAGCCCCTGGCGACAATTCCCACAAATCCACTGGTTTGATCATAGACGTTGCAGTAAGGCGAGCGACCACCAGCCCGCTATGTAAATCTCACTACAGCCGCACCACGACACTTTATTTTAGTTACTCCACACATTGTTCATAAACATGGGCATTTATAACACCAAATTTCACATTATAAAGTCCACTATAAGCATTATGCAAAACAATCCAAAACAAAAATCGTGCAGTCCGCCGAAATTCCCGCCAATAACTCAGTGTCAATGGTAGTATTGTGTATTGTGGTGAAAAATAAAAGTGTTAATTTGGTTACTCGTGTATCAATTAATTATACAGCTAAAGACCCTAACAATAAATATAACATAGTTCAAGTCTTTTCCACACATTTAAGGGTTTCGTAGTAAACAAGGAACCCTTATAGTTTCGCCGTGTCTGTCCTTCTGTTTGTTCGCGTGTGTATATATTGTATATTAATCATGTCGAAAAAATGGTAAAACAAAATCTTGAAAAAAAAATTATGCTATCTCCCATACAAGTAAAAAGGGGAGTGAATTTTTTTTTACGACTTATCCATCTTGTGGACGCCACATTATTTTTGTTACTCTCAATAAACCCGTTCATTTGATATCCATATTGTAGAAATGCATTAAAAATAACTACTCATCCATCTTGGATGGTCCGACATATTGTATTTATAATGATGTCACACACCAGGTAAAAGTGTATATAAAATTTCAGCTCAATCGGTTGAAGATATCTACATCAAAATTGAGTTCAAATATTCCACCCGTTTATATATAGTTATTGTAAAGTATGTATTTAATACACCAGCCATCTTTTTACAGTGCACTCTTTTCAGTCCCATTCAGGACACTACACGTATGGTCCTTCGAGCCGGATAGCAGGCTAGCGTGTTAATTACTGTACCACAAACCAGTCGTCAAATCTCAAACTCAAAATCAAAATCAAACGGCATCAGAATCTAGCCTAATATAAGATCTATGACCCGACACCAGCTTTTATGACGCGAGACACGCGAGCTCTGCCGCTCAATATTTATGCATTTTTATGTTCGCCCTTGTACTTGCACTATTATGCATTATGAGTAACTGGGGTAGTAACAGGAATATATGTTTTGATGAACATGAAAAGTTGTTTATATTGCTGGACTTAGTCGTGCTTTCAAGAATATGTCAAACGTACTATAACAATCTGTATAATTAGATTATGTTTAGTAGAAGCTTTACCGCTTCTATGCTTCGTTCTGGCCAGGCCTCCGGCCTATCTCTCCATCCTTTAAGCCAAGCAATGACTCCCAACGTCTCTTTTTGCATTCGCAACAGCATTAAGAAGAACACGTCGTGGTAGTCGAGAGGGTGCAATCCTGTGCACATGCCAACGCAAACATCTCTGTTTAAGAAACGCGATCAGGAGTATTTTTGAAATGACGCCGTTCGTAAACGAGCGATTTCCATACAAAAATCGCTCGAAAACGAGTGTCACACTTTCAAAAATAGTATCCCAGGCTAGGCAGCTGTGCTTTTTTTAGAACTCTCTCGTTTGTGATGCTGTCTTGCCTTGATATGCCCAAGATCTTACGAAGGCAGCGCATATAGAAGGGGTTTAAGCGACGTTCTACTTCGCGTACATTGTTCAGGTTTCGATCTAGCAACTATATTAAAAAAATATATGACGTAAGTTTTTTAATCACAGAACCTCCCAATCTATTAGCCCGTAATTCATCGTCAATGAATCCGAACGCCGCGTAATTCAAAATAAAATAATAGCCATTTAACAACAATATCCGAACGCAATAAACAGCTCATAATTCAATTACTTAATGCAAAAATTGATTTACGGTGCGGAGGAATAAAAGCGTATAACCCGCCCAAATTCGGCTGGCTGCCAAAATTCTTCACCGTGTACAAAAAATATGGCCATTCATAATTTTAATGGGTAAAAATAATAAGCGTCGATATATCATGGGTGGACTGTTTTTGATTTTTCATATGTTGGCGTTGGGCCGGCTTTGCCAAGAGAGAGATTTAGTAAGACTGTCAGTGCTATTTAATATTAACTGTTTGTGATTTCCTTGGGAATGGTTCACAATGATGCCCAAAGAGGCATATTTTTTTTGAATGATTAAGTGGGTGCCGCGCGAATGAAAAACGTCGCGACTGCGCGAGCCACTAGGCTGCGCAAAACCATTCGGCGAATGGTTTTGCGTAAAAAGATGAAAAGTCATAATATTTCCATATTCATATTTTTATAAAATAAAAATAAGAAAGAGGGCATCCTCTGAGATGTAAATATAAATATTGTAGTGTGAGAATTATTGTTTTAGACGTAGCGAAAATTTTTAGATATCATAACATATATATCGTTTTTAAATTTCATATGTATCTGTTTCAAATTCCAACAAGGGGCGATCTTGTGCAAGGGTCGACCTAAATCATACAAATACTTTTAATGTATTTAATTGATGCAGCTCATAGTACTAGTGATTTGAAAACACGTCAATTTCCACAATTTCGCGCAGTACTGTCTTAAGCAGCCCTTAGAAAAATGATTAGTCTCGCTGCACAGCGTAACCAATTATTTATCTAAGAAGCAGCCAAAACCATATGAAATAACATAACAATTCAGTTCAGTATTGGTCCCTGCGTGCGTAAGTTAACAACATAGATAGATAGATAGATAATAAATTTATTTTGTTCAACTGTCACACACATTATACAGAAATAAGTAGAAACAATATGATCACTAACTTATAATAAGTACTAAATACATGCAGTAACAATATATATAACTTATATCATTGAAACTAACGTGAGATACAAACATTATGTACTAAAAACGGGTCACTCACGTGCTATTTCGTGTGTTTTTAGTACATAATATATATAACAATACATTTTTTTTTTTTTTTTTTTTTCATGTACAAATCCCTCATTGGGAATAAAACGTCCAATGTATATGAAACACTGCTTGTATTCATTGCTAGCCTAATTAAACAATGAAAGTCCGCTCTACATAGCTACGAATATAAAAACTTTGATAGCGCGTTCTATTTTTGGATAGGCGCCATCTATTTATGCATAACAATACTAACGTTTATACATAACCGCCCACTAAGAACGACTGTTCTTAAATAATACAAAAACAAGTTTTTATTTAAAACAAGTTGTTGCTATATAACAAAAAAGACAGTAAACTTCTCTTAAATATGTGGACTGTAAATAACATAATATAAATCTTCAATAGCTATTTCTATTATAAAACTGTGTATGAAATACTAACTTTATTGCACATTGGTTATACACAAATTTGAAAATAGACCGTTTATAATAACTGTTTTTCTGCCTTAGTAATAAGTAATAATTTTGTCCAAGTCTGAATGTTTCTCTGTTACACGTCCTAATAACCATTTGAACAACGTCTATGCGCAGGTATCATTTGCGCCTATCAGTATCTCTGCATGAAACTTACTAGAAGCAGAAAGAGTACATATAACCTATGTACCTTTTGAGATTAAGCGTCGTTAAGTTTTTGCTCCTAGTCTGCAATACTTGAAATAAACACATTGTGTCAAAATCAATGATTGAAAACAGCCAAGGAATGATTCATTCTTGATAAGATAAGAGTCGTGGGACATCAATACTGAATGCTTACTTTGTGCTTTGATATCAGCTCACTTCCGCCCACCAACTCGGAGTAATCAGAGTTCATCTAAGTAAAGATTCTACCAGGTATGTCTACTCTTTTTCTTTACTTCCTTTCCTTCGCTTATGTCATTTATTTCTTTGTAAAAATCTGACCTGATGGAAAGTGGTCACCGTCGCCCATGGACATCTGCAACACCAGAGGAGCTGCTGATGCGTTGCCGACTCTTAAGATACCTGTAATTAGGTAACAGTAACCAGCCTGCAACACGAGGGTGCCCGGGTCCGATCCCCGGTCAGGTCAAGATGAAAAATTATCTGTTTCAGATTGGCCTGGGTCTTGGATGTTTATCAATATATGTATTTGTTATAAAATATAGTATCGTTGAGTTAGTATCCCTTAACACAAGTCTCGAACTTACTTTGGGGCTAGCTCAATCTGTGTAATTTGTCCGTATATACAGTCCGTATATGACAGCTCCGTGGCGCAGTGGTTAACACGCCAGCCTGCGACACTGAGTGCCCGGGTTCGATCCCCGGCCAGGTCAAGATGGAAAATGATCTTTTTCAGATTGGCCTGGGTCTTGGATGTTTATCTATATATGTATTTGTTATAAAATATAGTATCGTTGAGTTAGTATCCCATAACACAAGTCTCGAACTTACCTTGGGCTATCTCAATCTGTGTGATTTGTCCGTTTATATTTATTTATATATTTGTTTATTTATTATTTAACAATAATAATAAAATATATAAAAAATATTATATATAATCAAACATTGACTGTTATTTCCAAGCCATTTTGTCGGTATAAATCATCAAGCGTGCCTATGCTATGTGCCCCGTCCACTGCCACTTCAAAGAGCTAATCCACTGAGCTATGTCGGTGACTTTCGTTTTTCTACGGATCTCCTCATTTCTAATTCGATCACGCAGATAAACACCGAGCATAGCCCTCTCCATTGCTCTTTGAGTGACCTAGTGATTTCTTATGAGGCCCGTAGTAAGGGTCCACGTTTCTGAGCCGTAAGTCATCACTGGTAACACACATTGATTGAAGAAGATGTGGTGAGAATGGTCTTTAGGCACTGAGGTCTTTTGGACGCTATGGCAGGTGACAGAACAAAATGTAGAGAACCGACGTACTGTGCCGACCCCGATGAGGTAAATGAAGAAGAAGATATAAAATGTTTGTGATGGCTGATCCATGCGCCAACTCGTGAACGGGTGCTGCCGGGGGGGGGACAGGTCTACTCGACCTCTTTGGGACTTCTATCTTTTATCTTATCTATTGTTTCACGCTCGATCGTAATGGAAATGGAAATTGTATAAAACATGAAATAAGAAAAAAAAAAGTTATAGTAATATAAAAAATTATACAAAGCCCTTCAGGCAAGTAGGCGACCAATACTGTTGAAAAGAGTTTCTCTCGGCGTCTTTTTCTCTGCAGTGGTCGATTCCGAAACGCTAGTAGTTTGTAGATTTTGAACAATAATTAACAATTTGAATATAATTTAGTAAGTATTATTTTTATTATATTATTATAACAGCCTCCGTGGTCCAGTGGTTAAGGCGTTTGCCTGTTGACCCGGGGGTCGTGGGTTCGATTCCCACCGGGAGCATACTTTGTTTAGTTGTTTCCAGTTTGGTTAGGACATTGCAGGCTTGAATCATCTGATTGTCTGATAATAAAGATGATTCCGTGCTTCGGAAGGCACGTTAAGCCGGTGGTCGCGGCTGCCATCTGGTAGTCGTTAAAGGAACCACGTCAGAGGCCGAGAGGCGGTTCCGAAGAACTCTGACACCAGGGTGTGCATGGTCGATTGACCGTGACACCTACTCGAAATGATGAGTATTATTTTAAATGTGAATTGACGTGAAAAAGTACCTGAAAAGGCCTATTTTCTAAATAAATCTTTGAATCTTGTTTGTAAAATAACAGTGTGTTCCCAACTTAGTATGGAATGATTTATTAAAAGGAATGTCTCAAGATTTATTGAAGCTGCTGCGTTAACGTTTTAAATAGCTCTGGTGTATTGAAGTCGGCGATAAATATAAAAAAAATCTTGCACACGACTTTATTGTAATACTAGCTGTGTCCGCGACTACGTTCGCGTACATTTGTATGGGGGCCACGTCTTACCATAACTGGAGAAAAAAAAATAAGTCTACCCTGTGTCCTGTATGTCTATACTAAGTTTCGTGAAATTCAGTTAATTTGTTTAAAAGTTATGGAAGAACATACATACAGAAAAATCTAAAAATCCTCAATTTCGTTTCAGTATCATGTGTTCATCGCTTAGAAACACGATAACTTACCCTTACAGATTTACCAATATTTTATTTCCATGATTAGTATTGATGATAGACAGGGTGGAGCAGCTACTAAGTTTCGTGAAATTCAGTTAATTTGTTTAAAAGTTATGGAAGAACATACATACAGAAAAATCTAAAAATCCTCAATTTCGTTTCAGTATCATGTGTTCATCGCTTAGAAACACGATAACTTACCCTTACAGATTTACCAATATTTTATTTCCATGATTAGTATTGATGATAGACAGGGTGGAGCAGCATGAAACCACACGATGTTCATAATTCTAAGCATGGTGCTGAATTTCATGAATCATCATCAGGTCCTTTTTAGTCTCCACTACAGGAGCACGACCCTCTCTGTACTACTAGGGCCATACTTGGCCAGAGCAGCCAGAGGACTTGGCCTGCACTCTCCACGCTGGCCAGACGGGTTGGAGAGGTGTCTTAGATGTTTATAAGCTTTGTTTAGCTTGTATTTCCTAAGTCGCCTTTTACGACATCCACGGGAAGACTTGGAGTGGTCCTATTCTACTCTGCCGGATACCACACGGCTACGTACGGAATAGTAAGGATAAAAAATTTCATGAATGTATGTATATAACGTGATTTTGAATCTCTAAAATTGCAAGAAAACAGATAAAATTGAAACAAAAAACTACATCCCAGCTGATCCGCGACTTATGTAGGAATCTAATATTTATCCGTTTTTTTTTAATTTCGTTCCTTGTTTCCTAAGAGATTATGATTTCGAAAGTTGTCTGTTTGTCTTTTTTGAACCTTTTTTGAAGATATAGAAAAGCAAACGAGCACACGCGTCATCTGATTGTTTAGGATTACCGCTGCAAAAACCATTTAGCAATTTTGGCGCGGTTGAGTAAATACCATACGTACATCTATACATACTGGCAAACTATTTGCGTTTGTAATATTAATAAGGATAGTAAGGATAAAAACTCAAGTCTAAACTAAAAAGTATACAACAATTTAGTGCATTATATACCTTCGCCTGAATGCTTAGTATAAAAATTAGTGAACTAAATAAATAAAAACGCTAAACAGCAATTTATGGGGACTTTTACGGTGCATTTGTCACCTTTAAAGTTTCGCTCGCGTTTGCATAGAAAAAGGGCTCTGTATCGACCGTTCTGTCACTAATTTATTATTGAAGCGGACTCGTCACGCGAGTGGGCGCAAGCAAGAGTTAGGAGAGAAGAATCATTAGATTTTTTCTACACTACTTTTTTAAGCAAAGAGAAAAAGTATTTTTTGTTTTTAATTTATTTAAGGATAGACAGAGCTTCAAATGCCACACTTATTGCGAACGTGGGATACAAAACAGCTAAACTTGTGAGACCTCGACCTGTCCCGGAGCTCTTAGTCGAGTTCCCACATATAAGGAAGTAGATGGAGTAGAGAACAGCTCGACACAATAGTTAGATTAAATTTATTTTTCACACAACTTATAAATTTCTATATATATCTTAATATATATAAATCTCGTGTCACAATGTTTGTCCTCAATGGACTCCTAAACCACTTAACCGATTATAATAAAATTTGCACACCATGTGCAGTTCGATCCAACTTGAGAGATAGGATAGTTTTTAACTTATGGCGAAACGAAGTTCGCCAAGGCAGCTAGTTATATTATAATAAGGTATAACAGATCAGATAGAACGTAGGAACAGAAGTCAAAAGTCAGAGAGATGATGGTAGAATGTCAGATGACCGAGAGAGAAAATGATTTGAAAATGGAATGAAATAAAATTTTAAATTAAATGAGGAATGAAAAATGGACAGGATAAGAAAGAAATGAGGTTGGAAGAGATTCAACATGCAGGTGGCATGCAGCAACGTTACAAACTGAAGGATTGGGATGGCCACATCTGTAGAATGACTTCTGAAGAGTTGGCTAACAAAATGACGAAATGGATACCTCAGGATGGTCGACATCGAAGCGGAAGGCCTAGAAAGCGATGGCGCGGCGACCTCGCCGTTTTTCAATGTGGTTGGTCCGAAACTGCATTGGACAGAGACAAGTGGAAGGAAATGGGGGAGATCTTTGCCCAGCAGTGGGACGGTATAGGTTAGTAAAAAATATTATTATGTTTGTCCATACCTGTTATCGATAAGAGTTTGATCGAAATTGTTACTAACTAACTGAGCAACTAGGTAATTCGAAAGTCCCTCATCGACAAGGAAATGCAGAAAAATGATGCAGAAATTATATTGAAACAAAAAGTTTCGTTGCGGAACTTTTTGTCTGAACTAAATAAAGGAAACTATCTGACCAATAAATATCACTACCTCATCTTACTAATCGAATGAGAAACATTGAAAAAATTAATAATATTGAAAGGCCAAATGAACACTGACATAAAATATCTCTATGAAGAATAAATTTCTATGAAGTGATAGGTCGCACTGCGACCGGTCGCGCTTTCATTTTATTTTTATTATTAATTTTTAGGGTTCCGTACCCAAACCCTGGTGTCAGAGTTCTTCAGAACCGCCTCTCGGTCTCTGACGTGGTTCTTTAACGGCTACCAGATGGCAGCCGGGACCAACAGATTAACGTGCCTTCCAAAGTACGGAAGATTCCAGCCTGCAATGTCCTAACCAAACTGGAAACAACTATACAAAGTAGGCTTTTCATGGGAATCGAACCCACGACCCGCGGGTCTACAGGTAATCGTCTTAACCACTGGACCACGGAGGCAGTTTGATGGTTTGGTTTTATATTGAATGGTAACGACACTCATTCAAAGCATTTCAGTTTCCGTGGCGCAGTGGTTAACACGCCAGCCTGCGACACGGAGTGCCCGGGTTCGATCCCCGGCCAGGTCAAGATGGAAAATGATCTTTTTCAGATTGGCCTGGGTCTTGGATGTTTATCTATATGTGTATTTGCTATAAAATATAGTATCGTTGAGTTAGTATCCCATAACACAAGTCTCGAACTTACCTTGGGGCTAGCTCAATCTGTGTGATTTGTCCGTATATATTTATTTATTATTTATTGCCGGATCTGCTCCTACTTTATTTTATCACGTGGTCGAAATTACCCACTGTTTCCAGCGGAAAGTGTTTGGCTTGCAGTTTTTTTGTGTCTGCATACGCTATGAGCGATAAATACACGCTTTTGGATACGCTAATTTTGTTCGTTCCATGCACTTTGATTTGTTTTTTCATGGAGATTTTAACTAATTACACGACTAGTAAAACAAGTAATGTTATCAGAGTTCTTGTATCTATACAATATGCTTATTAAAAAAATCCCTGTCTGATCCTTTTTCTTATTTTCGTGTCGATGTCACAAGGGATTAGATTTTGTCTCTCCAGTATGTGGCGACCCCCTATCGCTAGACATGCCTAGTTCTTTCACTCGACACACACACACACGTCATACATAAACTCATTTCCATCCTCCTCACAACCACACCCAACCCACTTACCTCCCACTCACTCACTTCTCTCACTGACATTAAAACTCACTAATATACCACTTACCTACCCAACTGTGCTTCCCATCATTAGATTTAGATTTAGTATAGGTACTACATTGTTAGTAATTAGTGTTTCTAAATAGCTCCCGAAGTGTAAGCTTTTATTTACATTTTCACAATAAATGCAAAACAACCTCAAGACGACGTGATCCGAGCGTGGGGCCTAGTTACCTGTAGCACAGGTTCCTATAGGAACCTATTTCAGGAAAAAGTCTCCAAATAAGGGTGAACAAGTCTAAATACCAAATATGTACTTAAAACTAAAAATATAGAAACTTACTAGATATAAGACTAACCTGTGTAAAGGAGAAAATAAACGTTTATTATTATATTATTATTATTACTCTGACACCACTTTCGGATGCAGTGTACAGATCATCTTTGGTGCAGCTGGAGGGGCACAAAGGGCACGAAAGGAGGTGCAACATGGTCTGGTCATCGTAACCACACTGACACTGCACTTCCTGAAGGTGTGATTTAGCCCGTCATTCCTCGGTCGCCAGAACGAAATAAAGGTAAAAAAAATTTTCCTTCGGTGACTTTATTTGAGAAGCCCTTTTTTTTTTGATTTTCACCTTCTTTTCTTACAATTCATACTTCATTAGGGATTCTGATTCCAGGATTTCAGTATAGTTCAGAGGTTCAAAATTACGCGGAATTCATACAGAAAAAAAATTAAGAAACGTCAATTTAGTTTCAGTATCACGTATAGAGCTTATAAACATGATACCTCTGAAAACAAAATAACTTACTTCATCATCATCATTTAGAGTACGTGTCACGGTCAAGGGACCATGCACACCCTGGTGTCGGAGTTCTTCGGAACCACCTTTTGGCCTCCAACGTGGTTCCTTTTAAAACTACCAAATGGCAGCCGGGACCACCGGCTTAACGTGCCTTCCGAAGCACGGAATCATCTTTATTATCAGACAATCAGGTGATTCAAGCTTGCAATGTCCTAACCAAACTGGAAACAACTAAACAAAGTATGCTTCCGGTGGGAATCGAACCCACGACCCCCGGGTCAACAGGCAAACGCCTTAACCACTGGAACATGGAGGTTGTTACTCCATGACCGACCCTTACAGATTTATTATTAGTATATTGATGATGATGATACTACAGAATATTGTTATAACGCATGTTATATAATACTCGCTTTCGCCCGCGGCTCCGCCCGCGTCAGTGTCGATCCCTCGGGAATAGTACTTTTTCCCGGGATAAAAGGTAGCCTATGTCCTTCTCCACACTCCAGAGAACTTGTATGCAAAATTTTATGATGATCGGTTCAGTAGTTACGGCGTGAAAGCATAACAAACAAACAAATAAACAAACAAACAAACCAATAAACAAACTCACTTTCGCATTTATAATATTAATTAGGATTAGGATTGTAATAATGCTTATGAAGAAACAAAACAGGCCATAACAAAATAAAGAACTTCCTTTTTTTTTTCGTCTTTTTTTGATAATTGACGGAAAACGAGCAAGCGGGTCACCTGATGGTAAAGATCACCGTTGCCCATGGACAACTGCAACACCAGGGTGTGACAGATTTGTTGTCGGCCTTTCAAGGAGTTGGGGGAAGGAAATAGGGAGGGGAGGGAAGGGGACACTCACCGAACGAAGCATAGAAGCGATAAAGCTTCTACTCAGACGTCGATTTTCTGTGAGATTGGTAGTTCCCCGGACGAGCTGGCCCATTTTGCCGGTAGCATGGCTCTACCATGTCTAATATAAACTTCCTTCTAAAATAAACAGCTTAATCCTAATCCTAATCCTAACTAATATTATAAATGCGAAAGTGAGTTTGTTTGTTTGTTACGCTTTCACGTTGTAACTACTGAACCGATCATCATGAAATTTTGCATACACGTTCTCTTGAGTACAGGAGAAGGCAACTATTACATTTGCGTTAGAGAGACGTATCCTTACTAATATTATAAATGCGAAAGTGAGTTTGTTTGTTACGCTTTCACGCCGTAACTACTGAACCGATCATCATGAAATTTTGCATACAAGTTCTCTTGAGTACGGAGAAGGCTACCTTTTATATTTTAATTTTTGGCATAGGCTAGGGATAGGAATAGTACTTTTTCACGGGATAAAAGGTATTTTATCCTGTGAAAAAGTACTATTCCCGAGGGATCGACATTGACGCGGGCGGAGTCGCGGGCGAAAGCTAGTAAGTAATAAAAGGCTAATTATAAATGAAATGGACTTAGCAACGGAGTATTATCATCTAGATGGCTTGATAAAACAGTAAATCAAAACTTTAATGCTGTCGTTAAAGAGTTAAGTTAACAACGTTTTATTGTTGAGATAGCTGCTGATGTCGTGGTTATTAAAAGGTCCGTTATGTTTTACTAAAGAGAGGTTATTCTAAAATGTGACGAGTAGTTTTATGCCAAGAATATAACATTCCGTCTCTTTTTATAGATCCACATCTATAAAAAGAGACGAGAGAAAACGAGAAGACACAAGGTATCCTTTCAAAACTTGAACTAAACTTTCAATATTTATGGGCTTTTTTGAAGTTTCATGAGAAAATGTTATATTTTATATACTTTATACAAATTATGTATTTTTTGTTACAACATGAAAATATCTTTAATTTGATACCAAACACAATATAGTTATTTTTTTAAGGTCACTTTTTTATTCTGGAGGGCGTCATTTTAAATTTGGCATGACGTCACATGGGCACCAGCGTCCGTTAGTCGTAGGCCATATAATGGTCAAGGGTCAAGTCTAACTTTATGTCATACTAGCGGTGCCCGCGACTTCGTTCGCGTAAATTTTATCCACCCGCCCTCATTTTACCACTTTAGGGGAGAATTTTGACCATTTCACCTACACACATCTTTTTTAATTGTAATCGAGAACTTATATACCTATTTTCATACCTATAAGTCCAGAAATTAGAATATTTCCATATACATTTTACCCCCCCCATTTTACTCCTTGAAAGTGGAATTTTGTCCATTTCACTTACACAGATTAATTGTCCTTTATTAATTGTAATCAAGAACTTATATACCTATTTTCATACACTTAAAAAAAAAATATCTCAAAATCGTCAATTTAGTTTCAGTATCATGTATAAAGCTTATAAACAGGATACCTCGGAAAACAAAGTTACTTACTTCATGACCGACCCTTTCAGATTTATTATTAGTATTGATGTCAAGTTGTTTAGTTCAGGTTTATAAGATGAACATAAGCGTCCTTATTGCTTCTCCGTCAGTCGGGTAAATATAATTAGCACCATCTTGGGTGATTTTATTACAATTTCACCAAAAGCAGGAAATAGTAATAGTTAAGCCGGTGGTCCCTGCTGCCACCTGGTAGTCGTTAAAGGAATCACGTCAGAGGCCGAGAGGTGGTTCCGAAGAACGCTGACACCAGGGTGTGCATGGTCGATTGACCGTGACACCTACTCGAAATGATGATGAATAATAGTTAAACGCTAATGTATATGAAAACAAACTCAGAGGTACCTTCGAGGTTATCGACCCCGAAGTGACTCCAGTGGATTTGAACCCAAAATCTGACAATTGTGGGTGTCGCTCTTAGACTAGCCGACCATGACTTCTCTAGTTTAGGCTTTTTTCAAAGCTTGAAGAAGACTCTTCCATGGTAATCTGGGAGATGTGAAAAAAACGTAGAATATACCAGCTGCTTCTCTTTCCGTTCAGATCATAAATGCTGATCGAGGGATTGGACTAAAATCTCCGAAACCATGTCAATAGGCGATGAGGCTAGCAACCCATCACTATTTTGGTTTCGTTTTCCATCTAAACGCCCTCCAACATGCTAAATGTGGCCATAAGGTCTTTATAGATCTAAGCTCTGTCTACCCCGCAGAAAAAGACGTGATATTATGCATAAATATAAATATATACGGACAAATCACACAGATTGAGCTAGCCCCAAAGTAAGTTCAAGACTTGTGTTATGGGATACTAACTCAACGATACTATATTTTATAACAAATACATATATAGATACACATCCAAGACCCAGGCCAATCTGAAAAGATCATTTTTCCATCTTGACCTGGCCGGGGATCGAACCCGGTCACTCCGTGTCGCAGGCAGGCGTGTTGACCGCTGCGCCACGGAGCTAGTCATCGATGCTGATCGAGAGGGATTGGACTAAAATCTCCGAAACCATGTCAATAGGCGATGAGGCTAGCAACCCATCACTATTTTAATTTCGTTTTCCATCTAATCGCCCTCCAAAATGCTAAATGTGGCCATAAGGTCTTTATAGATCTAAGCTCTGTCTACCTCGCAGAAAAAGACGTGATATTATGTATAAATATAAATATATACGGACAAATCACACAGATTGAGCTAGACCCTAAGTAAGTTCGAGATTTGTGTTATGGGATACTAACTAACGATACTATATTTTATAACAAATGCATATATAGATACACATCCAAGACCCAGACCAATCTGAAAAAGATCATTTTCCATCTTGACCTGACCAGGAATCGCACCCGGGCACTCTCGTGTCGCAGGTTGGCGTGTTGTCCGCTGCGCCACGGAGCTAGCCAAGTATGTAATGCATATTGAAGAAGACTTTACAAACACTTTCATCATGAAACGCTCGTCCATAACGCAGTTACTTTGAAGCGTACTTGACAAAAGGACCCAAACGCTGTTTAATACGAAAATATCTCGAAAACGTTACGGGGTATAATTTCCGAACAATAAACATCACAGTCGTCGATTTTACGACCCAGTTGAGGATTCTCGAAACTGCATTGTCATATTTGGAACATCTTTTGAATACACACGAAATTAAATTGCTTCCGTGTACGTCGCGTTTTATTTTGTTGACAACAGGCTATTTTATAGCCCATTTGTGGTGAAAAAGCCACAATAAGATCACATAATTATGAATAAATTATATTAACCGAGGAAATATTTCGTCGCTTCATACAAAATAAGTATATAGCTAGGTGTAGGTAGGAATAGTCTCTCGTAAAAGATAAAGACGTAAAACTTTATCTATTTTGACTAATTGTTTACATCGAAAACTTCTTCATATCGAGACGGGCTGAATCACCGCTTTAAGGGTAAGGCAGGGTTTTCTTTACATATTACATAGTTTATTGATGCTGGTATCTGTAAAGGCTGGGCATGTACTACATATAACTATGTGTTGTCGCAACTGGGTGTATAACTGGATATACTACTAAAATAAATAAAGATTCAAAGATCCTGGACAGTAAATGTTTATAGCGCTAATAATAAAACTTCTATTGTGTCGCGATTAGTGTCCAACATTCAGTCAAAAAAGGCAAAAGCATGCCAGTGAACGTTTAAGATTAAAGTGTAATAAAACTAATAATAAATAATTACACAAAAATAAATAAAACTAATAAGAATTATGTAATCAATGATACCTACTTTTAAAAAAAATAGTATTTTTATAATAGTGGCTGATAATATCAAAAATATTATGTTTTAAATCGTAACATCATCTTTTTGATCGTCTGATGCCTAAGCTGAACACACAAAAAACGCCGCGTTTTCGCTCACAAAGAAATTACCCGTACATTTTCATAGTTAATTAGGCATGCTCGTTTCATCTTACTTTGTCACTTTATTCGCGGAAAAATGCATTTTAAACAAAGGCAAACTGTATCAAAGGACGGTTCGGATGTAAGTGGAGCGAAACTAACAGATGATTTATCGTGAAAGTATCGTTTTACTCGTGTTTGACTCAAACATTTTTCGTTAAAAAAATCTTCCTGACATCAAGGTGTGTAAAAGGCGGCTGTCTACATTTACTTTCAATAATTTGTTTGTTGCTTCCATGCTGGTCTGGGAGAAAACTAAAAACGTTAAATGTACCAGCTGCTTCTCTTCCCGCGCAGATCGTAAAAGCCGATCGAGGGAATTATTAAATCTGACGAATCATATTGTAGGCGATGATGGCAACCCATCACTACTTTGATTCCATTTTCCACCTAACGCCCACTAACATGCTAAACGTAGCTTTTAGGTCTTAAAGACGTAGGCTCTATTTAACCCGCAAGGGAAAAAAATACTATGTATGTATAAACTTTGTTTAAGAAGGTCCTAGTCGTTCTAATTAGCATATTTATTTTAATAGTCTACACTACTTTTATACCGCGTGATTTTCATTTCAACCTCTGAACTATATTGAAATCCTGGAATCAGAATCCCTTATGGAATATAGAATTACAAGAAAAAATTTGAAACCGCAAAAATAATTAGGCTTCCCGTAATTGAAATACAGTAAAACAAATTGTTAATCAAAGCTTCCTGTACGAAGTCGCCGATCAGCAGGACGAATTTCTATGGAAGGTTTCGTTTTTACCTTTTTTTCGTGCAAATATGCAATTCTATATTCCATGAGGTTTCACGTTAAAAATCACGCTGCTTATCAAAGGGGGTAGTATGGATTATAATTTACTAGCTTTCGCCCGCGGCTCCGCCCGCGTCAATTTCGATCCCTCGGGAATAGTACTTTTTCCCGGGATAAAAAGTAGCCTATGTACTTTTCCGCACTCCAAAGAACTTGTATGCAAAATTTCATGATGATCAGTTCAGTAGTTTTGGCGAGAAAGCGTAACAAACAAACAAACAAACAAACTCACTTTCGCATTTATAATATTAGTAAGGATAAGGATAAGGATTTTTCTTCCAACTACGCTGCAATCGTATCTTAAATGCACTACATATCCAGCACAAAGCGAAACTTTGCTACTCTAGAGCAGAAAAACGGTACGAAAATGACTGCACTGTTTAGTTTATTTTTTTTAATCGCGGGGCCATAAGTGTCACCTGTCACAAAAAAGGTTGGCCAACCTGACGGCTGTATGTAGAGATGTGTGTATTACTTGAAAATAATACTGGCCATAAAGAAAAAACCGGCCAAGTGCGAGTCGGACTCGCGCATGAAGGGTTACGTACCGTTATATATAAAACGGCAAAAAAATCATGTCTGTTGAATGGGAGCCCCTTTAAAATTAATTTTATTTTGATTTATTTATTTTTAAAGTGAATATATAGCTAAATATTCTGTGATGTCAATATCAAGCAAAAAAATCACGTTTGTTGTATACGAGCTCCCACAGACAGACAGACGGAAAGCGGAGCGAAATTAATAGGGTCCCGTTTTTACCCTTTGGGTACGGACTCTAAAAAAGACGGGAATGTAAACAATTCATTTTCACTAATTGTAATTTATCTTCAGTTTTGTTTTTCACATACCTACTTTTCTTGTAGTAGTTGAAAGAAAAGCAGATTATGCACCTCGCATTATGCACCTCACATTATCTTATATTGCACTCGTGCTTTTTGGAAATAAGCTAAGATTTCCAAATAAGCACTCAGTGCAATAATAAATTACTTTCTGCTTTGTGCAACAATCTACTATTGTTTATTAAGAAAGCCAACATCGTTACAAATTAATTAACAGTCATAAACACTGTTATATAGCGTGTAAATTTGATGACCAAGTACAAAGACGCCCAACGTATGCCTGTTTCCATCATCATCATCATCATATCAGCCGCAAGAAGTCCACTGCTGAACATAGGCCTGTCCCAACGATTTCCAAAATGATCGGTTGGAAGCGTCTTGCATCCAGCATTTCCCTGCGACTTTGGTCAGGTCGTCCGACCATCTGGTCGGGGGGTGTCCCACGCTGCGCTGTTTCCATATGCAGATCGATTAACTTGCAATGAAATAATGTCGGTATCTTTTGCGTCCTGGGTCTTGGTTATCATTATCATCATTCATCATCATCATCATCAGGTCCTTTTTAGTCTCTACTACAGGACCTCAACCCTCTCTGTACTACTACGTTACTTGGCCAGAGCAGCCAGAGGCCTTGGCCTACACTCTCCACGCTGGCCAGACAGGTTGGAGAGGTTTCTTAGATGTTTATAAGCTTTGTTTAGCTTGTATTTCCTAAGTCGCCTTCTACGACATCCACGGGAAGTCTTGGAGTGGTCCTATTCTACTCTGCCGGATACCACACAGCTATCATAAATTATCATCATTACATAGTATAAAACAAAGTCGCTTCCCGCCGTCAGTCCGTCCATATGTATGCTTAGATCTTTAAAACTACGCAACGGATTTTTATGCGGATTTTTTTAATAGATAGAGTGATTCAAGAGGAAGGTTTATATGTACATTGCACCCGTGCGAAGCCGGGGTCCGAGTCGCTAGAGTTCATATAAGAGACAACGACGTAAGATATATTTTTCCTTTTATGTGTTAAAGGGCAACGTTTCTGATATAAGTAGAGCAAAACTAACAGATGATTTACGATGGAAATATCGCTTACATCGTAAACCGTCCAGCACCCGACATTTTCTGCTACATAAATCTTCCTTGCAGTGCATTGCACTAACTCAATATTTGATAAAGTTAAAGGGCAACTGAAAAATATTATGTAAGGCAAGGATCTAGGAATTTTATAGACTGGTAACAGTCTCCGTGGTCCAGTGGTTAAAGCGTTCGCCTGTAGACCCGGAGGTCGTGGGTGCGATTCCCGTGGGAAGCATACTTTTTTAGTTTTGGAACAACAAAAAAGTAGGTTTGGTTAGGACATTTCAGCCTTGAATCACCTGATTTTTTGATTCCGTGCTTTGGAAGTCACGTAAACTGTTGCTACGGACACTTGTGATCACCCATCCCCGTAGGAACCGTACCCAAAATTGCTTTACATGCGTAAGCACGGATACTGCTTACGCCGACTGGGCCATGGAGCCCCTCACTCCACTAAAAATCTACATTGTTCTCTGAATTACTATGTCAGCCACTATCAATGCGCGCGTGAAAAATACTATCTTATCCGAGAAATACTATATGTATATCGTCGATGTAAGCAAAGAAAATATGAAAATAATGTAAGCTACTGAAACGCCGAGATTCTTGCTCGCTTCTGTTTCGATCACAAGGCAACCGACCAAACCTAATCAACCCTCTGGAGCCATGCTGTTTTTGGTATATTGGGGGTTTCGCCCAGAGTTGGGGATGCACGGCATTTAAAAAAGGTGAATTAATTTATTAGAAGCCTTCCCATTTTTCCGTGGCTTAATTATGAAATCAGAGGTTGGAAAATATAAATGGCTTGACTTGTAATTCCCCTCTGATCCCTCTGATGACACAATGCTACTACAGGATCAGCTGCCGAAAATGTTGCAATACAAAAACCTGCTAAGTACGCCTGTCTAAAACCTGCCTATATTTTTGTGCCGGTAGCTTTTGAGACCACGGGTGCTTAGGGGTTCTGGAGCAAGGGCCTTTGTCAAAGAGTTGAGGCGTCGTGTTGCTGAACGAACCAACGATAGTTGATCCGTATCGTATTTGGTTCAGAGGCTTTCCATAGCGATTAAAAGGGGATATGCTGTAATGTTGTTTATTTAATTAAAACCAAGTGATGGCACGATAACACTTTTATTAATATTGTTTCACAAATAGATGCCTATGAGCTCCGTCTCTCCGTTAATGTGGCAGACGCCCTTACAATCCACAGAATACACATATTTCTCTGAAGGCCGTGACATTGACACATTGTTGACATTGACATGTCTCGATACTACATCCTCCTCCTTTCCAAAACCAAAACAAACAAAAAGATATTTAATGAGGGAAAAACAATAACAAGAATATTAACCTTTTTGTAAATTAAGCTAGGTTAAATTAATGTTTTAACACTAACTAAAAATTAACAAAGTCTTTAACATTTGTTTACTTAATCTACTATATTCTCCTCCTTTCCAAAACCAAAACAAACAAAAGATATTTAAATGAAACAATAACAAGAATATTAACCTTTTTGTAAATTAAGCTAGGTTAAATTAATGTTTTAACACTAACTAAAAATTAACAAAGTCTTTAACATTGTATACTTAATCCACTTTCGGAAAGATCACTAAAAGTAGCTTGAACACATCCTATTTGTCCCTGAGATGAGATGTTCAAAAGATAACAAATTATTTTCATACACACATAATACTTATTTTTACTAAGTACAATTTTTTAAATCCCTATAATCCTTAGAGTCTACACATTCAATGCTGAAGCCACCAGACTATTGAGAACGCATATGATATGAAGTCCTTGTATAAATACTCCTATTATTATCCTTTATGTCATAGGATCTATAGTTGTTATTATTTACAATTTGACCTAAACTCCATTTATTAATATTAGGCTCTTTCTTAAACCACACATACTCATTTAACTTAAAACTAGGCTTAGATCTTGCAGTTCTATTGTAATTACTTACATTTCTATTAACTACTTTGGCAAAATCAGTCTTTACATTATCATTCATTTTAGGTTTGAGGTACTGGTGTGTTACCGGTAATTTGGTTTTTAAATTTCTGTTCATTAACAATTGGGAGGGTGAAAATATTGTACCAGACACAGGTGATGACCTGTACTGAAGTAATGCTAGCCTGTAATCAGATTTATCTTCAAAACATTTATTCATCAATTTTTTAGCAATCTGTACTCCCCGTTCTGCCATACCATTTGACTGAGCATATCTCGGACTAGAGTAAGTGAACCTAAATCCCCATTCAGAAGCAAACTTCCTACACTCTAATGAGTCAAATGGAACATGATCTGCTACTATTTCAGATGGTATACCAAAACAAGAAAAAATATCTATTAGCACATTGATAATGCTTTGTGATGACTTACTAGAAATTAATCTTATATCTAACCACTTTGACATATAGTCGTAAATTATCAGATAATTTTTCCTTCTGAAATCCATTATATCTATTCCTAATTTGGAAAAAGGCAAAGATGGTACCTCATGTGGCATTAAAGGTTCCTTAATGTTGTTATTTTGGTAAGTTTGACAAACAATACATTTTTTAACTAGATTTTCTACATGACAGTCAATTTGTGGCCAGTAATATAACATTCTACATTTTTGTTTCATTTTTGTCATGCCTAAATGACCCTCATGTAATTTATTCAAAATTGTTATTCTTAATGATTTAGGTATTACAAGCCTGTCCTTCATAAAAATTAATTCTTGATCTACTGATAAATCTTGACGACATTTGTAATAAACTTTTAAATAATCAGGTACATTCTTATTTTCTGGCCAACTATTGTTAATAAATTCTTTCAGTTTACAAAGTTCTTCATCTTGTAAAGTTTCTGTTATTAAGTTTTTCTTTTTTTCTTCCGTACATTGTAATTGAGAGGCAAGTCCAATGCAGTGTACAACTTCATACATATATGACTCATCTTCATCTACTTCATCTAGATATGACCGCGATAATAGATCTGCAATGTGCATGGATTTACCTTTCATGTACTTAAAGTCTATGTCATATTTTAACAATTTTAATTTCAGTCTTTGCAGCCTGACGGAGGGAATTTCATGCAGACCCCTTTTTAATATAGTTTCCAATGGTTTATGATCATTAAAAACAAGACACTTTTTTCCATAAACATAGTAGTGAAATTTTTTAGTAGCCCAAACCACACTAAGTAATTCTTTTTCAATCTGTGAGAAATTTCTCTCCGCCTCTGTCAAGCTTCTAGACGCATATGTTACAACTTTACCATTTTGCATTAGACAACATCCTAAACCATTTTGACTAGCATCACACTGTATGGAAATAGGTAAAGAGCTGTTGAAATTCTGTAAAACAGGTGCATTCGTGATACATTTTTTAATATTTGAAAAACAATTTTCATGTGTTTCAGTCCATAACCAAGTTACATCCTTTTTTAGTAGAGATTGTAATGGAGCACTTATTTCAGCTAATTTGCTAATAAATTTTCTTAAATAGTTAATCATACCCAGAAATATTTGTAGCTCTTTTTTATTTTTTGGACTTTTCATTTCCAAAATAGCCTTAATACGATCTGGATCAATCTTCATTCCTTCCTCAGAAAAGATATGACCGAAAAATTTGACTTCCTTTAATTTATACTGAAATTTTCGTTTGTTGAATCTGACATTATGTAATTGTGCACGTTCAAAAACTTGTTTTAATATCTTATCATGCTCAAAATCGTTTTCTGCACAAATTAACAAATCATCGCAGTAAATTACAACGCCTTCAATGTCTCCGAATATGCTCTCACTGTATTTTTGAAAAATTTCTGGTGCAACAGACAATCCAAAGGGCAATCTCAAAAATTTATAACAGCCGATCGGGCTGGAGAACGTACACAGGTCTGTTGAATTACTTGCAAGTCGGATATTATAAAACCCATCAGACAGATCAACAACAGAAAATACAGACTTATTACTTAATTTAGCTATCAACTCCTCTAAGGTAGGAATAAGATGATATTCCCTAATCAAAACTTTATTTAATTCTTTGGGATCTAAACATATTCTTAAATTTCCATCACTTTTTTCTACTATGACAAGATTACTTACAAAAGACTTGGGATGTTCTACCTTCTCAATAATCTGGTGCTTCTCGAGGCTCTTTAATTTAGTTGCCAGACGATCCATCAGTGCCAGCGGGACACGGCGTGGTGGCCTTACAACTGGTTGAGCGCCTGGTTGAATGTGTAGCTCCAAAGGTGTTCTGAATTCCCCAATTCCCTGGAAAAGTTTTAGGTTTTCATTAATCATTTTATCTTTTTCTGTAATACTACTACTGGTGTGCTTAATGCTGCAAACCAAATTACAATTATTTTTATTTAATAAATTTAATTTTAGTAAAGTGTCTAAACCCAAAATTGGCCTGACCAATTCTTTAATAATTATAAATTTTTCACTGAATTTAATATTATTGTGAAACAATGTTAAAGTCCTAGTGCCCAATGGTTTTATCCTACTTCCTCCAAAGGCTTCCAACACAATGTTAGTCTCAGACCACTTAGGACTATCATCATCGACTAATTTTCTTAATTCCCTCAAGGACATTACGTTGACCTGTGACCCAGTGTCACACTTAAAAGAAACTTTTTTATTTTCAACTCTTAAGAGTTGAAGCCATTCATTATTTTTTAAGTTAATTGTATTCCCAATTGAGTGGCACACCTTAACTAGTCATAAATCCTGCACTAAATTACTTTCATCGGTCTCATCAATATTGTCATTAATATTTATACTTTGTACTGTTTTGTTCTTACACCCAGAAGCAAAATGATTTAATTTATGACAGATCAAACAACTCTTACCATATGCCGGACATTGTCTCGGGCCATGTTCCCGATTACATTTAAGACAATGATATTTCTTATTAATATTATTGTTATTTCTACTAGACCATTTACTACCCAAATTATTGGTATACTTAGCTTCTCGATTTGCTGAAACGTTAGGCTGCTCGCTTTGTGTTGAGACTGCATCTACCGCCAACAGGAACTCCGGTTGTTTTTGTATGACCTTTGCATGTTGTTTAGACAGCTCAGCTGCACGGCATATGCTGATTGTTTTATCCAGGGTTAACTCGCTGATTTCTAGAAGCTTCTGTTGTAGTTTATTGTCATGTATGCCCATGACAATGCGATCCCTCAGCATTCTGTCTTCAAGTTCTCCAAAATTGCAATTTTTTATTAATTTTCTCAGGCTTGAAAAAAATACATCGAAAGTCTCTCCATCCTCTTGTTTCTTGTTATTGAAGTAGAAGGTGTTAATGACCTCGTTTTGTTTCGGGGTAAAGTAGTCGTCCAGTGCTTTTACGACGCTCTCGTACTTGGGGTTGTCCTCATCTTTTTTCAATATATTAAAATACAAATCTTGTGTGTCCGGGCCTATCGCATTCAGCAAGATGGCTGCTTTCCGGGTTTCCGACAGCTTGTCGAAACCAGCCGCAGAAAGAAAAATTTTAAATTGCTGTTGAAATTTTTTCCATCTCGGCAACAGATCATCCATTGAGTCCAACGCCAGTGGCTGAGGCATTTTATATTCGACCATGTTTGGCATGATTTCTTGATCTTCCGCCATGCGGCGTGTACCACTTCCAAGAAATAAAAATCCTAACCTTTCTTGTGAATCCTCGCTTTCTTCTATTCTTTATTCTTGGAGCGTTTCTTCGTTTTACGACTGCGCCATGTAATGTTGTTTATTTAATTAAAACCAAGTGATGGCACGATAACACTTTTATTAATATTGTTTCACAAATAGATGCCTATGAGCTCCGTCTCTCCGTTAATGTGGCAGACGCCCTTACAATCCACAGAATACACATATTTCTCTGAAGGCCGTGACATTGACACATTGTTGACATTGACATGTCTCGATACTACATATGCTGCCAGTATAATGGGTACTTTTGGTCCAGGGACGATGCGGGGCGGTCTTTTAGATTGAGTATTTTTAGACGAAGCTTGTTGCTGCTTAATTTTTGTACCATGAAATAAATTTAATAAATTCCCTTTTTAATGTGCCTAAGACTAATAACTAAGGAGGAACTAAGAAACTAAAAGTTTCTTATAGTTTCTAAGTTCCTTTAACTAAGAATCTAAACGTTTCTTAGTGGAGCTAAAATTAAGAAGATGTTGAACTAAATTTTGCCAACGCAACGTTCGGATTTTATCAAACGTAACGAATTATTAACAAAACAATAATTCAGAGTAATGCCCGAACAGTCACATTAAATGAAGTTATCAAATGGTGTGTGGTTACGTTAAAAATTACACTTCATGCAAAAATACCACAAACAGGGAGCTTACTACAAAATGGAGATTGCATTTACATCTTGCTACTTTCTTATTTCACGCGGAATGACCACCGATTCGACGTGCAAGAGTATATTATAAAGAAGAACCTCAATTTATTGGTTGTTTGTTTTCTTTTAAACAATCTTCCGTTTTAGGTTTCCGTACCCAAAGGGAACCCTTAATAAGCCTACTGATGTTCGTCCGTCCGTCTGTCACAGGGCGTCATCTATTGAACCGTAATATGTAGATACTTGTTAATTTCAAATACCTATTATTTTTATCTAGTGCCGCTTTAACAAACAATGATAAAAACAAAATAAGGTTAATAATTAAAGTCCCATATAATAAACGCGTTCTTTCGGCATTTTATTCTTGATTTTATCAAAGTTGCTGCTTTTTCGTTACTGAGTCATCAAAGACAAAAAACTCAAAAGAGTTTAGTTAACCTCATAAAAGAAGTCGCTTGGAAGTAGTTTAAAATGTACTTATACATCCTACATACATAGATCAGAGTCCCCATACAAGCAACGTGGATTTTGTAGAAAAATATTGTACGGTGGTATGCAACCGTTGGTGTGTGTGCTAATGCGACTGATACTAGGCCAGTTTCATTTGTAGTTATATTTATGGCATAGAAGATGTTATGTATGATAAAGTCAGTTAGATCAATCTATCAATCTTTAATGACATCTTCTATGCCATAAATATACCTACAAATAAAACTGGCCATGTGTTAGTCGCAATAGACAACACACCAATGACTATCCAACTTGATGATTGCCACTTCGAATCGATAATTAAGAGTAATCAGCATGGAGCCCGATAGTCCAGTGGGTCTAAGCATTATTAGCGCTTGCTTAAGTGAAACAACGCTTGGCGTGGTCCTCACTGGGATGGGTGACCGCAAGTGGCATAAAAATATCTCGATCTCCTTCCTGCTTCGCAAGGCACGTTAAGCCATTGGTCCTTATAGATGGTTGGTAGTCGTTAAGCTATGTTAGATACTTTTAGGAAGCTTGAAAAATCAGACGCCAGAGTTGGCCTCTTACACCCACGGAAAACATAATAAACAAACAAGAGTAATCAAGGGAAACCAAGTTCAATATGCCTCCATTTGCTTTTAAGCTCTTTGATCTTGCACAAAAGTGAGTGACACTCATTATTCTCCTCAAAGTTATTTATTTATCCCTTTAAAGCATTGCCAATTATGAAAACATCATTAAGGTCAGGCGCGACGAGGAACAGACGAACGGACAAGAAAAATGATCCCGGGAAAATATGGCTTGCTTTGAACTAACTAGTCACGGATGGACAGTCATTTTAACCGGCAAAATTCATTTTTGCTAGTAGCTTGAATGGGCCGGCTCGTCCGGGGAAGTACCACACTCTCACAGAAAATCGACGTTTGAGTAGGAGCTTTACCGCTTCTATGCTTCGTTCGGTGAGTGAGAGAGCCGGAGGCCCATCCCTCTCCCATTTCCTCCCCCTATGTCCTTTCCCCAATTCCTTGAAAGGCCGGAAACGCTGCTGTTACACCCTGGTGTTGCAGTTGTCCATGGGCACCGGTGGTCGCTTACCATCAGTTCTCACTTGCTCGTTTGCCGCCCTATAACATAAAAAAAGAAAGTAAAATAAACATCATCAACACCTTAGCCGCACGAAGTCCACTGCTGGACATAGGCCTCTCAGGGATTTGCAGAACGACCAGTTGAAAGCGGCCTGCATCCATCATTTCCCTGCGACATTGTTTAGGTTGTCCGACCACCTGGTCAGTGTCCGAACTTTCTGCCCCATCGGCTATTGGTGCCCCACCCATTGCCACTTCAAAAAGCTAATCCGCTGAGCTATAACGGTAACTTTTGTTCTTCAACGTAAAATAAACGTTGAGTGAAAAGCATGGAATAATTGATATCTCCAAAGGTTTTTGACTTACCTCATTACAATACTTTATCATCATAAAATCTCAATAACAAGATAAACATAAAAATGGTAAACAATATGCAGTGCATAGGCCTCGGAGTCACCGGCCGGTCATTAGCTCCGGCATAATTTTTTAAGACAATGCCCTTAGCGTCTACACGCCGGGATGCGTAAATATTTTACAAGAATTTTGATTCTGAGAAACGGCATTTAATCTGTGCACCTGCAGTCAAGGATATAATTCTTTATTCTACATATTTGGCGAGCTACGTGGCGCAGTGATTAACACTGCCCGCGACACGAGGGTGCTCGGGTTCGGTCAGGTCAAGATGGAAAATTTTCTTTTTCAGGTTAGCCTAGGTCTTGGATGTTTATCTATATACGTATTTGTTATAAAATATAGTATCGTTGAGTTAGTATCCCATAACACAAGTCTCGAACTTACTTTGGGCAAAGAAATACACTACGCTTTGGGGCTATATAGCTCAATCTGCGATGTGTTTGTGTATATTTGTAATCGTCATCATGATCAAGTCTTTTTAGTCTCTACTACAGGAGCATGACCTGTACTACCGGAGCCAAATTTGGCCAGAGCAGACAAAGGATTTGGCCTACACTCTCCTCGCTGGCTAGACGGGTTGGAGAGGTCTCATTGATGTTTTTGAGCTTTGTTTAGCTTGTATTTCCTCTTACGACCTGCATGGGAAGAAGGAGTGGTCCTTTTCTACTCTGCCGGAAACCACACGGCTATATTTGTAATGGATTAACTCAAAAATTACTGGACCTATTTTGTGAATTCTTTCACCTTGAAAAAAACTACGTTATCAGCAAGGAGCATAGGTTTATACAAGGGCTGGGAATTACCTCGCTCAAAGGATAAACTAAAACTTACTTTTATTCTCTACACTACACTCATTCATACTCTCTAACACTACACTAACATCTGACAGACCCACACACATACACACACACACACATACAGACACAAATCTTACACTAACACCTACCTGTGCTCCCCGACTCAGACTAAGTAGTATGCGTTATATAATAGATATTGAAAGACCCTGCCTACACTTTTTGTATCCAGTCTACATGCCTTCAAGACTAAGTGATCCGAGGGAGGGGTCATTTGTAGCACAGGTTCCAATAGGAACCTATTTCAAGGACTAGTCTCCAAACAAAGAGAACAAGTCGCAACACCAATTGAATAACCATAGTTCTTCCCATACTTTTAAGACTTACCCTTGTTAAGGGCCCGCCATAGGCAATGCGGCGTAGTGGTACAAAAACGGATGGTCTAAACGCGTTGATTACTTTGATATTTTCGTTTTTGAAGAATATTAAAGGGTTTTTCAACAAAAAAAAAATCATGGTGGCTGCCTTATCTGTAACGCAGTTATAATTAACAGTTTCGAGGTTAATTTTAATGTATCTATTGAATACTGCTGTATACCGAGTAAATTAGACGTGATTTGGAGGCAACTTTGCAATGTTTTTCTATCGAGAAAATTTAACGCAATCGTGTTTTTGAGTCACATAGTTAACAGAGTTAGTCCTGAACTTGGCTGCATTTTTATTTCAACTTGAGTATTTCATTATTATTGATATTACAGTCAATCACACAAAGCAGTGTGAGGTAGTACGGGCCCTTAAAGAGAAAATAAACAATATTATTTGATATAGGCATTGCCGTTCAATGTGGCAATACTCCCAGCCTTTTGGGAACGTTGCCGTGGGGTGACGGTTTGTAGAAACTATATAATTTTAAGTTTTTATTAGTAATATAAGTAAGTAAGCAGTTTTAATTATTATTAGTGTTCATCATCATTTCGAGGAGGTGCCACGGTCAATCGACCATGCACGTATTGTAGTATTTATAAAGGCGGATATAATATAATGTAATAAATAAATATAGGCTATATTTTATTGAAGAAAATAGAATCTGTACGAAAAAATATCGCATTAATGTAATATAAGGTATAAAAAAATGACTACGTCATTATTGAGTCAATGCTGCTAAAATTAGCATTCCCTTAGACTTTCGCCGATTCCCTCAGTTAGTTTCTACGTTCTGCGCTGGAAGATAAGCAGTTGGTATATTAATAGATTTTAGGGTTCCGTACTCATAGGATAAAAACGGGACCCTATTAATATCGCTTCGCTGTCCGTCTGTCCGTCTGTCTGTCTGTCCGTCTGTCCGTCTGTCCGTCTGTCCGTCTGTCCGTCTGTCCGTCTGTCCGTCTGTCCGTCTGTCCGTCTGTCCGTCTGTCCGTCTGTCCGTCTGTCCGTCTGTCCGTCTGTCCGTCTGTCCGTCTGTCCGTCTGTCCGTCTGTCCGTCTGTCCGTCTGTCCGTTTGTCCGTCTGTCCGTCTGTCCGTCTGTCCGTCTGTCCGTCTGTCCGTCTGTCCGTCTGTCCGTCTGTCCGTCTGTCCGTCTGTCCGTCTGTCCGTCTGTCCGTCTGTCCGTCTGTCCGTCTGTCCGTCTGTCCGTCTGTCCGTCTGTCCGTCTGTCCGTCTGTCCGTCTGTCCGTCTGTCCGTCTGTCCGTCTGTCCGTCTGTCCGTCTGTCCGTCTGTCCGTCTGTCCGTCTGTCCGTCTGTCCGTCTGTCCGTCTGTCAGTCTGTCCGTCTGTCAATCAGTCCGTCTGTCCGTCTGTCTGTCTATCTGTCTGTCTGTCTGCCCGTATGTCTGTCTGTGTGTCCGTCTGTCACCATGCTAAATTTTAAAGAACCGTAATAGTTAGACATTTAAAATTTACACAGAAGATGTATGTTTATTGCCGCTATAACAACAAATACTTAAAAGCAAAGTAAAATAAATATTTAAGGGGGCTCTCACTCTCAGCCCTTCACTTTAAAAATAAATAATTAAGTAAAAATATATACTAATATTATACAGCTGAAGAGTTTGTTTGTTTGTTTGAACGCGCTAATCTCAGGAAGTACTGGTTCAAATTTAAAATTTCTTTTTGTGTTGGATAGTCCATTTATCGAGGAAGGCTTTAGGCTATAAATCATCACGCTGCGACCAATAGGAGCGAAGCATCAATAAAAAATGTTTTGTAAACGGGGGAAAATTATTCATTTATACTAATTAATTCATCATCATCATCATATCAGCCGAAAGAAGTCCACTGCTGGACATAGGCCTCCCCCAATGATTTCCAGAATGACCGGTTGGAAGCGGCCTGCATCCAGCGCCTCCCTGCGACCTTTGTCAGTTCGTCCGACCACCTGGTCGGTGGGTGTCCGACGCTGCGCTTGCCGGTACGTGGTCGCCATTCCAGAACCTTTCTGCCCCATCGGCCATCGGTTCAACGCGCTATGTGCCCCGCCCACTGCCACTTCAAAGAACTAATCCGCTGAGCTATGTCGGTGACTTTTGTTCTCCTCATTTCTGATTCGGTCTCGTAGAGAAACACCGAGCATAGCCCTCTCCATAGCTCTTTGGGTGACCTTGAGCTTTCTTATGAGGCCCATAGTAAGGGACCACGTCTCTGAGCCGTAAGTCATCACTGGTAACACACATTGATTAAAGACTTTTGTCTTTAGGCACTGAGGTATTGCGGACGAAAAGACAGTGCGGAGCTTCCCGAACGCTGCCCAGCCGAGTCGGATTCGTCGAAAGACCTCGTCCTTAAAGCCGGAACTGCCTGCCTGGATCAACTGTCCTAGGTAGACATATTGGTCTACAACTTCAAGGGTGGAGTTCCCAACATAAACCGGTGACGGCATAACATGGACATTCGACATGATCTTCGTTTTGTCCATGTCTATTTTAAGGCCCACCTGCTGTGAAACTCCATTGAGGTCATTGAGCATGGTACTTAAGTTCTCCAGCGATTCCGCCATGACAACGATATCGTCGGCAAATCTAAGGTGAGTGATATACTCGCCATTAATGTTGATGCCAAATCCTCTCCATTCCAGGAGCTTGAAGGCATCTTCCAAAGCAGCAGTGAACAGTTTCGGAGAAATGACGTCTCCCTGTCTCACGCCTCTCTGCAGTGGAAAAGCCCTCGTGCTCTGCTCCTGTACTCGGACTGACATAGTGGCGTTTCTGTATAAACACTTCAACACTTCGATATACCGATGGAGAGACTGAAGCACAGCCCATGTTTCGATCGAATCAAAGGCCTTCTCATAGTCCACAAACGCTAAGCATAGTGGCCGGTTATACTCCTTGGTCTTTTGTATAACCTGCCGCAGCGTATGGATGTGGTCTATGGTACTGAAGCCTTTTCGGAATCCAGCTTGTTCGGGAGGCTGGAAGGCATCAAGCCTGTTAGCGAGACGATTCGTGATAACCCTCGAAAACAGCTTATAGACGTGGCTCAGGAGCGTGATGGGTCTATAGTTCTTTAGTAGAGTATTGCACCCTTTTTAAAGAACAGAACCACCACGCCCCTGTTCCAAGCCTCTGGCTTCACGCCCTCGAGCAAAACGGAATTAAAGAGCCTCTGAACTAACTACTAATTAATTATATTAATAGAACTTGCCGCGGACGAAGTCGCGGGCAACAGCTAGTTAATACATATTAAAGGGGGGCTTCCATACAAAATACATGATTTTTTGCCATTTTTTTTACGGAATCCTTAGTGCGCGAGTCCGACTCGCACTTCGCCAGTTTTTCTTTTCACGTAAATGTGCCTCGTATCTCTGTGTAAAGTTACACTAATGCGTAGTACCACAATTAGGTCAACAAACGTGTGCTATTTTCGTATCATTGTTCTATAACACATGCATTCATATTAATTTCAAATACACGGGTCAATTGCATACAAAACAAATCAAGGATGCATCCCTGAACCACTGAACTTTGTATGATTATTAATTATTTATCAGCATTGGTATTTATAACTCTATTCATATGCATTTCGAGAAAATTAATACATTGGTTCGTACGAATTATTGTTTGTTTTTCGTTTGTGCAAGTGGCCGATAATGGTGACAGATTTCAAAGCTGCCTAAAAGCATCTGATTGATAATTAAAGTCATACTCACATAGGCTAGCTCCGTGGCGCAGCGGTCAACACGCCAACCTGCAACACGAGAGTGCCCGGGTTCGATCCCCGGCCTGGGTCTTGGATGTGTATCTATATATATATGTATCCTTATCCTTACTAATATTAAAAATGCGAAAGTGAGTTTGTTTGTTTGTTTATTTGTTTGTTTGTTTGTTTGTTACGCTTTCACGCCGTAACTACTGAACCGATCATCATGAAATTTTGCATACAAGTTCTCTGGAGTTCCGAGAAGGACATAGGCTTTTTATCCCGGGAAAAAGTTGTTACTGTTCCCGAGGGATCGACATTGACGCGGGCGGAGCCGCGGGCAAAAGCTAGTTTGTTATAAAATATAGTATCGTTGAGTTAGTATCCCATAACACAAGTCTCGAACTTACTTTGGGGCTAGCTCAATCTGTGTGATTTGTCTGTTTTTATTACTAGCTTTCGCCCACGGCTCCGCCCGCGTCAATGTCGATCCCTCGGGAATAGTACTTTTTCCCGGGATAAATGGTAGCCTATGTCCTTCTCTGTACTTCAGAGAACTTGTATGCAGAGAATTTCATGATGATTGGTTCAGTAGTTACGGCGTGAAAGCGTAACAAACAAACAAACAAACAAACAAACAAATAAACAAACAAACAAACTCACTTTCGCATTTTTAATATTAGTAAGGATTATTATTTTATACTAGCAGTGCCCGCGACTTCGTCCGCGTACAACTTACCACGTCTTATCATGACATGAGAAAAATAAGTAGCATATCCTGTGTCCTGTATGCCTAAATGTATATCTACCGAGTTTCATAAAATTAAGTTAATTCGTTTATGAGTTGTGGAAGAACATAGGTACATACATACATACATACAGAAAAAAAGTCTAAAAATAATCAATTTAGTTTCAGTATCATGTATAGAGCTTATAAACACGATATCTCTGAAAACAAAGTAACTAACTCCATGACCGACCCTTACAGATTTATTATTAGTATTAATAATTGTGACAGCCGGGGCTAAACAAATCCTCTGCTTCTATTTTTACTTCTTGATACGACATGACAGCAGCCTTCTCCATAATTTGGTCAACAAAACTCTTCCTTGATCTTCCTGGACCCATCTTTCCCTTACCTTACCCTGTAGTATATTATTAAGAAGGCATCACGTCGCATCTCAACTGACCAATAATACTATCCTTTCTATTTTCTATTAAGTTCATCAGTCTTCCTTTTTCTCCAACAATTTCCTGCAAATGTTTTTCTCCATCCTTCTTTAGCACTACATTTTAAATGAAGATAATTTCAACATTAAATTATTGCCAAGGATCTTAAATCAACCTGTGTATCTCTTGTATAGGCATGTAACATCCTCGTCTTCAAAGTCACTTACCATCAGGTGAGATGGGAGACAAATGCCTACTTCAATACTTAGTAAAAAAACCTGTATACCTCAACTAATATTATAAATGCGAAAGTAAGTTTGTACGCTTCCACGTCTTAACTACTTAACCAATCATCGTTGTAAATTTGATAATTTGCATATGCGTTGTCTAAGGTACGGAGAAGGGCATAGGCTATCTATCATCCAGGTAAAAAATACATTCGAACGGAGCCGCGGGCGAAAGCTAGTCACTGAATATTTTTGGATACGCTTTTTCAGTACAAAACGCCGATAATTAAATAAATATATAAGGACATATCACACAAATTGAGCTAGCCCCACAGTAAGTTGTGAACTTGTGTCGTGGGATACTAACTCAACAACAACTATATTTTATAATAGATAGTTATATAGATAAACATTCAAGACCCAGGTCAATCTGAAAAAGATCGTTTTCCATCATGACCTGACCGGGGATCGAACCCGGGCACTCTCGTGTCGCAGGATGGCGTGTTAACCACTGCGCCACGGAGTTCGCCTAAAGCACCACTCACCGATACAGGACATAAAATATAGTTTGATTCAAAATTGAAAGCCAAACAGGCTAGTTCTATTGGTGTTGGCCAAAGTCCAACAGATGAACATTATACCGGTGGAAAACCAAATTTTAAACCTTACGCGATTTGAAGGCATTTTTCTGTTTCATCATCATCAGGTCCTTTTTAGTCTCCACTACAGGAGCACGACCCTCTCTGTACTACTAGAGCCATACTTGGCCAGAGCAGCCAGAGGACTTGGCCTACACTCTCCACGCTGGCCAGACGGGTGGGAGAGGACTCTCAGATGTTTATAAGTTTGTTTAGCTTGTATTTCCTAAGTCACCTTCTACGACATCCACGGGAAGAGTTGGAGTGGTCCCATCTACTCTGCCGGTTACCACACGGCTATTTTTCTGTTTATTCAAGTTTATATGCCTGTCTAACCAATTTAAAAAATTTCGTCCGTCACATACATACATATTATCACGCCTTTATGCCTTACGGGGTAGACAGAGCCTAAAGTCATAAGACCGAAAGGCCACGTTTAGCGTGTTGGTGGGCGTAAAGGTGGAAAACGGAATCAAAATAGTGATGGGTTGCTAGCCGCATCGCCTATTAACATGATTCCTCAGATTTTACCCATTCCCTCGATCGATTTCTACGATCTGCGCGGGAAGAGAAGCAGCTGGTACATTCTACGTTTTTTTTTCTTTTCTCCCAGACCAGCATGGAAGAGAATAAATTCTCTTTCAATATATATGTATTTTATTATATTTTTTATATAAACATTATTTTTAACTTGGCCAGATTAGCGTTGTGGCCCATACCATGGCACGATATGTTTAGCTAAGACCGTTTTGGTGCATGCTTAATGTATGTACTACTTAAGTAAACCATTTTTATTTCTTTTTTATAATATTTATGAAAGAATAACAATAAAAAACCACAAGAACAAGAGTATTATTATATGTAGGGAACAAGCAATAAAATATTGGCCAATATTCGATTTCAAAAATTTAAGAGCTAACAAACAAGCGTGGTTCTCTTAGTATTGGCTTAAGTCCAACAGCTAAACATTATACGGCCGAGGAGAACTAAATTGAGAGCCTACGGCGATGGTTGTATTTCAGAGGCGTTTTCTGTTGAACCAAGTGTAAAAAGAAGATACTTTATATAGCTTTCCGCTTGAAATAATCTTAAAAGAAAGATGTAATATTAGGCTGAAAATCCTTATCGCGAAAGCGAGTTTGTTTGGTTGTTACGCCTTCACGCCTTATCTACTAAACCGATCGTCATGAAATTTTGCATACCCGTTTTCTGGGGCACTAAGAAGGACATAGGTTACTTTTCATTCCGGAGAAAAGTACTATTCCTGAGGAATCGATATTGTTACGAACGAAGCTGCGGGCGAAAGCTGGTACTTCCATCCCTCTCCCGATCCCACTGGACGGCGCCCGGAAGGTTGACCATGATAGGCTTTCTTTGCGGCTCGATCATCTCCCATCCTCTCCACATGTCCTAGCCAGCGAAGTCGGGAAGATTTTATTTGACACTAGTTCTTCTATCTCCCGGTTGTACCTCCGCCTTCATGCCCTATCTTTTCCTCTTGTTGATCCCAGAATCTTCCGCAATATCCTTCGTCTCGCCACTAAGAGTTTGTTCTCCTCCTTCAAAGTTAGCGTCCAAATTTCGCACCCGTACTTTAAAATCGGTCTAACGAGTATTTTACATTATACGGCCGAGCAAAACTAAATTGAGAGCCTACGGCGATGGTTGTATTTCAGAGGCGATTGTTAAACCACGTGTAAAACTTAAAAGAATATACTTTTTATAGCTTTTAGTTTGAACTAGTCTTAAATGAAAGTTTTCAGTTAAGGCTGATAAATTAAAAGAAAATTTCAGTACTTGAATGAAATTTTATTTATTGTAATAATTGTTGTTTGTTTGGCTGTGGTTCCTAAGTGGTTTTTTGTTTGAAATGTAACTCAATAGCTTTATTTACATTATTATAGACTAGCTGTTGCCCGCGGCTCCGCCCGCGTTAGTGTCGATCCCTCGGGAACAGTAGAATTTCCCGGAATAAAAGGTACCCTATGTCCTTCCCTTGGCCTCAAACTACCTCCATACCAAATTTCATCCAAATCAATTCAATGGTTGAAGCGTAAAAAGACGACAGCAGAGTTACTTTCGCATTTATAATATTAGTATGCATTAGTATGGAAAATATGGATTGGTAAATTGCTGTTATATAATGATGATGATTTTAATTTTCCTATGTCACTTATTATTTATTAAAATGCTATATATTTGCAGGCAAACTCATGCCTTGTATTCAAATGACGATATATTTTTTCCTTTATCCATTTAAGTCAAAAATTCTAAATGTACAGGCAAAATATTTTTACTGTTTTATTATATGTATAGATAGATGTATCTTAGCCGTAAACCTAAATCCTATAAAGGAAGAATGATTAACTTGAATATTAAATACATCCCTAGAGTCTCGCCGTAATTGTAGTTCCCTATTCCTTGTCTACAAAATAGTTCACTTAATAATAGATTCACCTATTCTACTATCCCTACTAAATTTTGGCTAGCCCCAGCCTGCGACACGAGAGTGCCCGGGTTCGATTCCCGGCCAGGTCAAGATGGAAAATGATCGTTTTTAGATTGGCCTGGGTCTTGGATGTGTATATATATATGTATTTGTTATAAAATATAGTATCGTTGAGATAAAATATAGTATCGTTGAGTTAGTATCCCATAACACAAGTCTCGAACTTTCTTTGGGGCTAGCTCAATCTGTGTGATTTGTCCGTATATATTTTTTTTTTTTTTTTTTTTTTTACAAAATTTGAATTAGGCATTTGTCTCCCATCTCACCTGATGGTAAGTGACGATGAAGACGAGGATGTTACATGCCTATCCAAGAGATACCCATTTATTCTACTTTTGAATGTCCCGGGACTGTACTTGTTTGGGAATATAGACGCAGGCAGTTCATTCCACACCTTAGCTACTCGAACCAAAAAGGAACTGTCAAAGCGTTTAGTTCGACTCTTTGGTATTCCAACGATAAAAGGGTGAAATTTCAGTCTGCGCCTCGTAGTCCGATGGAGGAATGGTGAGGGTTCAACTAGCTCAAAGAGCGCTTTCGCACACTCTCCAAAATGGATCCTATAAAATACCGATAGGCAAGCGACTTTACGGCGATGCTCCAGGGATTGCAATTTCCTATTTGAGATCACGTCGTTGTTTATGAGCCTGCGGGCTCTTCGGTCAACAGAGTCCAATGCTTCAAGTTGGTATTTCGCTGAGCCATCCCAAAGGTGACTGCAGTACTCCATGCAAGAGCGAACCTGGGCTGTATAGAGATTGAGCAGCCGTTCAGAGCTGAAGTACCGCCGAACCTTTGAGATGATGCCCAACTTCTTGGAAGCAGTTAGTGCCATCGACTCAATCTGTTGGCCGAAGCTTAGTTTGGACGTGACTGTCATGCCTAAAAGCCCAAGGTGGTCAACTAACGGCAAGGAAACACCCTGGAAAGTGGGTGCAAGTGGGAAAGCACTCTTTTTTGCAGAAAAGAGACACGCCTGTGTTTTGGACGGGTTAAACTTAACAAGATTGGCGTCTCCCCAATCGGACACCCTCTGTAATTTCGAGTTAACCCGTTCAATCATAAATTCTCTAAGAGACTGGACTTCTTGTGGACTTGCACTGGCACTAGATGTATAACTCTCTACAACGGTGCTGTCATCAGCATAGCCAATAATGCCAGATTTAAGAAGGTCATTAATGTGCAGCAGGAACAAGGTTGCAGAGAGAACAGATCCCTGAGGTACCCCGGCATTAATAGCCATTAGGTCGGAAGAGCAGCCATCCATAACCACTCGAATCGACCGTTCCCTCAGGAAATCGGATATCCAGTTGCAAAGGTCCTCTGGTAAACCATACGCTGGAAGCTTACTGAGGATAGCTTCGTGCCAGACCCGGTCAAAAGCCTTGGATATATCTAGTGAAACAGCAATTGCCTCACCGTGACCCTCCAAGGCTTCGCTCCATAAGTGAGTAGCATATACCAGTAGGTCACCGGTTGAGCGACCCTTGCGAAAACCATATTGGTTGTCACTAAGGAGCTCGTTGGTTTCCAGGTATGCCAGGAGACGATTGTTCAATACACGCTCCATAATCTTGCACAATATGGAGGTGATCGCAACAGGTCGATAATTGGCCGGGTCGGAGCGACTTCCCTTTTTAGGTACTGGTTGTACATTGGCAAGCTTCCAAGATCTTGGGACTTTGCCAGTCTCTAGAGAAAGTCTATAGAGGCGTGTCAGTACAGGGGACAACTCGGGTGCGCAGCGCTTCAGAACCACTGCTGGAATACCATCGGGTCCACTAGCCTTATTCACGTCCAGGTTTAGCATGCATTTAAGTACCTCTTTTTGGTGGATTTGAGCGGCCCGCATCTTGGGGCCGAACGAAGGTAACTGGGGTGGGCTTTTATTGCTACTATCTAGACGCGAATTATCTGCAAATAGATTGGCAAACAAGTCTGCTTTCTCTTTTGCACCATGGGCCAGAGAACCGTCAGGTTTCTGCAATGGTGGCAGCGATGGGCGACAGAAGTTCATCTCCACTGACTTGGCTAGAGACCAGAAGGCTTTACTTCCTGAGGGACAGGAAGCTATCTTGTCTCCAATACGGCCAACGTGGTCGAAACGAGCTCTTCTGAACACCTTTTTGCAGGACTTGGCAGCAGCGTTATACACTCTCTTTCTGTCTTGAAGATCATCAGCTTTGATTCTGCGGGCATCAGCCCAGGACAAATATGCTTCCCGCTTACGTCTTTCAGCTAAGAGGCACTGAGCATTGAACCATGGGCGAGCTTTGTTTTCAAGGGATACGTCAGCAAAAGGAATAAAATACTCCATTGCCTTACATATCACACTCGAGACAGCATCAGCGCAGCATGATGGATCCCTAGAAGAGAAGCAAACCTGCCGCCAAGGATAAGATGCGAAAAAATGTCGCATCTCATCCCAATCTGCCGACTTGTATCGCCATACTCGCCTGGTGCCTTTGGGGCTGGTGTCAGGAAGCGAGTAGTGCGATACAGATTTCACCACACAGTGATCCGATGTCCCGAGCGGTGGTGATACGGACACCGAATGCCTGTCAGGATCGGTTGTCAGCAGAAGGTCCAGGCAATACGCAGTGTGGCCAGCAACGTCAGGAATGCGCGTCGACTCGTTGACAAGTTGGGAGAGACCGTAAGTCAATGCAAACTTATAGGTTTCTCTCCCAGCATGGTCGGTGTCCCGGTACGGGTACAGCCACTCTCCGTGGTGGGCGTTAAAATCCCCCAGAAACACCAACTGCGCAGATGGAAAACGTTGCTGGACCTTATCTGCAGCATCGCTGAGATATTCCATGAGCCGAGTTGTCTCAGAGTCTCCGCTATGCGAACGGTAGACACTGGCGTAAACAATATGATCAAGGCCAGTATCTACATGAACCCACAAAACAGAAAAATGCGGAACTTCCAAGTCATGGAGACGCCGACAACAGATCTCATCCCTGACATACATGCACACGCCCGCGTGGGGGTGGAATTTGGCCTCCAGGACATAGCCTGGGTAATACAGGTATGACAGGTCTGATGGATTACTGATCTGCGTCTCGGTCAGAAATAGCAAGGCCGGCTTGGCAGTCTCGAGGTGGTAATGGACTGCATCAAGATTGGAATGTATCCCCCTAATGTTACAGAAATCGACTAAAAGCTTAGGGGGCTCGGCCGGAGAGCGCTTGCTATGTTGGTTGTAATTTGGATTCTCAACCTTCAAAAGCGGAATTTTGCCCTCCCCAGAATACGTAGGGCAGCCTGAGCATTGTTGCCCAGGGAGGGATTCTCCTGCGCATGAACGCAGGTACCCTCCTGGGGTAATTTTCTCTTTAATTGCCGCTATCATATTGGAGAAGATCTGTAGGGGTATTGGGCTACCGGAACTCTCACTCACCAGGCGAAACACAGCAGCATTTACATGCTCCTATTTGACGCCGGTATTCTGTGAGAGGGTGGTTGCTAGCCGGTTCGAGCCAGCCCGATTTATGAGCTAAAGATGATGCTGTAGCTAAGAGTAAGTAGGCTCTACCACCGGGAAATTATATTATTTATATAATATATTATATAATTATTTATTTATTATTTATTATATAATATATTTATTTATTAAATTTTAACACTAGATTTAGAGTTCGATATAAAAAAATTAATACGTTCCACCTTATTTTGATCGATTGTAGGTACACGAAATGATGATGGTGATGAATAGTGTTGTGCCTTTCTCGAAATTTTCGAGAACGATGAGAACGGGTCGGAAATTTTTCCCGAGAATTTCTTCTTTCTCTCAAGTGCGGGAATTATTGAGAAATTCTCGAGAATTGTTGGAATTTTCCAATAAATTTCCGTGAGAAGGAATTTATGAGAACAGAGAATTTCTCTCCGGCACATCACTAGTGATGAATAGTCGGTAAACAAGTAATAGTCTGAATAAATGTAATATTCGAAAAGGCTTTTTATTGTTAGTTGTAGTATGAATATCTGTTAAATGAAGCACGTAACGCCCACTGTGTACAGTTGCAGCGCAACTCTAGTTCAAACTCTTATTATAAAAATAGCTGTTGCCCGCGACTTCATCCGCGGTAATTTCTGTTATTATGATTAATTAGTATAGATGAATAATTTCTCCCCGTTTTCAAAACATTTTTTATTTATGCTTCGCTCCTATTAGTCACAGCGTGATGTTTTATGCCTAAAGCCTTGAAAATGTAATATCCAACACAAAAAGAAGTTTCCAATTTGAACCAGTAGTTTCTGAGATTAGCGCGTTCAAACCAACAAATAATCAAACAAACAAACAAACTCTTCAGCTTTATAATATTAGTATAGACGAGGACTAAATTTAGTACCTGGTTTAAATCATTATCCGTCCAAAACAAATTGACAAGAACAGTTGACTAAACGTCAAAGATATAAGTGTCGACTTATTTTGGTCGGATAATAGAACCTTTACAGGAATTAGGTGGGAGATTTCCCAATGAGCAAAACACTGATTTTTAGCTACCGCCAAAGTCTGGGAGTACTTGCGTCGGCCTAGGCACGAGTTTTAAGGATAGTGTATAGTATTACTAATTAATATAATCTCAACGAGCACTTAAATATGAATTTCTTCTTTAAATAAATTCATCATCATCAGGTCTTTTTTTTAGTCTCCACTACAGAAGCACGACCCTCTCTGTACTACTAGAGCCATACTTGGCCAGAGCAGCCAGAGGACTTGGACTACACTCTCCACGCTGGCCAGACGGGTTGGAGAGGTCTCTCAGATGTTTATAAGCTTTGTTTAGCTTGTATTTCCTAAGTCGCCTTTTACGACATCCACGGGAAGACTTGGAGTGGTCCTATTCTACTCTGCCGGGTACCACACGGCTAATTTTAAAAAAAAATTAAATAAATTAGATTACGTAAAACAGTTTTATCGCGTTAATTACATTATTTTTAACACCCAAATTGCAGTTTTCATGGCAGGTAGACTAAGTTGACATCTGTCCTTTGTGTTATAAGACCTTGTTATTAGTTTTAAGAATGCGCTCTCTTATATACATTTTATGTGTGCTACCTATATGTTCAATAAATATTTAGAACAATCTATTGTCTTTTTTTTGAAGACATACGAATAAAATAATAATAATATAACTACGTATTAAATAATAGTATTGTGTAATAGTACAAACAAAATAATAGTATTGTATACATACATCTAATGCATGCGACAATTTTTGTTGTGAATGATATTGTGTGATATTGATATTGTGTGAAAGAGCGGGACTCACTAGATACAGGTTTTCTTAACTTAATTAGTGAGCCCCTGCTACATATGTGTAACCGAACATATTTAATGAATAAATAATTTTAAATTTTGAATAAATGATTATCTTATCATATTTTAAATGTTTAACAATCGCAAAAACATTAGAAATCAGGAGTAGTTAATTAAGAAAAGTTAGTTGTTTTAATTGGTGCAAGTAACAGTGCCTTGGTTTCCAAAAAACAAAATGGCCGCCATTTTACTTCAGTAGGAGAAAAAACAATTTATCGGGGGTGATTTGTCGATAAAAAATGCCGTATATCATACCACTAGCTTTCGCCCGCGGCTCCGCCCGCGTCAATGTTGATCTCTCGGGAACTTTGCCCGGGATAAAATGTACCCTATGTCCTTCTCCGTACCCCAGATAACGTGTATGCAAAATTTCATGATGATCGGTTTAGTAGTTACAACGTGAAAGCGTAACAAACAAACAAACAAACTCACTTTCGCATTTATAATATTATTTAGGATTTAAGGCTCCTATGACCAGACACATTGATATATCAATGCTCGGCTGTACTACGAATTAACTTACTGTAGTATCGAGACATGTCAATGTCAACAATGTGTCAATGTCACGGCCTTCAGAGAAATATGTGTATTCTGTGGATTGTAAGGGCGCCTGTCACATTAACGGAGAGACGGAGCTCATAGGCATCTATTTGTGAAACAATATTAATAAAAGTGTTATCGTGTCATCACTTGGTTTTAATTAAATAAACAACATTACATGGCGCAGTCGGAAAACGAAGAAACGCTCCAAGAATAAAGAATAGAAGAAAGCGAGGATTCACAAGAAAGGTTAGGATTTTTATTTCTTGGAAGTGGTACACGCCGCATGGCGGAAGATCAAGAAATCATGCCAAACATGGTCGAATATAAAATGCCTCAGCCACTGGCGTTGGACTCAATGGATGATCTGTTGCCGAGATGGAAAAAATTTCAACAGCAATTTAAAATTTTTCTTTCTGCGGCTGGTTTCGACAAGCTGTCGGAAACCCGGAAAGCAGCCATCTTGCTGAATGCGATAGGCCCGGACACACAAGATTTGTATTTTAATATATTGAAAAAAGATGAGGACAACCCCAAGTATGAGAGCGTCGTAAAAGCACTGGACGACTACTTTACCCCGAAACAAAACGAGGTCATTAACACCTTCTACTTCAATAACAAGAAACAAGAGGATGGAGAGACTTTCGATGTATTTTTTTCAAGCCTGAGAAAATTAATAAAAAATTGCAATTTTGGAGAACTTGAAGACAGAATGCTGAGGGATCGCATTGTCATGGGCATACATGACAATAAACTACAACAGAAGCTTCTAGAAATCAGCGAGTTAACCCTGGATAAAACAATCAGCATATGCCGTGCAGCTGAGCTGTCTAAACAACATGCAAAGGTCATACAAAAACAACCGGAGTCCCTGTTGGCGGTAGATGCAGTCTCAACACAAAGCGAGCAGCCTAACGTTTCAGCAAATCGAGAAGCTAAGTATACCAATAATTTGGGTAGTAAATGGTCTAGTAGAAATAACAATAATATTAATAAGAAATATCATTGTCTTAAATGTAATCGGGAACATAGCCCGAGACAATGTCCGGCATATGGTAAGAGTTGTTTGATCTGTCATAAATTAAATCATTTTGCTTCTGGGTGTAAGAACAAAACAGTACAAAGTATAAATATTAATGACAATATTGATGAGACCGATGAAAGTAATTTAGTGCAGGATTTATGACTAGTTAAGGGGTGCCACTCAATTGGGAATACAATTAACTTAAAAAATAATGAATGGCTTCAACTCTTAAGAGTTGAAAATAAAAAAGTTTCTTTTAAGTGTGACACTGGGTCACAGGTCAACGTAATGTCCTTGAGGGAATTAAGAAAAATAGTCGATGATGATAGTCCTAAGTGGTCTGAGACTAACATTGTGTTGGAAGCCTTTGGAGGAAGTAGGATAAAACCATTGGGCACTAGGACTTTAACATTGTTTCACAATAATATTAAATTCAGTAAAAAATTTATAATTATTAAAGAATTGGTCAGGCCAATTTTGGGTTTAGACACTTTACTAAAATTAAATTTATTAAATAAAAATAATTGTAATTTGGTTTGCAGCATTAAGCACACCAGTAGTAGTATTACAGAAAAAGATAAAATGATTAATGAAAACATAAAACTTTTCCAGGGAATTGGGGAATTCAGAACACCTTTGGAGCTACACATTCAACCAGGCGCTCAACCAGTTGTAAGGCCACCACGCCGTGTCCCGCTGGCACTGATGGATCGTCTGGCAACTAAATTAAAGAGCCTCGAGAAGCACCAGATTATTGAGAAGGTAGAACATCCCAAGTCTTTTGTAAGTAATCTTGTCATAGTAGAAAAAAGTGATGGAAATTTAAGAATATGTTTAGATCCCAAAGAATTAAATAAAGTTTTGATTAGGGAATATCATCTTATTCCTACCTTAGAGGAGTTGATAGCTAAATTAAGTAATAAGTCTGTATTTTCTGTTGTTGATCTGTCTGATGGGTTTTATAATATCCGACTTGCAAGTAATTCAACAGACCTGTGTACGTTCTCCAGCCCGATCGGCTGTTATAAATTTTTGAGATTGCCCTTTGGATTGTCTGTTGCACCAGAAATTTTTCAAAAATACAGTGAGAGCATATCCGGAGACATTGAAGGCGTTGTAATTTACTGCGATGATTTGTTAATTTGTGCAGAAAACGATTTTGAGCATGATAAGATATTAAAACAAGTTTTTGAACGTGCACAATTACATAATGTCAGATTCAACAAACGAAAATTTCAGTATAAATTAAAGGAAGTCAAATTTTTCGGTCATATCTTTTCTGAGGAAGGAATGAAGATTGATCCAGATCGTATTAAGGCTATTGTGGAAATGAAAAGTCCAAAAAATAAAAAAGAGCTACAAATATTTCTGGGTATGATTAACTATTTAAGAAAATTTATTAGCAAATTAGCTGAAATAAGTGCTCCATTACAATCTCTACTAAAAAAGGATGTAACTTGATTATGGACTGAAACACATGAAAATTGTTTTTCAAATATTAAAAAATGTATCACGAATGCACCTGTTTTACAGAATTTCAACAGCTCTTTACCTATTTCCATACAGTGTGATGCTAGTCAAAATGGTTTAGGATGTTGTCTAATGCAAAATGGTAAAGTTGTAACATATGCGTCTAGAAGCTTGACAGAGGCGGAGAGAAATTTCTCACAGATTGCAAAAGAATTACTTAGTGTGGTTTGGGCTACTAAAAAATTTCACTACTATGTTTATGGAAAAAAGTGTCTTGTTTTTAATGATCATAAACCATTGGAAACTATATTAAAAAGGGGTCTGCATGAAATTCCCTCCGTCAGGCTGCAAAGACTGAAATTAAAATTGTTAAAATATGACATAGACTTTAAGTACATGAAAGGTAAATCCATGCACATTGCAGATCTATTATCGCGGTCATATCTAGATGAAGTAGATGAAGATGAGTCATATATGTATGAAGTTGTACACTGCATTGGACTTGCCTCTCAATTACAATGTACGGAAGAAAAAAAGAAAAACTTAATAACAGAAACTTTACAAGATGAAGAACTTTGTAAACTGAAAGAATTTATTAACAATAGTTGGCCAGAAAATAAGAATGTACCTGATTATTTAAAAGTTTATTACAAATGTCGTCAAGATTTATCAGTAGATCAAGAATTAATTTTTATGAAGGACAGGCTTGTAATACCTAAATCATTAAGAATAACAATTTTGAATAAATTACATGAGGGTCATTTAGGCATGACAAAAATGAAACAAAAATGTAGAATGTTATATTACTGGCCACAAATTGACTGTCATGTAGAAAATCTAGTTAAAAAATGTATTGTTTGTCAAACTTACCAAAATAACAACATTAAGGAACCTTTAATGCCACATGAGGTACCATCTTTACCTTTTTCCAAATTAGGAATAGATATAATGGATTTCAGAAGGAAAAATTATCTGATAATTTACGACTATATGTCAAAGTGGTTAGATATAAGATTAATTTCTAGTAAGTCATCACAAAGCATTATCAATGTGCTAATAGATATTTTTTCTTGTTTTGGTATACCATCTGAAATAGTAGCAGATCATGTTCCATTTGACTCATTAGAGTGTAGGAAGTTTGCTTCTGAATGGGGATTTAGGTTCACTTACTCTAGTCCGAGATATGCTCAGTCAAATGGTATGGCAGAACGGGGAGTACAGATTGCTAAAAAATTGATGAATAAATGTTTTGAAGATAAATCTGATTACAGGCTAGCATTACTTCAGTACAGGTCATCACCTGTGTCTGGTACAATATTTTCACCCTCCCAATTGTTAATGAACAGAAATTTAAAAACCAAATTACCGGTAACACACCAGTACCTCAAACCTAAAATGAATGATAATGTAAAGACTGATTTTGCCAAAGTAGTAAATAGAGATGTAAGTAATTACAATAGAACTGCAAGATCTAAGCCTAGTTTTAAGTTAAATGAGTATGTGTGGTTTAAGAAAGAGCCTAATATTAATAAATGGAGTTTAGGTCAAATTGTAAATAATAACAACTATAGATCCTATGACATAAAGGATAATAATGGGAGTATTTATACAAGGACTTCATATCATATGCGTTCTCAATAGTCTGGTGGCTTCAGCATTGAATGTGTAGACTCTAAGGATTATAGGGATTTAAAAAATTGTACTTAGTAAAAATAAGTATTATGTGTGTATGAAAATAATTTGTTATCTTTTGAAAATCTCATCTCAGGGACAAATAGGATGTGTTCAAGCTACTTTTAGTGATCTTTCCGAAAGTGGATTAAGTATACAATGTTAAAGACTTTGTTAATTTTTAGTTAGTGTTAAAACATTAATTTAACCTAGCTTAATTTACAAAAAGGTTAATATTCTTGTTATTGTTTCATTTAAATATCTTTTGTTTGTTTTGGTTTTGGAAAGGAGGAGAATATAGTAGATTAAGTAATAAGTCTGTATTAAGACTTTGTTAATTTTTAGTTAGTGTTAAAACATTAATTTAACCTAGCTTAATTTACAAAAAGGTTAATATTCTTGTTATTGTTTATCCCTCATGAAATATCTTTTTGTTTGTTTTGGTTTTGGAAAGGAGGAGGATGTAGTATCGAGACATGTCAATGTCAACAATGTGTCAATGTCACGGCCTTCAGAGAAATATGTGTATTCTGTGGATTGTAAGGGCGCCTGTCACATTAACGGAGAGACGGAGCTCATAGGCATCTATTTGTGAAACAATATTAATAAAAGTGTTATCGTGCCATCACTTGGTTTTAATTAAATAAACAACATTACACTTACAATACGTTCGTTTAACATTCGCTCAGTCACTCGTAACAAAGCCTTGCTTAGCGAGCTCCATGACCTATCCTAACTAGACTCCATACAAGTGTTGGGAGTATCAATCATTTATCTATCAGATAGTCTGGCGTATCATCGTGTATTTCTATGAGTGTTTGTGTTTATTTACCTATATCTTATAGAAGAGGTTTGAGAGGAAATGTTGGGTTATAAATAAACTAGCTTTCGCCCGCGGCTCCGCCCGCGTCAATGTCGATCCCTCGGGAATAGCACTTTTTCCCGGGATAAAAGGTAGCCTATGTCCTTCTCCGTACTCCAGAGAACTTGTATGCAAAATTTCATGATGATCGGTTCAGTAGTTACGGCGTAAAGCGTAACAAACAAACAAACTCACTTTCGCATTTATAATATTAGTAAGGATAAATGTATACGGACAAATCACACAGATTGAGCAAGCCCCAAAGTAAGTTCGAGACTTGTGTTATGGGATACTAACTCAACGATACAAATTTTATAACAAATACATATATATATATACACATCCACGACCTATTTGAGAAAGATCATTTTCCATCTTGACCTGGCCGGGGATCGAACCCTGGCACTCTCGTGTCGCAGGCTGGCTGAAATAAATCACACACAGCAATCAACATAACCAACTATGCATCCAATGCAAAGTATTGCATACGTAATTGTTTTACTCATAATAAAATTAGGATCTCATTTCACACGCCAGTACTCTAAACGAGTTACTAGCACCTATTTTCTCCCTTTAATCTATTTTTCACTTTATTCTTATAGATTCAAAGTCCATTTTTAAATTACTCCAATATTTGCAAATGCGTGACCGTTCTTTTTTGCAAATTTGAACGTAAATAGCTAAAAGATAGAGTTGAATTTTGTTGATTATTGAAACAAGGGCTTTTTACAAAGGGACAGACATGTGAAACTGATTTGTAATTTGAACGTGCGTAATTTATTGACTGTTACGAGTTCAATGACCCCTTCATTTGAAGCCTCATCGCTTCCCAATTCAATTTCTATTAGGAATGTTTGTATAAAAATTCTGGAATTGCGCGTTTACACTTTGATGTTTAAATTATACTTCCGAATTATGTTGTTGTTTGTTTCTGTAAGTGGCCAACATAAAAATAAATAAAAAAATATTATATAGACATATCCTGACATATCACACAAATTGAGCTAACCCCACAGTAAGTTGTGAACTTGTGTCGTAGGATACTAACTCAACGATACTGTATTTTATAATAGATACTTATATAGATAAACATCAAAGACCCAGGTCAATCTGAATAAGATTTTCCATTATGACCTGACCGGGGATCGAACCACCTTCGTGTCACAGGCTGGCGTATTGACCACTGCGCCACGGAGCTCGCAATACTGGTGTCAGTTTTTTAAAACTGCCAATAAGCATCACAGAAAGCTTCTGAAATGCTAATACAGGGTGTTCTGGATGTAAAGTGTACATCGTCAAACCCAAAAACATAGACAGACCATTCAGTTTTGTCGGACATTTGGGTAAAAATGCCGGCCGTCTAATTTTTTATTTTTATTTTTAACGGCTTGAACTGCAAATCAAACCATCCAACAATTGAGTCTCTTTGCTACATACGTATTTATCCTTTACGGAGTAGACGGAGCCTAAATTCATAAGTCCAAAAGGCTACGTATTTGCTACGTCATTAAAAAAAATCCTAATACAAAGCCGGACAGACCTGACTGCGACTGACTTTCCGGACATGCAACCAAATCACATGATTGATGAGAATGCTTTTTGAAAATAAACAACTTTATATCCATCACTTTTACATCCACGAAAGTGAGTTTGTTTATTTTTCGTTTGTTTGTTAAGCTTTAACGCCTTAACTACTAAAACGATCAAAGTGAAATTTTGCATACATGTTATCAAAGATACGAATAAGGACAAACAAATCGTATCTTTCTTTATGGAAAAAAGTCTGTCCCCGAAAGATCTACATTTACGCGAGCGCAGTTGCAGGCAAAAGCTTGTAACTTTATAAATAAGTCGTGACTTAAAACTAAATGCCAATTAGGAACCAGCTGCTTCTCTTCCCGTACAGATCGTAAAAGCCGTTTCAAGGAACGTATAAAAAGTTTAATAATCATTTTAAGCGGGTGCCGCGCGAAAGAAAAACGTCGCTACTGCGCAAACCCTTAGGCTGCGCAGAACCATTCAGCGATTAGGAAAAAAGATGAAAAGTCTTAATATTTTCATATTTATATCTTTACTAGCTTTCGCCCGCGGCTCCGCCAGCGTAATGGTCGATCCCTCGGGAATAGTACTTTTTCCCGGGATGAAAGGTAGCCTATGTCCTTTTCCGTACTCCAGAGAACTTGTATGCAAAATTTCATGATGATCGGTTAATTAGTTACGGCGTGAAAGCGTAACAAACAAACAAACAAACAAACCAACAAATAAAAAAACAAACAAACTCACTTTCGCATTTATAATATTAGTAAGGATAAAAAAAATAAGAAAGGGAGAATTATTGTTTTAGACGTAAAAACTACAAAGTTTTCTAAGAAAAATGCTTTTAGATATTATACCATTTATATATCATTTTTAAATTTAATATGTATCTGTTTCAAATTCCAACAAGGGGGCGATCTTGTTCAAGGATTGATTTTAATTATACAAATACTTTTGATGTATTTAATTAATTCAGCGCATAGTACTAGTGATTTAAAAAAAACGCCAAATTTCACAATTTCGTGCAAAACCGCGATGCAACTAGCAACTGCTCACAATTTTGATTCCGAATTCCACCTATACGCACTCTTACATGCTACACGTGCATTTTAGGTCTTACAGACCTGGGTTTTATACACCTGCAGGGAAAATAAATAAATATATACGGACAAATCACACAGATTGAGCTAGCCCCAAAGTAAGTTCCGAGACTTGTGTTATGGGATACTAACTCAACGATACTATATTTTATAACAAATACATATATAGATACACATCCAAGACCCAGGCCAATCTGAAAAAGATCATTTTCCATCTTGACCTGGCCGGGAATCGAACCCGGGCACTCTCGTGTCGCAGGTGTTGACCGCTCGGATATCACGTCTTGTTGACGCAAAAAGACGTTATATCTATAATGTATGTATCTAAATCCTTATCCTTATCCTTACTATAATATTATAAATGCGAAAGTGAGTTTGTTTGTTTGTTTGTTTGTTTATTTGTTTGTTTGTTTGTTACGCTTTCACTTACGCCGTAACTACTGAACCGATCATCGTGAAATTTTGCATACACGTTCTCTGGAGTACGGAGAAGGACATAGGCTACCTTTTGATCCCGGGAAAAAGAACTATTCCCGAGGGATCGACATTGACGCGGGCGGAGCTTCGGGCTAAAAAGCTAGTAATAAATAAATAAATACAGGATCTTAGGGTAAACACCGTTGTCCTTCAAACCATCAATAAGCACGTCAAAATGAACAACTTTTGAAACCAATGCTGGGAACTCAAATATTTTGACTTTTTTATACAAAAGCGTTGGACCAGCCCGGCAATGTGTATGAAAATGTCGAATTTTTGTTTTAGTTTCCAGCAATTGTCCCATGTTGTTTGTTTTTCGTGTGTGTAAGTGGCCAACACTAGTGTCAGATTTTTCAAGCTACCGAAAGGCATCTGACATAACTTGGTCCCATAGGAACATTTGTTCATTTAGACGGGCTGATTTGATGGGGTAAGGGACAACGGTGGGTCATAACCTTAACATCCTGTATATGGGGACAAATCATACAGATCAACTCAACAATACTTTATTTTATCCTACTTAGATGCTTATATAAGTGGCTGGCAAGTTATTGCCCGCGATAGGGATAACTGGAAACAAAAAGGGGAGGCCTTTGCCCAGCAGTGGGACAGTGACATAGGCTATTAAAAAAAAGAGATCCGAAAAAGACCGAAGTTTCAAGATGCTGGAAAGCGTGTAATGGGACTGAGTGGAGTTGGGCAGGACACCTGGCAAGGCGAAGTGATAATAGGTGGAGTAGGATTTTGACAGAATTGTGGCCCAAAAATAGCATGCGAAGCGTAGGACGTCCGAGAGCGAGGTGGGTCGACGATATCGACATCACTCAGACGTCGATTTCGTCGACCCAAAAAAAAAATAAAAGCTTTACCGCTTCTATGCTTCGATCGGTGAGTGAGAGAGCCGGAGGCCCATCTTTCCCCCTCCCCTCCCCATTTCCTTCCCCCAACTCCTTGAAAGGCCGACAACGCACCTGCCATTCCCTGGTGTTGCAGTTGTCCATGGGCAGCGGTGGTCACTTACCATCAGGTGACCCGCTTGCTCGTTTGCCGCCATATAACATAAAAAAAAACAAATTAGGAAAATTGCGGGTCGAAACTGGATTCGTAAAGCATACGACCGAGATGGATGGCGAGCATAAAAAGAGGCCTATACCCAGTAGTGGGATATAGAAGGCTGTCGATGATAATGAGATACACTTATAGATAAACATCCAAAACCCAGGTCAATTTGAAAAGGATCGTTCGCCATCTTGGCCTGACCGGGGATCAAACCCAGGACCCTGCATCAAAGGCATTTGCGTTACCACTGAGCCACAGAGATGATCATGTGTATAATCATGTAAAATCTAAATAAAACATCGTCAAAATAACTAATAACACTAATACATAATCCATACTAATATTATAAATGCGAAAGTAACTCTGTCTGACTGTCTGTCGCCTTTTCACGCTTCAACTTTGAACCAATTCGGATGAAATTGGGTATGGAGGTAGATGAGGCCCGGGAAAGGACATAGGGTTTCTTTCATTCTGGGATCGACATTAACGCGGGCGGAACCGCGGGCAACTGCTAGTAATATAAATAACTATATAGGGATATATCACGCAAATTGTGCTAACCCCACAGTTAGTTGTAAACTTGTGTCAACGATACTATATTTTATAATAGATCATCATCATCAGGTCCTTTTTAGTCTCCACTACAGGAGCACGACCCTCTCTGTACTACTAGGGCCATACTTGGCCAGTGCAGCCAGAGGACTTGGCCTACACTCTCCACGCTGGCCAGACGGGTTGGAGAGGTCTCTTAGATGTTTATAAGCTTTGTTTAGCTTGTATTTCCTAAGTCGCCTTCTACGACATCCATGGGAAGACTTGGAGTGGTCCTATTCTACTCTGCCGGATACCACACGGCTATAATAGATACTTTATAGATAAACATCCAAGACCCAGGTCAATTTGAAAAAGATCGTTTTCCATCTTGATCCGTCTGGGGATCGAACCCGGGCACTTTAGTGTCGCAGGCTGGCGTATAAACTACTGCGCCACGGAGCTCGCCAAACTCCACTAAAGTGTAAACAAATGTAATTATAATTCATAAAATAGTCATAATAATAAACGCAGTGAATTGCGCGCATTGCATTAATAGCTTTATATGTGATATGAAATGGAATAATTATAATTTTAGAATTAGTTATACTAGATGTGATTACACATACATAGTGTACAAAATACTGCCTGTTTTGGAAACTTTCCACTTCACTTCTCACTTCAACCGACTGTATGTGACCTTTACTGTGACTTGTACCTATTTTTATCAATAAAAATCAGTTTTTAACTTTATTTTTTGTAAACATTTACAGAGAGAACTGTATCTTATTACTCTTGAAAATTTTTGACATTTGACAGGCCAAAGCGCGGCAGAACAAAGACTTTTTTTTTATTATTACGGCTTTGGACACATAGTATCACGTCTTTTTCGCTTGCAGGGTAGAAAGAGCCCGGGTCTTTAAGACCAGTTGCTTCTCTTCCCGCGTAGATCGTAATCGCCGATCGAGGGGGTGGGCGAATATGATGAGTCATATTAGTAGGTGATGCGGCTAGCAACCCGTCAATATTTGGAATCCGTTTTCCACCCACTAACATGCTGAACGTAGCTTTAAATCTTAAAGACCTGGGCTCTGTTAATGTGATTCTAGTACGCTAATTTAGTAGCAAAAGGCATGTGGAACTATTTTTATTTGAGCTGCTACTTTCTTTTCTATCATTCATCCGAGTGAGTAGTAGGTATCCCAATACTTTTATTCCCTATCCAAATCCAAGGAGTCACCATCCTTCTCCGGCTCAAAAATACTAGCGATAGGCAGCAGCGTCGGAAGCACAAGAAGATAAAGAAACTGCGCTAGCCAACCCGCCTGCCAAGCGTGGTGAACTGGGTGAGTATGGCAAAACCCTTAATGAAACGAAGCATCCTTGAGAGAGACCTTTGTCCAACAGTGTACTTATTACGACCGAAATGATGATGACTATTTTTGTATGGAAAAATCGCTCGTCTTGTGAAGTCATGGTTTTGATAATAGTAGCCCTGCTCTTCATTTTGTTACATACAAATTATCACGTCTTTATCCTTTTTGGGGTAGACAGAGCCTAAGGTCATAAGAACCAAAGGCCACGTTTAGCGTGTTGGTGGAAGAATAGATGGAAAACAGAATCAAAATAGTAATGGGTTGCTACCCGCAACGTCTCGGATTCCTTTGATTTTTGCCCATTCCCTCGCCAGCTTCTACGGTCTGCGCGGGAAGAGAAGCAGTTGGTACATTCTATGTTTTTTCTTTTCCCCCAGACCAGTATGGAAGATTCATTTTCTGTTGAAAAACCAACAAGTCATCCAACATTTTAGGTATATAATCATCTCTCAATTTATGTAAAGTACCTACTATTTTTTTGTTTTTCGTCTATGCAAGTGGCCAACAGTGGTGTCAGATTTTTCAAGCTGCCTAAAGGCATCTGACATAGCTTTACGACTGCCATTAATGATGACAGCCGGGACCAACGGCTTATCGTACCATCCGAAGCACGGAGAAGCTCGAGACATTTTTATGCCACTTGCGGTCACCCATCCAAGTAGGAACCGCACCCGGGGTTGCTTAACATGCGTAAGCGTAATGCTCACGTCCACTGGCACATCGGGCTTCTCAACCAAGTACTTTATTAAAATCGTTGCTCGTGTGCATAATTGACCAAAACTGGTAGTCTTTGTCAGCGTTTCTTTCCACGCAATGACATTAACAAGAGCCTAGCCCATTAAATATCTGAGAGAAAGAGAGAGATGATAATTTTTCATATAAAAAACCGACTTCAATCAAACTACTGAACCGATTGTGATGAAATTTAAACGGGAAAAACTTAAAAGCATGTTCTTTCAAATAAAAAAGATTTTTTTATATTTTTTTCATAAATGAAGGAGTTCTGAGGTAACAAACATTAAAATAAATACAACTGAATTTCTTCCTTTTTTAAAGCCGGTTGAAAATATATTTTTTGTAGTGTAAAAAAACCACAAAGAAACGCAGCGTGTTGCGCGTAGTGCGGTTATAGCTTTATGTGTGATGCGAAATGGAATAATTATAACCACGGAATTAAAAACTCTAGATGTGATTCTTTTACACTGATTGAGCGATAAATTAAAGAATTTTCAGCTGCTTTCTATCAAAACTTGTGGTTTATTAATAAATATTAATCTTAAAACCTCTGACACCCGATTGGCATTTTTAAGAAAGCCAAGCATTTTTCAAAAACTGACTTTACTAGAATGTTCTTTTTTTTTAGGGTTCCGTACCCAAAGGGTAAAAACGGGACCCTATTAATATCGCTCCGCTGTCAGTCTGCCTGTCTGTCTGTCTATCCGTCTGTCACCAAGCTGTATCTCATGATCCGTGATAGTAGACAGCTGAAATTTTCACAGATTATGTATTTCGGTTGCCACCATAACAACAAATACTAAAAAAGTAGGATAAAATAAATATTTAAGGGTGCTCCCATACTACAAACGTGATTTTTTTGCTTGTTTCTGCTCGATATTGACAACGGCATCTGATAAACGCTTGAAATATTCACAGAATATTTAGATATATATTTAATTTTAAAATAAATAATTAAATAAAATTAATATTTACAACAGACATGATTTTTTCGTCGTTTTTATAGATAATGGTACGGAACCCTTCGTGCGCGAGTCCGACTCGCACTTGTTTTATTTGAAAGTGACTTTTAGTTGTTTAAATTGAATTTTATGTGCATCTAAATAAAATGTATTTACATACAAATAATTACTTGATAGTAAAAGTTTCAAATAGTACGTTTTATTAATAAAATAATATACGGTAATTTTCCCAAAACAAGACTTGTTACGATACCTTACATAATATAACTTCTTGTACTTACACATTTTATATTTCTTGCTTTTCTATGCTGTTCTGGTAGACGATAAAAAACGTAAGAAGTAGAAGCCGAATTGGGGACATTCAAAAATCATGTTAGTATATACTCGATGTGGCTGGCAACCCATCACTATTTTGATTCTGTTTTTCATCTGCACGCACCAACATGCTTAACATGGCTTTTAGGTCTTAAAGACCTGGGTGATTGTATGTATATGTATAATGTCAACTATTACTCATCCACTCTTATTAAATCCTTACTATCCTTATCCTTACTAATATTATAAATGCGAAAGTGAGTTTGTTTATTTGTTTGTTTGTTACGCTTTCACGCCCTAACTACAGAACCGATCATCATAAAATTTCGCATACAAGTTCTCTGGAGTACGGAGAAGGACATAGGCTACCTTTTATCCCGGGAAAAAGTACTATTCCCGAGGGATCGACATTGACGCGGGCGGAGCCGCGGACGAAAGCTAGTTAAGAAATAAAATACGATATATAAAATTTTCAAGTGAGCGGGTTTTGAACCTACGACCTTAAGTCTAAGAGAATTTCGGCGCCGAGGTTAGAACAGGCGGTAGCTCAGTTGGAAGAGCGTAAGTCGTACATAAACTTAAGGTCGCAAGTTCAAATCCCGGCCGCTTGAAAATTTTTTCACCACATTTTATTTCTAATTTAATATGAGTATATCAAGATAGCATTGTGAATGCAAAATTACACTTAAAAATATTGTCTCATCCAGTAAACACTGCTCCAGCACAATTTAATTTTACGAGTGGCGCGCAGTTCCTGATTCGACGCCCAAGGCCAGTGATGCGCTGGAGATCTGCTGTCTTCCGTGTTCATTTTCACGATGACGACTTTACATTATAGCATTAAAGCATACATGCTTTCGCCCGCGGCTCCACACGCGTAAATGTCTCCTCTGGTGAACTGCCTCCGTGGTCCAGTGGTTACGGCGTTTGCCTGTAGACTGGAGAGTCGTGAGTTCGATTCACACAGGAAGCATACTTTGTTAAGTTGTTTCCAGTTTGGTTAGGACATTACAGGCTTGAATCACCTGATTGTCGGATAATAAAGATGATTCCGTGCTTCGGAAGCCGTTGGTCTCAGCTGACATCTGGTAGTCGTTAAAGGAACCACATCAGAGGCCGAGAGGCGGTTCCGAAGACCTCTGACACCAGGGTGTGCATGGTCGATTGACCGTGCCTGTCACTTACACGAAATGAATGACCCTTGTTCGTGTCTGTTTACCACTAAATAACATATAATACAATCTATAGCGTGAGACTATCCTAAACACGACCTTAAGTGCAAATTACTATTAATCACAACACAACAGCTTGTATAAACATTCATAAACATCAAGTGTGCCAACTGAGCTGTGTAACAGGTCGTCTGGACGCCGCCGGGGTGAATGGCTAGTGTAGAATAGGCCCCGTCGGGTCACTACCCGTCTGAGAGACACTCTGTCCAACAAAATGGCGAACAATTTGTTAGTAAAACCAGAGGTTGTGAGCAAATATTCGTTACAGATCATTTTTGTGGACGCCTGAGAGAATGGCTAGTGTAGAATTAGGCCTCGTCAGGGCTCTGTACATCTGAGAAAATACGGATAGACAGAATCCTAACTAATATTATAAATGCGAAAGTGAGTTTGTTTGTTTGTTTGTTACGCTTTCACGCCGTCACTACTAAACCGATCATCATGAAATTTTGCATACAAGTTCTCTGGAGTATGGAGAAGGACATAGGCTACCTTTTATCCCGGGAAAAAGTACTATTTCCGAGGGATCGACATTGACGCGGGCGGAGCCGCGGGCGAAAGCTAATAATTTATATTTTGTTGGTAAAATAGACCTTCAAGTGAAATAAAGTAACTTTGAGATTTTTTTTGGACGCTCCAATATATTGGCTAGTGAAAGGACCTATCGGACCCATCTAAGAGACACTCTCAAAATAAATTATGAACATATTGTTGGTGATAGAAAGCTAAGCAAACTTTAACATTTAAGATCAGTTGTGGACACCAATATGGATGGCTAGTATTGATTTTGGAGCTTGAGCGGTTTTTTGGTGTAGAACAAGCCCATTCGGGTCACTACCCATCTTAGAGACACAGTATTGGAAAAATGGTGAACAATGTGTTGGTTACGAAGAGCCAACAACCTACACATAACTTCGGTTTTAGAGACCAAAGGCGTGAAGGTACCGACTACGCAATGTAGAGTAGGCCTCACTCCACTGCAATTCTCCACTGCACCTCAAAGAAAGATATATACGAGTAGATAAATGGATAGCTTGAGAGTCAAAATATTGAGATAGTAAGTGAAAATATTCGACTACCTACAGAACAATACAATCAAGATCGAATTTAAAGACCTCAGCTTCTGTAAAAATAAGCCTCAACGCGTCAACATTCGACTGATAAAATAAATATTTATATATTTGTTGAGAATTCATCTCAAGGTTTTTAAATATTAGCGTGAGTAACTACTCTTAAACAGGATTTACTTTTGTTGCTAAATCTTACTGTCTGAAAAAGTAAACAAATTGGTTAACCTTGAGATTTGGTTCAAAGTCGGTTTGCATCTTGAAGACTGTGTATGAATTTATTGAACAGGTTGTACAATAAAACAAAATGGAATTGCGGGATAACGCCCGCACTAAAATAACGTATGTAGTCTTGTGTGTAACATTATATTTTATTGGTGCCGTGAGTCACACATCAGAGTACGTACTGCCCGTGAAAGTAAGTGATAATCTCACTCTAGTGTTAACCTCTAAGGCTCAATTTATATAGCCGCGGAGTAACGGAGAATTTTAAGAAATTCACAGTGTACAACCGCCTTTATTACTATGTAAATAAAGTTCTACCTTGTATAAAGAAATTAACGGACGCTCGGAGTCGCGCGACTTCCGGCGAACATTTACGTTTTCTTGAAAATTTAACTTAATTTTTACACTAACAGAGGCGATTGTGGTTAACGAATTTCTTGAAATTCTCCTCGATTCCGCCTCTATATAAATTAAGCCTAACTTGAACCTCCAAATACCTGTAAGAATAAAAGAAAAGCTTATGCTGCGTTGGTCATCATCATCATCATTTCGAGTAGGTGTCACTGTCAATCGATCAGGCACACCCTGGTGTCAGAGTTCTTCGGAACCGCCTCTCGCCCTCTGACGTGGTTCCTTTAACGACTACCAGATGGCAGCAGGGACCAGCGGCTTAACGTGCCTTCCAAAGCACGGAATCATCTTTATTATCAGACAATCAGGTGATTCAAGCCTGCAATGCCCTGCGTTGGTCATTCGTCAAGACAGTATGTCGCACAGCCAAGTACCTTCCGAAACTCCAGACAGACAAATGAATTCGCAACTTCTTGAAAGTTGCTTTGGCTCTGAGTCTTGATATCTTGATACCCGATATTCGGTCTCAATAACTCATCAACACTTCTTGGTGTTAATTTTGTAAACAGTATTGATATGGAACGGTAGTCAAATAAGGCACCGAGAAACATTTTTGTTGATTATGGATGACTAGCTTTCGCCAGCGGCTCCGCCCGCGTCAGTGTCGATCCCTCGGGAATAGTACTTTTTCCCGGGATAAAAGGTAGCCTATGTCCTTCTCCGTACTCCAGAGAACCTGTATGCAAATAATTTCATGATGATCGGTTCAGTAGTTACGGCGTGAAAGCGTAACAAACAAATAAACAAACAAACAAACTCACTTTCGCATTTATAATATTAGTAAGGATAAGGAAACTCGGTCTTTGGCCAGACTCTGACTGTTTGTTTGTTTTTCGTGTATAAGTAGCCAACATTGGTGTTAGATTTTTAAAGCAGCCTAAGGGCATCTAACATAGGTTGACGACTGCCATCAATGATGATAGTTGAGACCAACGGCTTAACGTGCCTTCCGAAGCAGGGAGATATTTTTTTATGTCACTCACGGTAAAGCACCATATGTTATATCGACCTAGATGTTAATATTACGTTCATTTTAGATGATCTGTCCGTCTGTTACCTCTTCACGCTTCAACTATTAAACCAATTGCATTGAAATGTGATGTGTAGGTACTTTAAGGCCCAGGGAAGTACATAGGATACTCTAATTCCGGAAAAATTGTTATTTCTGAGGAATCGATAATGCGAGCGGAGTCGCAAACAAAACCTAGTTTGAAATAAATTATTTGAAGAAAATGGAGATGTGATTTAAAATGTTATATTGTGAAGGCTTACGTCATATTATGTAACTATTTTTAATAAACTTCACTTAGCGTTTATGTAACAGACGGCCACATTTTAACAAATTTCAAAAAAAAAGAAAAAGGTTTTTTAATTCGGTTGTATTTTATAATATTTGTTTAAAAGGGTACTTTTCTGCTTAAAAAAATTAATTTAAAATTTAATTAAATTTAAAATTAAATTTAGTTTAAAATGAACAGATTTAAACTGTGAATAGCGTTGTGGGTTGCATAATTATCAATATCATGTACACCTTGTTTAATCTTTAAGATTTTATTATGTAACTGTCTTAATAAATAAATAAAAAGGGTGTGCTTTCAAATTGGTCCCTTTTAAATTTCATTAACGTTGATTTTGTAGTTTGATTGAAGTCAGTTTTTTTTAAATATGAAAGACGGCGAAAACGCTCAAAAAGCCTAGACGGCCACTCGTAAAACATTGAATTACCTTTTATATGGAACAATTTAATTGTTTGACAATACTGTTTCACAATTTTTTTTTTTTTCAATATACATCACCATGTAACGAAACTCCAGACAGACAAATAAATTTTGATCGTTTTGACCCTTAAAGGGGTGACTCAGACCATCAATATGAACAACTTTTTCTATGAGAGCAACACCGGGAAATCTAAAAAAAATCTGTTTGTATGGGAATGTCGATTTTTTTTGAGTTCCCAGCATTGTTCCCATAGGAAAAGTTGTTCATTTTGATGGTCTGAGACACCCCTTTAAGGGTCCAAAATGATCAAAAACTCACCATATGTATATATTTTTTACTAAATATTGAAGTAGGCATTTGTGTTTATCTCACCTGATGGTAAGTGACGATGAAGACGAGGATGTTACATGCGTATCCAAGAGATACCCATTTATTCTTTTGAATGTCCCGGGACTGTACTTGTCTGGGTAGATAGACGCAGGCAGTTCATTCCACACTTAGCTATTCGAACCAAAAAGGAACTATCAAAGCGTTTAGTTCGAAATTTAATATGGAGGCAGCACTGAACGTCGAAAAAATCAGGAGTCACCACTGTCACGTCTTTATCCCTCGCGGGGTAGACAGAACCCAGGACTATAATACCAAAGGGCCATATTTATCATGTTAATGGGCATGTAATTGGAAAATGGAACTAAAATACTGATAGGTTGCTAGCCACATCGCCTATTGACATGATTCCTCGGCTTTTCTTAAATACATTCCATCGGCTTTTACAATCTGCGCGGGAAGATAAGCAGCTGGTACATAATTTTCCCAAATCAGCAAGCGTGAAAAAATGGTTACCGATATATTTTACATAACAAAGTATCTAAAAGAAACAAACAAAACAGTAACTCGATACTCGATATTTAATACTCGTTCCGCGTACCAAAATCGTCTGTCACGGAAAATACGCGTATTTTCTCTTCATATTTATTCATTGATTCTGGATGTCTAGAATATCATTTGAACTTTGTATTTATGATGTTTGTACGAATACGCGGTTTGAAATGATAAGTCAGTAGTATTGGTAAAAGAGGGTCTGATACGTGATTTTGTCAAAAGAAACTACAAAATAATTGTTACAATTTTGGACCCTTTTATGTGTCCGTACTCAAAAGGTGAACACGAGACCCTAAGCCATCGCTGTCCGTTCGTCCGTCCGTCCATCCTCTATCATCGTCTGCCACAATGCCGTTTCCTTCGAACCGTACTACGCCGCTGTATCAATAAACACTAAAACAAAATTATATTAATAATTAATGAGTGGCCTCATGCAAGAAAGGTGTTTCTTTTGGCGCTTTCTCTCGATTCTGTCAGAGGTGCTGCTAATTTGATACTGACAATTTTTTTTTAAATAAATAAATAAATAAATGCGGACAAATCACACAGATTGAGTTAGCCCCAAGGTAAGTTCGAGACTTGTGTTATGGGATACTAACTCAACGATACTATATTTTATAACAAATACATTTATACATATATTTTATAACAATCTTGACCTGGCCGGGGATCGAACCCGGGCACTGAGATGTCAAACTACAGATAATGACTCAAAACAAGGACTAAGCTTATTCTGAGGATAATTAGGAAAAATAATGTCAGCGAAGAAAGAGTTTGGGAGGTAGCAATAAGGTTTTAAGCGTTTTAACGTACTACATTAGGGTATACCTTAATAACGGGTTAGGAATGTCATCCTTAACTGCTAGGCTGGTGATTGCATGTATCACATGGGGTACGTGCACCCAGCCTCCCGAGCTGCTTCTTGCTCTTCCCCCATTCATCTGAGCGAGTAGTATTCCAACACCTTCATTCCTTCCCAACCCCAATTAATAGGCTAGTTTCCTGGGTCAAAATAATAACATTACAATTACTCCGTCAGTTAGATAATCAAAAAATATTGGACACGTATTTTTTTCTTCTGAGTGGGGGCTTGTGACGTCAAAGTTTGCTAAAAAGTGTAGCAAACTATGACGTCACACGGAATTTCAAAGGGCCATATCTTTTTTTTTTAGCCTGCTATTGTGTCCCACTGCTGGGCAAAGGCCTCCCCTTTTTGTTTCCAAGTGTCCCTGTCAAGGGCCACAGTCTGCCAATCGTTCATGTGTGCGTCCATGTCATCGCGCTATCTCCTCCTAGGTCTTCCGCTTCCTCGACGGCCATCTGGTAACCACGTAGTTGCAGCTCTCTTTATCATTTTTTATTCAATCGACAAAAGAAAAAATACGTATCAAATATTTTTTTAATTACTAACTGACGGACTTATTATATTTTTTTAGGAAACTAGCCTATTCTTTACCTTCCCTAGTTTAAAAATGTTTCCCATGGGCAGCAGCGTCGGAAACACAATAAGCTAAAGAAACTGCGCTGGCCTACCCTCTTGCCAAGCGTGGTAGGTATGGGAATAGCCTCCAATGGAACGGAGAATCCTTGGGAGAGATCTTTGTCCAGCTGTAGACTTGCGGCTGAAATGACAATGATGAAGAAGTCGAAGAGCAGGCCCACTTGCGACTGTAGTTCCTTGGATAATGATAATGACTCTATCGCAATAGGTTAGCGTGTAATGAGAGATGTTACATGAAAATAAATAAATAATACTCACGAAACATAATACTTTCTTGTATGACACATCTCATACATAGGTATAAAGTATAAAGCCCTTTGTGCGGTATAATTTACATTGTTACCTTCATAAATTAGAGCGGCGGGGACAAAGCATCGAAAGTACGAGTATTGTGACTCATCTTTGTTAATTACGTATTGTGCCGCAGACAGACAGGCGGATTAGGGATCCTTGTGTGTAAATATTATTTGTAAACACACTACACTACATTACACTACACTAGACTACACAAAATTACACTATACTACATTAGTTTATTATATTTGTATCAGTAAATATTGTACTTAGTGATAAGGCAAAAAAAGAGACTGGGTATCCACAACACAGGGAAGGGAATTTAAGGTGGTCTGGGAGAAAAAACTCCCAGACCAGCTTGAATCTTCCATAGATTCAAAAAGTATATAAATAAATATAGTCGTATACGAAAATATCACATAAATTGAGATAGCCCCACAGTAAGTTGTGAACTTGTGTCGTAGGATCCTAACTCAACGTTACTATATTTTATAATAAATACCTATATAGATAAAAATCCAAGACTAAGGTCAATCTACAAAATATCGTTTTCCATCATGACCTAACCGGGGATCGAACCCGGGCACATCCTCGTGTTGCAGGCTGGCGTGTTGACCACTGCGCCACGGAGCTCACCAAAACATTGGAGAAAGAAAGAACAAGCAAATTGCTTAGCGTTCTTGAGAAAATAATGATACAATTTTTTTTCTTTTTAGTCGTAATAATTTTCTGTTAAAATTTTTCTAATGTAGGTAATATGATCAGCATTTATTTGTTTTCCGTCTTAGCGCACAAAGAAATCAACTAATCATTCCATAAATGTTTACATACGGAACCATATTATTTTAAAATTATATTTAGTTCATATCATAACGTGTCCTGGTTCCATTTAAAACTGTATACATTTCTTTGCGTTTGACAAGTGCGTATTAGTAATAAGTGAATCACATGTATGCGAGTTTTTTAATGTGTCGATTAATGAAGCCTTTTTGGGTTTAATCTTATACCTTTAAATACCATATTTAGTATATGGTGGTGTTGAGGTCATATTAAAAGTTACGCGAGACATAATTTTATTATAACAAACGGTTTGACTCACGTATCGTTAGTAGGTATCGCCGACAAAAGGAAATGGTAATTCGTGGGCCCAGAAGTTATCAAAATGAAAGATGTAATAATAATCAGTTATATTTTGCTAATAAAACAACTAAATATTGGCCTTACCTTTCAAATAAGGCAACTTCGATTTGTATAACACTTGGGCCCATGAATGTATGGAACCGTTACGTTCTCCTTTCACTCGTCCTGAAAATGGCCATCTGAATTGGCTGAAACTTGTCGGCGATACCTACTAACGATACGTGAGTAAAACCGTTTGATAAAATAAAACCACCATATACATTTTTAACCGAGCGAAGCTCGGTCGCCCAGGTACTTTATATATTTAAAATCAAACTTGACTCACTGACTTATTATATCAGCGCACAGCCGAAACTACTGTACCTAGTAACTTGATATTTGATACAGGAGTTCCTTTTATAATGTTAGTGAGCACAGAGAAATTCAACCCCTAAGGGAACGAAATAGGAGGGAACATTTATATTTTTTTTTTCTCATTTCTGGATAAGTATGATAATAGGTATTTATGTTTGATTACGAATAAAATGATCTTTGTAGGTGAAATGGACAAAAAATCCCTCTAAAGGGGTAAAATGGGAGGAGAAATTTTGTATATATTTTTTCTCATTTCTGGACTTAGCAGTATGAAAATATTGGTATATAGTGTCCTGATTACAACTACTTTTCATCCCGGAATAAAGTATTTTTCCCGCGGGATCGACATAACGGGAGCGAAGCCGTGGGCGTCAGCTAGTTATAATATAAATTATGAAACTATAGTTTACAGCTAGTTATAATATATATTATTTTTTATTTAGATATTAATAAATTTATATATAAATTTAAGTTGACACAGGATACTATGTATCTTCCATTTAGTTTTAGGCGACAAATTGCTACAGTTGTAGCTTATAATATACAACATTGTGTTGCAAATTGTACGAGTACAACTGCAATCTCCAACTGTGACATAGAAAACTGTATTTCTAAAAATGTAGTAGTTAATAATAGTAAGTGTAATTTAAACTAAGAAATAAGACAACAGTCAAAGCCAAAGAATTAAATATTATTCACCAGAATATCCAAGGCCTGACTAGCAAATTATTAGAATTAGAGTTATTTATAAATAGTAAAGATTTACATGTAGTTTGTCTAACCGAACATTTTATGCAGTCACATCAACTACAATTTAATATTGAAAACTACTCTAGGGCTAGCTCATATACCAGAAGGACAAAAGAGAAAGGAGGCAGTTTAATTCTAACGCAAAATGACTTGAAATACAAAGAACGTAAGGATGTTGTAAGTCTTTCTATAGAGTGTAGTGTTGAATTAGCATGTATCGAGTTAGAGAATTCTATTATAGTATGTGTATACAGTCCACCTGATTCAGATTATAATACATTAGAACTTGTGATTGAAGATGTTTTAAGGAAATTATGCTGTAGTCGTAAAAACGTCATAGTTTGTGGCGACTTTAATGTAGACTTACTAGTAACTACTACTGAAAGTGTAAGATTTTTAAATTTATTTAAGTCTTTTGATTTATTTAATTTATTTTTGGAGCCAACCAGAGTTCAAGGTAATTCTGCAACGTGCATAGATAATGTTTTCTGTAATTGCACTCCTGTTGACAAAGTTATTATTAAAAACCTTACCTCTGATCACTTTGGTCAGTTCGTACAATTCGCAAACCACGTCGAAGTAGATTTACAACAGATCACCTTTAGATCTATTACAAAAGACAAAATCAAAGTTTTTAAAGATAATTTATCAAAAATAATGCCCCTTATTGAGGAAACTAGGGATGATCCAGATATACTGTATAACAAAATGTTTAATGTTATTGAATCGGAATTTAACAATACGTTTTAAATTAAAACAAACATTAAACGTAATCGTAAAAGGTTTAGTGAATGGGCTACTCCAGGTATTTACGTCAGTAGAAATAGATTATATGAATTACTAGCCATGAAAGCCTATAATCAGAATCCTGATTTTGTTAAATTTGTTAGAAATTATTCAAAAATTTTTAAAAGGGTATGTGCGTGTGCAAAATCTTTATATACCAAACAGACTATTTTAAATTCTAGTGACAAAGTAAAAACAACGTGGAAAATTATTAATACAGAAACAGGAAAAACGAAAAAACGCGCCATTCCAATTGAATTAAAAATAGATAATAAGGTCCTCAGTACTAGCGAGGAGATTACTCAATATTTTGAAGACTTCTTTACAAATATTCCCGTGAATACTACTGCCACCTTACTTTCATCATCTGTGGAATCTAAAAAGTTATTAACTAGTTGTATACCGGAATGTAACAGTCTTCTAATATTTGAACATGTAACCCCTCAAAAAATCATTGATACGTTCAAGACTTTGAATAATAAAAAAACTGGAGACCTGTGGGACATCTCAGTATCAGTCATAAGTAATATTATAGAAATAATTGCTCCTTATTTAGCGTCTATTTTTAATAAATGTGTAGATACAGGGACTTTTCCTGATCTAATGAAATTAAGTAAAGTTATACCGTTGTACAAATCGGGTGATAAAAATGATCCAACAAATTACCGTCCAATTTCTATTCTTCCAGCGTTAAGTAAAATATTTGAAAAGTTAATTTTTAATCAGTTACTTTCTTTTTTTAATCTAAATGGTCTATTTCATAGTGACCAATACGGATTTACGAAGGGTCGATCAACTACGGATGCGGGTGTTGCGCTTTTAAAACATATATATTGTGCTTGGGAGAGAAAACAAAATGCTATTGGTGTTTTTTGTGATCTCTCCAAAGCATTTGATTGTGTAGACCACGATACCCTGCTGTCCAAATTGGAACACTATGGGATTAAAGGTAAATCTATTGCATTAATCAAATCTTATTTGCGTAGCCGAATTCTAAAAGTTAGCGTTGATAGGGTTCAATCCTCGGGATCATCTGTTAAGATGGGCGTACCCAGGGCTCTATACTAGGCCCCTTGTTGTTTCTTATATATATTAATGATCTGCCATACTATGTTCACACATGTAAAGCTGTACTATTTGCCGATGATACTTCTCTTATTTTCCCTGTTGATAGGACAACAGACAATTTTGACGAGGTCAATAGTACATTAGCTCAAGTATTAGAGTGGTTTACAGCAAACAATTTGCTGTTGAACGCTAAAAAGACGAAGTGTATTAAATTTTGTTTACCGAATGTTACAAAAGTACCAACACGCATAGTGGTCGAAAACGAAACGATAGATTTGGTAGATAAAACAGTATTTCTTGGGATGACACTTGACTCGGGACTTCAATGGGGTGCCCATATCACATCCTTAGCGGGTAAACTTAGTTCTGCTGCTTACGCTGTTAGAAGAATAAGACAGTTGACTGACGTTGATACTGCGCGTTTGGTATACTTCAGCTACTTTCATAGTGTCATGTCGTATGGGATATTACTATGGGGTAACGCAGCAGAAGTTAATACCATATTCGTCCTTCAAAAACGCGCTATCAGATCTATATATAAACTAGGTGCTAGAGAATCTCTTAGAGAATTGTTTAAAAATATAAATATTTTGACATTCCCCGCGCAATACATATTTGCAAATATTATGTTTGTTCGTAATAATCTTCATCTTTACGCGAAAAATAGTGATATCCACAACAGGAATACGAGAAATAAAAATAAATTAGCGACACCAACTTTGCGATTACAGAAAACAATGAATTCATTTTTGGGACTTAGTATACGCTTCTATAATAGAATTCCTGAAGAAATATTGGCTCTGTCATTAGGTAAGTTTAAGACTGCTGTTAAAAATCAATTGCTTAAAAATGCCTATTATTGTATTAATGACTATTTATCAGATAAAACTCCATGGAAGTAATATATTCAATAAATTGTACATCGGTGATAACTTAATGTAAAATAATTCAATTTGTTATAAATATGTGAAAGTGTAGCCCTTCAGGCACGTAGGGACCAATACTGGACTGAGTTTCTTTCGGCGTATTCTTCTCAGCAGTGGTCGTTTCGAAACGCTAGTAGCTTATCGATTTTGCAAATATTAAAAATAATAATATGACGTTCAGAAAGAGATACATGATATCCAAATTTGAATAAAATTCTATTTCATTTCATTTCATTTCATTTCATTTCATTTCATTTCATTTCATTTCATTTCATTTCATTTCATTTCATTTCATTTCATTTCATTTCATTTCATTTCATTTCATTTCATTTCATTTCATTTCATTTCATTTCATTTCATTTCATTTCATTTCATTTCATTTCATTTCATTTCATTTCATTTCATTTCATTTCATTTCATTTCATTTCATTTCATTTCATTTCATTTCATTTCATTTCATTTCATTTCATTTCATTTCATTTCATTTCATTTCATTTCATTTCATTTCATTTCATTTCATTTCATTTCATTTCATTTCAAACTAAGGCACGATAAGGAATAAAATAAAAATAAAATACCAATATCTACTCATGCGAAGCTGGCACAATCCGGTTGTCTATTAGAAAGAAGTCTCTCAGTTGGATCCTCAGGTGTACTGTCCTTATAGCGGATCCCGGGGGGGACAGGTCTGCTCGGCCTCTTTGAGACTTCTATCTATCTTTGAGACTTTTATCATATCTGTTGTTGTTGCACGCTCGATCGCTAACATAACGTGTTCCGCAAAAATATGTAAATTGAAATTGTATACAACATGACATTAGAAAAAAAAGAAAAGATAAAAATATTATATATCATACAAAGCCCTTCAGGCAAGTAGGCGACCAATACTGTTGAAAAGAGTTTCTTTCGGCGTCTTCTTCTCTGCAGTGGTCGGTTCCGAAACGCTAGTAGTTTGTAGCTTTTGAACAATAATTAATAATTTGAATATAATATAATAAGTATTATTTAAAATGTGAATTGACGTGAAAAAGTGCCTGAAAAGGCCTATTTTCTGATTAAATCTTTGAATCTTTGATTGGCTCTGAGACATTCCAGCACATAATGTAACCCGGAAATCGGTCAGATGAGGAGGAAAGAATCCAATAAGAATTCATAGTGGTAAAAAAATCAGGTCTATAAAGCTGTAACTCTGACGAGCTCTGTGGCCTAGTGGTCATCATGCCAGGAGTTCCCGGGTTCGATCCCCGGTCAGGGCAAGATGGAAAATGATCTTTTTCAGATTGGCCTGCATTATCTATATGTATTTGTTATAAAATATAGTATCGTTGTGTTAATAATCAATAACACAATTCTCGAACTTACTTTGGGGCTAACTCAATCTGTGTGATTTGTATGTATATATTTATTTTGTATATATTGTTTTATTTATTTATTACTAGCTTTCGCCCGCGGCTCCGCCCGCATCAATGTCGATCCCTCGGGAATAGTACTTTTTCCCGGGATAAAAGGTAGCCTATGTCCTTCTCTGTACTCCAGAGAACTTGTATGCAAAATTTCATGATGATCGGTTCAGAAGTTACGGCGTGAAAGCGTAACAAACGAACAAACAAACAAACTCACTTTCGCATTTATAATATTAGTAAGGATAAGGATTGTTATTATTTATTTATTTTATTTATCTAATTAATTCATCATCAACACGAAATTCTACTATCTACGCCTTAAGAGTGCCGCACAAGCCATTAGGCTGCCCAAAACCATTAGGCGTTTATGTAAAAAATATAAGTCTTAATATTTTCTTACTTATATTTTTGTAAAAAAGTTAAGAAAGGGGGTCCTGCGAGATGTAAATATAAATATTTTCATGTGAGAATTATTGTTTTAGATGAACAATTTACAAACTTTTCGATGGAAAATGTTTTTAGACATCATTAAGAATCGTTTTTAAATTTCAATTTACCTATCTGTTTCCAATTCCAACAAGGCGGTGATCTTTGGCAAGAATTGCCCTAAACTATACAAATAATTTTAATGTATTTAGTTAATCCAGCTAATTGTTCAAGTGATTCAAAAACACGTCAAATTCGTCAATTTCGTACAGTACCTTCTTAACTGAATTGCAGCTGCAAAAACTATTTTTAATTCCGTACTACACTGAAATATTAATAATAAAAGAATAAAGGAACTGAATAATTTTCACTTCAAGTGAATGCATTAGTTTTCTTTGTTCTATGACCTCGTTTGGTTGAGTCACAATCCCTTCGTGAAAAGTAGTCGTTGAGTCATACAAAAATCAACTTGTAATTATCTTGAACACACATTTGTGCATGTTGCAGTTTTGAGTGATTTATGGTGGGTTTTGATTGTGACAATATTGACCAAATGATAATGTTTTTAATACATAAATGCTCTGATCTGTAATCCAGGCTGTGAGCTTTTCTCAAGACCATCTTTTCATTAACGGGCGAGCTCCGTGGCGCAGTGGTTAACACGCCAGCCTGCGACACGAGGGCCCCGGGTTCGATCCCCGGTCAGGTCAAGATGGAAAATTATCTTTTTCAGATTAGCCTGAGTCTTGGATGTTTATCTATATATCTATTTGTTATGAAATATAGTATCGTAGAGTAAGTATCCCATAACACAAGTCTTGAACTTACTTTGGGGCTAGCTCAATCTGTGTGATTGTCCGTATATATTTATTTAACGGACTTATAAGACCGACATACATGGACTGCTAGAAGCAGTCAGGAGGAACTGCTTCATGCTGCGACTGCATAGTGAACTACAGTCTGCTACATACACACATATACGAAACCCTCGACCAGTTGCAACTGCTGCAGCAGTTATCATGGCGTGCTTCAAGCTGTTGACTATGACTGCAAGAACAGTCCGTGGATGTTGATCAATAGCTAACTTTTTCTTTCGGCGTATTCTTCTCAGCAGTGGTCGTTTCGAAACGCTAGTAGCTTATCGATTTTGCAAATATTAAAAATAATACTATGACGTTCAGAAAGAGATACATGATATCCAAATTTGAATAAAATTCTATTTCATTTAATTTCATTTCATTTAACTGCTCGAGATTCCCCGTATGTCGGCCCATAGTGGTTGGTAAAATTAATTACTAGTTAATTTAAATTTTTCATTACAATCATCGGTATATTATTAAAATATTAAAATTGAAAATGTGTGATGAAAATGAACACGACCACAGGTAGGATTTGAGCCCACGTCCCTTAGGTTAACGCCCTAAGTGTGATACCATTACACCACCGTGACTTCGAATCACCGCGTCGAATTCTCTCATCTAAAAGTTAAAAAATACTATCACTATACAATATGTAAAGAAATCCCTGTCCGATCCTTGAAGGGGTAATTCAACGTGTCGATATGAACAACTTTTCGTATGGGACCAATGCTAAAACCCAATTTTTTTTACACTCGCATACATTACTACATATATATATATATACATACATGAACGGAAAAACAATACACGCCTTTTTTGGCAGTCGCGTGTATAAATTGCCCTGCTAAAATCTCATTTTGACCATGTTACTCAAGATGGTGCAATCCTTTGGTTATATTAAAGAAATTCACACACGTATTTGTACATAGGTACTTACATAAACCCTAAATTCATCACACTCATTTTTCGAACAGTTGAGTTAAACAAAGTATTTTTAATAATTTTCCCAAATAAATAACGGACATTTACACCTAATAGCTCTCTAGTTAACACTACTAAGACGTTGTTAGTTCCTAGATGCTCAAAAGATTACAAAGTTCTTAAATACAAATAAAATGAACTAGAGTTTCGCATCGGAAAGCAATTTAAACCGGAAGGTTTTAAAATCACTAACATGTTGTAGCGGAGCTCTGAGAAACAATATCTTGTTGCAGCCAGATAGAATCGTTAAACAGAAGACAAATACGCAACACTTGCGCGGGAAATAAAGAAGGATTAAACCTAAACAACATAGGGCTGCCTGCGAAAAGAAAAAGTATTCTAGATTTTGTTTATTTATTCATTTTAGGCATCTTTATATTTTTTTCTTTTACATGTTTGTTAATTGTTTTATATACAATGATACAGAAGGTAGTTAGAGGGACAGAAATACCAAGAAAGAGGACTTCGAGTTATGAAGCATTAAAACTTAGGTTACCACCGGAGACATGCTTAGACAGTGACGACTAGACAGAGATAGGACATGTTCTCCATTGGGATTGGTGACCACAAGTAACACATAAAAATCGCGATCTCCTCATTGCTTCGGGTAACACGTTAAAACGTTGGTCACGGCTGTCATGACCAGATGGTGATCGTTAAGCAATGTCGATGCCTTACGGCAGCTTGGAAAATCTGACAACAGTGTTGGCAAACTTAACGAAAAGCAAACAATTGATAAGACACGGTGTCAGTTCCCCCTTCCGTTTGATAATGAAGGTTACCTGTAAGTATTGGAGTACATAAAAAGTATTTAACCCAAAATAAAATAGAACTATGTACATGTTGTAGCGGAGCTCTGAGAGACAATATCTTGTTGCAGCAGATAGAATCGTTAAACAGAAGACAAATACGCAACACTTGCGCGGGAAATACAGAAGGATTAAACCTAAACAACGTAGGGTTGTCTGCGTTAAGAAAAATATTCAAGATTTTTTTATCATGTTGAATCATTCATTCATCGAGCAACATCTAATTTTTTCAATGTAAATCCAAGATAACATATCTTGGGCTTAACTTTAAAGTAAAATATGTGTGTAAATTGACTTACACAAAAAGATACAGAAGACAGTTCAAGGTTGAGAAGAAAATTTAGACAGTTGAACTCAAGTTTTGGATACAACTGGAAACACACTTAGACAGAGTCTATGAGACAGAGTTATGACACGGTGGCATACAAGCACTTGAATACTTAATTTGGATGCTAACTGACTCTAGTCCACACAGTCAAATCTGCGATATACAAAAAAAAACTATATTTAAGGTTTGACTTTATCAGTTATATTAGAATGTCAGTAACTCGTTTCGTTTGATACTCGTACTTAACGCTGCCTGTAGATGTTGGAGTAAATATAAAATCATTAATCTGAAATACAATACCTAGATTCTAAGACATGTCGTACCAGAACTCTGAAAAACAATATCTTGTTGCAGTTAGACAGAATCGTTAGACAAGATTCAAATACGCAACATTGACACTGGAAATAAAAAAGGATTAAACTAAACAACTTAGGATTGGTTACAATTAATATCTTTAGCTGGTATTGGAAGTAGAACAACTATATATTCGTTCTCGATTGCTGGTTTTGTTCGCAACGCAATATGTCTCGTCCGGGGAAGTACCACACTCTCACAGAAAATCGACGTTTGAGCAGAAGCTACCGCTTCTATGCTCCGTTCGGTGAGTGAGAGAGCCGGAGGCCCATCCTTCCCCCATTTCCTCCCCACATGCCCTTTTCCCAACTCTTTGAAAGGCCGGCAACGCTCCTGTTACACCCTGGTGTGCAGTTGTCCATGGGCAGCGCTGGTCGCTTACCATCAGGTGACACGCTTGCTCGTTTGCCATCCTATATCATAAAAAACAATATGTTCATCTCCCTAATTTCTGAATAGATAGACGTAAATAAAGTTTTAATATATTTTCAAAGAGTGGCAACCCTAGTACTAACGAGGCTTGCAGCAAGAATGCTGTCTTGCTGCGGCGCAATTATGGGGATATATTTTGTCATCGGCGATATTTTATATCGTGTATCAAATCTTAAATCAAACAACCTGGGAGCTACTACTGATGTACGATAGATATACTGGCCATTTTTCTTATTCAATCAATCATAATTTATTTGCAATAAATGTGGTCATAAGGTGGTACAATACATATAGATATTTAAGTTTCACACATTAAATCTTCATAGCATGCAAAATTTACAGTTTTGAAGTCAATACAATAGCAATTATGTAAAAATTAATTAATTAAAATAAAGTTTGCACATAATCAATAATTAAAAATAATGTTAAAATTTATGCGGAGTAGAAGCGTGACTAAATGTTGGCCAGTCAAACAAAACAAATAGGTAGGTATATCTAAAATTTATCAGTCAAATAATCCTGAAGTGAATAATAACATTTATCTATAAGGAAATTTCGTAGCCTAGTTTTAAACTGCGGTAAAGGTAGATTCTTTATATCAATCGGTAGTTTATTAAAGTTTTATTTCAATTCTTTGTTCTTCTTAAATAACATACGGTGTAATAAAAAGGTAAAACAATATTTATATAGTACGCTCATTTAATGGTACTGCTATTTTTTTCTAAAGAATTTTTGAAATGAAATTTTTTTTCGCGGGGTTGTGCACTTTTTGGAAAAGGCAAAAAATCTTATACTCGCGTCAGGACACGTGATCTGAGCAAAAAATTCTTATGACGGACATGTGACCTGTGACCGCCGGCGCGGCGTAGGAGAGAAAGTAATATCCCCCGGAGTTTTCACTTCTGCCGGCACTTGTGGAGTGCAACCCGTGTTTTTTTACCTATTATCCATTCGATAATCGGAAAAAGTCTTCGCTTAGGAACTCGAGAATGTATTTTATCATCGGCGACTTCCTATATCATGTATCCATTCTGAGTTCCCAATATTAGTCCCATAAGAAAAGTTGTTCATTAAAACGAGCTGAGTCACCCATCTAAGGGAATATCGATGGCGGTAGTGCTTTTTTGCAATTTTCAAGTCAGTAAATGCTAAATACTAGTATGAACCGATTTTATTTATTTCAATTAACTTATTCTATTTTTACAGGTATATTCCCAAATGCAATAGAAAAGCAATGAATAATCAATTATTTACCATAACTTATTACGTAAATTGCAACCTTTGTGAATTCACACAGAGTACACTGGAATATGTCTATTGTTTCCGCAATCAAATTCAGAATGTGTATTGCGCGTGCCAACGGAGACTTGTTTATCGAGTTGGTCCGCCCGTGAGGTACCACTAAAAGGCATGGCTGCCTCCAGCGCTCCACGTACCCATTCGGAACATAAAATTCAACTATTTTAAGCATTTCTATATTATTGATTATACCACGAATCAACTAAATGAAGATTATTTGATCAGTCAAACTTTTTGGAAAAAGTCTGATTCGAATATCTTTCAATTCAGTACCATTCTCGGTAAACACTGGGACCTCATAGATTCCGGGGGCTCATACATTTATATAGATAGCTCCAAATATATGACATAGCAAATCGCCCGTATAAAGAACGCGTATTGTGCGCGCCGATAAATGAAAACGGCAGGAATTCGCGGGCGATCGTAAAAAGTGGGATTAGGGTCGGCACGGTCGGGCCACGAAAATAAATAAATAAATATATACGGACAAATCACACAGATTGAGCTAGCCCCATAGTAAGTTCGAGACTTGTGTAATGGGATACTAACTCAACGATACTATATTTTATAACAAATACATATATAGATACACTTCCAAGACCCAGGCCAATCTGAAAAAGATCATTTTCCATTTTGACTTGGCCGGGGATCGAACCCGGTCACTCCGTGTCGCAGGCTGGCGTGTTGACCGCTGCGCGGTGCGCCACGGAGCTAGTCAGATATCGGAGCTAGAGAGAAATAATCGTGAAAATGCATAAAAGGACCATGATGAGGACCTGAGTTCTAGTGGTCGTGAGTTTTGTTGTGCCATGCTCGAAATTTTGCGAGATCGATGAGAAAGGGTCGGATTTTTCCCCGAGAAGTTCTTCCTCTTTTTCTTAAGTGTGGGAATTATTAAGAAATATTTCCCGCAAATTTTGGTGAGAAGGAATTCATATGATCAGAGAACTTCTCTCCGGTACATCACTAGTCGTGACCATTATTATCGCTTTCACATGTTAAGTAACCACGGGTATAGTGCCGACTGGGATATGTGACCGCAAGTAGCATAAAAATATCTGGAGCTGCTCCGTGGTTCGGAAGGCACATTAAGCTGTTGTCTCGGCTGTCATCATTGATAGCTTTTGTTAAGCTATGTCAGATGCTTTTATGCGGCTTGAAAAATCTGACACCAGTACTGGCCACTTACACACACGATAAACAACAATATGGAAATACCTTATAAAAATGGTAACATTAGTTGTAACATTAGTTGTAACATTAGTTGTAACATTAGTTGTAACATTAGTTGTAACATTAGTTGTAACATTAGTTGTAACATTAGTTGTAACTTTAGTTGTAACATTAGTTGTAACATTAGTTGTAACATTAGTTGTAACATTAGTTGTAACATTAGTTGTAACATTAGTTGTAACATTAGTTGTAACATTAGTTGTAACATTAGTTGTAACATTAGTTGTAACATTAGTTGTAACATTAGTTGTAACATTAGTTGTAACATTAGTTGTAACATTAGTTGTAACATTAGTTGTAACATTAGTTGTAACATTAGTTGTAACATTAGTTGTAACATTAGTTGTAACATTAGTTGTAACATTAGTTGTAACATTAGTTGTAACATTAGTTGTAACATTAGTTGTAACATTAGTTGTAACATTAGTTGTAACATTAGTTGTAACATTAGTTGTAACATTAGTTGTAACATTAGTTTTCTCACAGAAAATCGACGTCTGAGTAGAATCTTTGCCGCTTCTATGCTTCGTTCGGTGAGTGGGAGAGCCGGAGGCCCATCCTTCACCCTCCCCACCTCATTTCCTTCCCCCAACTCCTTGAAAGGCCGACAACGCACCTGACACACCCTGGTGTTGCAGTTGTCCATCGGCGGCGGTGGTCACTTACCATCAGGTGACCCGCTTGCTCGTTTGTCGTCCTGTAACATAAAAAAAAAAATAGTGAAAAGTTGGTTGTTAGTCCAAAAGCTCTTTGAGATATGAATGTTTGCCATACCATTTTTGACCAAGTTTAAGACATTTCTTTAAAAAGACTACTAGATATTATGTAGCTTTTGTATGCGCGCTTAGCGAACTAAATCAGAGACTCATTTAAGTCTGATAGAGATAGAATAGATAACCAAAACCATGCATGAAAAGAAGCTCCCCGTGTGACATAGGGACCCCTAACATATTCGTCGCACCCTGGGTAACAATATGCGAGCACAGTCTAGTCGGCAACGTAGATTGGCTAATTCTCTCACTACAAAATGACCAAACAATAACGGTACTTTAGTGCCAAAGGCTTTCAATCGTCTCAAGAAGAATAGAAAAAAAAAAAATGCTGACTAAGTAGATAAAGTCATTCACACTTTACTGAATTAGGTAACAGGGACGCCGCAGTACGGTAGACAAGAATAGAGATGCCCATATATGTTGAATCAGACAATGAAAAAATTAAGCATTTTTCATCACAATCATTATTGCAAAATGTCTTCAAAATCCGTTCAGCCGTTTTGGTTAACAAACATCCATACATCCATACATAATTACTTGGTAAGGATAAAAGTAAACGTCGTCAAAATAGAGTTTTCATATTTGAGGATATCTTTCAACATACATACATACTATCACGTCTTAATCCCTTACGGGGCAGACAGAGCCTAAGGTCATAAGAACGAAAGGCCAAATTTTCAAGAGTAATGTTATTCGTGGCAACCCTCCTATTTTCTGGCCCAACATTAATTTCTCAAAACCCTCAACTAGCGCCTACCAGCGGCCAACAACGGAACTATAAAACCGCACTAAACCATCAAACCATCCCCCTGCATACACTAATGACACATCAACCATTGCTGCTATTCACCCACCATTTACTCCTAAACTCCTTGTAAAGCGGACTTGGTTGTTGAAATAAAAGTTACGACCATATGCGAACTTTTTTATAGGCTCACCCTCGTTTGGAGGTGCAAAATATTTGATGTCACGCAGTTTATGAGCTGGGATCATTATATGACATACTAGTCTTTGTTTCCGACTTTTTTGTGCAGACTACACTAAAAATATTAAGGAATATCCGAAGAGGCCTTTGCCTTTTTAATTTAAGAATTCACCATCAAATATTTCAGTACCTAGTTAAGCTCTTTGCCACCACAAGTGCAAGATATATCATTAAATCGATGTACAGACTGAAAAGCGCGATGGCACAGATAGCGTGCGCATTATAAGCGCTTACGCATGTAAAGCAACCCTGGCGTAGTCCCCACCGGAATGGGTGATCACAAGTGGCACAAATTTCTCGAGCTTCGGAAGGCACGTTAAGCTGTTGGTCCCAAGTTTCGTCACTAGATGGCGGTCGTTAAGCTTTGTCAGATATCTTTAGGCAGCTTGAAAAATCTAGCACCAGCAAGCAATGTACAGACGCAGTTTTTTTTACAGTAGTGGTATGTAGCATATATTATATACCTATTGTTTCGGATGGGTGTTTTAGAACGGGTTTACGGGTTCAGTTTACGAGGCATTAAAAGTTAAGTATGTGGATAATGTGCGCGTGTTTAGAATTATTTTGTGAGACATAAAAACTTGGTTTCATGGATCGAGAATGATATCACTCTTGTAAACCTTTCCATATTCTTCCATGCTGGTTTGGGAAAAATCGTAGAATGTACGAGCTGCTTCTCTTCGACGACTCTTCCCGCGCAGACCATAGTCATCATCATCATCATTTCGAGTAGGTGTCACGGTCAATCAACCATGCACACCATGGTGTCAGAGTTCTTCGGAACCACCTCTCGGCCTCTGACGTAGTTCCTTTAACGACTACCAGATGGCAGCCGGGACCACCGGCTTAACGTGCCTTCCGAAGCACGGAATCATCTTTATTATCAGACAATCAGGTGATTCAAGCCTGCTATGTCCTAACCAAACTGGTAACAACTAAACAAAGTATGCTTCCGGTGGGAATCGAACCCACAACCCCCGGGTCAACAGGCAAACGCCTTAACCACTGGACCACGGAGGCTGTTAAAAGACCATAGTAGCTGCCGGCGATGCGGTAAGCAATCCATCCCTATTTTTGACCTATACCTACGCCTACCAAGTTTTAGTCGTGATACAGCCACGTTACCGGCAAAATGAATTGCTGGTAGCATGAATGGGCCGGCTCGTCCGGGGAAGTACCACACTATCACAGAAAATCGACGTCTGAGTAGAAGCTTTACCGCTTCTATGTTTCGATCGGTGAGTGAGAGAGCCGAAGGCCCATCCTTCCCCCTCCTCTCCCTATTTTCTTCCCCTAACTCCTTGAAAGGCCGACGACGCACCTGCCACACCCTGGTGAGGCAGTTGTCCATTGGCGGCGGTGGTCACTTACCATCAGGTGAACCGCGTGCTCATTTGCCGTCCTATAACATAAAAGAAGAGATTATATGTATATTTGTAAAACTCTGTTTTCTCTTAACCGTACCTGCTGTATCGTAGGTACCTATAATATATAGTATGATTCAATTAAGGTAATTAAAATGTAGCCTCTGTAACATATATCAGCCGTTAGAAATCTACTGCTGGACACACGTGTTCTGCGTTTGTCCAGCAGTGGGGCTGATATAATGGATTTCTAATACGACCGGTTGGAAGCGGCCTGCATCCAACATCTTCCTGCGACCTTAGTCAAGTCGTCCAAACGTATGATCGGTGGAAGTCCGACGTTGTGCTTGATTATGTGGTCGCAATTTGAAAACAATATTTTTTTAATAATACTCGGCATAACTTTTAGGATTCCGTACCCAACGGGTGAAAACGAGACCCTATTAATATGACTCCGCTGTCCGTCTGTCTGCTCATCTGTCACCAGGCTCATCTGTCTCATGAACCGTGATAGACAGTTTAAATTTTTACAGGTTATGTGTTTTTGTTGCCGCTATAACAATACTAATAAAAATAATAAAATAACGTGATATTTCTGCTCGTTTTTGCTCTACGCTCTACATTAATAACGACAATAGGTAGACACTTGAAATATTTACAGAATATTGAGTGAGAGAGTCACTATAAAAATAAATAATTAAAATAAAATTAATTTTACGTTATAACGGTTGAAGAGAGACGCGTCTCAATCCGAACGCTTAGTCCGATTGTGCCTCTCTATCGCTTGTTCCGCGCTCTCACTTGCACACGGAACGTGACACTTTTTCGTGCGTAATGAATGAAATGAAATGAAATGAAAAATATTTATTGTAACACACAATGGCACACACAACACAAGAAAAAAGGACAGTATAAGACAAAACACAATTATAAGGCGGTGCCATCAGTATTACAAAAGGTGACGGCTCAGTATTACGCTGTACTAGGCATATGCATGACCTAGTACAACACTGATTTTCAGCCGTCACCTTCTGTGGCATCACGGACCGTCCCACGAGCAATGTATAACGAGAAATAAAAAATAAATAAGTAAAATACATACACAAAAAAAAAAAAAAACAAGAAAAGAAAATAATGAATAACATAATAGTACACTCACACAAGACAGTCGGTCAAAACTAAGATAAGCAGCACAACACGTGGCATTAGTGCCACGTCACTAGTAAAAACAAAAAAAAAAAAAAAAAAAACTACTATTTTCAAAACGTCAAATCATAGTCGACAACCAATGAACCAATCACCACAGATTTGAAAGAGTATGTCCAATCACGTAACAGATCCATCCATTCAATCAATGGCTGCCGCCGTGCTTTGTGATTAATACAATAATTTTATGCGTACGTGATTTATAAGACGTTATTACATCAAAAATGATTTAGTATTTTGTTCGTCATTTTTCACATTGCTTCATGCTTTGAATCGTAACATAACTAGAAATAAAGCGAATCATTAGAAACTTTTACACGTCATTAGTCGACCAACGACACTAATTTATAAAATATACGAGCTACCAGGATTTCATAAATAATGAAGCGTTCATTTTTCACTATTGCGATGCTCAACATTATTGCATATCACGGGTCAGTCACCGCGACGAACCACTCACGTATACGTAGTGCATTGATGCTACTCTGGTACACATTGGTCGAGTTACGTGATAGATTGTGCAGATATGATTGATTTTTTTCGCGATAAGCCATAAAACCAGTATAATGTTTTCAAAGATCATATTGCTGTTTTTATATAATTATTCATAAATATGAAGGAACAAACCACAGTAAGTTGTAAACTTGTGTCGTGTTGTAAGACTAACTCAATAAGACTATACTTTACATACATACATATAAAGATAAACAGCTATGACCCAGGCCAGATTTTCTATCTTAACCTGACTGGGGATCGAACGCAAGATCCTACGATTAAAACGCACGTGCGGTGCCGCTAAGCCACAGAGGTCATTGTGTATGTAGTGGGTTTAACACAATATAAGCTTTGCCTAAATGCTGACAGACAAGTACAGTTTATAGCTATTGCTTATAATATAAACATCAAGTTATGCTCTATCTGTAATAATGTGATGATTACTGATCTGTACAGAGCTCTGAATTGAATTAGAAAAACTATGGAAGCAGCATTGCGCTCAAAAACTGACACCACGCAAAGTAGATCGAAGCGGGCGGTACTTAAAATGTATATCTTTTCGCGAACTAGTCTGCCACGCGCTCCGTGACGGAAGAACACGTCGAGAAAAGCATTTAGCGACATATTTTTTGTGTACATCGGCGAAATCTTAACGAATTAAGATGAAAATGACTTCTTGTGTAGTGAAGTGGTGCAGGAAACGCAAGGAAAGACGGAAAAGTGACACTGGAATAACTTATCATAGCGAGCGAGGCGAGCTGCTGTCGCGAGAGATGTCTACCTACCTCCGCTATGTTGACACCATAGCGTTCATTAGATAAGTCACCGCCCCGTGACCTTGACGCGGCCAATCGCAAACTGTCTTCGTCTATGAGTGCGTAAGTTTTTCGTTGTGATTTGAGTTAAGTTTGTTTGCGTAAATGGGACTGATATTGAATCGTTAGTTGTATGAGAGTTACGCTTCCATAGTTTTTCTAAATCAATAGCTCTGTAGCAAAATCACTCGCTTTATGAACTCTAAAGCCACTTGCACAATATAAGCCTTATCTAAATACTGACAGATTATACTACAGGTTATAGCTATAGCTAATGTCTGTCTAAACATCGAGCTACGAAAATCTGGCGTGGTTTTCGGATTTTCAATTTATACAAATGTATTTGTTAAACCAGTCCTATTTGCCTTAGGATTCGTATTTTTGTATCTGTAGGGTTTGTGTTCCATGACTGCCAAAATAAGATTGTGATGTTTTTACCAAGGTTCATGTTTTACATTTCTTCATTTACTTTGAGACAATTTACTTTGCGTGCTTCCGCCACCAGTGAGTTAATGCAAACTATTGCTCGCCTGCGTCCACCCACTACTGTTAGTCCATTCATGCCCGCCACCAACAGTTGATGCACGCAACCCTGGTCGATACTGATGAATCTGTTGAGGCTGCAGCAATGTCGGCCGTCGTGCTCGCGACACGTGTTTTGCCTCTACACGAGGCATCTTCAGGCAGTGAAACCTAGATGTTGGTCGTTCACCAACGTCGTGGCGGGCATGAAGGGACTAACAGTAGTGGGTGGGCGCTGGCCAGCAATAGTTTGCATGAACTAACTGGTGGCGGAAGCACGCAAAGTAAATTGTCTCAAAGTAAATGTAGCTTTGACTTCCGCAAAGTAACACCTGAATCTATAATAAATTATTTTTAGTTAATAAACTATTTTATATTTCTACATATAAGTACCTATATATGTATATCAATTCTATACTACAATCTCTAACTGCCTTAACGGATTTTAATTCATGAGGTATCGTTAGAATCCTTATCTTATTCCGAGTGACATAGGGTACATTTTAGACAGTGTAGCCGTTTTTTTTTTCCTTTAAGATACTGGTGTTAATGCTGATATTTTGCATGACGATCCAATCATCATTTTCGTCGATCCATTCATACGCTGGTGTAAGAGTTCTTCGGAACCGCCTCTCGGCCTCTGACGTGGTTCCTTTAACGACTAATGCCCGCCAATACGCTAAATATGGCCATAAGGTCTTATAGACCTGGGCTCTGTCTACCCCGCAAGGGAAAAAGACGTAATACTATGTATCATTCATCACTTCAGCCGTAAGAAGTACACTGCTGGACAAAGGCCTCTCCCAAGTAGTTTTTCGTTCCATGAAAGGAGGCAGGCAGGCCAGATGACAAGCGCAGTTTTTGGCTGCTCGTCGAAAGCGTTTTAGGGTGGGGAAGGATAAGAATTTGTTGGTTCTAAACCAATCTAGTCATTATTACTCCTATTTTATTACGACTTTTTAAAATATTTTCATAAAAATGCAATGTCCAATTTAATTACCGGCCGGATATCCAGAATCCAGATTCATTCCGGGAACGTTCGTAATTATTTTGATGAAAGTCATCCGATACACACTGTTCGGTACTAAAACTTGGGATGCCGTAATTTTAATGTAGTTTAAACATTTTATGTGACGCATCATCATCTTCACCATCGGGTCTTTTTAGTCTCCACTGCAGGAGCATGACCCTCTCTGTACTAACGGAGTCATACTTGGCCAGAGCAGACAGAGGATTTCGCCTTCTCCTCGCTGGCCAGACGGGTTGGAGAGGTCTCATTGATGTTTATGAGCTTTGTTTAGCTTGTATTTCCTAAGTCGCCTCTAACGATCACCATGAGAAGACTAGGAGTGGTCCAATTCTATTCTGCCGGAAACCACACGGCTATGTGACTGGTACTTCATTAATATGTGACTAGCTCCGTGGCGCAGCGGTCAACACGCCAGCCTGCGACACGGGGTGACCGGGTTCGATCCCCGGCCAGGTCATGATGGAAAATGATCTTTTTCAGATGGGCCTGGGTCTTGGATGTTTATCTATATATGTATTTGTTATAAAATATAGTATCGTTGAGTTAGTATCCCATAACACAAGTCTCGAACTTACTTTGGGGCTAGCTCAATCTGTGTGATTTGTCCGTATATATTTATTTATTTATTTTATTTATTTATTTAAATATCGACAAATCACAGAATCTCCGTCAGTATATTCATCTATATTCATTAGTTTGATGCGGCTTCTTGTGCTTCCGACGTTGCAGCCCATCGGAAGCATTTTAAAGTTGGGGAAAGATAGGAATCTCTTGGAGCTAGGAAGAAGATGAAGTTATTGGGATATTACTCACTCAGATGAATAGGGTAAAGCAAGTAGCAGCTCGGGAGGCCAGGCGTGCATACCCGATGCCATAACTGTAACCACCGGACAGGCAGTTGAAGACGCCTGACCTTCTTAGCTATCTAATGTTTTGACTAGCTCCGTGGCGCAGCGGTCAATACGCCAGCCTGCGACACGGAGTGACCGGGTTCGATCCCCGGCCAGGTCAAGATGAAAAATGATCTTTTTCAGATTGGCGTGGGTCTTGGATGTGTATCTATATAAGTATTTGTTATAAAATATAGTATCGTTGAGTTTCATTTTTCGTTTTTCATTTCGAGTAGGTGTCACGGTCAATCAACCATGACACCCTGGTGTCAGAGTTCTTCGGAACCGCCTCTCGGCCTCTGGCGTGGTTCCTTTAACGACTACCAGATGGCAGCCGGGACCAACGGCTTAACGTGCCTTCCGAAGCACGGAATCATCTTTATTATCAGACAATCAGATGATTCAAGCCTGCAATGTCCTAACCAAACTGGAAACAACTAAACAAATTATGCTTCCGGTGGGAATCGAACCCACGACCCCCGGGTCAACAGGCAAACGCCTTAACCACTGGACCGCGGAGGTCGTTGAGTTAGTATCCCATAACACAAGTCTCGAACTTACTTTGGGGCTAGCTCAATCTGTGTGATTTGTCCGTATATATTTATTTATTTAACAAATAAAATATCTACGTAATTTCTTGCCGTGTGGTTTCCGGCAGAGTAGAATAGGACCACTCCAAGTCTTCCCATGGATGCCGTAAGAGGCCCATAAAGATCAACAACCACAATGAGTTCTCTCCAACCCGTCTGGCCAGCGAGGAGAGTGTAGGCCAAACCCTCTGTCTGCTCTGACCATGCTCCTACAGTGGAGACTAAAAAGACCTGATATGATGATGATGTATATATAGAAATTACGTCATGTAATTTCTATATAGAAAAATGTTCCAATGCTTCACTTTAAGGCAACGTTCCCAGAATACTGGCAGTGTTTCCTCGCTGAATTGCGAGATATCCGCTGATCAAAATAACTGCCAGCTTGGGTTCTCCTCCTCAAGCTAAAGTTGCCTCGATAAGACGCGTTGTAATATCTTTCAAAAGGATTCTACGTATTACGATTAAGACTTACGTCTTAATACTTATAAGGGGAAATGGGATATGGTGAATTGTGCGGTAGCTCAGATGGCAGAGCATAGGTCGCCGGTTCAAGTCCCGCCCGCATTAAATTTTGCACCATATTTTATTCTTTAATTTATTAAGAGGACTCCCACTTTTATTTATCAAATATTTTAGTAGCTCCTTGACACTTTATTGTACTTTACAAATAGTTAACATTTTAGCTGCATAGCTTTATTTATATTACAGTCCATCGAATTTTAAATCCTTTGATTTCAAATTTCAGTTTCTGACTAGCGATGCACTCTATGTGTAATCCGTTTGGCTGCCTCACACACACACACACATAAATATATATGTAGATGCAGCGTGATTTTGTACCTCTAAGCTATATTCAAATCCTGGAATCAGACCCACTAATGGCATACAGAATTGGAACTGGCTAGTAGCATCAATGGGTCGGCTCGTCCGGGGAAGTACCACACTCTCACAGAAAATCGACGTTTGAGTAGAAGCTTTGCCGCTTCTATGCTTGAGCCGGAGGCCTATACATCTAGGGAGGATCTTGGAAGGAGGACATGAAGAGGACCCCATATCCTTTTCCCAAGGTTCTTCCCTCAACTCCTTGAAAGGCCAGCAACACTCCTGTCACACCCTGGTGCTGCAGTTGTCCATGGGCAGCGTTGATCGCTTACCACTTTAATTCCCGGGCACTGGATCTACGTCTACAGGCGGCACGTACCGGGAAGTTTTTAGCTGCTCGTTATTCAGTATGGCCAGTGATTCTAAATAAGTACTTTTTTTTTTACTAAATGTTGGATAAGGCATTTGTCTCCCATCTCACCTGATCGTAAGTGACGATGAAAACGAGGATGATACATGCGTATCCAAGAGATACCCATTTATTCTACTTTTGCATGTCCCGGGACTGTACTTGTCTGGGAATATAGACGGAGGCAGTTCATTCCACACCTTAGCTACTCGAACCAAAAAGGAACTGTGAAAGCGTTTAGTTCGACTCTTTGGTATTCCAACGATAAAAGGGTGAAATTTCTGTCTGCGCCTCGTAGTCCGATGGAGGAATGGTGAGGGTTCAACTAGCTCAAAGAGTACTATCATAAAATATGATTAGATACAAAACTTTGGTTGCCTGCGATCGAAAAGATTATCTTTTTCTGCTTCAGATGTTTTCCTTTACCAAAAGAAAGTGATGGTATATATAAACACAACCATACATCTTACCTTCTTGTAGGTTTTATTATTAACATTTACTTATTTTCATATCAGTAAAGCTATATATAAGCACATGTATATGAATTTGTAGATAAACTTTTAAGCAATCGTACTATCTGTCTGTAATATCCACACTATCTTTATTTTCACTTTTATCTAAACATTCCCATCCCTTCGGGCCTTAGGGTTTCACTATTTGGACACAGAGTAAAACATATCCAGAGCACACATTAAAATGTATACAAGCATGCATGTACAATGTTGAGTTATCTTGCAAAGCGTGCCAATAATAGACGGATAGAAACGTTGGCATACAATTGTTCAGAAAATGAATTAGTTTATGAGATGTTATTTTACGTTCACTTTACAGCGTGTAAATGTACCCTCGACGTTCTCTTAAAGGGGTGACTCAGACCATCAATATGAACAACATTTCCTCTGGGACTAATGCTGGGACCTAAAAAAATTCGGCATTTCCATACAAAAGAGTTCTACCGCCCAGCCAGTTTGTATGGGAATGTTGAAGATTTCAATTTACACGGTGTATAGTTTGCATTTTGCAGATAGTCATCTTCATGTGATAACCACCATCTTATCGGCAAACTTGCTGCTATAGTTACTTTTGATGAATATGATTTAATAAAGTAGATAAAGAATTTAATTGATTGACAAAAATAACAAGTCTCGTCTTTTGATTAATAAAAATACATTTTGAAGCAGGAAAGTGTAATTTAATATTAGAACAAAGAGCATAATATTATATATTCTAGTAATATTTTAGACACAAATCCTCCGCCTGCTTATATGAAATACCTTTTCAACACATTCTCGACTTCACCTCTACATTTAGTTCTTGTGCTGTTCGCAGCTCCAAATAATTCGTCCGACATCTTGTTTTTAGTCCCTCAGTACTGACAATCAAAACGGTCGGGCTCTTAGGACGTAAGTTGCAAACGTTTACCCAAACCTCTGACCCTGCCATCAACTAATACGTATTGAAGCACAAGTGATGTGAGACAGCGATTGTAATTTACATAGAACTTTCACGAAGTTTAGATACACGTCTTTTGTCTCTCTCAGAACGTGGTCCCTGTTGCATTCCTTAGCTTTAGTGTCTTGGATCTAGGACGTTAAAAAACATTACTTTGGTACTTTAATTGACTTTTTGCAACAACACAGATTTTAGCTTGCCTATAGCCAACTCTTGTTAGAACCAACATATCCCGATAAATTTACTCACAAGAGTGGCGATATAAATCAAACTCTTACCAAGCCGTAGGCAATCTGACGCCACACTAAGACACTGGATGGATGATTTGAAAATCCCGGGGAAGCTTATGTCAAAAATGGGTTTCTATTTTGTATGATAAAATATAATAGAAATATGAAAGATACTTTCACAATGCTAACACAATGTCTAAAACATGTTGGGTGCATTTTCAATCCAAATTGCATTCTTAAGAACTTATAATGACCTCTTTCAACCAAAAGCTTAATACGCTGCCTTCTTTTACTTACCTCCTTCCTAACATCCCTTCTACTAATGATCGTGGCTGAGCTGTGTTTACATTTACTGTCAGATAAATCTGTCGTAATGTCTCGATAATCACCGCTAACTGCTGACAGACAAATACAGCCTTGTCTATCTGGTATCAGTAATAACTTGGTTTTTGATACGAATTCATATAGTTTATAATAAAACTCAGGAAAGGAGTAAGAACGTCTATGCTACTAGTATGTTTATAGCATCGTATCACATCGTAAAACAGAATATAATTACCGACGTCTATCATTAATCCACTGAAGTTGCAGTATTGGACAAACTCCAAGCATGCGGTCAGATATCCAAACAAACCATACTTGGTTGGTTTGGATCTAACGTATGCCAAATGGCATCCTAAGGAATGCAAAATGACCTTTTTTCAACTGAAAACTTAAATCGCCACCTTCTTTCACTTGCCTCCCTCCAAACAATCCCTTCCACTAATGGTCGCGGCTGAGCGGTGTTTACTTTTATTGTCAGATAAATCTGTCGTAACGCCTCGATAATCGCCGTTAACTGCCGACGGATAAATCCTGCTAGTCCCCCGCAAAGTACCTAAAATATTAGCAGATTTGCTAATTATATAAAGTAATCTAATTATATTTACTTTTATTTATTTAATTCTTTGCTTATACAATCAATGTTTAATGTACAAAAGGTAATAACTTAATGCTAAGCATTGTCTACCAAATATATATCATCATCATCAGGTCCTTTTTAGTCTCCACTACAGGAGCACGACCCTCTCTATACTACTAGGGCCATACTTGGCCAGCGCAATCAGAGGACAAATATATATATTCAAATATGATTGAATATTTTATATGTTCTCAATGGACAACGTTTTCATAGTCACTTCAAAAAACATTGCGACTTTCTGTATGATTGCCTATTTTTATTTGAGATGTATAACGTCATTGTATTTTGAAGTGACTATTAAAACGTAGTAGATTAAATTTGCAAATTGACCGGCAGATGTGCACAATTTTAATAGCAGCTGTGAAATCCACCAATTATGTTAAATCATAGTTTTTGTTTTGAGATTAACATAATAGTCGCGGACTAAGGCGAAGGCTGGTAAAATTGGGTACAAGTTACTTAAATAGAGCGAAGCTCGTTTGGATCGCTAGACCCGCACAAAGCTTAGGACTTACCTTATTTTACGAGCTTACACCGCTGATGGTTAAAATTTAACTGCCCAAGTTCAGTTTACGGTGGGTGTTTAACCGTATGCTAACCGAATCGTAAACTATATCACAGTTTTACCTAGGACAGTGATAAGAGAAACGTGGAAAAGTGATATTAAAGTTATTTTTTTAACATGATCATTTCATGTAGATGACGGTCAATCGACCATGCACACCCTGGTGTCAGAATTCCTCGGAACCGCCTCTCGGCCTATGACGTGGTTCCCTTAACGACTACCAGAGCCGTTGATCCCGGCTGCCAACGGCTTAAAGTGCCTTCCGAAGCACGGAATCATCTTTATTATCAGACAATCACGTGATTCAAGCCTGCAATATGTTAACCAAACTGGAAGCAACTAAACAAAGTATGCTTCCCGTGGGAATGGAACCAACGACCCCCGGGTCTTCAGGCTTCAGACAGAGATAGTTTTAACGAAGTTCCATAAGGATGGCTACGTAGAGTAAATCCAGTGAAAGCATCACGTAACAGCCTTTGGCTTTCTACGTCAGTGACAGCAGTAGTTGGATTCATTTTAAAATCCGATTGCTCCTTGGCTCACTCCGTCTACAGAAAACCGACACACACTGACAGGTATCTACATGCTACCTTACATCACCATCCTCGGCATCTTCAATCCGTCGTGTCAACGTTTAACCGACTAGCACACGACCTCTGTGACCCTGAACATGGCAAAGAAGAACTCGATCATGTGCCGAAGGTGCTAAAATAGAATCAGTATGAGGTGAGGGAAGCACATAGTCGACGCAAGCGGAGCTTAAGTAAATCTGAGGTGGACAGACAACCAGTATTTTTGCCGTATGTGAGGAGTAGCGGACAAAGTTGGAGCAGCACTACGAAATTACTCCATTTAGGTCCGTACTCCAAAGTAACAATGCATATACGTTTACTGAATGATGCCAGTCCGTACCAGACGCTAGGTGTGTATAGGATAGATTGCAGCTGAGGGAGTTCTTATATCGGACAGACTAAGCGAACTATAGCAAAACAGGACATAGAACATATCGCAGCTGTAAAGAATAGCCAGACCAATAATTCCGCCATTGCTGAGCATCTTTTGAACACCAACTGCAGCCACTGGATTAAATTACACCAGCCTAAAATATTCACTAACCGGCACTATAAAAAGAGAATAGAACGGAATGCTGTTGAAACTAAGAAGTTTAAAAATTTCAACAGAGAAGATAGACACAAATTATCACGAGCATGGAATCCAGTGATTTCCAAAATTAAACCACATTTTTCGGAGTCGAACAAAAAGTTGGACACTGTTAGTGAAGTGTGTACCGGGGCTAATGGCTAACTACACGAAACTTTATGTGGGTAGTGAAATTATCAAAATTATTAGTTAAATTACGTCCACCACCACAAGATGACACCGCAGTACTCGTTGCGACCACGATGGATGTAACTCCATTGAAATGTCAAAGGAAACAAACAATAAAAAGGCTCGTGCTAAGTCCCGTTTATAAACATAATTAAGTGTTTAAAAGCGCGAAAGTTCAAAAAAGAACACGTTACATTTAAGAGCCCGCCATATGCCAGGCGGCGTGGCAATACAATCGTGGATGGTCTAAACGCGTTGGCTACTTTGGATATTTTCGTTTTTTAGGAATATTCAAGGGTTATTCGAAAAAGAAAAACATATGATGGCTGCCTTATCTGTAATGCAATAATAATCAAAAGTTTCAAGGTTAATTTTAATGTATTTGGTGAATAATGCTATATACCGAGTAAATTAGACGTGATTTGGAGGCAACTTTGCAATTTTTTTCTATCGAGAAAATTTAACGCAATCGTGTTTTTGAGTCATACAGTTACCAGAGTTAGTCCTGAACTTTGCTGCATTTTTATTTCAACTTGAGTATTTAATTATTATTGGTATAACAGTCAATCATGCAAAGCAGTGTGAGGTAGTACGGGCCCTTAACAATCGCTTAAATAAAAATTAAAAACAAAGAGTGCAGAATAACCAATGACATTTCACAATAATGCAAAATCAAGCTGTCTTCAGCATGATTTTCCATTGTAGACACATATATGAGCATGATTTAAAAATAGAAAAGTATTTTCAAATCGCATAGTAAATATTCTGCCAAAAGTAGGTGCTAGGTTTTCTTATTGCAAAACTAGCACAAAGGGCTGGAAAATAGCCAATAGTAAGAATATTCCTGCAAGTGCAGAGAACAAAAAGGTTTTAAAAACAAAAGGTTTCTACAAAAATAAATTTTACGACTATGATGTTGCTTTATTTATCTTACTTTCGCCAGCGGCGGTGAACGTAGATCTATCAAAAACAGTACATATTTCGAGATAACCGGTAATCTATGTCCTTCCCCGAGTTATAAGCTCTCCATCTTATCAATTTTTATCGAAATCGATTCAGTGGTTGTAACGTAAAGAAATAACTGATAAACAGACTGTTCGATGAAAAGACAGACTTGTATGCAGGTAAACTTTAAATCCTTTAGCAAAATTTAAATCTCGTATCACTAATGGAATACAAAATTGTTAGAAAAAGTTGTTTGTTGTTGTGTATCGTGTGTGCAAGTTGCCAACACTGGTGTCAGATTATTTAAGCTGCCTGAAGTCATAGCTGACATAGCTTAACGACTGCCATCTATAATGACAGCCGGGACCAACGGCTTCACGTGCCTTCCGAAGCACGGAGGAGCTCGAGAAATTTTTATGCCACTTGCGGTCACCCATCCAAGTGGGTACTGCGGTCAGGTTACTTAACATGCGTTAACGCTAATAATGCTCACGCCCACTAGGCTATCGGGCTCTTCGAAATAAAAACTGGCTAAGTGTTAGTCGTATTAGTAAAACTCAAGGGGTAAAGAACCACCTTACAATATTTAACTACAAAAACCTTGCCTATTGTATGGGGACTCTGATGTTTATGTACGCATAGAACCTCTCCCAAGCTACCACTCTTGTTAGGTTAACCAAACTATGTCGGTCTATAGGTACGACGTATCAGTAATAAATCCTTACTATATATATCCTTACTAATATTATAAATGCGAAAGTGAGTTTGTTTGTTTGTTTGTTACGCTTTCACGCCGTAACTACTGAACCGATCATCATGAAATTTTGCATACAAGTTCTCTGGAGTGCGGAGAAGGACATAGGCTACCTTTTGTCCCGGGAAAAAGTACTAATCCCGAGGGATCGATATTGACGCGGGCAGAGCCGCGGGCGAAAGCTAGTTTAGGTAATAAATTAGAAGTATCTTTGACAGAATTGAGAACGATTTTTGTATAGGATATGTTAGGGTCCTAAACAAAGAGTTTGGTGCCTTTTGGCGTTTCTTCAACTTGGATGAGGAGGAAGACACGAAATACCTCCTAGTTTCTGTGATCTTTGCTCAACCAACGTTATGAGAGTAGTTTCAACAGTTTAATGTTGTATGTGCCGCTCAGACAGCTCGTGGTCTGGATATAACTCAAATCAAATTAACTTAGCACTAGAAATAATACTGAACAGTACTCTGAAATAAGAAACATGTGCTATATCAGTGTTTCGTGTGCTATAAAGGCTTCTAACTTGAGCTATAAGCTCCCCCTGGCCGGTCTTAATTCACACTCATCATCATCATTTCGAGTAGGTGTCACGCGGTCAATCGACCATGCACACCCTGGTGTCAGAGTTCTTCGAAACCGCCTCTCGGCCTCTGACGTGGTTCCTTTAACGACTACCAGATAGCAGCCGGGACCACCGGCTTGACGTGCCTTCCGAAGCACAGAATCATCTTTATTAGCAGACAATCAGGTGATTCAAGCCTGCAATGTCCTAACCAAACTGGAAACAACTAAACAAAGTATGCTTCCGGTGGGAATCGAACCCACGGCCCCAGGGTCAACATGCAAACGCCTTAACCACTGGACCACGGAGGTTGTATTTCACACTGAAAGACCACGATTGGTATTGAAATCTATCGAGTTCAACTTTGCTTTAGACGACACTTTAAGCAGTCTGTCCCAGGATTCCTGGGTCCGGTTGACATGAATGAGAAACAAAACACCTCAATATGACAATTTTTTTATAGACGCTAGCCAACATGACGCCAAAACTTCATTTTAATATAAAGTAATTAACAAGAGTCAAACGCTTGAAAAAAATAAGCTTTCACTAGTGCCTTAAAAAGTGTAACGTCGCCATTTCAACACGAAGCAACCAACAATCCATCTTTCAATCAGCCGTAGGAATTCCACAGCTGGACAAAGGCGATCCCATCGATTCTTCGTTCCTTTAGAGGATATAAGGATTAGAAGATAGGATGACTCGACACGGTTGGGAGGCGGGTAAGCAAACGCATTTTTTTGGCTCCTTGTGCTTATTAAGCTGGGGAAGGACATAGATTTTGTTGGATTTGGGAAGGAAATTAAGGTATTGGGATACTATTCACCGGATGAATTGGAGAACAGCAATTATCAGCTCGAAAGACCGAATGATACCTGCAACTACCGGACAGGCAGTTGATGACTCCCCTGACCGAGTAGAGAATCATCCAAATACTAGCTAAATTTACGATTCTTTTTCCAAAGCTAAAACTAAGTCTACTAAAAAGGTAAAGACTAGCGATTGTTTGGTTTAAATTAGCTTTGCACTGGCGCGCGCCGAGTAAAGTCCACTTTGGCGTTGGCTTTCATCAAATATCCGGTGAACACGGACTGAGAGTTTCGAGAAGTAAGGAACGAAATAATTGAAGTAGTAAATTGGATTATGTATAAAACTTAAGAAACAATTATGGCAAGTAAAAGAATGAAAAACAACGAGTGCAGTAGTAAAAAAAGTAGTAGTAAACCTTCGTCGAACGAAGATCCTCATTTTTTTATCATCATCTTCATTCATCATAGTTACAGCCGCAAAAAGTCCACTGCTACACAAAGGCCTCTTCCATGGATTCTTCGTTCCATTGGATATTGCCTCACTCATCATGCTTGGCAGGCGGGTTGCCAAGCTCAGTTCTTTGGCTTCTTGTGATTCGTACGCTGTTGCCTATTAGAAACATTTTTAAGCTGAGGAAAGATAGGAATTTGTTGTCTTTTTAAAAGGAAATGAAGGTATAGCGACACCACTTATTTGGGTGAATGGGAGAAAAGCAATTATCAGCTCAGGAGGGTCACCTGATGCTATACCCGCAACTACCGCACAGGCAGTTGATAATACCCCTGAGCCCCTGGCTGAGCAGAGAATCAACTAAATGCAAGCTAAATTTCACAAACATTTTTCAAAGCTAAAACAAAGTCTACTAAAAAAGTAAAGACTAACACGTAGCCATTGTTTGGATTTAATTAGCTTTGCACTGGCGCGAGTATATTCAGTCTTAACCGGCGCTATAAAGTCTACTTTGGCGCTGACTTTCATCAAATATCCGGTGAACATGGACCGAGACTTTCGAGGATTAAGGAAAGAAATTGAAGTAGTCAGTTGGATTAACAACGTTTAAAACATTAAAAATATTTATTTAAGCAAGTAAAACAATAAAAAATAATTAGTGCGTTAGTGCGATCTTGTCAGGAACATCCTCAATTTTTTTTCTATTCATCATCATCATTACAGCCGCAAAAATTCCAGACAATGGCCTCTTCCAAGGATTCTGCGTGCCATAGGAAGATATTGCCATACTCACCACGCTAGGCAGACGGGTTAGCGAGCGCAGTTACTTTGGCTTCTTGTGCTTTTGATACTGCTACCCATCGGAAGCATGTTTAAGCTGGGGATGGATAGGAATTTGTTGGATTTGGGAAGGGAATAATGGTATTTAGATACTTCTCATTCGGATGTATAGGGGAAAAGCAAACAGCTCGCGCGTACACGAAGCCATACAATGGCTTTTATGACTCGGATACTTTACCTTCTTCTATAAATCTAGCGTCTCATCGCTTAGCTATCAATCTGTTCTCGTTGACGGTGAAATCATGCAATATAGAAATTATTGCGTGGTCTTTCGCTGTCTCACGTACACCACTCGCAATCATCCAAAAAACTTCGTTTCAAAAGTCATCATCATTTCGTATGGCACGTTACTGAAATAATCTTCAGCTGTTGGAAATCAGAAATCAGAAACGTTTATTTGCCAGAATACATAATTTACAGTAAAGTGTTACAATTTATTATGTCAATGTATTCAGTCTGCAAGCAGACGTGCAAAATATTAATTAATGTATTACACAAGTCCTATTAACATCTTTAATTTAAAAATTTTTTAAAAAATAGAATTAAAGATAAATAAATCGAAGTTCACTCAGTACTCCGGGGAAACGATGTAGCGGGCACTAAAACAAAAGTAACACTGAAACACGTAGGGATTGTTTGATTTTAATTAGCTTTGCTCTGGCGCGCGTAGTTTCAGTCTTATCCGCTGTAAAGTCCACTTTGGCTTTCATCAAATATGGAGAACATGAGGAAAGTAGACTCTCGAGGAGAAAGGAGATTAAAACTACTATTTTATTAATCCTTATATTAGGCGAGCTCCGTGGCTCAGTGGCTAACACGCCAGCCTTCGATACGAGGGTGCCCGGGTTCGATCCCCGGTCACGTCATGATGGAAAACGATCTTTTTAGATTGATTTAGGTCTTGGATGTTTATCAATTTAAGTATCTATTATAAAATATAGTATTGTTGAGTTAGTATCCTACGACATAAGTTCTCAACTTACTGTGGGGCTAACTCAATTTGTGTGATATGTCCCTATATATTTATTTATTATTTGTTTGCATTTATGGATAGATATTTGTCAGTCTTTGAATCAAAATTTGGTGCATGGATGTTTATAAAACGTTTTAATGACATAGCCACAGAGTATGTGGTTATAGCTTAAACATCAAAAGCTCATAAACTATAAATTTCGTAAACATATTTTTTAAAAAAAAAAAAAGCTTGTTTGTCTTATAGCGTTGTGATTGAATCACATAATTATTAAACACACTACCAGTCTGATAAATAATTATTATAATGATAATTCAAAACAATAATAAACAGTAAAAATAAGTTTGTCTTGTTTAATAAGAAAATAATATATGATAATAAATTCCACGCGGGCAGGGCTTGAATAGGCGATACATAGCTGACTAGCTCCGTGACGCAGCGGTCAACACGCCTGCCTGCGACACGGAGTGACCGGGTTCGATACCCGGGCAGGTCAAGATGGAAAATGATCTTTTTCAGATTGGCCTGGGTCTTGGATGTGTATTTATATATGTATTTGTTTTAAAATATAGTATCGTTGAGTTAGTATCCCATAACACAAGTCTCGAACTTACTTTGGGGCTAGCTCAATCTGTGTGATTTGTCCGTATATTTATTTATTATAGTTTTAAAGATCTAAACATACATATGGACAGACAGACAGCGGGAAGCGACTTTGTTTTATACTATGTACCTAACTAACGCATAGTCTACCAACTTCATACGATGATACTGACCCAACTTAAGGGCCCGTACTACCTCACACTGCTTTGCATGATTGTCTGTAATACAGCGTGATTTTGAACCCCCTAGCTATATTGAAATCTGGGAATCAGAATCCCTAATGGAATACAGAATTGTAAGAAAAAAAGGTAAAAAACGAAAAAATAAATTGAACCTTCCATAGAAATTCGTCCAGCTGATCGGCGACTTTGTATGGGAAACCTAATTTAATTTTTCGTTTTTCACCTTTTTTTCTGCAATTCTGTGTTCCATTAGGGATTCTGATTCCCAGATTTCAATATAGCTAGGGGGTTCAAAATCACGTTGTATAATAATAATGAAATAATCAAGTTGAAATAAAAATGCAACACTAACTCTGGTAACTGTCTGACTCAAAAACACGATTGCGTTAAATTTTCTCGATAGAAAAAAATTGCAATATTGCCTCCAAATCACGTCTAATTTACTCGGTATACAGCATTATTCACCAAATACATTAAAATTAACCTTGTAACTTTTGATTATAATTGCATTACTGATAAGGCAGCCATCATGTATTTTTCTTTTTCGAATTACACTTGAATATTCTTAAAAAAAATTATCTAAAGTAGCCTACTCGTTTAGACCATCCGCGTTTGTACCGCCACGCGTCAAGTTAAGTTAAAAACGTCGCGACTGCGCAAGCCATTAGGCTGCGCAAAACCATTAGGCGATTATGTAAAAAGATAAGAAAGGGGGCGACCTCCGAGATTGTAAATATAAATATTGTCATGTGAGAATTATTGTTTTAGACGTAAAATTGTCAAACTTTCCGAAGAAAAATGTTTTTAGATATCATAACATTTGCAAAAAAACATTTACTTGGTATTAAACAAACGCAGACTTAAATGGACCATGACGAGGTCACGAGTCGCAGGCAACAGTTAGTTTAACTTGTTAATGAATAAATAACACAGTTTGCTATACACAGAACATGTTTATCGACTAAGAGTGCCAACATTGTCAAAATCGTTAATATAATTTAATTCAATAAAGTTTCCCCTAACCCTAAAATCCGTTTAGAGTTCCCAATAACACAGCTTACCCAACCTTCCCAATAGTATGTAAGTTATTGAATTGCGCACAAAGCTTACACAGCTTTACAAATTAATCGTAACTTAATTAAATTAAGTTTTACTTCCTACTACCGAGGGACTTCAGTGAATGCCGTGTTCAACTATTTGCTACATACAAGAAAAGTTAGGTGTAAGCTCGGACATTTAATTTGATTTATATTTTATTAATAAAGAGTTACGGCATTTTAAACTGTATTTTATGCCATCCACCATCTAGAGACCTTCATGAAGGAGGACTTCTGGCCGCAGGGAGTCGTGTATCGGAAGTTCCGAGGACGGCTGCCTGCTGATATCCCGCGCCTCACGTCGCCGACTCTACGGGAAAACTAGTTTTTTATGATATATTTTCGTATGTATGTTAGTCTGTAAGGAATATATATTTATGAGCCTATGTAATGTTTTACTCGTTGCCTGAAATAAACGATTATTATATATTTATTATTATATGCCCTTACCTTACCTTAGACTGAGAGGCCGCAGTCCAAACCGATGGTCGGATCAGATCTCAGAGAGGTTGGAAACACCGATCAGCGCCGCACTACACCAAGCAACGGATCGTTGCCGATGAAAAATGTTGGTTGACAAAGCCAGGAATCACAATTCTCAGTAATGAGTAACCGATTAAGAAGAAGAGATATGCTCTTAAAGTTGTCACAGTTGTATTATAAGTTAAAGGCCATCCATAAATCATCATCATCATCATTTCGTGTAGGTGTCACAGTCAATCGACCATGCACACCCTGGTGTCTGAGTTCTTCGGAACCGCCTCTCGGCCTCTGAGGTGATTCCTTTAACGACTACCAGATGGCAACCGGGACCACCGGCTTAACATGCCTTCCGAAGCACTGTATCATCTTTATTATCAGACAATCAGGTGATTCAAGCCTGCAATGTCCTAACCAAACTGGAAACAACTAATCAAAGTATGCTTCCGGTGGGAATCGAACCTACAACCCCCGGGTCAACAGACAAACGCCTTAACCACTGGACCACGGAGGCTGTATCCATGTATCCATAAATAACGTCGCGCCAATTACATAATTCCCCCTTCGACCGTTCCTCCGTCTTTGTCACACTTCTGTGACCATCCGTGACAAAGAGACTCCTCTCCTATCGTGTCGCAAAATTTTAATGAAGGAAATTCATCTCCCTTTTTAAATATTGTTTTAAAAGCTTAATAATAGGATCTTTGATGATATGAGTGGTAATATGTAAATATTTTGTGTATTATTTTTAAATTTTCCGAGCAGAGAAATATCACGTGCTCACGGGAGTGTTTGAAGATGTATGGAGATTGATGCATACGCCCCTGTGACCGAATTCATATGTGTAACGTCACAAAGCTTATGACCCCTTCCTGACATTGTCACAAACTGTCACACTACCTTGAACCCTCCCCTACCCTTAACCTGTTTACAAGTATTATACTTTTATAGTATACTTTTTATATAATAACTAAATGTTGCCCGCGACTTCGTCCGCGGCAATTTCTGTTATTATGATTAACAAGTTTTTAAATTAGTATAGATGAATAATTTTCCTCCGTTTTCAAAACATTTTTATTGATGCTTCCCTCCTATTGGTCGCAGCGTGATGGTTTATAGCCTAAAGCCTTCCTCAAAACATCACGATGCGACCAATAGGAGCGAAGCATCAATAAAAAATGATTTGCAAAACGGGGGCAAATTATTCATCTATAACGTTATAACAGAAATTTCCGCGGACGAAGTCGCGGGCAACAGCTAGTATTGGTATACTCGTAGATAAATGTTTACGTGAGGTCTGTTTAAAGCCAATTTTTTTTTCAGGTCTGTGGGTTAAGTTTACATTAAATAGACATCTAAGAAGGCCAATTTCATCATCATCTCAGCCACAAGAAGTCCACTGCTGGACAAAAGCCTCTCCCAAGGATTGTCCGTTCCATGGAAGGATAATTGCCATACTCACCACGCTTAGCAGGCGGGTTGGCGAGCGCTGCTTCGTTGGCTTCTTAAGCTTCCGAGCAATGCTGCTCATGGGAAGTATTGTAAAGCGGTGGGGGAAAGGAATTTGTTGATTGGGGAAAGGCACAAAGGTATTAGATACTACAGTCACTCGGATTTTTTAATGATTTTGAGGGCTCCGTACCTCAAAAGGGACCCTTGTAGGATCACTAGGTTGTCCGTCTGTCTGTCGGTCTGTCAAGATCCTTTTCCTCAGGAACGCGTTGAGGTATTAAGCTACAATTCATATCAGGTCTACTGTCCCTTGGAGATGTAAAAAAAATGAAACTTCTAAGCCAACGCAATCAAAAGATACAGCCGTTTATGCCGCAAAGTTTGGTGTTTTTTCAACATTCGCAAGAGAATCAAAACCTACAGTGCTGTGAACTCAGAATCTTGAAATTTAGTGCGAAGCAACGTCTGACTCGCACTTGACCGGTTTTTTATATCATATTTAATGAATAAATTTTACTATTTTCACTTTAAATGACCCTTACTGCTTTTTAAAAACTACATACTTATATTTTTAAGTGTAAAAAAGTTACATCACACCTAATAAGTCTAATATGAATCCGTTATACAATTCTTAGTAAGTACACAATCTAATAACACAGAAAACACTACGAGAAAAATAAACTGTTAGAGAAATCAAGCAAACTCAATTTGAGCTTTTCAGCTAAACGCGAGCTTTGAATTAAGCTCTTTCAGCTTCCGCGAAGCTTCGTGCAGAGAAGTTTACTGTATACTGTAGATTCAAACAAAATTAATATTACGTAGGTTCTTGTATGCTGCGGATGTTAATTAATTTGTCGATATTTACTTTTTGACGTGTTATAAATCGACTAGCTTTTGCCCGCGGCTTCGCTCGCGTTACATACAAACTTTCATCTCCTATTTTATCCCCTTGGAGGTAGAATTGATCAAAATCCTTTCTTAGCGGATGCCTACGTCATAACATCTACTTGCATGCCAAATTTTAGCCCAATCCATCCAGTGGTTTGGGCTGTGCGTTGATACAGATATGAATCCATACATGCAATGGATTCTTTAAATATAAATAAATAAAAATGGACAAATCACACAGATTGAGCTAGCCCCAAAGTAAGTTCGAGACTTGTGTTATGGGATACTAACTCAACAATACTATATTTTATAATAAATACACATATAGATAAACATCCAAGACCCAGGCCAAACTGAAAAAGATCATTTCCATCTTGACCTGACCGGGTATCGAACCCGGGGCCCTCGTGTCGCAGGCTGGCGTGTTAACCACTGCGCCACGGAGCTTGCCGTACAAAAAGGCAAGTACAGTCCCGGGACATTCAAAAGTAGAATAAATGGGTATCTCTGGGATAGGCATGTAACATCCTCGTCTTCATCGTCACTTACCATCAGGTGAGATGGGAGACAAATTACTAATCCAACATTTAGTAAAAAAAACACAATTTCGCGCTAAAATTGCTAAATAAATCAAAGTAAAACTACATTTTCTTGCTACTAGATAAAATTACACGCAAAATTAACGGACTACACAAGATATTCCATCAATACTCCAAGGCTACTGCTAATGTAAAACTAATGGGCTAGTCACTTGCCCTTTATAGAATTCACAGAAAGATAATATTATCCTTTTACTTAATAACTCTCATGCTGGGAGAAAAGAGAGAAAAAAATGGCTGTCTGTAAAGTCTTTTTTTTTCTTTTTTTCTTTTATTTGGCCCCGCAACCTTCATTCAGAAGCTTATTTTAGCCAGTGTCTAGTTATTTTTCGAGTTATTCTTGCTTGTGTATCAACGAAATGATGGTGTAATTCATTTCGCTGATTTCGACGAAACCCCGTGACCCCGTGACCCCGAACCCCTTTCACGCGTTACGTATTTAGCCAGTATCAAGTATAAATTATTTCTCCCACTCTTTTTTTTCTAAGTCCTGATAATCAATGAAATGATGGTTTAGTTTATTTTGTTGTTTCTACGGAGCCCTGGCGACAATTCCCACGAATCCACTGCTGGCTTGATCACAGAGACGACGCAACGAGGCGAGGCGGACAACCACCAGCCCGCTAAGTACCTAAATCTCACTACACCCGCACTGTGACAATTTATTTCAGTTATTCCACACATTGTTCATAAACATGGGCATTTACAACACCAAATTACACCGATTTCACATTATAAAGTCCACTTGAAATAATTTACAAAACAATCCAAAACACAAGCCGTGCAGTCAAAATTCCCGCCAGAACTCCCAGACGTGTGTAGATCATCAATAAAATTGGATTGATTAGATTGACTCTTTAGAATTCTTAAACTTCTTATGACTTATGACTTTTTATTACACTACTTATGACTCATTACAATTCTTACACTATAATGAATGACATAAGCTATAAATGGTTTTTTTTTTTCAAGGCAATCGTTTTTTTTTAAACACTTTTACAGTGCTAATCTGATAAACCAATAATTTGTGATACGCAACTTGTTAAGAAAAATAAATGAATAATAATGAAGAATATTTATTAATCGATTGATTATTCGGTTGAACTATCACTGACCAAAATGAATGACGTTATAATTCAAGTAAAATAATTTTCAATTAAATTTTTGTATCAGACATAAATATACACGGTTTTTTTTACAATTTTTAGATTTTTTATATCTACAATGCTATCCTATAGAGATTGCCAGCATTCTTTGTACATAAACTGTAATTTAAAAGCCTATCTGTACACGAAATGTGCGAGACCGAGACCTGACCGTTATATGAAAGGAAAAAAATTACAAAGAAGAAAGGAAATGTGATTTTACTTGGGACTTAAAGCTGGCTAGCGTTTGATTGAGCGCACCGGATAGATAGTGGTAGTTAGTTCTAAAGTTGAACAGCCTTGACAGTATACGACTGAGCATAAAATTCTGTGGAGTATGACGGGATCCTCAATCGCAAATTTTCAGCACTACTTAATCTACTTTGGAGCATGTCACTATAAAACACAAACCGTTCTATAGATACCTCGGGGAAGTAGGACTAAATAAAATTGTGAATAAAAGTGAGACGATATGCCAATCTCTGCGAAGTCGGATATTTTTTAATAAACCTAGGGCGCCATCTATATTGTGATGGATATGAAAGTACATAATCGTACGCAATAAGACTCGGGACCACATGCGTATACTAAGTGTCGCATCCGTAACTGTGTTATTTGTTCCTTAAGCGACAGACTTTCTAATTGATGGCCTAATCCTAAACTAGGCTAATTTGCTTGGAATAGGTTGCGGTTCTTACTCATATTAATAACTAGCTTTAACTTGTGACTTCATCCATAGCTGACGCTTGTCTGTGATATAATTTGTAATTCATATAATCGGTAATTTGTAATTTCAAAATTTTAGCGGTTTGATAAATATGAAAAATATCAAAAGATATAAAAGATTATTTAAGTGTTATATTTTTGCATTCGCAATGCTGTTTTGATAAACTCTTATTAAATTAAGCAATAAAATATGGTAAAAAAAAAACTTCAAAAGGGCGGGATTTAAACCTGCGACCTAAGGTCTATTATTATTTCATTATAGACCTTAAGTCTTACACAGACTGAAGGTCGCAGGATCAAATTCCGCCCGCTTGAAAATTTTTCACCATATTTTATTTCTTAATTTAATAAGAGATATAAAAGTAGATTTAGGATCGCCTGTCACTCGCGTTCATACGCTTTACCAATAACCTGCTAAGCGTGCGACAAAGTACTTCGAGGCTAATTATATCTCACCATATCCAAAACGAATATAGAAGGATACATCAAGGGGTACAACGGGTAAACGCTGTTCCTGTATTGTATGTGCTGTGTTGTCGCCAGTATAAATATCATAGGAATTTGTTTTGTATCCGTTCTAACAAGAAGTTATACTTTGCTTCATGGGGACTACAAAATTGCCTCCGTGTCAGAAGTACAAAACAAAAAGTACAACTTTGTATCATTTGTACTACCAGTTGTACTTTTCGGTAGTACTTCTGACACGGAGGGCAAAATTGTGTTGCCAGATTTGACCTAAACAATCAACGCTTTCATCAAAATAATCAAAGACATTTTAAATAACACATATTTACTATAATAAATAAATAAATAAATAAAAATCTTTATTTCAGACTTTTTTATAGTCCATATTACGTGTAACAGGTATGTCAGTCATTCTCTCTTCTAATTATTATAATTCACATATATGTTCGTCAAAGATAACTTATCTAATTATTTATCGGGGGGCACGGCAGTGCCCCCGCCAAGTCGAGCGCGAAGCAAACACTGCCGTACCATCCTTTACTGGAACCATTTCGCCGCATTTTCAGGCCCCTGTTTGAGAACCTTTGGATAAGACCAGAACGCACAAATTTTTGTCATCTAGTAAGCTATAATCACATACTTAAAATCCAAAATTTCAAGTCTGTAGGTCATTTAGTTCCGAAGTTAAGCGAAAGCAAAGTTTCGCATTTATGACACTCACTCACTCACTCACTCACTCATGATCATCAAAATAGAACTAGTACTTCCCATGAACTCAGAGAGCTGAAATTTGGTATAGAGTTAGGGTTTAATGGCCACATAAAGGGAAAACTTTAAAAACTAGGATAATCGAAGATCTGGAGTACCTGGTGACCCTGCTCAGAAAACACAAGAGCCCAACCAAACTACTACAGATCGACATACCGCCTTTACAAAAAATATTCAACATGGTGGGCTGCTTCATTTGATGTCAAAAATCGAAGGTCTGAAGTATCTGATGAATAACCCTCAGCTGTATTAGAGATATGGTAATGCCACCTTCTACTATTGGTCATTGCAAAATTCCAGCGTAGTGGGACACATCTTCTTATTTAATCTAGCCTATAGCGTCCCACCGCTGGGACGAATGCCTCCCCTTCTGCTTTTAATACGCATATAAATAAAATTAAAGGAAAACTCTTGATAAGACTAGACTGGCTTTTATATTTATACTTACAAGTTTACAAGAAGAAATAGTTGAACGATTAACTTTATTCTACTCGAACATTACACAAATTAAATAAACAAATTACACTATTTTAAAATATTAATTTCGCTCAAAATTTGGTCAAAATATATTGCATGGATGAATAGTGGCGGTGATACCCGCACACGTCGCTAGATGGCGGTGACTGTATTTTAAAACGCGCTTACGTTTTTTTTTCGATAACCTTATATGGCGAAGTGGCAACCGGCCGCGTTAAAGCTGTGTCACGTCGAAAAATCACCATGTCCGGAGCAGAACTCCCCTCGTTAGGATCAGTATCGTTGTACGGAAAGCCCATTCAGTGGGCAGGCAAGGCTAAATACCTTGGAGACGTACTCGATAGCGCGATGACCTTCGGCCCTCACATCACCAAAGTCCGCAACCATGCCGCCTTCGTATTAGGCCGTCTCCACCCCATGATAGGCAATGCTAAGATTTCACTTAGAAATAAGTTGACACTCTATAAGCTTTGCGTCCGCCCTATCATGACCTACGCCGGCGTAGTCTTCTCCCATATCGCGCCCTCCCACATCGATCGGCTGCAACGCTTGCAGAACCGCTTCGTCACCCGTGCCACAAATACGAGTCACCATCGGTACTTGTGCATGACAGACCTACACCGTGACCTAGATCTCCCATCCATTCGCGGCTATCTCAAAAACGCCTCCAAGCGTTACTTTGAGAAAGCCGCACGCCACCCCAATCCGTTAGTAGTGCAAGCTGCTAACTACTCCCCCAACTTACACGATACGACCTTACGTCGAAGACGTCCTAGGAACGTACTTGACGATCCCGATGATCCTATTGACATCGCACAAGTCCGCCCCGACCCCTCTTCGGCTCCAAATAGCCAGAGGAATCCTACTTTCCGACCCCGTCGCACTCGCCACCGGAATAGAGTGCGTAGAGTAGGATTAGCTCCGATTACTGGTGACCGCACCGGTCCCGGGTGACTTGTACCCAGGATAGGCCCTTCTGGCAACGTAGCTTTCGGCCCATAAGGCAAAAGATGAGAGTTGCTGCTCTCCAAAGGCTTTTGCCGTTGATTCTCAGATTGGCCCTTCAGGCTTTGCATGCATGTATACGCGGCCCATCAGGCAATATGAAAATTTGAATAATGTATGGAATAACTGAAATAAACTGTCACAGTGCGGCTGTAGTGAGATTTACTTAGCGGGGTGGTGGACCGCCTCGCCTCGTTGCGTCGTCTGTGATCAAGGCAGTGGATTCTTGGGAAATGTCGCCAGGGGCTCCGTAGAATCAATGAAATTAACTACACCATCGTTTCATTAATAATAAGACTTAGAAAAAGCGCAAGAAAACTCATTTATACTTGATACTGGCTAAATAAGTACGCGTGAAGCCATAAATAAAAGAAAAAATGCTAAGATGTCACTTAGAAATAAGCTGACACTCTATAACTACACGCAGCGAGCATACAACGCCCTGAGAGTTCCATATAACAATTCCTTCAGGGCGCTGATGGGGCTGTCTCGACGCTCTAGTGCATCTGGCATGTTTGCGGAGGCACATACAGATGGCTTTCACGCTATTATTCGCAAACGGTGTGCCTCCATGCTCAGGCGGCTGCGTGACAACTCCAATAGCATCCTGAAGATGATTGCGGATATATGGAGCAGTCCACTGCTGATGCACTGGAATAGTTTGCATTGCGGTTAGATGGGCAGCTCCACTACCATATCTTAATTTTATAGCCTACATAAATATCATTTAGTACTAACCTTAGACGTAAGCCAATTGTTACTAACACAATGGACAAATGTCTGAAAATAAAGATTTATTATTATTATTATAAGCTTTGCGTCCGCCCTATCATGACCTACGCCGGCGTAGTCTTTTCCCATATCCGTCCCTCCCACATCCTACGACTGCAACGTTTGCAGAATCGTTTCATCCAACGTGACACGGGCAATTATCGGTACTTGCGCATAACAGACTTACACCGTGACTTAGATCTCCCGTCCATCCGCGGCTATCTCAAAACGCCTCCAAGCGTTTCTTTGAGAATGCCGCACGCCACCCCAACCAGTGGTTAGTGGTGCAAGCCGCTAACTACTCCCCCAACTTATACGATACGACCTTACGTCGTAGACGTCCTAGGAACGTACTTGACGATCCCGTTGATCCTCGTCGGCTCCGAATAGCCAGAGGAATCCCACTATCCGACCCCCTCGCACTAGCCACCGGAACAGAGTGCGTAGAGTAGGATTAGCTCCGATTACTGGTGACCGCCCGGCGGTCCCGGGTGACTTGCACCCAGGATAGGCCCTTCTGGCAACGTAGCTTTCGGCCCATAGTGCAAAAGATGAGAGTTGCTGCTCTCCAAAGGCTTTTGCCGTTGATTCTCAGATTGGCCCTTCAGGCTTTGCATGCATGTATTTGTATACGCGGCCCATCAGGCAATATGAGAATTTGCATTATCTCCAAACCTTGCGCACACAGGCAAAGCCCAAAGCCGAGGTCCGTCCTTCCTGGGGGGCCTTTGGTGATATTGTCTTTATAGGCTGAGCGTAGGTACTCTGCTCTCGCCACCGTTGAAGTAGCGAAAGCTCACTTGGAGCCAGCTACATAGTCATTTAAAAAAAAAGCGGCCGCGTTACTGTCGCTTACGACATTCTTCTACTGCGCTTGAAAATGTTTGCTAGGGATTAGGAGGGATTATTTGCATTTCGTTGATTTCGCTTATTATTTCGTGAGGTTAATTAGCAGGTTGTTATTAAAACAATTCGAAGATTTGAATAGGTTAGGAATTTTATTATTAGTGACGGATTACTGATTATTACTTAATTATTAGATTTAAAAGAAGTTTTAATTGAATACTATATTTAGTTGTTAGTTATTTAGAACTCTATAATATAAATACAGTAAAACGGTTGCTATTGTACAAGAATCAGAACCGGAAAAAAGAAAAGAAAGATTTGTAATGATAAAAAAAACTACCCATAAAAAGAAAAAACTGTGTCAAATAAGAAAATCTAATAAAATAAATAAATAGAAACGTGGGCTTCTACAAAAAGAAGTGAAATCCCACCAAAAACATTCTGTAAAAGACTAGCCAAGTCTCGTGGAGCTGCTTGTTTATCTCTAAAAAGTAATGAAATCTAGACAAAGTCGTGCCAAGCCTAAGGTTCCTTACTGCGATTTCTTTATTATTATAGTTAATGTTTTGTGACTTGGCCGTTGAAGAGTACACAAGGGTACAAACCAGGTGCTCCATGACACCATTGCAACAATCTGTCGCCAGAATCGCTACCCATTGACGATGGAAAATTGCCACTTGGAAAACGTTGATCGATGCTGAATGCATATGTTGCACAATCAACAACAGCCTAAAATGAGATACTAGCGTCCAATTACCAATACCAGTATGGGCTATTATCTCGCTTAACAAACATGGGTACCTAGTTACAACAGATATAACATTACGTGCACACAAAATTGACTTGTACCCACTAACGTATAAAGAATGTTCAACGGCCAAGTTACACAACATTAACTATAATAATAAAGAAATCGCAGTAAGGAACCTTAGGCTTGGCACGACTTTGTCTAGATTTCATTACTTTTTAGAGATAAACAAGCAGCTCCACGAGACTTGGCTAGTCTTTTACAGAATGTTTTTGGTGGGTATATCTTACTTATCTATGTGAACAAGTGAGGACCCATGAAATGAAATCGAATGGTTCCACACTGGTCCTTCAAACTTATTATTACTACTTAGTATTTACTGATATTTTTGATTGTACCTACTTTTTCGGACAAATACTTAAAATATCATTCAACAGCATAATCTACTATTCATAAGACGAGTTAGTAAATTTGTTTACGAAAACTTTGCCCCAATTAAGCGATAGTTCCCCAAGGATAGAGGGCACTTAGTGACTTACGCAGCCAAACGCGAATTTAATTATAGACTTTGATAAGAGCCACTTAAATTACAATGTAATACGTATGTCAATCAATTAGTGGAAACTACTTACTTATGGAGTTGATAACTGAAAACGTTGATTATTTTGATGAAAGCGTGAATTGTTTGGGACAAATCGGGCAACTCAATTTTGTAGTTCTTATCCTAATCCGATTGAAGCGAAATTATGGGTATATAAATGATGATTTAGCAGAGTAGCTATGTTTGATAGAAATTCCTAGAATTCATACCAAGCGCGTTTCTTCATATTTTATTATGCGCACCTTCGATCAAATATAATGGTAGATGCACAATTCGCGCTCGAAAAGTGGCACCGGCAAAACAGCGCACTAATAGAGTTTCGGAGCTGTTTTGTCCACAGTTCAATAAACTGCGCTAGCACTCACACGTCTCGCGATGACGAAGGTACAGTGAAAAGATGAATAAACTACTTATTAAAAGTGAAAAAAAAAGATGGAATTACAGTTTGAGTATGTGTCGTTTTTGTCGTTGTTTGTAGTATGCATGATGTTTTGGCTCGGGGACATTATTGAGGCTTCATTTTGTATGAGACTGTGTATCGATCATTATATTTGATCGAAGATGTGCACAGCTAAGGATTGTAATGCGTTGCCTGAGTGAATAGGCTTCTTCTGGGTGAGCTCACTCGATCTTAGGCTATATCTTTGCCTCTGGGCTCTGATTATGGTCAAGAGTAAACCCATTTAATATGAAAAAAAAACAATAGATTGGAAAACAAACTATTTCTGGTCAGCGCCCACCCACTACTGTTAGTTTCTTCATGCCCGCCACCAATAGTTGATGCATGCAACCCTGGTCGATACTGCTGCATCCGTTGAGGCTGCAGCAATATCGGCCGCCGTGTTTTGCCTCCACATGAGGCATCTTCAGGCAGTGCAATTGTGTATTAGGGAGTATTGAATATTGGAGTAATTGGTTACCTAAAGAAAAAAACCGGCCAAGTGCGAGTCAGACTCGCGTACGAATGGTTTCGTACCGTTAACTATAAAAAAGGCAAAAAAAATATGTCTGTTGTATGGGAGACCTCCTTTAATTTTAATTTAATTATATATTTTTAAGTGAATATATAACTTAATATTCTGTGAATATTTCAAACGTCTACCTGTTGCCGTTATCAATATCGAGCAAAAACAAACAAAAATATCACGTTTGTTGTATGGACGCCCCCATATATATTTATTTTATTCTATTACTAGCTTTTGCCCGCGGCTCCGCCCGCGTCAATGTCGATCCCTCGGGAATAGTACTTTTTCCCGGGATAAAAAGTAGCCTATGTCCTTCTCCGTACTCCAGAGAACTTGTGCAAAATTTCATGATGCTCGGTTAAGTAGTTACGGCGTGAAGGCGTAACAAACAAATAAACAAACTCACTTTCGCATTTATAATATTAGTAAGGATAAGGATTTCGTATTTGTTGTTATAGCGGCAACAGAAATACATCATCTGTGAAAATTTCAACTGTTTAAATATCACGGTTCATGACATACAGCCTGATGACAGACGGACAGACAGACAGACAGACAGACGGACAGCGGAGCGATATTAATAGGGTCCCGTTTTTACCTTTTGGGTACCCTAAAAATATGAATATGTTTGATTTTAATTACCGTCACACACGCTGTAAATCAAGCTGTCGCCTTACACCAGTCTTTCAATAACCCCACGCTTATTAAATTATATGCTGAAACATCAATTAGTATTTCGGGGTAAACATAATTGATTCGGTCCCGATAGGAGCGGGAATTTGTACGGCTTCCATACAAATTGACGCATGCCTTTCACGTGAAATGTGTATCGTTTAATCAAAATGTTATTTTGGACATTGGTGACTTGTTTTGGTGCGAGTTCCTACGATTTTCTAATGCAGTGTTTTTCAAACTTTTTGATTTCGCGTCCCCTTTAGAATTATAGCGACCCCCTTGTGCCATTGAAAGACAAAGAAATAATTAAAAGACGTTAATATTTTTTTCTATATTAATTTATTCATTACTAGCTTTCGCCCGCGACTCCGCCCGCGTGAATGTCGATCTCTCGGGAACAGTACTTTTTCCCGGGATAAAATGAACCTTATGTCCTTCTCCGTACCCCAGATAACGTGTATGCAAATTTTCATGATGATCGGTTCAGTAGTTACGGCGTGAAAGCGTAACAAACAACCAAACTCGGTTTCGCATTTATAATATTAAGGTAGGATTACGATAATAGGCTAGTTTCCTAAAAAAAAATAATTAGACCGTCAGTTAGATATTCAACAAATATTGGACACGTATTTTTTCTTTTGTCGATTAAACAAAAAATGATAAAGATATAGCCCTTTAAAATTCCGTGTGACGACATAGTTTGCTACAATTTTTAGCAAACTTTGACGTCACGAGCCCCCACTCCTGAACTTTGACGCGCTTTATCTTTTCCATTTATTGTTTAACTAGCTTTCGCCCGCGGCTCCGCCCGCGTCAATGTCGATCCCTCGGGAAAAGTACTTTTTCCCGGGATAAAAGGTAGCCTATGTCCTTCTCCGCACTCCAGAGAACTTGTATGCAAATTTTCATGATGATCGGTTCAGTAGTTACGGCGTGAAAGCGCAACAAACAAACAAACAAACAAATAAACAAACAAACAAACAAACAAACAAACAAACAAACAAACAAACAAACAAACAAACAAACAAACAAACAAACAAACTCACTTTCGCATTTATAATATTAGTAAGGATGTTACGATTAGGATAATTAGATCAGGGATGTCATCCGCGACTTGGCCGGTGGTCGCAGTTACGGCATCGGGTACGCGCGCCGTCTTCACGAGCTGCTATTTGTTTTTCTCCAATTCAAGTAAGTAGTTGTGACGTCGCGCGGGCTCCAGACTTCTCCGCCCCTCTTCGACGCAGCGGCGGGGGCCCATGCCCATATATAAGGCGCCGCGGCCGGCGCTCGTCCCCTTCACTTCGCCTGCATTTCGAGCTAAGTAGTTTTTCTACCTAGAAGGACTACTCCACGGATCTAGTGCCTATACTCACGACCCTGACTACCTAATCTGTACCTGTGAATCTGTAATGTAATAGTTGTGCATTATACTTATCTCATTTGCCAATATCTAGTCTTTCCTTCAACTCATCTATCCTCCTAGACCCTAAATCTAGGTTGTACTAACTAAAACGGTACAAAGTTTCCAAAACCTTTATTTCTGTCCCAGATCCAACTAATTCCTATCCTTACCCAGCTTAAAACTGTTACTGATGCGTAGCAGCATCGAAAGCAAACGAAGTCAAAGACACTGAGCTCGCCAACCCGCCTGCTAAGCGTGGTGAGTGAGTATAAGCGTGGTGGCAATATCCTCCCATAAATCGAACTAGCTCCGTGGCGCAGCGGTCAACACGCCTGCCTGCGACACGGAGTGACCGGGTTCGATCCCCGGCCAGGTCAATATGGAAAATGATCTTTTTCAGATTGGCCTGGGTCTTGGATGTGTATCTATATATGTATTTGTTATAAAATATAGTATCGTTGAGTTAGTATCCCATAACACAAGTCTCGAACTTACTTTGGGGCTAGCTCAATCTGTGTGATTTGTCCGTATATATTTATATTTATAATCATCGGGAGAGGCCTTTTTATCCACTAGTTGACTTCTTACAGCTCATCATCATCATCATTTCGAGTAGGTGTCACGGTCAATCGACCATGCACACCCTGGTGTCAGAGTTCTTCGGAACCGCCTCTCGACCTCTGACGTGGTTCCTTTAACGATTACCAGATCGCAGCCGGGACCACCGGCTTAACGTGCCTTCCGAAGCACGGAATCATCGTTATTATCAGACAAACAGGTGATTCAAGCCTGCAATGTCCTACCTAACCAAACTGGAAACAACTAATCAAAATATGCTTCCGGTGGGAATCGAACCCACGACCCCCGGGTCAACAGGCAATATGCCCTAACCACTGGACCACGAAGGCTGTTCTTACAGCTGTAATAATGATTCATTATTAAGACCTAGCAGAAGCTGCGAGGGTTTTGACAGTAAGTACACCGAAATAACAGACGTCCAAACATTTGTTTCAAAATCAAAACGTTTATTTAAAACTAGCTGTAGCCCGCGACTTCGTCCGCGGTAATTTCTGTTATTATGATTAATTAGTATAGATGTATATTTTCCCCGTTTTAAAAAAAAAAATATTGATGCTTTGCTCCTATTGGTCGCAGCGTGATATTTTAGCCTAAAGCCTTCCTCAATAAATGGACTATCCAACACAAAAAGAATTTTCCAATTTGAACCAGTAGTTCCGGAGATTACCGCGTTCAAACAAACAAACAAACAAACTCTTCAGCTTTATAATATTAGTATAGATAGGTCATCTTTATTCTTTAACATTAATCATAAATACATAGGTTGCAGATGCTCACCAATTAAGTTTAAAAACCTGTATCTGGTGAATCCCGTTCTATCAATATACTGACAATAAGAATAAAAACTAGACGCAGAACAAAATACAATTCAAACATAGGTATTTAACAAAATACAATACACATACAAGCTAGACAGCTTTAAATCTCAAGTGAAGTCACATCTCTTATCCTCATAAATAGTCTAAATGTATCCTTAATGAATTCGGGATTTTATATATTTGTATACATATGTTTATATTTATGCATTCTGCATATATTTATTTAAGTATGTATTTATGCTAATATGTTTAATTGTAATTAATTAATTACTGTACAATGTCCTCTTTTACTTTTGCACCTTACCTGTTTTTGTTAACATGTCTCCAACTTAGCTTGGTTGTCTGGAAGAGATTGCAGCAGCGATAAGGCCGCCTTTGTGCATCAATGGGTTAATTTTTATTTTATTTTTATTGTATATTTTGGTGCAATAAAGAGTTATACTAATACTACTAAATCCTCATGTCATAAGAATACATATGAAACTTCTCAGATTTTATTTAACAACTTAGAATTGTTGACGTCTGTCAGTAATCAGTGTGAATGTTGGTATCAGTACTAATTTTAAAGTATCCGTTTAAAATATATCGGGAAATAAAAACTGGTTATTTAATTTGATTCCATTTTCCAGTTTTGCGCCCTGGAGTACCCTCAACGTGGCCTTGGGCTCTATCTAACCCGTAAAAGGAAAAAGACGTAACAATATCATAGAAGAAAATAAAAACTACATACAAATAATATTTATGTATGTTTGTAGTAAGTGTCTACGGATACTACATATTGTGGTAAACTTGGTATACAATTGACATTTAGCTTCGCTATGGCGTCTATTCGTCCCAGAGGTACTATAAACTCACCACATTAGTACGGCATACATAATTTAGTCCAACAGTTTAAAATCTATACTAATATTATAAAGCTGAAGAGTTTGTTTGTTTGTTTGAACGCACTAATCTCAGGAAGTACTGGTTCAAATTGCAAAATTCTTTTTGTGTTGGATAATTCATTTATTGAGAAGGCTTTAGGCTATAAAATATCACGCTGCGACCAATAGGAGCAAAGCATCAATAAAAAAAGTTTTGAAAACGGGGGAAAATTATTCATCAATACTAAGAAAAAACCTAATTAACGTGTAATAACAGAAATTGCCGCGGACGAAGTCGTGGGCAACAGCTAGTATTAGATATTCGTTATGTTAAAGATGTGTCATCTTTAACATAACGAATATCTAATACTACACCAAGCTATATCCTAACTAATATTATCCTAATCCTAACTAATATTATAAATGCGATAGTGAGTTTGTTTGTTTGTTACGCTTTCACGTTTCACTGAACCAATCACGATGAAATTTTGCATACACGTAATCTGGGTTACGGAGAAGAACATGGGTACATTTTATCCCGGAAAAAAGTACTGTTTCCGAGGGATCGACATTGAAGCTTCGTGAGTGAAACCGTGTTTTTATAATGATCTTCACATACATAATGATATATTTAATTTAATTTTAATAACATTATATACTATTTATAGCCTCCAAGCCGTGCCTTATCGCGTCAATATGAACAACTTTTCCTCTGGGAGCTATGCTGGAAGGAAACTCAGTTTTTTTTTTAATCAAAACTATACTATACAAGTTGGTCAATGATACTAGAAGATTGGGCTCCAAACTCAGAGTTTTTCGATCCCTGCCAGGCCTGACTATCTCTATAGTCAGGCCTGGCGGGGATCGAATTCCGGACCTTTCGCTTATGAGTTGCGTTCTTAATCCACTCAGCTACTACCGCTTCAGTGTTGCTTAGCCTTTATTAATCGTTAATAAAAAAAAATGTTTGCAGCACTCTGACTATTCCGTAAGAAGAGTGAACAGCCTCTGTGGTCCAGTGGTTAAGGCGTTTGCCTGTTGACCCGGGGGTCGTGGGTTCGATTCCCACCGGAAGCATACTTTGTTTAGTTGTTTCCAGTTTGGTTAGGACATTGCAGGCTGAATAACCTGATTGTCTGATAATAAAGATGATTCCGTGCTTCGGAAGGCACGTTAAGCCGGTGGTCCCGGCTGCCATCTGGTAGTCGCTAAAGCAACCACGTCAGAGGCCGAGAGGCGGTTCCCAAGAACTCTGACACCAGGGTGTGCATGGTCGATTGACCGTGACACCTACTCGAAATGATGATGATGATGCAAGAATCAATCAATCAATCAATCAGCCTATTGCAGTCCACTGCTGGACGTAGGCCTCCCCAAGGGCACGCCACAGTGCACGATCTCCCGCTTTCCTCATCCAGCCACTACCAGCGACCTTCCTCAGGTCATCGGTCCATCTGGCAGGGGGGCGTCCAACACTACGTTTGCCGAGACGTGGTCTCCATTCGAGAACCCGTCTACTCCAACGCTCGTCGGTTCTGCGACAAATGTGGCCAGCCCACTGCCACTTCAGCTTGCTACACTTTTGGACAATGTCTAAAGCTTTGGTCCTCTGCCGGATGATTTCGTTACGGATTTTATCCCGCAACGAAATACCGAGCATTGATGTTTCCATAGCTCGCTGAGCGACATGTAGTCGGTGGGCCAGCCTGACTGTCATGTTCCACGTCTCGGCTCCATATGTCATGACGGGTAGGACGCACATATTGAACACCCTGCTCTTTAGGCACTGCGGTAGTGTTGACGAGAAGATATGACGCAGCTTCCCAAATGCTGCCCAGCCCAGCTGCACTCTTCTTGTGATTTCGCGCTCGAAGTTGTCTCTACCTAGCTGCAATGTCTGCCCGAGGTAGACATATTCTTGGACAACTTCAAGCGCATTATCATTGATCAAGATCGGCTCCGGCGTAATAAAGTCGTTGAACATGACCTTGGTCTTGTCCAAGTTCATCCGGAGACCGACCGACATTGAAGCAGCTTCAAGGCTGTGCAGCATCTTCTGCAAATCCTGCAACGATTGTGCCATCAATACTATGTCGTCGGCAAAGCGAAGGTGACTGACATATACGCCATTGATGTTGATGCCCAGCCCGTTCCAATCCAGAGTTTTGAAGACATCTTCCAGTGCGTTGGAGAACAGTTTCGGAGAGATGACATCTCCCTGTCTCACCCCTCTGAGCAACTGGATGGGTTTCATCTGGTGGTTCTGTACTTGGACGGACATCGACGCTGATTTGTATAAACTTCTCAGTACCTCCACATATTTCCAATCGACTTGGCATCGCTGCAAGGATTCCAGAACAGCCCAGGTTTCTACGGAGTCGAAGGCTTTTTCGTAGTCCACAAATGCTAGGCACAGCGGCTGATTATACTCCTGCGACTTCTGTATAATCTGCCTTACTGTGTGAATGTGGTCCACGGTGCTAAAGCCTTTTCGAAACCCAGCCTGTTCCGGTGGCTGGAAGGCGTCAAATCTTGCGGCAAGACGATTCGAGAGAACTCTCGAAAACAGCTTATAGATGTGGCTTAAGAGCGCGATTGGTCTATAGTTTTTAAGGAGGGTTTTGTCTCCTTTCTTGAAAAACAATGCCACCACGCTCTCACTCCACGCCCTTGGGGTAGTCCCATTGGCTATGACGGAATTAAATAGCTCCTTTAGCTTTTTCAGCACTGGAGTTCCTCCTGCTTTGAGAAGCTCTGAGGTAATTCCGTCTTTGCCGGGAGCCTTCCCATTTTAAAGCTGTTTGAGAGCCCTCCCGATTTCGTCTTCATCCACTTCTGGGAGATCGTCGGTAAAGTGGCGCGTCAGTGTGGCTCGTGGGTCGTTCGCGTCAGGTGGAGGCTTTGGAGCATGCGAGGAGTACAGCTTCTGATAGAAGTCTTCAACTTCGGCGAGGATCTCCGGAACTGACGTGACGGTTTTGCCTTCCGAGGTTTTGAGCTTCGTCAGGTGGCTCCTACCCAGTCTTTTGGCAAAGACTTTTGACCCCCGATTTTGCTCAATCGCCTCTCTTATGAGATTCGTATTGTAGCTTCGGAGGTCACGTCTCACCGACTTGCGGATTTCTTTGTTTAGACGGTGGGTATCCGACGAAGCTCCCTCTGGCATCTCACGGCGAATCTTCATCAGTTCAAGAGTCTCCGCCGAAAGTTTAGGCTTTCGGCTACCTCGCTTGCTCCTGAAGTGCCTGACTCCTACTTCGCGAAGTACCTTGGTCACACTTTCGAGGTCCTTGTCAACATCTTCAGTGGTTTCCAGCGCAGCGAAGCGATTGCGTAGTTCCAGCTGGAACGCTTCAGAACCATTTACGGTCTGGATCAGTGTTGGACGAAGAACGGATCTCACCATACGACTCCTCTCAACTTTAAAGTCAATACTTAGGGTGCCTCTTACCAGTCGGTGGTCACTGCCGGTATGAAACCTATTGACCACAGAGACATCCCTAAATATGTACTTCTTGTCTGTCAAGATGAAGTCGATCTCATTCTTCGTCTTACCATCAGGGCTTTGCCAGGTCCACTTCCTATGGGGCTTCTTCTTAAAGAATGTGTTCATACAGAACAGCCCCTGCATATCTAGGAAGTTGACCAGCATTTGCCCCCTCTGGTTCCTTGGTCCAATTCCGTGTGGTCCGATACGCAATTCGTTGCATTCGCGCACTCCCACTTTGGCGTTGAAGTCTCCCATGACAACGGTGAAGTAGGTCTTGGTGGTGTTATTTATGGCCATTGCGAAATCTTCATACATAGCTTCGACCTCTGTATCCACGTGTGTCGATGTCGGCGCATATACCTGTATAACTTTGAGGGATACCTCCAACACGTTGTCACGGAGAACTTTGTTGACAAGGAAGCCCACGCCACCCTGCGACTGCTGGTCACCCTCTCGGAAGTAGAACAGGTGGCCGGATTCTAGGGTTGCCATGTCCTCCCCCTGTCTTCGGACTTCAGACAACCCCAAAACGTGCCACCTGATATTTTCCAGTTCTACTTCCAGTTGTTGTAGGCTTTCGTCCAACCGTAGACTGCGTCCATTATACGTAGCCAAGGTCAGGTTGTGGCAGCCATCTTTCGACTCCCGGGGATTCTTCGCACCCCCCGCCCCATCGAGATCAAGGCCGCTGCCGTGGCTTGGAACCGTGGAGCTACCGGGAACTGGGGGCCGTATCTGCGGCGTACTTATCATCTTGGGGGTTTATGCCCATACTCACCACGCTGGGCAGGCGGGTTGGTGAGCGCAGAGCCGAGTCTCGCACCGACGGCGCTGCTGCCCGCCGCCGGTCTGGGTATTTAGACTCGACCTGTAGGATGGTTATACCGCCATCAGTTCGGTGGCCAGTACCTCGTCTGTTGCTTAGCAGGGTGCACCGCGTGCAGGTGAGGTTGACTTGGGACATGAAGGTGGCAGGCTGTCCCCTTACACCCCTACCGATGCAAGAAGAGTGACATTAAATCTGATTTTAACCACAAATATTTTTGTTCTCGTGTTGTTTGTTTTCATTTTATGTTTCCCAAAACCTTATAAAAACGTGAAACGTAATCACTTTCCAGCTAATTTGCTAAATATGAACATTATCCCGCCATTAGATCCGGTTTTAAGCAGCGCAAACCGGTTTTAAATTTCACTCAAGAGTACAGTCGCCAAAATAAATTTAAAAAAGGGTTCCCGCAGGAAGCGGTCAGTGTCGACCGTCGAATTTATTCGCTAACGCTATCTCGTGTGACGTATTGTGTTACAAGGAAGTTTTAGCCATAAAGATAAGAGGGTACGGGTTATATCCGGCTGGCTGGGCGTTGTACAGTTTTTATTCGTCTAGACTGTACTTTTGGGAATCTAATTTCGGGTTTTATTTTTGAGTGTCGTTATTATTCCAAATATATTCTACGTATATTAAATACTAGCTGTTTTATGTGACTTTGTCTACGTAAATTATAGCCTATACCAGTACCACTTCATACTGATCTGGAAGCAAAAGAAAGCTTCTCTTCCCGATTCGTATAAACTGAACAAGGCATATTGCGCCGTATATTAGGCGGGTGTATAACGAAAAACGGCGCGACTGCGCCAGCCATTAGGCTACCCAAAACCATTAGGCGATTATGTAAAAAGATAAAAAGCCTTAAAGGAAAGGGGGGGGGGGGGGGGGGTGACCTCCGAGATGTAAATATAAATATTATCATGTGAGAATTACTTTTTAGACTTAAATTTACAACATTTTCGAAGAAAAATGTTTTTAGATATCATAATACATATATATCGTTTATAAATTTCATATATATCTGTTTCAAATTTCAACAAGGCGGCGATATTGTGCAAGCATCGATCTAAATGCAAATACTTTTGATGTATTTAATTAATTCAGTATATAGTACTAGTATTTTGAAAACACGTCAATTTCCATAAAGAGCCGGGCACCAGATTCTGGTTTACCCCTTTGGGTTGCGGTGCGGAGGTAAGACGACAGTCGCTCTGTATAAAAACAAGATGCGGACCCTGGGCTGGGGTGCAACCTGGTAATCGCTCAGATAATGATAATGATGATCACCTGCTGATAATGTAGCTTTCTATAGATGAAAGTATTTTTTTTATTCAAACAAACACACAAACATTTCCTCTTTATAATATTACCAGACATGTCTCACACCAAGTGTTGGTATCGAAAACGTACCTACGCGTGATGACCCCTTAGGGCCGCGCTACACTGAATTGGCATGGCATGGCCATACAATATAGTCCTATACAATATACAAAGATACAAAAATATTTATCGATAAGTCCTCTGGCTACTCTGGCTAGTAGTACAGAGAGGGTCGTGCTCCTGTAGTGGAGACTAAAAAGACCTGATGATGATCACGTCAAAAATCAACTGAATACTGTCGATACAATATTTTCCACCAGCTTATATTTTCTTTAAAAACAGGATTAGAGTGACTCTATTAGACGGCTGACTGTACGTGGGTGGTGTAGAATGATAATTTTTATCAATTCTGTACGTAGAGTGTTTTACGAGGTAATTTGTCGCTTCAGGTGTTTTATGGTGTCACACGAAATTGATGATCAAATTATAATAACAAAGATATCTCATCGGAATCCATGCTGTACTGGGAGAAAAAAACTTAGAATGTACCAGCTGCTTCTCTTCCCGCGCAGATCGTAAAAGACGATCGAGGGAATGGGCGAAAATCGGACGAATCATGTTAGTGGACGATGCGGCTAGCAACCCATTACTATTTAAATAACGCCCGCCAACATGCTAAACGTGGATTTTAGGTCTTTAAGGCCTGGGCTCTGTCTACCCCGCAAGAGAAAAAGACGTGATAGTATGTATGTATCTCATCTGAATACGTTTGGTAGGCTGTTCAAACAAATTCATATCCTTCCCTAGGTAAAAAAAAGCTTCCGATAGGCAGTAGCGTCAGAAGCACAAGAAGCCAAAGAAACTGCGCTCGCCACCTCGCCTGCCAAGCGTGATGAGAATATGGCAATATCCTTACATGGAACGAAGGAAGAGTCTTTGTCCAGCAGTGGACTTTTTAGCGGCTAAAATTATGACCACTACGCCACATAATTGGTGGGAATATAGCCTTTTAAATGTGATGAATTAAGTCTATCATGGTCTACAATGCGTGCCATATTTCTATTAGCTGTAAATACTAGCAAAAGACTTGGGTACTAACAGCTCTCACACAATTTGGCTCCACAACAAAAACTATAATAACAATTGCACGAAGAATATTCACTATTAACACTGTCCACTTTTGCATATAATGCTAAAACTAACTTACATTTACAACTCAGGGAATCCATAACTATTCTTATGTACAAATGTATAAAAGCCAGTATCGCTTGAATTAAGCTTTTTGAATTAAAATATCAGTTGGGTTCCGGGTAGAGACACTGCCAATGGTCAGTTTGAATTGTTAAGTTGGCAGGTCATATCCGAACTTATTTTACTGGTACGTAAAATGAGTTTCGCATTTGTATATTTCTGAATATTTTTTTATCATGGCTTTACATGGCGTATTTTCGGCTTTGATGAACAATGTACTATTTTAGTGCTGTCCTGCATATGGGCGAATTTCTACTATCATATTTCAGTTAGTATAATGGAAGGAGACCTACAAGAAGTAAGGCTCTGTCCATAATTACTCAAATTACTAAAATAAATACTACCCTTACAATAATTACTGAAAGGATCGTAGCAAGTGTAGGGTCCTTAGTCTCTGCCTACCCCCATGAGAAAAAGGCGTGATAATATATATGTATGTATAAAATATGTATTATATATGTATTATATTGTAGCCGTGTGGTAACCGGCAGAGTAGAATAGGACCACTCCAAGTCTTTCCGTGGATGTCGTAGAAGGCGACTTAGGAAATACAAGCTAAACAAAGCTTATAAACATCTAAGACACCTCTCCAACCCGTCTGGCCAGCGTGGAGAGTGTAGGCCAAGTCCTCTGGCTGCTCTGGTTAAGTATGGCCCTAGTAGTACAGAGAGGGTCGTGCTCCTGTAGTGGAGACTAAAGAGGACCTGACTATGATGATGATGATATATGTATTTGTTTTAAAATATAGTATCGTTGAGTTAGTATCCCATAACACAAGTCTCGAACTTACTTTGTGGCTAGCTTAATCTGTGTGATTAGTCCGTATATATGTATATATGTATTTATAATTTTTTGAATCCATCATCTAAACCAATTTAACAGTCCAAAGGCAATTTTAAAACTTCTCTATAGCTACACCCATTGTGTGTTAACTATTCTGTTTGTGCCGGGAACACGGTTAATACTCGGATTGGACGGAATATATATCCAGCCAAAGCCCAAAAAGTACGTTCATACTTTTTTCTTTATTCCAACGTGGTTTTAGCATGTCTATGATCAAAGAGAATTAATTCTCCTTGTCTATGATGCACAGCTTATGTGCACTAATATTCCGTATATTGAGTATTATTTTTTATCAATATATATACAATTTAAATATAAAATACTTAAACTAATGCTACAACTAAAAATAAATAAAAATTAATATATATTTACAAATAAAAAAGGACGGGTAAACGGGGAACAGTAGATTTCCCGGGATAAAATGTACCCTATGTCCTTCTCCATACCCCTATATTAGATAGACAACGTGTATGCAAAATTTCATGATGATCGGTTCAGTAGTTACAACGTGAAATAACAAACAAACAAACTCATTTTTGCATTTATAATATTATAAGTTAGGATGCACTCTAAGTCAACTCTCTTTTGGGTTCCGTTCTAGGTGCCAAAAATAACCCTATTAGGTACTAAGCTCATGATTTGCTTGGAAACTGCAGGAATTAGTAATCTACAATTTATATGATAATGCATGGATATACAAATAAATAAAACTGGAAACCGCCTTACACCGCCACACACACCAATATACGTAGGGCAATAATCTTTATAATGCATCCATTTTGAAAAATCTGTTACCTCACAGCAAATCTAGTCACGATCTTTCAGTCTTCAGCCTTAAAACTCTTTAACTTGCGGGAAACCACCTCACTGCACCACGCCTATCAATCTATGCTCGCCACAATGAATGGACAGGCTCCGACCACCACAACCTTTATATTCACCCAACTATTTAATTTTCAACTCTATGTATTAAGCTTTAAAGGTTATTTAAAGCGCAAAGATGTGCTTTTAAACACAAAGTTGGTCACTAAATACAAAAACTTAATTTCAACTCTATTGCTGAAAGAATAAAGGTGCAGCGAAGAGAAAAATGGAGGTGGTAGAGGCAAAACTTGGTTGGAAATTGATTGTAGAATCTTTATAGTGCTTAATGAAAGAATTGAAATGGATAGAATAGAGCAGACTGAACGATGCGCCAACCTTTGTGTCTTGTTGGTGCTCGGTTAATAGGTGTTGGCAGTGGTTGTCAAAGGTCAGGGGTATCGTCCTCATCTGCTTGGGGCACGCGTACCCGATGCCAGAACCACTAGGTTCTGGCATCGGGTATGCGTGCCCGGCCCCCCGAGCTGCTACTTGGTTTTCCCCTTGATCCGAGTGAGTAGTATCCCAATAATTTTATTTTTGTCAAGTGGACTTCTTACGGCTGAAATAATGATGATGATGATGAATTCTGTTTGATCTTAAGATGTTTTTTCAGGTCACAGACAGACGCGGATAAAAAAATTATATGAAGATAAATGATTTTTTCATCGACTATTCCTGCGTCATTTCTTTTATGACTCTTTCCTTAATCTGGGGATATTCCCGGCTGGGTTTGATATTTTCTGATTCAAAATAAGGATCTTGTTCTTACCTTTTACCACAGATCATATAAAATATACTTCGTTCCCACGCACGATACTAAATAGTTTTCTTACAGGAGTTAATGTTTAATTTTTCTCGGTTTTAATACAATTAGCAAACGTTGAGAACCGCTGAGCTATACTTTTAGTAATCAAGCGCTGAAAGAGACTCAGTGATGTTAAGTTTTTGTTCAGATTTACGCGAAAAAGTAAAATCATTGCTGAATGCACTTAGCTTTCAACCGACTTCAAAAAAGGATGACGTTCTCAACACGTCGAAATATTTTGTTATCCCGATTACTCGAAGACGCCTTGGCTGGTTTGGAAGTATATTTTATTTGTACAAGATTATACATAGTGAAATTTTTATCGTTTTTGACCCTTAAAGGTCAAAAACGATAAAATGACATGGCTCAGACGATCAAAATGAACAACTTTTCACTCAAAAAAATCTACTTTCCCATACAAACTGGCCGGGCGGCGGAACTCTTTTGTATGGAAATGACGAAATTTTTTTTGAGTTCCCAGCATTAGTCCCATAGAAAAAGTTGTTCATATGGATGGTCTGAGTCACCCCTTTAAGGTTTAAAAACGATCAAAATTTCACCATGTATTTAATGCAATGTATGTATATATCATCATCATCATCATCATCAGGTCCTTTTTAGTCTCCACTACAGGAGCACGACCCTCTCTGTACTACTAGGGCCATACTTGGCCAGAGCAGCCAGAGGACTTGGCCTACACTCTCCACGCTGGCCAGACGGGTTGGAGAGGTGTCTTAGATGTTTATAAGCTTTGTTTAGCTTGTATTTCCTAAGTCGCCTTCTACGACATCCACGGGAAGACTTGGAGTGGTCCTATTCTACTCTGCCGGATACCACACGGCTAATGTATATATGCATGTTTGTTTCTTGTTGATTTTGGAAGTGCCTTCGTCGGCGGTGGGTGTATGTTATAACCCGAGAAATTATTACATTAGGCATTATTAAATTATTACAGGCCGTATGGGTACTAAGTGGTATAAAAAAAAACATAGATAGATATATTTTATATTAAATACAGAACCAAACTGCACTGGATTGAGTTGCAACAGTCAATATACAACTACTCATCATCATTTCGAGTAGGTGTCACGGTCAATCGACCATGCACACCCTGGTGTCAGAGTTCTTTGGAACCGCCTCTCGGCCTCTGACTTGGTTCCTTTAACGACTACCAGATGGCAGCCGGGACCACCGGCTTAACGTGCCTTCCGAAGCACGGAATCATCTTTATTATCAGACAATCAGGTGATTCAAGCTTGCAATGTCCTAACCAAACTGGAAGCAACTAAACAAAGTATGCTTCCAGTGGGAATCGAACCCACGACCCCCGGGTCACCAGGCAAACGCCTTAACCACTGGACCACGGAGGCTGTTAGAATATACAACTACTGAACACCATTTTATACCCTATCTAGTGGGGGAACACTACTAAACTATCGGGTACATGGAATCCATTGATTGAGTTGTGTAAAAAGGGTATACGCTCTTCAGAGAACAATTTTCGAACGGACACCGTCAGTGTTGTGTGCAATAACTTGTATAATAAAAAACAAAGAAAAAGGGGAAAATTATAGGAAACCGTATCATTTTCCCCTTTTTCTTTTTTTTACACAAGTTTTTGTTTATACAGCTCATATTTTTTATGATATAGAACGGCAAACGAGCCTGCGGGTCACCTGATAGTAAGTGATCACCGCTGCCCATCAACAACTGTAACACCAGGGTGTGACAGATGCGTTGTCGGCTTTTCAAGGAGTTAGGGGAAGGAAATGGGGAGGGGAGGGGAAGCATGGAAGCACACACCACAGCAATGCCTCGCTCTATGAAATTGGCAGTTGCAATGTTGCCAAAATGTCAGACGAAATTCAAATTCAATAGCAGTAAGTCCTATAGTGAAATAAAACTGAATGTGACCGCGAAAGCCTAAAATCTATATAATTCATCAAATATTCAAATATTTTAAGGGCTGGGTCCCATAGGTCAAAGAAATGATTTAGGAGCAAATTTTTAGAAAAAGACACGCTAGTTTTTTTTTTATTAAAATCGATAAATCAGCTATTTTGATCGTCGAAATCAGTGACCTAGTATCCATAGTAGATAATAGTAAAAAGTTGTTGGCCAAGAAAATGTTTTTTTTTTTTTTTTTTTTCATTTTTTTTTTTAAATTTCTGGTCCAGATATCTCAAAAACTAGCGTCCCGTTTTTTTTTATTTTGCTTCTAATGCATTTTTCTAGCTTATGGGAGTCAGCCATAAAAATATTTGCGCTTAGTTTAAATTGAACTTATTTAATTGTGAAATTTGTTCTTAAAAAGGACACGTTCGGGTATTTTTTTTTTAGTTTTAACTGACCCTTAGGTCATGATCGAAACATCACGCTACGCTCCAAAACCCAGATAAAAGACGGCGGTGCAACGTCAGCACAGCTAAAATGGGACTGGGCGGGGCACGGAGGACAATTGGACATATGAGCCAGAGCTGCAGCGACGTGGATACCAGATTGCCGCCTAGGAAGAGGCAGACCTAGGAGGACATGGCGCGATGACATGGACGCTATGCACGACCTTGACAGGGACACATGGACACAAAAAGGGGAGGCCTTTGCCCAGCAGTAGGACACAAAAGCAGGCAAAAAAATATTATTAACCCTTAAAGTTATGTGCCCATATCAATCAGAATTCGTATCGTTCTCGAAACTTACCCTTTAATGAGACTTGAAAGTTTAGAATTCAGTACAAAAGCTTTCGATTTGAAAGCGATAAGGCACGGAGTTTCACCACGCTTACGTGAGATGGCTTAAGTTATGCTGATCAATCGCGACTACTTCAATCAGATTCAATTGCATTGGGACAAGAGAAAGGGTAAATGTAGGTACGTATTTTTAAATAGATAAACATTATTTTGGCTTAGATGTTTGTTTCGTTTTCGAGAAAATTTGCGGTGTCGGAGTTTTGAAGCCGACTGAAGGCATCTGTAAGGGACACGGCACGTACAAATCACGAGCGTCAGCGATTACACACCGCGCGGCGTTCGGCCGCATAAAGGTCTTCGCACATTACACCAACATTACTGCCTCCGTTGGCGTTTGCCTATTGACCGGGTCGTGGGTTCGATTCCCACGACCATACTTTGTTTAGGTGTCTCCAGTTTGGTTAGGACATTGCAGGCTTGAATGACTTGGTAAAGATGATTTCGTGCTTCGGAAGGCACGTTAAGCCATTGGTCCTGGCCTGCCATCTGGCAGTCGTTATAGGACCACATCAGAGACCGAGAGGCGATTCCGAAGAACTCTGACACCAGGGTGTACATGGTCGATTGACCGTGTCACCTACTGGAAATGATCGCCGTCTCCACTCCATCTCAACTCACAGTATGGCAGTGCAATTAAACTCACAGTATAAGTCTAATCTTTCATATTATTGTATATTTATATCATCAACTCTGCATCAAAATTCGCGTTACCGCAAAACTTACCATTGGCAATCACATAAAAGTTTAGAATTCAGTACAAAAGCTTTCGATTTGTTGTAAGTGATAAGGCACGGAGCTCAGTGAGCTTACGTGACCTGGCTTAAGTTGTGCTGAGCAGTACCATCTTTTTGAATGAGAATCAATTGGATTGGTTTGAATGGAAGAGAGATGGACTATTTCTAATTCGCTTGTTGTTTTGGCCAAATAAATCTTTACTTTTCTACTTTATTTTTAAGTCTTTTTAATCAGCAGAATCTTTTCACAGCATTACGTCAATGTGATTTATTTCAGAAATTGAATTTCTATAATTCCTCGTCTATTATACATGTCATCATTAGCCGTGTGGTTTCCGGCAGAGTAGAATAGAACCACTCCAAGTCTTCCCGTGGATGTTGTAAGAGGCGACTTAGGAAATACAAGCATAACAAAGCTCATAAATATTCTTTTTTAAACTTTAGCACTTTAACCACATAATTATGTATATAAACGGGACTTAGCACGAACCTTTTTATTATTTGTTTCCGTTGACGTTTCAATTTTCGTTTCAAAGTTCGTTCTAAGTCTCGTTTACATACATAATTAAAGCTCATGAACATCAATAAGACCTCTCCAACCCGTCTGGCCAGCGAGGAGAGTGTAGGCCAAATACTCTGTCTGCCCTGGCCAGGTATGGCTCCGGTAGTACAGAGAGGGTCATGCTCCTGCAGTGGAGACTAAAAAGACCTGATAATGATGATGATACATGTCATACTCTGTTGTTTATCGGCATAGATTCAAAAAAAGGCCTTTATCTATAAAAATAATAATCATTCATATAAAAAAATGAGTTCATTCATACTACTGAACCGATTCCGATGAAATTTCAATGGGACCAATTTGAAAGCATACACTTTTAAACAAAAGAATCATTTTTTAAATCGGTTCATAAATGACGGAGTTCTGAGGTAGCAAAAATATAAAAAAAATAAAAGAATTGATAACCTCCTCCTTTTTTTAAAGTCGGTTAAAAATGAATCCCTATATTTCTCTTGGCCACGGCATCATGTGTGAATGGCTGGAACGAATTGCTAATTCTTTTTTTGTTTGTTTTCTCAGGAGAAGGTTCTTATGAAAGAAAATAATTTGAAAAAACCATCGGGTTGCACTTCGGGAGTGCCGGCAGTAGTGAAAACTCGCTTTTGCGGCGGTCTCAGGTCACGTGTCCATCTTACGAATTTCGAATTTTCAATCAGGTCACGTGTCATCAGGACACGCACGAGTTTAACATTTTTTTACCCATCCCAAAAAATGCACAACGCCGCTAAAAAACGTTTTTACTTCAATATAATTTGATATCGATTTTTTAAATTACTTCTAAAATTATGAGACTATAATTTTTAGCTGAATGATTGTGCTTATAAATATGAATAAGTTTCCCACCAATGTGTTTATTTTTGGAAGGTCTTTTCATACCAACATGAAAAAATAAGCATTACGCCTATTCAAACATGAAGAACCCTTGGGAGAGGCCTTTGTCCAGCAGTGGACATCCCTTTGTGGACTACGCCCAGGGTTGCTTAACATGCGCAAGCGCTAATAATACCCACTGGGCTACCGAGCTCCTCAAATTTTATAACGAATACTCGAAACTCATTAGGACAAAACCTTTCAGCGGCAGCGTATTTACTAAATATAACAAAACAATGCGCTGTTTAGCCTGTCCGCACTCCATATATTCTCATTAGTGCGAAACCGAGCAGCTCGATGAAATGGAGTTTCAAAATATGCATAAAGGATGTACGAATGAATTTGGAAAGTTAGGTGTAGTTTACACGTATCTCAGAATTTATCTCGGCATTGTGCTGCCTTTAAATAAAATAAAAAATAATTAAGTTTTTATATTTTGGGTTATTCCGTATTCATCCCGTTCCGTATTCACGTGTTCAAAAATTCTTCACTCATCCCTAATTTTAATTCATTTTGCATTCACAATGCTATTTTCGGCACCAAGGTTTAAACAGGTGGTAGCTCAGTTGGAAGAGCGTCAGACGTATAGACTAAAGGTCGCAGGTTACAATTCCGGCCGCTGTGTTTTTTTTCACCATATTTTAATTACATAATTTTAAAAAATGCAAAAATGAGGATCTAATAAGTTACAGATTTATCTATATGGTGAAATTTTTATCGTTCTGAACACATGCTGCGATCTAAACATTTTTTTTGACGTTCCCATACAAATTTATTGGGCGGCCGAACATTTTTAATTTTTAGTTCCCAGCATTGGTCCCATAGGAAAAGTTGTTCATATCGACGGGCTGAATCACCCCTTTAAGGGTTCAGAACGATAAAAATTGCACCATGTATAAGTGAGATTACCCATTCGTAGTGTATGCGAGTCGCACACTAAGAGTTCCGACTACAATACTAGTATAGATCAGAGTGCTCATACCTTGCTTCTTGTATGAGCACTCTGATCTATACTATGAAGCTGAAGAGTTTATTTGTTTGAACGCGCTAATCTCAGGAACTACTGGTTCAAATTGGAAAATTCTTTTTGTGTTGGATAGTCCATTTATTGAGGAAGGCTTTAGGCTGTAAAACATCACGCTGCGACCAATAGGAGCCAAGCATCAATAAAAATGTTTTGAAAACGGGGAATAATTATTCATCTTTACTTATTAATCATAATAACAGAAATTGCCGCGTACGAAGTCGCGGGCAACAGCTAGTAATAAATAATTTATAGGGACTTAATACACAAATTAAGCTAGCCCCATAGTACGTTGTGAACTTGTGTCGCAGGATACTAACTCAACGATACTTTATTTTATAATAGATACTTATATAGATAAACATCCAAGACCCACATCAATCTGAAAAAGATCGTTTTCCATCATGACATGACTTGGGATCGAACCCGGGCACCCTCGTGTAGCAGGCTAGCGTATCGACCACTGCGCCACTCTTCCATTCCTCCACTCCATCCATATTTTTTACAATATTTTATTTAATTTGCAATGTATGTGTATGTAAATGTTTGTTCGGGTGGATTTTGAAGTCTGCCAGTTTGTGTGTTTCGCCATATTGGATTAAGAATGACGCAAAATGGCTTATCTTGCATCATTCTAAATCCAGCATGGCGGAAGAACCAAGATGGCGGACTAGCTATTTTTGATGCACTCAACTTACTAACAATATTAATATCGAATTAAAGGGCTCGTCAAAGTAATTTGAAAAATAAAGTGATTTACATAAAATCTTGTTTTTAATTAATTAATTTAATTATTAATTTGCAGCCAGGCCAGCGTGGAAAGATAAATATAATTCATTTTATCTTATTTCCTTACATAAAAATACAAAATATGTAGGTAAGTTTGCTTCAAAAACTCCATTAACACAAAGGGCGCTTACACTGTTACTCTACAGGATTAAAAGAGCATGAAAAGAATTAGGACGGCTTACTCGCGCAGCCGGACTGGGAAATGTATGTACGTGTTTTATTCTAAATGAGAATGCACCTTTTAAAATTAAGTCTTGTTCGTGCTTAGTATTTGTTATTTTGCTTCAATGATGCATGTTATGTCAGGTCAGGGGTGTTCTCAATTGCTTATCCAGTGGTTGCATAGACTATATCTATCCCGTAAGGAATATATACGTGATTACGTAGACGTTTTTCGCATGCCAATATGTGTAATTCTATTCTATTTCTAGCCTATACTGTCCCACTGCAGGGCAAAGGCCTCGCTTTCATCATCCTTATCCTTATCCTTACTATCCTTATCCTTATCCTTACTAATATTATAAATGCGAAAGTGAGTTTGTTTGTTTGTTTGTTTGTTTGTTTGTTTGTTACGCTTTCACGCCGTAACTACTGAACCGATCATCATGAAATTTTGCATACAAGTTTTCTGGAGTACGGAGAAGGATGTCCTTCTCCGTACTCCAGAAAACTTGTTACTCGCATAGTACATAGGCTACCTTTTATCCCGGGAAAAAGTACTATTCCCGAGGGATCGACATTGACGCGGGCGGAGCCGCGGGCGTAAGCTAGTTCCAACTATTTCGGTTGAGGGCTACTGAAGTCCAGTCTTTCCGATAGGATTGCAGATCGTCTTCCCATCTCTTTCTAGGCCTTCCACGCTTTTGACTGCCATTTTGTGGGATCCATATTGTGGTCGCTTTGGCCCACAACTCGTCAGGCATGCGGTAGATAATGCCCTGCCCAGTTCCACTTAAGACTGACGGCCTTTCGTCCAGCGTCTATGATCTGAGTTTTGGAGCGCAGTATTGTATTTCTAATGCGCTCGGAAAGTTTGACTCCCAACATACTACGCTCCATGGCTCATTGACAAACTCTGAGACTGGACTTTTCCTAAGCAGTCAATGACCAAGTCTACACGTCATATGTAAGGATGGAGAGAATGCATACGTCCATGAGTAATTCCTGACACAAATGTCCCCGTATCAATGAGCGCATAAAAAAATTCTGTCAAAAATAAATTGCGAAGAAGTCTCATTATTCAATATTTATGGGTTCTCGACTGATTTCTCGAGTTCAGACATTTAAATACCACTTGTTACGCGTTTCTCCAAATCAGAATAACAAATGGCTTCATTGAAACATAAATTTCGCTGCGTTTTGTTTATTCAGTGTGTTTTGCGTTTTTCGAGTTACTGAGCCTTTTTGATGATGAGTCGTTTTATGAAAGTAAAATTTTAAGCTAAGTTATTGACGACGAAAGTTTATACTAGATAATTCCATTTCAGTACCTATATACTATTTGTAGGGAACATCATCATCATTTCGTGTAGGTGACACGGTCAATCAACCATGCACACCCTGGTGTCAGCATTCTTCGGGACCGCCTCTCGGCCTCTGACGTGGTGCCTTTAACGACTACCCGATGACAGCCGGGACCAACGGCTTAACGTGCCTTCCGAAGCACGGAATCATCTCTATTATCAGACAATCAGGTGATTCAAGCCTGCAATGTCCTAACCAAACTGAAAACAACTAAACAAAGTATGCTTTCGGTGGGAATCGAACCCACGACCCTCGGCTCAACAGGCAAACGCCTTAATCACTGGACCACGGAGGCTGTTACGATTGACACGGTCAATCGACCATGCACACCCTGGTGTCAAAGTTCTTCGAAACCGCCTCTTGGTCTCAGACGTGATTCCTTTAACGACTACTAGATGTAGATTAAGTTAATACACACAACATGATTTTTAACCTCCTAGCTATATTAGAATCTCGGAATCAGATTCCGTAATGAAATACAGAATTGCATGGAAAAAATGTGATTGCAAAAAAAAAAGGTTTTCCATACAAAGTCTCCAATCAGCTGGACGAATTTCCATGGAAGTTAGGAAAAAGGACATTTAAAAACTAATTGCTTAATTTATCAAATTTATTATTAACAGCCTCCGTGGTCCAGTGGTTAAGGCGTTTGCCTGTTGACCTGGGGGTCGTGGGTTCGATTCCCACCGGAAGAATACTTTGTTTAGTTGTTTCCAGTTTGGTTAGGACATTGCAGGCTTGAATCACCTGATTGTCTGATAATAAAGATAATTCCGTGCTTCGGAAGGCACGTTAAGCCGGTGATCCCGGCTGCCATCTGGTAGTCGTTAAAGGAACCACGTCAGAGGCCGAGAGGCGGTTCCGAAGAACTCTGACACCAGGGTGTGTATGGTCAATTGACCGTGACACCTACTCGAAATGATGATGCTGATGAATACTAAGATAGTAAATTATGTATGCATTTCTGATTTTAACAAATTGCAGTCATCTGATTGTGTATTTAGATAACCTGCAAAATCTGTCAATAACGTTAGCCACTGACACTGATGAAAAAGAAAGAGTGAAAAGGGAAGAATGTATTTTTCACCGTGCGTGTGTTCCTGCCACAATATAACTAGAAAACAAGCCCACTGACTTGTAAAAACGATAAAAAAAAATGTGTCTGTACATTGAATATATTTACAAAAACATTATAGGGCGATGTAGACTAATAGAGTAAAAATTAAAAAAAAAAGGTCTGTCTTTTTATACACGCAAATCTCCGGAAATACTACACGGATTCGAATGAAACTTTTTTCATGGTATAGCTATCAACCCTGAGCAACATATAGGGTATATTTTATTTTGAAAACCGGAACACCTCATGCAGAACTATAACGGTCCAGCTACACTATAAGAAATATAAAATAACGCCTTAGCAAAAGTTGCTTAGCCTGATGAGCTTTTGGGAGTCATAAAGTCCACGCGAACGAAGTCGCGGGCAGCGGCTAGTTATTAATAAAACACCACTGTTACGCGTTTCTCCAAATCAAATGTGAATCAGAAAAACAAATTGCTTCATTGAAACATAAATTGCATTGCATTTCGTTTCTTCATGTTGACTTGTGTTTTTCGAGTTAACAGAATTTAGTACTTTTTATTTCATACTTTTAATATTCTAAAATGCTTTATATTTGGGTTGTTTGTAACACTCGTGTCGGATATTTCAAGCTACTTAAAGGAGGAGGCGCCAGATTATTTTTAGGTCCTTACACATGTTAAGCAACCATGGTGCAGTCCCCATTGAGATGGGTGACCGCAAGTGGGTACATAAAGGAGGTGGAGCCAGATAAAAAAGTGCTTACACATGTCAAGCAACCCTGGGCGCAGTTCCTACTGAGATAGGTGACCGCAATTGGCATAAAAATATCTCTAGCTCCTTCATGCTATGTGTACGAAGTAACATTAAGCCGTTGGTCCCGTCTGTCATTAATGGCAGCTGTGACGCTTTGTCAGATGCCTTCAGGCAGTTTGAAAATCTGACACCAATGTTGGCCACTTCTCTCTCTCTCTAATGCGTTCATCACTGATGAGGATCGTGGCCCCTCTGAACATGGCTGTAGATAAGTTCTCACTATTTGTCTCGGTCTGCTGCATATCGGACCGCCGTTGTAATAGATGGCCCCAGTTGTTGCTTTATTTGGTCTGACCATCTTGTTGGACTTTTGCCTCTTGGTATTTTCCCTTCTACTTTGCTCGTGACAATTAGTCTTTCCAGATTATCAGGTGTTCTGCGGGCAATGTGCCCAAAGTACTGGAGAATACGTCTCAGGCGAACTTGGGAAAGACGTTGTTGGCCGTCAAGTTTCAGCTGCTTCAGTATGGATATATTAGTGCGTTGAGCCGTCCATGGGATTTGCAACATCTTCCGCCAACACCACATTTCAAACTCGTCGACACGTTTTCTATTTGTCGCTTTCAGTGTCCACGACTCTACGCCATAAAAGAAAATGGGGAATACTAGCCACCACCACCACTAGTTGGCCACTTACATACACGGAAAATCAAACTACCAAGTCCCTAATAAAGCTTAAAGACTGCTTTCAGTAATGACACGAGAGCAATGGCTCCCGAAGCACGAAAGAACTCAAGATACTTTAACCCGGCGTGTGCGAGGTCGGGTATATCATACCCGAGAAGTTTTTAAACACAAATAATTTGATGTTTATATTGGAACGTCACAGCGGCCGTCACAGTAGCTGGAGGTAAGTGTGCCGGGTGAAGTGAAGTGGCGTGGTCAGTATTGCACCTTGCACTGACGTCAGAGTGAGTTATACCTGCGCAAAAAAACCTGCGCCTCATTGGAAAAAGGATGTAACACGTACAAAAAGAATAAGAATTAATACTTCATTTACATGAGCTATAGATAAATCAAGCGTGAGTCACAATGTTACATTTCCGCATATAACTGCGAACCAAGGTCTTCTGCGAGAATTTCTACAGTTGCAAGACCATATTGATGTTTTTCTGCATATATCATCATCAGGTCCCCTTTAGTCTCCACTACAGGAGCACGACCCTCTCTGTACTACTAGGGCCATACTTGGCCAGAGCAGCCAGAGGACTTGGCCTACACTCTCCACGCTGGCCAGACGGGTTGGAGAGGTCTCTTATTTGTTTAAGCTTTGTTTAGCTTGTATTTCCTAAGTCGCCTTCTACGACATCCACAGGAAGACTTGGAGTGGTCCTATTCTACTCTGCCGGGAACCACACGGCTACCGGGAACCACACGGCTAGCATTCTGCATATATAACTACGTCTAAAGCTCTTACGGGCTAAAGAGCCTGAAGACATAAGATCCAAAGACCAGATTTAACAATTTGGTGGGCGTATATGTTAAAAATGGATTAAGAACAGAGTTAATGACGAGTTGTTGCTATAGCCAGGGATGTCATCCGCAACTGCTTGTCCGATGGTTGTATGCATGACATCGGGTACGTGCTCTCGGTCTCCCGAGCTGCTACTTGCTCATCATTCCGTGTAGGTGACACCATCAATGGAACATGCACACCCTGGTGTCAGAGTTCTTGGGAACCGCCTCTCGGCCTCTGACGTGGTTTGTTTAACGACTACTAGATGGCAACGGGGACCAACGGCTTAACGTGCCTTCCGAAGCACGGAGTCATCTTTATTATCAGACAATCAGGTGATTACAGCCTGCAATGTCCTAACCAAACTGGAAGCAACTAAACAAAGTATGCTTCCCGCGAACCCCGAGTCTACAGGCAAACGCCTTAACCAATGGACCACGGAGACAGTTACTACTTGCTTATACTCCCATTTGAGTGAGTAGTATCCCATTACCTTTATTTCCTTCCCACATCCAACAAACTCCTATTCTTCCCCAGCTTAAAAATGCTTTCGATGGGCAGCAGCGTCGAACGTACAAGAAGCCAAAGAAACTGCGCTCGCCAACCCAAGGCAAACGTGGTGATGGGTGAGTATGGAAATATCCTCCCATGGAATGGAGCCGTGTGGTACCCGGCAGAATAGAATAGGACCACTCTAAGCCTTCCCGTGGATGTCATAGAAGGCGACTTAAGAAACACAAGCTAAACAAAGCTTCTAAACATCTGAGAGACCTCTCCAACCCGTCTGGCCAGCGTGGAGAGTGTAGGCCAAGTCCTCTGGCTGTTCTGGCCAAGTATTGCTCTAGTACTACAGAAAGGGTCGTGCTCCTGTAGTAGAGACTAAAAAGACCTGATGATGATGATTGAATGGAGAATCCTTGGGAGAGGCCTTTGTCCAGCAGGGCCATACTTGTACCTGCAACCATCAGCAATCCATCATCAAAATTTAAGAGCAACGCTCTTTTCGGTGGAGCTTCCTCCATTTTAGTCTAATCTCCGCCAGAGCTCCCTCCATCTAAGTCTATTTTCTGCCAGTCTTTTCACATCCTGGTACGAAACTCTTTCCACTTTTCCTTTATTTGTTCAAAATAACTGTGCCCGCTTTCCTTTCCCTGTTCAAAATAACTGTGCCCGCTTTCCTTTCCCTCTATTTTGGCTTCTACCAGCCAATCCATGCAGCTATAATTATTTGTGCATGTGTCAACCTACGAAACGAAATAAAACTAATACTCAATTTACATCTGCCATGAAAATACATGAAGTGAGTCACGTTGTTTAATTTCCGCATATATCTGCTAACCAAGGTCTTCGCGATGATTTCTACAGCTGATTAGTCATACATTGTCATTTCACTTATTCTAAAATACACAAAACATCATTGTTTCTCAACACGTGTCATGCTAGCATACATAAATAAATATATACGGACAAATCCCAGGCCAATCTGAAAAAGATCATTTTCCATCTTGACCTGGCCGGGGATCGAACCCGGTCACTTCGTGTCGCAGGCAGGCGTGTTGACCACTGCGCAACGGAGCTAGTGAAAAAACGTAGAATGTGCCAGCTGCTTCTCTTCCTGCGCAGACCGTAGAAGCCAGTAAAGGGAATGGACGAAAATATAAAGAATCATGAGAATAGGCGATGCGGCTAGCAACCCATCACTATTTTGATTACGTTTTTTACATTTATGCCACCAACACGCTTAATGTGGCCTTTTGGTCTAATGACCTTAGGCTCTGTCTACCCCGTAAGGAATAAAGACGTAAAAATTATGTATTTCAACTAAACTGCAAACAAACCTATATATAAAAATACATATTAATATAAAAAATATAAAAATACATATCAACTATGTGGCCTAGTGGTCCTCATGCTAAGCTATCACACCGGATGTCTCGGGTTCAATTCCCGGTCGAGTCAAGATGGAAAATATGGATGGATATTTTTCAGATTGTCCTGGTCCCTTAATGTTTAATTTTATATGTACATGTTATAAAATATAGTATCTTTTTTATGAAAAGTAACGTGAAATATAGAGATTATTAATATAACGGGTCACTCACGTACGAAGTCAGCTACTGGCCGACATGTTTCAACTTCAGCAACAGCTCAACAACAATGTTAAGTACGTCAATCATCCATGTCAAATCACTCAAGTCGCGAATAAACGCAGTGAGTCAACATCTGACCGAGCTGTGACTCAGTTAAACTGTGTCTATTTTGAACACAGTTGCACGTGTTAATAAGACCATCTCAGCACAAAATATGCAATTACAGAAGCAACACTAAATAAATAATAAATAAATATACGGAAAAATCACACAGATTGAGCTAGCTCCAAAGTAAGTTCGAGACTTGTGTTATCGGATACTAACTCAACGATACCATATTTTATAACAAACACATATGTAGATAAACATCCAAGACCCAGGCCAATCTGAAAAAGATCGTTTTCCATCTTTACCTGACCGGGGATCGAACCCGGGCACCCTCGTGTCACAGGCTGGAGTGTTAACCACTACGCCACGGAGCTTGCCGAACACTACACGAACATATAGAAAGACCAAACATCTCAATAGATTAGATGAGTAAATAATACTTACGGTATGCAAGTACTTAGATTACTTTATAACTTAAAAAAGAAAAATGTAATTTGAATTAATAATAATTGACAGTGGATCCATTTAGTAGATCAGAGCCATAGATTTAAAAAAATATCAGAGTGGTTTAACTCGAATTACCGAAGTTAGTATGAACCTAAAAAAAATATTTTGTTATATAGCTTTCTTACGATTTCGACGTTTTACATAATGATCTAAATAGTTCAAAAAGTTATTCTATACAATGTCCTATCGACTGAACACTTTTGCATAAGAATGACGAACGATTGATTGATTGACGATTAATTGTTGCTTTTGTTTTTTGGTAACATTGTTCATATTTAATTTGTTTTTGTGTTAAATACTTAAAGAGGTAATTAATAAATATCGATACTTCATATAATTATCGAACGAAGCAGGAGAAGAGCAGAGCAGAGAGAGCAGAAAATTTTTTCCCAAGCTAAAGCAGTCAATAATACTAGTAGATCTTGCATGTTTTATCACAACTATTCCGCCATTTGAAAAATATTTAATATTTTTGACAAAAAAGTGACAATAAATAAAAGTCTTATAAGATTCAAAGAAAAAAATACTTATAGTACATTCATAGAAATGATAAAGCAATTTCTATTTACACCCGTGTACATGGTGCATTGCTTACATGTAGCATGTAGCGTCATATTTCTACATGCATCTAATTTATGATCTCAGTGTTTATTTAAGAGATAACGAGCCAATTCCAGAATACTCCAGCTTTCATTGTTAAGTTTATTCTTTGAAATTTACTTTTTTCTTTCTATAAATATATGAGAAAATCTTTAATGAAGATTTTGAAGAAAATTTTATTGTTTGTATTGTCTTTTTTTTTAATATTTGTATGTTAATTACAAACACAATTATCCATTATAAACACAAACAATATTTCAAATCAAATAATTTACGTACCCAAAGGATAAAAACGGGCCCTATTACTAACCCTCCGCTGTCCGTTCGTCTGTCTGTCACAGAGCTGCTTCTATTGAACCGTAATAGGTAGAGTTTCGAAATTTTCACATAATCTGTACATCTCTACAATAAAAAAAAAATTACAAACTAAAGGGGGCATTATACAAGAAACCTATATTTTGGAAAAATTTCTCGATTCTGTTAAAATTGCTGCTACTCATTTGGTTCTGAAACGATAATTACAGATAATTAAAAAAAAATAGTTTCTATGCAAGAAAGAGTTTGGTTAGCCTCACAAGAGAGATTATTTGGAAGAGGTTTTATGCGACCTTTAGGGTGATTTTCCACTAGAGTTGTGCTATGCTACAATGCTATGGATGCTTTTGATATCCACCAATCATATTCATTGGTGCACATAGCTTAGCACTGATGGAAACGGATTCAACTAAGATGTGTGTTTTTTATATGGAAAGATGTGTGCTATGGATGCGTGCTATGGATGCCTGCTATAGGCCATCGCGAGTGGAGTAGCTATGTGCAGAGCAGAGTACCTACAGTGTGCCCGCGTTTGTCGATACATAGCATAGCTCGAGCTGCGCATCTTTCCCGCACAGCTACTTAGCGGCGGCGCATCTTCGTAGTGCTTCTTCCTCGCACAGCTACATAGCTTAGTATTGGTGGAAACGGTCACATATTTTCGTAGCGTACATTTCTCATCTTCGCAGCATAGCTGCATAGCACATCTCTGGTGGAAAAGCACCCTTATATAATATCGGACTCCACTTACAAATAGTGTGGTTTTAGGAGTAAAATATTATACGGAATCCTTTATATGTGTGACGTGCATTTGATCGATTTTATTTATTTATGATATGAGTATGATTTGTTTCATATAATACCTTTAAACGAGCAATTCTTGTGTATTTATTTATTTATACAAATCGGAGTCTCCTGGCACAAGCACATTTTTGCTTAAAAGGAGGCTCCAGCGACCTATATTAATTGTGATTTACTAGTTTCCCAATAAACAAATTTTATTAAAATATATATATATCTCGGAAACGGTTCTAACGACTTCGCTGAAATTTCGTATGTTTTTTTTTTATATTCAAGGTTATATATATTTTTTTTAATTAGACTATTAGACAATTTTAAAAAAAATTATTACAACCTATATATAACCGTCTAATAACCGTCATAATTAAAGATTATCACCTAAATACCACCATATTACAATAAATAAAAACACTTGATATTTAAGCAATAATGAAGTCTTTCTACTATCTCTACTCCAAGATATGATGAAAATCTTCCATGCTGGTCTGGTAAAAAAGAAAAATATAGATTGTACCAGCTGTTTCCAGTCAGTGCGTAAAAGCCATTCGATGGTAAAATCTAGGAATCATGTTAATACACTATTTTGATATCCTTTTTAGGGTTCCGTACCCAAAGGGTAAAAACGGGACCCCATTAATTTCGCTCCGCTGTCCGTCTGTCTGTCTGTCTATCCGTCTGTCTGTCTGTCTGTCTGTCTGTCTGTCTGTCTGTCTGTCTGTCTGTCTGTCTGTCCGTCTGTCACCAGGCTGTATCGCATGAACCGTGATAGCTAGACTGTTGAAATTTTCACAGATGATATATTTTTTGTTGCCGCTATAACAACAAATACTAAAAAATAGAATAAAATCAATATTTAAGGGGGCTCCCATACAAGAACTTTTTTGACGTGACTTTTTGCTTGTTTTTGCTCGATATTGATAACGGCAACAGGTAGACGCTTGAAATACTCACAGAATATTTAGATATATATTCAATTTAAAAATAAATAATTGAATAAAAATAAAATTAATATTAAAGGGGGGCTCCTATACAATAGACATGTTTTTTTAGCCGTTTTTATAGATAACCCTTCGTGCGCGAATCCGACTCGCACTTGACCGGTTTTTTCAATTCATGTCTAGATGTTATCTTACATGCAAAATAATAATTTTATAGACATTTAAAAAAAAAAGATTTCTATTATTTCTTGCTATCTGTACATTTTGCTAGGTAGAAATCCTCGCGAAATCTCATAAAGCATACCACTTTTTGCTAGTTTAAATAGTTATATAGGAATATTTTGACTAAAATAAAATCTTAAAACATATAAATAAATAAATAGATATATAATAAATATATACGGACAAATCACACAGATTGAGCTAGCCCTATAGTAAGTTCGAGACTTGTGTTATGGAATACTAACTCAACGATACTATATATTATAACAAATACATATATAGATACACATCCAAGACCCAGGACAATCTGAAAAAGATCATTTTCCATCTTGACCTGGCTGGGGATCGAACTTGGTCACTCCGTGTCGCAGGCTGGCGTGTTAACCGCTGCGCCACGGAGCTAGTCATATGGGTAACTTATTATACGTGTAGAAACATATACCTAGCAAAAATATGAATATTCGCTTAGAAACCGAAAACGTATCAGAGATATTCACATATCAGTGATTTTGAATAGACACGATATTCTCTGAACATCAAAGCTGGGGCTTTGAGTAATACAAGTAACAAAGAAAAATATTTACGAAATTAAATTACTTCTCCGTATCAATACCTTTCTTGCGTTATTAGTGTACACAAGTGGAAACATGTTGTCTGTTGCTTTATTGTATCAATATGCGATGTTTGAAAGATAAATTATATACTTTTTGCCTATTTTTAGGGTTCCGTACCATAGGATCCCTTTGTTGTCCGTCTGTCTGTTTGACAGACAGACGTCTGTTAATACGCTTTTTCTTAGGAACAATCAAGCTAAAATCCAATTTAAATACTCAAATCTACTGTCCCTTGAAGCTGTGAAAAAATAAAACTTTTAAGCCAACGTAATCAAAAAATACAGCCGTTTATGCCGCACGTTTTCGACATTCGCAAGGAAAACAAAACCTAGCAAGCGGGTCACTCTCAGATATGTTTGTTGTTCTGAGGGGTCACCTGATGGTAAGCGATCATCGCTACCCATACTGCTACACCTGGGGTGTGTCAAGGGCGTTACCAGCCTTTTAACAAAACATAGACTCGTTTTTTGAAGGTTCCAATTTCGTATGGATTCGGGAATACCGCAGCAAGCCGTTCATTCCACAGTTCGGTCGTACGTGGCAGAAAGTTTCTGTTAAAACGTACGGTGTTTGACTTCCAGTTATCCAGGTGGTAGAACACTGACAAGACAGTATAATAAATCACTGTCATAATCAATAATGACAGCTGGGACCAACGGCATAACGTGCCGTCAAAGCACGAATGTTATTCTGAGAATATTAATACATTATGGCATATTTTCCATCGAAGCAAAAATTTCCTTTTATAAGTGCAAAGCTTTCAGATTTGCTTATAAGCTGCATATTTTCTTTTCAAAAGCTTTCCTACGTAGTACTTAATGCATGCACACATAAATTGATTCAATATTCCCATCATAGCTCAGCCAAAGTGGATACTCCTTATAAATCTGTTTTAGGAATAAATTTCAGTGCCTAAGTCTCCTCGACAAACTTATAGGGACAATGTCTTGAATTTTGTTTAAAATATTCCTCTTGAAACTGTTGCATAGATCTTAGAATCTATCTGAATAAATTGAAAATTTCTGGTGGAAATTTTCGCATTTATTCAACTTTTATTTCAGTGAGTTAATGGTAGTTTTGAAGAAGCTCTTTGGTAAAGTTTAAATAGCAATACGAATGTGCAGGAATTATATTTAATAGCCTAGAATTTAAGTTTAATTTAAGGTAGCCTCAAATAGTGCTAGCAGTATGCAGCATAGTTCTGCTGATGCACTTCAACTTTGATAATTATCTTTTATTTTTTATTTTTTTTTATTTATATTTTATTCTTTAAAACGGATGGTATTGTTGTACGTTCCCCTGTGAGTCTCAGTGGCAGTAGCTGAAAATCAGTGGTTTGCTCTACGATCAAATGTATTAACTGAGTAAACGTATAAGTAAATAAATATATACGGACAAATCACACAGATTGAGCTAGCCCCAAAGACTTGTGTTATGGCATACTAACTCAACGATACTATATTTTATAACAAATACATATATATACACATCCAAGATCCAAGCCAATCTGAAAAACATCATTTTCCATGGTGACCTGGCCGGGGTTCGAACCCGGGCACTCTCGTGTCGCAGGCTGGCGTGTTGACCGCTGCGCCTCGGAGCTAGCAAATCGTAGTATCTTTTGATGACGATATGTTATACCATTTTAATGTTATATTTTGTGTAAATATATATGTGTCTTTTCGGGAACAATATAACTATTATATATCTATCGATAATCTAACACGCACATAAAGAAAGAAGTAAGAACCGAAAAAATTTGCCTGCATAAGGAAACGAACGCCTATCAAAAGTCGATGATCGTACCTCATGCATTCTCATCTTAGAACGTCATACATGCACTTGACACCTGTGCCAATATTTGGCCGCTTTGTGCAGCGATGCGCGCCATTTTGTCCAACTCAGGTTTTTGATAACTGCCGCTTCTGACTCATCGGGTTTCGGTGATTGATCTAACTCATAAGAGGAAGGCGATCTCATTATTCGTTTCTTTACTTCACTCGCTTTGATCATTGTAAGCCAGGATCTGTTTTCATATGACCTCACTGATAAATGTAATTTGAGGCACTAATATTATAAAAAGTTGCATGCCACGAACATTTCATAAACATTGTCAATCAACTTCTCTGATTTGATTCTGATCTGCGGGGGGCTGGGCCCTCGAAATCCCCTCTTCTTTGCTTGGGTTTTGTAGTATCCGTTTCTCTGTTTTTATTGTGGGGATCTCACCCTTCTTCGCTTAAGGTTCGTATTCAAAATAACATACTATTCTGCGGGGTGGTCCGCCCCCCCCAACCCCGCTTTTTCATTTTTTTAATGTATATTTGACGGCAAATGAGCAGACGAGCCACCTGATGGATAGCGGACACCGTCGCCCATGGACATCTGCAATACCAGAGGAGCTGCTGATGCGTTGCCGACTCTTAAGATACTTGTAAACACGCCTTTTGAAGGCACAGCACACACTTGAGCTTGAATATAATAAACGTTTTTGTTGAAGCTTAATAGGTGAAAATGGATATCACTTTTAAATGATCATCATCATCATTTCGTATAGGTGAAACGATTAATTGACCATGCACACCCTGGTGTCTTCGGAACCGCCTCTCGGCCTCTGACTTGGTTCCTTTAACGACTACCAGATGGCAGCCGGGACCAACGGCTTAGCGTGCCTTCCGAAGTACAGAATCTTTATTATCAGACAATCAGGTGATTCAAGCCTGCAATGTCCTAACCAAACTGGAAACAACTAAACAAAGTATGCTTCCCGTGGGAATCGAACCCACGACCCCCGGGTCTACATGCAAACGCCTTAACCACTGGACCACGGAGGCAGTTTGTTTAAAAGAGAATGAGGGTGTCGCTCTAAACTTCAACCAATCACAGTAATTGTTTGATCAGCAGAACGTAATGGCCGATTAGCAAATGTTTAGTTTTGTGTTCGATGATTCGCAGTTCTGTTTCGATTATTAAGCAATTAAATGTTCCACTTGATTCATGAAATGCGAATCCTTACTAATATTATAAATGCGAAAGTGAGTTTGTTTGTTTGTTTGTTTGTATGTTTCTTACGCTTTCACGCCGTAACTACTGAACCGATCATCATGAAATTTTGCATACAAGTTCTCTGGAGTGCGGAGAAGGACATAGGCTACCTTTTATCCCGGGAAAAAGTACTATTCCCGAGGGATCGACATTGACGGGCGAGCGGGCGAAAGCTAGTTATAGATAATAAATTTAGAACTCCACTCTCACTCACACTCGCCTTGAGGATGACCTACTGACTAGGCTGAAACTGTCGGCATTTTTCCGACTAAAAATACGTGAGTTAAACCGTTTTGTGATATATTAAAATGATATCTCGCGTAAGTTTCAATAATATTACCTAATAATAAAGAAGTTAGGTACCAAATTGTTAAAAATATGAACGACTTTGTTTTGGCTCGGACTCACTTAGTCCATATTATATTATACATTTTAATTTAATCTATACTAATATTATAAAGCTGAAGAATTTGTTTGCTTATTTGAACGCGCTTATCTCAGGAATTACTGGTTCATATTGGAAAGTTCTTTTTGTATTGGATAGTTCTTTTATTGAGGAAGGTTTTAAGCTATAAAACATTACGCTGCGACCAATAGGAGCGAAGCATCAATAAAAATTTATTGGAAAACGGGGTAAAATTATTCATAGTTGAGGACATCCGACGCGTGCGATGCGTGAACGGTTCAATCTATCCAAAAAATGTGTATTAAAGAATTATTCCTGTTTAAATGAAATAAAAAAAGTCCGTGACAGTATATGTCAATAATAATAGAAATTATCGCGGACGAAGTCGCGGGCAACAGCTAGTTAAATTATAATGCGAATAACTGACGCATTATATTACTCTTTTTTCGAGTTTTGATAGTTATCATGAAAAGAAGATATTCGATGTGTGTGAATACCGCACAAGGTGTATCAAATTAATCTATACATAAAATAAAACAGTAAAAATATTTTGTCTGTACATTTTGAATTTTTGCCTGAAATGGATAGAGGGACACTTAAAAAGAATAATAGAAAGCAAAAAATTTTTTTACGAATTATATATATAGAAAATACTGAACCGATTTACTTCAAACTTTCACCAATTGCTTTGTTTTAACTCAGCAAAACATTTAAAGTTTGTTTCATCAAAATCGGTTCATTAAAAAAAAAGTTATCGTCATTTGAATGAGCTCAAGGCATTAGTTTGCCTGCAAATATACACGGTGAATTTTTTATCGTTTTGGACCCTTAAAGGGGTGATTAAAACCATCAAAATGAACAACTTTTTCTATGGGAACAATGCTCGGAACTCAAAAAAAATCGACATTCCCATACAAACTGGCCGGGCGGCGGGACTCTTTTTTTATGGGAATGACGAATTTTTTTTTCGAGTTCCCAGCATTGGTCCCATAGGAAAAGTTGTTCATATTGATGACCTGAGTCACCCCTTTAAGGGTCCAAACTGTTCCTGAGGGATGGACACTAACGGCGGCGGCGTAGCCGCGGGCAAACGGCAAACCAACCGAAACTGCTGCGCCTAGAAACTTGAAATTTGATACAGGGGTTCTTTTAATGGTGTGAGTGAGCGCTAAGAAAGGATTTTTAAGAAATTTTACTTCTAAAGGGGTAAAATTTATATGGAATTTTCTCATTTCTGGACTTAGAAGTATGAAAGTAGGTATATAAGTTCTCGATTAAAATTAAAAAAGATGTGTGTAGGTAGATGAAATTTGCAAAATACCCCCCTTAAGGGGTAAAATGGGGGTGGGTGGGTGGTATAAACTTTGTATGGAAATTTTCTCATTTCTGGACTTAGACGTATGAAAATAAGTATATAAGTTCTAGGTTACAATTAAAAATATCTGTGTAGGTAAGATGGACGATATTTTCCCCTGAAGGGGTAAAATAGCGGGGTAAAGATTGTATAGGAATTTACTTATTTCTAGACTTAGAAGTAAAAATAGGTAAATAAATTCACGATTACAATTGAAAAAGATCTGTGTAGGTCAACTGGAAAAAAATCCCCCAGAAGGGGGGTAAAGTTTGTTTGGAAATTTTTCATTTCTGGACAATGAAGTATGAAACTAAATAGGTATGTAAGTTCTCGATTACAATTAAAAAACATATATGTGGGTGAAATGGACAAAATTCACTCCTAAAGGGCTAAAATGGGAGGGTAAAGGTTTTATGGAAATTTTCTCATTTCTGGACTTAGAATTATAAATAATATCCATACTTCCATACTAATACTAATATTATAAATGCGAAAGTAACTCTGTCTGTCGTTTTTTTACGCTTCAACCATTGAACTGATTTGAATGAAATTTGGTATGGAGGTGTGAGGCCCGAGGAAGGACATAGGGTATGTTTGATTCCGGGAAATTCTACTGTTCCCGAAGGATCGACACTAACGCGGGCGGAGCCGCGGGCAACAGCTAGTAAAAAATAAAATAACTGTTAAATTTATCTAAAACAGCATCTACGTAACTTTGTATTCTTGATAATTTAACAAAATCATTTTATCCATCTCAGTGATTATTGTTAACAATAAAACTATTCAAACTGCAAATTAAGGCAGCATTTTTAAATTAATTATATGATCCCCTTCGTTTCTTAACAAAATAAAAACAAACCAGAATCGACAGCTGATACAGTATATTGTTTAACTCATGTACAAATATTTTTTAAGTTATAAATAAACTAGCTGTTGCCCGCGACTTCGTCCGCGGCAATTTCTGATATTATGATTAATTAGTATACAATAGACGAATAATTTTCCCCCGTTTCCAAAACATTTTTTATTGATGCTTCGCTCCTATTGGTTGCAGCGTGATGTTTTATACCCTAAAGCCTTTCTCAATAAATGGACTATACAACACAAAAATAATTTTCCAATTTGAACCAGTAGTTCCTGAGATTAGCGCGTTCAAAAAAACAAACAAACAAACTTCTTAGCTTTATAATATTAGTATAGATATATAGCGACAAATCACACGAGTGTCATTCATTACTGCTAAAACCAAAACTGCGAATCGCAGTACTACGAGGGTACGCTTCCGCTAATGCACGTAACTGCGTAAAACGTCACAGCGAAATATTACTACATTGAAAGACCGGAACCGGACCGGAATGGACAGGAATCGACCGGTTTTTGATTAAAATTGATTCTAGACTTAAAATAAATAAATATACATGGACAAAACACGCAGATTGAGCTAGCCCTAAAGTAAGTTCGAGACTTGTGTAATGGGATACGATACGATACTATATCTATACTAATATTATAAAGCTGAAGAGTTTGATTGTTTGTTTGTTTGAACGCGCTAATCTCAGGAACTACGGATTCAAAATAAAAAAATATTTTTGTGTTGGATAGTCCATTTATTGCCGAAGGCTTTAGGCTATAAAACATCACGCTGCGACCAATAGGAGCGAAACATCAATGAAAAATGTTTTGAAAACGGGGAAAAATTATTCATCTGTACTAATAAAAAAATTAATTAATCATAATAACAGAAATTGCCGCGGACGAAGTCACGGGCAACAGCTAGTTTTATAACAAATGCATATAATGGTGAACATTTAAAACGAAAATCTGAGCCATCATTTAAGTATCGGATATATACTCAATGATACTATATTTTATAGATAGATACATGAATAGGTGTGGGGGTTACAGCTCTGATGTTTCCTGTCCATGTGGTGCTACTCCTTAGACCATGGCACACCTGTTGTCTTGCCCTGCGTGTGCTACCACCTGCACACGCGAGGACTGATAACTTAATACAATGCCACTGATAACGCTATATCAGTGCAGAGTTCTAGTCAACATAAATTTCATTCGCCAACACGATATGAAGAAGAATAGATACTCGTACTGCCAAAACCCAGTCCAGTCTGAATAATTTCCATTTACATCATGATCTGGCTGAGAATCGAACCCGTCCAGGTCATGATTAAAAGGCATTTGCTGTACCACCAAGTCGTAGGGGACTGAATCAAATATTACAAATATACAGTGGTTACAACTGATATAACAATAAAGTAATTTTACATGATAACGGTTGAAGAGAGCCTAGGCGCTTAGGCTAATCATGCCTCTCTATCGCATGTTCCGCGCTCTCGCTTGCACACAGATTTTGTTTATATTCTGAATGATCCCGCGATTGACCACGATCTCACCTGATGATGAAAAAGTGTTGCCACACTGGAAATCGGACTTAGAGCCATAAGATTTTCCGTATCGATTTCATCGAAAAAATAGTTACTCTCATATCCCCATCGTAGAACGAAGATGGGGCAAAACTCACCTATTCCTCGTCTGTGCAACCTGTATAATAAACATAGTGGATTTTGCGGATTCCGTAACAAGAATTCGCAACTTTTCATCCTACCTAAGTTTTTATAGTAAGTATACTTGTATATATTTCCTTTTTTCGTTCTTGGATTTAGAATGGATTTAATTCCTATTACAATTGCTTGTTAGCGTTGCTTTTCACACTGTCAAGTTGTTTTTTAATTAATAATTTAATTTTTTAAATTGCGCTGTTTTTGTAGTTTTTCAATTATAGCACTTTTTCGTCATGCACGTAGTGTTTGTCTATAATTGACTGTACAATTAGATCATGCGTAAGGATGTATCATGAATTATTGTAACAGTTGTTGACAAACCTAATAAATAAATAAATAAAAGATACATAGGTTAAATATAACTTGGGTGATTCTTTTATAATATACTTAATGTGAGGCTTAGCTAATATAATTTTGAATCTAAACTGCGATGTGTTTATCCGATTCAACTAGCCATGAAATGAACAGACGATTTCTCGGAAACGAATCAGTAACAAAACGCGTCTTCGAATTTTCCTGCTTTTGATTCTAAAGAGAAGGCTACATCTGGTTAGAGTAAGTAAATTAAAGAAAATACTCCTTTTTAAAACAATGAAAATAAAATTACTTAATTACAAGCTATTCATAAGTTTAGCCGAGTGGTTTCCGCCAGAGTGGAATTGAACCACTCCAAGTCTTGTATGGAGGTCGTACATACATACATACATACATACATATTATCACGTCTTCATCCCTTACGGGGTAGACAGAGCCTAAGGTCATAAGACCGAAAGACCACGTTTAGCGTGTTAAAAACGGAATCAAAATAGTTAAGGGTTGCTAGCCGCATCGCCTATTGTCATGTAGGTCGTAAGAGGCGACTTAGGAAAAACAAAGCTCATAAACATCAATGAGACCTCTCCAACCCGTCTGGCCAGCGAGGAGAGTGTAGGCCAAATACTCTGTCTGCTGTGGCCAAGTATGGCTGCGGTATTACAGAGAGCGTCATGCTCCTTCAGTGAAGACTAAAAAGACCTGATGATGATAATCATTTAGTTTCACCTGTCCCGATGTTTGTCTGTAATCGGGACTAAACTAAATAAAAGCTTGTTATAAAAGAAAAACATTTTTTCAATTATTTTATAACTAGCTTTCGCCCGCGGCTCCGCCCGCGTCAATGTCGATCCCTCGGGAATAGTACTTTTTCCCGGGATAAAAGGTAGCCTATGTCCTTCTCCGTACTCCAGAGAACTTGTACGCAAAATTTCATGATGATCCGTTCAGAAGTTACGACGTGAAAGCGTAACAAACAAACAAACAAACTCCCTTTTTGGCATTTATAATATTAGTAAGGATTAGTAAGGATAAGGATAATGTGAAATGGCTATTTTGTTAAATTTATAAGAATTCAAAAAATAATAATCTATAAATGTAAAATCTTCCCGACTTCGCTGGCTAGGACATGTGGAGAGGATGGGAGAAGATCGAGCCGCAAAAAAAACCTATCATGGTCAACCTTCCGGGCGCCGTCCAGTGGGGCGTCCAAGATATCGTTGGAGGGATGACGTCGCCAAAGACTTGAAAGAATTGGAAGTATCCGACTGGTCAGAAATCAAAATCAAAATGTCTTTATTGTGGAAACAGGTTTTAAGATCTTAAATTATAATTAATAGCAGTTTCACTGTTACCTGTCCTGTATGGACATACAATTTTATAAATATGATTATAATTAATAGTCGAAAAACAAAGGAAAAATTATTAATAAGTAGGCATAATGTCAAAATCTATTCTGTCAAATTATCTTCTAAGTATTCTTTTACATTATAATAGCATTTAGCAGTCAAAAATAATTTTAATTTCATTTTAAATGTCACAATGTCTAATGTATTAAAACTATCAGGTAATTTGTTATACTTAAATAATAGGAGCTATTCCAATCACACTTTTGCGTATCTTAGCGGTATTGTATCCTCCAGTCGTCAGTTTCTGTCTGTATTGTGTTCTTATGCGATCTGGTCTTGTTCTATTTGCAGTCCATTTAGTAAGTCCAGATAGTCCAACATAGTCCAGAGGTGGCACAATAGGGAAGAATGGCGCACTTTAATGTCGGAGGCCAAGATCCACTTCGGGTCGCTGAGCCAGCGAAGTAAGTATAGATGTAAAATACTTTGTCCTGAATGAATGACAGATCAACGCATAGCCTGCCAGCCTATTTCAGTGACCAACGTTTTGATAGTCACTTCAAAATACATTGCGGGTTTTCTATGATTGACTATTTTTATTAAAGATATATAAAACGCAAGGTACTTTGAAAGAACTATCAAAACGTTGTACACTGAGTTAACAAATAGGCCGGCTGGTCGTAGCGACCTGAAACTTGGAGGTTGTGATGTTTGTATGACGTAGGCATCCGATAAAAAAGGATTTTCCGAAATCCTTTCATAATGATCTCTAAGGAGATGAGAAAGGGGGGCAATGTTTGTATGTGCAACATGATTCTTTGGTCCAATCTCCTATTAGAACCATTTTTGACTTCCAACGGGATCAATGCTGTACACTCAAATAAATGGACCAAACAAAAATGTGCAGCTGCCCGGTCAATTTGAATATGAACGGAAAATTTGAGTTCCCAGCATTGGTCCCATAGGAAAAGTTGTTCATATCGACGGACTGAATCACCCCCTTAAGGACCAGACAGGATTGTCTTCACATATTATTTATATATACATATACTTATCCTTATATCTACTCCTTTTAATAATGTAGGACAGAATAATCCCATGTATAGAATGGCTAAGTTGTATAATGTCACCATGAGGAATGTAAATATAGATTTATTGGCAGATAGTTTTTCAAAATTTAAAAGTGTTGTATCAAATAGAAATAAATATAGTTTTTGTTGGTTTCCTTTTTTATTATTATTACATGTATTAACCATAGCTCTAGTGAAGTGTTGTGTTCAATCTTCATAGGGTTACAGAATTGTAGTGAGAGGTGGCAGCACTGAGTCATGTAACATTAGCTCCGTGTATCATAAATTATTAAAAATAGTTACAAATTTCTTTACTAGAATTTAAGTAATTCAATATCAACTATATAGTACAATAAACCAGTGACATTGTTTGCAAACATAAGTAGTGACGAATAAATAAATAAAATAAAACTAAGTGGACAGTGTTGACAACAGTGACGTTTGAAATAAACATTAGAACAAACAACTCCGTTATTACAGCCCGTACAATATATACTGTGGTAAAATATGGATCACAAGTGCAATATGTAATATAAATAGTGACGTGTAATAATCGAAAAAATACTCAAACATTTTATAAGTGAAGGTCAACATTTTATTTAACTTGTCCAATATACAATCACCTTCATAATAACGGGTTAAGCGAAGTAACTATTCGATAACTTTAACCTATGACGTCATATAACACTTGGTGTGTTTAGTACGCAACTCGCTTTATAAGCCGTGGGTCCATGGTTCGCGCTCAGAGGCGGGCGGATATTTTTTAAAAATATTTTCAATTTAAAATTGCAATATGAATTACTTACTAGATAATATAACACTACGAAGACCACAAATGCAATCAGAATCAACATCTAAAAATGACAGTACAATTCATAACATCAACAACTTGACGCTAGATGGCACTACTACTAGCATACCAAATTTATCAGATAGTGAAGATGACCATAATATTCAAGACCTCAAAAATCAAATAAAACAGTTGACTATAGAATTAAATCAGGCAAATGACAAGATAACATCACTATACTCAGAAAATGAATTATTGAAAAAAAAGATTTCGGAGAAAAGCATTAAAAACATTTCGAAATCACAATCACCATCAAAAAAGAAAAAGATTTCGTCACCTACGAAACAAAAAACGAATAAAATACAAGTCCCAGAAAAAACTATAGATAGTAAAAATGAAAATATTGTTGAGGAATATAAACATGCAAAAATAAACAATGAAAAACGTATCGGCGAAATGCAAAATAGGAAGAAAATATGTATGATTAGCAGTAATAAGTATAACAGGATGCTCCAAATAGCAGAAAATACTTTTGAAAATTATCAAATATGTCATTATTTACAACCGAATTGTGGAATTAATCAACTTATAAAAAATTTAGACATAAAACTAAAGGACTATACTCAGAGAGACTTCTGCATTATCTTCATAGGAGATGAGGACTTCAAAAAAACAAATAATTATTTTGATTTAGTTATAAAATTAAGAGAGTCCTTACAGCTACTAACACATACTAATATTATATTGTGCTTACCAATATTTAATTGTAATGGTTATTCTACTATTTTTAATTGGAGACTGGAATGTTTTAATAATTTATTGTATCTTGACATATATACACATAATTATGCTATCTTGATGGACACGAATTTAAATTTATCATATAATTTTGACATGTTTTCCAGACGACGTGGAACAATAAACAATAATGGAATGAAAAAAATTTTCACAGACTTACGATACCTATTAATTGACGTGGATAATTACAATTATAATGACGATAGTTTGGACGACACAAACTCTATCTCGCGTGGTGATTTTTTTCGAAAGTAAATTTAATGACATTGGCTCTAGTTTGTGTTTTTTACACCAAAATATCGCTGGGTTAAATAATAAGTCAGACTTATTGATAGTACACCTTGAAGAATTATGTAGCCAAAAAATTAATGTAGAGATTATTTGTGTAACTGAGCATTTCATGTTGTCAGGATATGAGGATGTCTTAAATATTCCAAACTATTGTCTAGCTGCACATAGCTCAAGGCACATTAAACGAGGAGGAACATGCATTTTAGTTAAAAATTGTATTCAATATAAAAAATTACAACATATATCTAATTATTCAGTAGCAGGTACAGTAGAATGTTGTGCTGTAGAGTTGCTTGAATATAAGCTGATTGTCTTATGTATTTATAGACCATCCACATCACAAGATTACACTACGTTTTTCGATAGATTAGATTTAATATTACATACATTGAGTGTAAAATCTAATAACCGAATTGTCATGTGTGGAGATTTCAACATAGACCGATTAAAAAGAACTAAATATTCTTTGGACTTCGAACTCTTTCTCTTAGGTTACAATTTAAAATTACTAATAAATCAGCCTACTAGATTATTAAGTAAAACTTGCCTAGATAATTTTGCTATCAATTCTCAAACAACATGTAATAGTAGAGTTATTGAGTTTGGATTGTCTGATCATACAGCACAAATCATTGAAATTCCTGTAAACACGGAAAATAAGTTAAATAACTCGACTTCTTGTCGTATAAAAAAACGCACTCTTTCAAAGGAATATTTTAACATGTTTAAAAAGTATGTAAATGACTTTCCTTTCTATAATATTTACGCTTTTGACGATCCAAATGAAGCATTTAATTACTTTCTTGACAATTTTAAAATGTTATATGACCTGTGCTTTCCTTTTAAAATAATAACAGTAAAAAGAAACAAAAAAAAATAAATGGGTATCAAAAGGTATTAAATTATGTTGCAAGAAAAAAAGGATATTATTATGGAAGTGCAGAGTGACACCATCGGTACAAAATAAAAATGATCTAAATACATATTCAAAGAAATTTAGAAAAATTATTAATTTGACTCAAAAAGCTTATAATTGTCAGTTCATAAAAAACGCAGATAATAAAACAAAGGCAATGTGGCAAATAATTAGTGATAAACAAAAATCTAAATCATACATTACTAAAATAAATAAAGGTGGTAATGTCGTTACTGACCCAAAACTAATAGCAAATGCTTTTAATTCCCATTTCATTGACAAAATTGAAAACACTTCAAATAAATTAAATAATAAAATTAATATACCAAATCAACCACAATCAATGTTTATGTTACCAATATCGCCTGATGGTGTAGTAAATATTATTAACACATTAAAAAATAAGAATAGTACCGGTTACGATGACATAGCCACAAAGGTAGTTAAGTATGTTTGTGATGACATAGCTCCATATTTATGTCATCTTATAAATTTGTGCATAATGGTTGGAGTATATCCGGAACAATTAAAAATTATAATTATTAAGCCACTTCATAAAAAAGACGACAAAGAAGATATGACAAACTTTCGACCAATAGCACTAGGTTCGATATTCACAAAAATTTTTGAAAAATACTTGCATGAATCAATTTATAATTATTTGACGAAATATAATATATTATGTGACGAACAAACGGGATTTCGAAAAAACAAGTCTATTAATCTGGCGATATATGACCTGCTTCACACTGTTATGCATTATGTTGATGATAGGAAACCTGTATGTGCTGTGTACACGGATATGACCCAAGCTTTTGACTATGTGAATCATGAGAGACTGATTAATAAATTGGATGCGTATGGAATAAGAGGAAATATATTAAGTCTTCTAAAGTCATATCTCCATAATAGAAAACAATATGTTGAGATAAGTAGTTTATGCCCTAAAACTAAAATGGAAAAACAAGACTTATCTGACAGCAGGGTAACTAGATATGGCGTGCCGCAAGGCAGTGTTTTAGGGCCATTACTTTTCCTTCTTTATATAAATGACTTGCCTAAAAATGACGACAAAAAATAGTTCTATTTGCTGATGATAGTACGGCAATAATTAGATGTGACGATTTAAATGAATATGAAAATGACATAAATAACGTTATAAAGGACATAATACATTGGCTTGACATTAATAATTTAAAAATAAATTTGAAAAAAACTAAAATTATGCATTTTCATCAAAGATTAGACATACCTAAAGTTGACATAAATTATAATGGACAAAATATTGAAAATGTAGACACTAGTAAATTTCTCGGACTTCTTTTAGATAGTAAATTGACGTGGATATCTCATGCTGAAGAAGTATGTAAAAAATTAAGTAAATCGGCTTATGCATTATTTAGATTGTCAAGAAAGGTTAAATTAGAGGTGGCTCTTGTAGCATATCATGGCTTAGTGACTCCTACATTGCAATACGGTGTTATTTTTTGGGGCAATTCAGGTGAAAGAGACAAAATATTTAAACATCAAAAAAGATGTTTGCGATCAATGTGCGGATTGAAACCGAGAGAGAGTTGCGAACCTTTGTTTAAATCCCTTAAATTGTTGACCTTCCCATGCATATATATATTAGAAATTTGTGTATTTGTCAAAACCAATCAACATCTGTTTGCTACACTAAGTGATACAAGAAAGAGAGTAGAACATATTCGACCACAATATAAATATAAATTAGTAAATGCCGGTTATAATACGGCCCTTATGAGAAAAAGTGTATTTGGTATGGCACCTGTTATTTATAATAAGTTACCTGACAGTTTTAAGGATCTAAATGTGACGACTTTTAAACGACAATTAAAATTATTTTTGACTAAAAAATGTTATTACACTATTAATGATTATTTAATTGACAATTTACAATGTTGATATTATAATTTCTAAAAGATTAAAGACTTAAATTATTGTATGTCCTAATTTGGGCAGGACACGGCTGCACTAACACTATTGTAAGAACTTTTTATTTACCTGTGATCCACAATAAAGATTATTTGTATTTGTATTTGTATTTGTATTTGTATAAGTGATATAAATAAAATAAAATGAAATACGTTTATTTCAGGTTACAGAACATATAAGCACAAACAAATTAATAAATGTAAGTTATATATACACAAAATACAATAAAATACTTATAAGTCCTACCCCTACATCCAGCACTGCTGCTTAGGTGTCTATTACAGCAATGCCAGATATAGGGACAGTTTATACTGTCAGCTAGCTAGATATATATAATTAAGTACTATAAACTGTGTATTCTGTAATCTGTGTCTGTTACTAATAAATAAAATAAAAAATCTATCCTGAATAATGACCATGAAAAGTGTACAACGTCCCTTTTGCTTGGTTATAAGTACGAGTATTCAAAATCAAAATCAAAACGTTTATCAGAAAATAGGCCTTTGCAGGCTTTTTCACGTCAAATCACATTTTAAAGGATCTAATTTAGTCATATTTATATTATTACTTAATGTGCAAAAGCTACAGACTACTAGCGTTTCGGAACTGACCACTGCAGAGAAGAAACCAAAAGCCAAAAGAAACTCTTGTATGTGTCACTACCTTAAGTCTAACTTTATAAAAACTTTAAAAATTCTAAAACCAAATAAAAACACTACAAAAAGGTCAAAAAGGTATTTCGGATATTACGGTTAGAGTTAATAGGACCATGATTCACTTGATGATCGGTCACGCTGCTCGCACAAAAACAAGGTTTCTTGGGATTGCCAAGTAAGAGATATTCTCAGAGAACATGCCTTTTTTTATGATAAAGAACGGCAAATGAGCAAGCAAGTCACCTGATGGTAAGCGATCAGCGCTTCCTATGGACAACTGCAACACCAGGGTGTGACGACAGGAGCATTGGAGCATTGCCGGCCTTTCATAGAGTTGGAATAAGGACATGGGCCCCGACATGGGGAGGACGACATAGGGGGAAAATGGAGGTGAAAGATGGGCCTCCGGCTTTCACTCACCAGGAAACTCACAAGGAAGCTTAGTAGCGGTAAAACTCTTACTTAAACGTTTTTGAAAGTATGGTACTTCCCCGGACTAACCAACCCATTTATGCTACTAGCGAAAATGGATTTTGCCGGCAGCGTGGTTCTTCCACGACTAAAAATGTACAAAATAGGATTTGATACTCTAGTATTAGGGGCTCTGTGGCCTTTAGACCTCGCGAGTCTTATCACATCGAAATTACAATGGTCCTAAGCAAGGTCCGCATCGAGACTGGCCCGGACCCCGGGTCCCGAAGCTTCTTAAGTGAGGATGTAACACACTTCGAATGCTTCGATGTCGAAGACATCAACAATTTTCGCAGCGCAAACTATTTCATAGGCAATTTTGTGTTACCTTGGGTTACTTATATGCAACTTTTAGACCGATTTCTATTTCATTAAATCAATACAGCCTATGTTACTCGCCGATTATGTATCTAGCTTTCTATTGGTAAAAGAAAATATTTTATTATAAAATATTTATATTACTATTCATCATCAGGTCCTTTTTAGTCTCCACTACAGGAGCACGACCCTCTCTGTACTACTAGGGCCATACTTGGCCAGAGCAGCCAGAGGACTTGGCCTACACTCTCCACGCTGGCCAGACGGGTTGGAGAGGTATATTACTATTGATAAAAGTTTATTTCCTAATGTAATAATGGTAAAAGAATTTTTAAAATCGGTCCAGTAATGTTTGATTTTATCTACTAAAAACAAAAATATGCACTAATATTTCCTCTTTATAATATAGGTATAGATTATATAGTGTATAAGAAATGTCTAGGGGTGTCATCCTTAACTGTCTGTCCAGTGGTGGCAGGCGTGGCATCTGGTACGCGCACCTGGCCTCACGAGGCTACTTGCTGTTCCCCCATGCTTCGTGAGAAGTGTCCTTATACGTTAATTTCCTTCCTAAGTCTAACAAATTCCTTTTTTTTCCCAGTTTAAGAATACTCCCTATGGGCAGCAGTATTGGGAGTACAAGAAGCTAAAAGAAACTGCGCTCGCCAACCCGTCTGCCAATCGTGGTGTGAATGGCAATATTCTTCCATGGGACAAAGAATCCTTGGGAGAGGCCTTTGTCCAGCAGTGGAACTTCTTACGGCTAAAATGATGAGGAATTATTGGTGCACTACCTCTGTGGTCCAGTGGTCGTGGGTTCGATTCCCACGGGAAGCACACTTTGTTTAGTTGCTTCTAGTTTCGTTAGGATATTGCAAGCTTGAATCACCTGATTGTCTTATATTATAGATGAATCCGTGCTTCGGAAGGCACGTTAAGCCGTTGGTCCTGGCTGCCATCTGGTAGTCGGTAAAGGCCGAGAGGCGGTTTTGAAGAACTCTGAAACCGGGGTGTGCAAGGTCGATTGACCGTGTCACCGACTCGAAATGATGATGATGATGAGTATATAATCTAAATGAGAAGAATATCGCATAAGCCAAACTGGTACAATTACATAAAATCTATAAAAAGCCATGCAAACGATGGAAGTCCAAAAAAAAATACGTCGTAGCACCGTCATCGCAAATGAGTAATCTCGCACGTGGCTCGCTAATGCCCGGTTCACATGGAAGAACTTTTAGTTTTGGGTATATATGTAACTAAAGCAAGACCGACAAAAAAATTTAAAATAAATCCGACTAGTCCGACTAAAGTCCTACTAATCATATGTAGGGAGTTCTTGCCGGGAATTTGAGGCGGTCTGCAGGGTATTGTTTTGGATTGTTTCTAGTGGACTTTTTAATGTGAAATCGGTGTAATTTAGTGTTATGAATATCCAACAATATATAGAATAACTAAAATAAACTAGACACTGGCTAAAATAAACTTCTGAATGAAGTTTGATGACCACACAGAAGCCATAACCCGTTCCTGGAAATACCAATTGCCCCTGAACAGGTCTTGGTCGGAGGAGGAACTATTGCATTTTAAAAGAGAAACTAGTGGGCTGTGTTATTAAAATGTGGGTGGATTTGTGCTGGATTATACCAAAGGATTGGACACCTGATATATGACTATAATGAACTGATAACTGACTATAATATGAATAGAATAGAATACATTTATTTCCAAAAATACCACAACATGAAATTATGGCCACTAAAAACATACATATAAGAACATAACAAGAAAAACTATTTTGTGCAAGCAATTCGTAATTTAGAAAACAAAACAAAAAGTGTTAGATAATAATTAAGAAAAACAAAAAAAGAAATCTCAGTGCCAGCATGCAGCTCTGCCATGACAAGTGTTGTGGTTCTTTTGGAAAAAAGATCCACTCAGCATGTGTCGTGATCACATTACTGACCGCGACGCTGATTTTCAGTGAACCTAACATGACTCACGGACGAGGGTGGCACATACTTTGTTTATATATATCTATCGATGTATCTCTTAATTTTGGTTCTGTCAAGATTACCGCTTTGTAACAAATTATCAACAATTATGATACCTACAATATCAACACCCCACACAAACCCGACACTATACATATATACGTATTTGCATCTCTGAAAGGTTTCTCATACGTTCCTGTCACGATTGCTGTTGTGAAAGTTGTTTTTGCAACAAAACGCCCTTTAATTCGTTTATATGTAATTAGCAGGTGGTGACTTGCCGCTCACTAGATGCCCTTAAACTGGCCGACTATTATTACTGACAAATTGGGCAACACCGGTGCGGGCGACTAAGGAGTGTCGAAAGGTGTGTTGCGCATTAGCCAAAGATACTCGCGGAATTATGCCCTTTTATTATTTCACCCCTGGAACAGCTCGTACAACTCCTCTCTGGCCGGCCAACTAGGGCAAACCACAGCCGAGAGTACTGCGAGCCCTCTTGGGTTCCCATCCCGACCGATGCTGACGCGTGGAGGCGAGGGCTCTGACCGACTCTGAAGCAGTCGGGTCCTTGGTGTCGTTACTTACCAACAGCTCGGCACAAGCTGCTCTGCGGCCAACACCATTATTATCATTACCATACAAAGTCCTAAGCCCTTCAAGTGAACTCGTACGAGCACTAACACTAACGCTCTATGTAATGCTAAAAGTATCACAAGTGTCGGAGCACCTGAGGAGATTAGGCAAAAAACTTCGATCAAATATAATTATATTTGATCGAAGGCAAGAAAACATCTAGCTAATAGACATTAATAAGTTTTTGGCCAGTCTGAAATACTGTAAATAGATCGCGATCTGATGTTGGCAGATGCCACGAAAATACCAGTCAAGTGGGTTCTCTCTAACAATAGTGCGACTGTGGTGCTATTTAATCTATGCCCCCCAGTGCCCAGAAAGCTCTACTTTTTGCTCCCATCTAGACCGGAATGAGACAAATGAACGGGCAATCATGGTAGCAAAGGCACTAGTCGTAAAATATTTAATATGTATAGCATTGAATTGGAAAAAAATATTAAAGCGTAACTCTCATACAACTACAGATTCAATATGACCGATATTGAATCTGTAGTTGTATGAGAGTTACGCAAACAAACTTAACTCAAATCACAACGAAAAACGTACGCACTTATAGACAAATCTAGTTTGCCATTGGCCGCGTCAAAGTCACGGGGCGGTGTCAACATATCTAATGAACGCTATGGTGTCGGATATCGGATTTCGGAGGCCAGGTAGGCTAGCAGCTCGCCTCACTCGCTATGATCTACTTTGCGTGGTGTTAGTTTCTGAGCGCAATGCTGCTTCCATAGTTTTTCTAATTCAATGATGTAAAGCCATCTTACGACTCGAAAGAAAAAGATTTATTTTTTAAGATTTAAATGCATTTCTATCAAACCTTTAAAATTAGTCAACTACTAGTGCTTATGCTTAAGCAACAAAAAGAAATACTAAAAAGCCGTGCAGTGAGTAGAAAAGTGAGTAAAAAAACTGCGACAGCGACAACCGCACGTGTAGCACGCGACCTGATTGATTTTAGTGCCGGTTTTATACTTTTTAGTCGCTTAGGGGTCCTTAGAAATATCTCATGTTATAAAAAAGTGTAATAGTAATATATCAAACAAATAGTGGACCACTGAAATAGTTAATAAATATGATTAAAGACTACTATAATATTGACTAATCAAATTCTGAAATTCATAAAGTTTTCTAAAAGAAATACAGGACAATTAATTATTTTATTACCATTTTGAGATATAGCTTATATTTTAGGTAACGATAAGGCTAGCATGTTTTATCAACAAAAGCCTTAAAAAATATAAAGAGTATAAAAAAACTATTCTATTTAAATTGGAATCAAATAGTTTGGATTCAACTTTTTTAATGTGTCACAGCATCGACCATGCACACCCTGGTGTCAGAGTTGTTTGGAACCGCTTCTCGGCCTCTGACGTGGTTTCTTTAACGACAACCAACGTCTTATCGTGCCTTCCGAAGCACGGAATCATCTTTATTATCAGACAATCAGGTGTTTCAAGCTTGCAATGTAGGAATCGAACCCACGACCATCGGGTCTACAGGAACGCCTTAACCTCTGGACTCAATACTCAATACTCAATACTCAATATTTATTGCAAACCATATAGACATAGGATGACAAATTACAAAGTAAGACCATATATGGACCCTGTCGGGCACAAAATATTAGATTAGAGGAGGACGCACATAGATTAACAGGAGTACCCACTAATTATTACAATTAGTAAAAAGTACTACATCACTAAATTTAATATGAGATTTTATTTTATTTTATTGTGTAAGTATATAAGGATAAGGACCATATTTTTAAATATATGTTTATACCAAAATTTATCTTTTTATTTTATTTTTATGAATTGTTTTTGTTATTATTATTATTAATTTGATTAGTTTGTCATTTTTTTTTATATTGTTTCATTATTTTATTAATGGACCACGGAGGCACTTAAATTTTTAATTAAAAATAAGTAATTAAGTATGAAAAATGTCCTTATCATCATCATACCAGCCGTAAGAAGTCCACTGGACAAAGGCCACTCCCAAGGATTGTTCGTTACATGGGAGCGATTGGCGAGCCCGATTTCTTTGGCTTCTTATGCTTCTGACGCTGCTGCCCATCATCATCAGGTCCTTTTTAGTCTCCACTACAGGAGCACGACCCTCTCTGTACTACTAGGGCCATACTTGGCCAGAGCAGCCAGAGGACTTGGCCTACACTCTCCACGCTGGCCAGACTGGTTGGAGAGGTCTCCTAAATGTTTGTTGGTGGATGTTGTTTAGCTTGTATTTCCTAAGTCGCCTTCTACGACATCCACGGGAAGACTTGGAGTGGTCCTATTCTACTTTGCTGGATACTACACGGCTAGCTGCCTGCCTGCTACTGCCCATCGAAAGCATTTTTAAGCTGAGGAAGTATTGGAATTTGCTGAATTTGGAATGAAACTAAATGAACGACATATAAGGAAGTAGTGGAAAACAGAGACTCGACACAATAGAAGATTAAATTTATTTGTCACAACTTAAATATAATATATTAACTTCTATATAACATAACGGATCAGAGACCGTAGGAAAAAAAATAAATAAAAAAAATATATATAGGGACATATCACACAGATTGAGCTAGCTCCAAAGTAAGTTCAAAACTTGTGTTATGGGATACTAACTCAACGATACTATATTTTATAACAAATACATTTATAGATACACATCCAAGACCCAGGCCAATCTGAAAAAGATCATTTTCCATCTTGACCTGGCCGGGGATCGAAGCCGGTCACTCCGTGTCGCAGGCTGGCGTGTTCACCGCTGCGCCACGGAGCTAGTCAAGTAGGAACTAAGTAAACAGTCCGAGAGATGATGGTGGAATAAACGATGACCGAGAGAGAAATGATTCAAAAAAAAAATGGAATGAAATGAAATGAGAAATAAAAAGTGGATAGGACGAGAAAGAAATGAGGTTGGATGAGATGCAGCCTGCAGGTGGCATGCAGCAACGTTACAGCATGTTGCTGGGAATAAAAATAGTGATGGGTTGCTAGCCGCATCACCTATTAACTTGATTCCTCAGATTTTTACCCATTCCCTCGATCGGCTGTTACGATCCGCGCGGGAAGAGAAGCAGCTGGTACATTTTACGTTTTTTCTTTTTCCCAGACCAGCATGGAAGACAGAACCCAACACAACATATCCACTTCAGTCTTTACCTATTTTCAGTTTATTTTTCAGGCAGATTAGCCAAGTACGGTGTCGTTCCCGCAAGCTAAACAAATTATGTGTGTAACTGTACTACTGCTGCATACATTAACAATGAATTTATTTTTATTTGTGAAGTTACTAGTTCACCATCAATACTAATAATAAATCTGTAAGGGTTGGTCATGGAGTAAGTTACTTTGTTTTCAGAGATATCGTGTTTATGAGCTCTATAAATGATACTAAAACTAAATTGAGGATTAATTATATTAATAGCATTAAAATGCTCAGTTTAAGATTAAAATCGAAAATATGTGATGAAAAATTTTCGCCACAGGTAGGATTTGAACCTACAACCTTCGACATCTATTTATCATCACATATTTTTGATTTTAATATTAAACCGAGCATTGTAATGCTATTAATATAATTAATTGAGAAAGCTTTCTCCACTTTAATCAACTTTCAATTCATCTGATATGAATTAAGTTGGATACCACACTTCTAAATAGTGGGTAGTAATGGAGATTACGCATGCTTCGAATGCGTGTACCTATAATATGTGATGAACAAATTCGCCGCGGTGATTTGAAGCTACGGCTACGGCAGCTCAGTGGTTGAGAGCATCGACGGGCTAGATGTCGAAGGTTGTAGGTTCAAATCCTACCCGTGGCGAAATTTCTTCATCACATATTTTCGATTTTAAAATTGAGGATTTTTAGATTTTTTTTCTGTATTTATGTATGTTTATTTATAACTCTAAAACGAATTAACAGAATTGTATGAAACTTGGTAGATAAACTTAGACGTGGCTCCCATACAAATGTACGCGAACGGAGACGCGGGGACAGCTAATTACATATATATAATGCTCATCATAGGCCAGTTCGTGCTCATAATTGACGCACGATTCATTTCAAAATCTAATTTAAAACAAATACGTACAATTTTAAAATTGACTCTATTTGCAAATCATCATCATCATCATCATCAGGTCCTTTTTAGTCTCCACTACAGGAGCACGACCCTCTCTGTACTACTAGGGCCATACTTGGCCAGAGCAGCCAGAGGACTTGGCCTACACTCTCCACGCTGGCCAGACGGGTTGGAGAGGTGTCTTAGATGTTTATAAGCTTTGTTTAGCTTGTATTTCCTAAATCGCCTTCTACAACATCCACGGGCAGACTTGGAGTGGTCCTAATCTACTCTGCCGGATACCACACGGCTAATAGATTTTTTTTAAATCAAATTATAAAATTAATTCTATTTTCAAATTAATCGTGTGTCACTTTTCAGTACACTTAAGAGGACTAATATGGGACCAATGCTGGAAACTCAAAAAAAATTTTTTGACGTTCCCATACAAATTGACCGGGCGGCTGAAATTTTTTGTGTGGAACTGCCCATTTTTTTTTTTTGAGTTTTTTAGCCCAGCATTGGTCTCATAGGAAAAGTTGTTCATATCGATGAGCTAAATCACCCCTTTAAGGGTCCAGAACGATCAAAATTTCACCGTGTATACACTATATTTTAACCAACTACCCAAAAAAGAGGGCGGTACAAAGTTCGTCGTGTCAGCTAGTTGACAGTAAATTAGTTTAAGTAAAATAAAATACGTAAAATACGAATATTCACTCCGTCCCCATCCAAATAGTCGACCACACACGAAATCCATAAACCGCGGGCAAATAAATTAAATATTCGGACATGTCACGCTGTCCACGCCTCGTCCGGGCAATTATACGCAAGGTCACTTTACATTTAACGCATATTTTTCAACCTTTAATAGAATATTTATAGATAAAGAGCATTTATGCCTTAAAGACCGCAGTTTCTATGCTTAAACTATATCTGAGCATAGAGACGTTGGTCATCATCGCTTGACATCAAAACGCGATTATTACACAGCGTTCAGAAGAATCGCTTAATTTTCTTAACCCAGCTCTGGTTATCAGTCTAACACGGTCACTCTGAAAATAGTCCGTCACATGAGGATATGTAATTTTTACAATTTTACAGCTTTTCCATACATTTTTGCATCATTCTGATGGAATAAGTTAAACTTTGGCAACGTCGCAGTGCATCTTGGCATCGCTCTGCTATACAGCACATCTTAGGTCGAAGTAAAGGCCTTAGTTATCTAATTTGACATTCATATAAAGAGATGGAGTGGTTCTGTTCATATAGTAATAAAAAGTAGACCACACACGAAATCCATAAACCGCGGGCGAATAAATTAAATATTCGGACATGTCACGCTGTCCACGCCTCGTCCGGGCATTTAATTAATTATATGCAAGGTCATTTTACATTTAACGCATATTTTTCAACCCTTGATAGAACATTTATAGATAAAGCGCTTATTAATGCCTTGATGACCGCAGGTCATGCTAGTTTAATAGTTTAATAGTGTCGCTTCAATTTTCTAGCCTCGCACAACACAGCTCTGGTTATCAGTCTAAAAAGTGCCCGTCACACATTCTTACTTTTTAAACAATGTCTCAACTTTGCCAGCCATTTCCATACATTTTCGCATCTTTCTGGTGGAATTAGTTAAATTTCTTGTTCGTTTAGGAAAAGTTGTTTATTTTGACGGGCTGAGTCACTCCTTCACGAAAAAAGTTACATGCTCTATATTCCCTTTGGTAAACGTAGACAAAAACAATACACTAAGTTTTGCATGAAGGATTTTATGTGTAAGTAGCCGACACTATCTAAAATTTTCCAAAAAGCATGTACTAAAAACAAATATACTTACATTCACCCTTTTTCAATGTACAGTCGAGGGCAGATAAATGTGACCCCCTATAATTTAAGCTCTGTTGTTAAAGGGGTCAGTTTTATCTGCCCCCGACTGTACAGTACGGTATATAAATAGTTAACACACAAACAAAACATTGAAATAAACCAGTCAAAACAAACCGTTTGTTTTCCAGCCAATTTATAAGTTTGCACAGTGCTGTGGGGTTACAATTGTGGACTCCTTTATTATTTAGTGTTGAAACTAGTGTCACGCTATGTACATTTATAATTATACTTGCTACCGACCCTGCTTTGTATGGCATTTTTTTTTATTTTATACATTCAAGCATCATTATAAAAATTTACATAAAATTAACAATCATGGCCCATAAGAATATTATGTGTACATACATATAGAGATGGAGTACATATATATGTACGTACATACATACATATGTACGTATGTATGTATACATACTATTACGTCTTTTTCCCTTACGGGGTAGACAGATCCAAAGTCTATAAGACACAAATGCCACGCGAAGTTGACGTTATGGCGCGACTCCAGCTTAACAAACTACAGCGTGATTTTTCTCTGCACGCGGACGAACTCCACTACTTCCTCTGACAGTTTCTGCTTAAAAAACTATGAACGTCTGAATCATTCACTCATATATACACACATAGCACTACGTCTTTTCCCCTTGCGGGGTAGACAGAGCCTAAGTCTATAAAACATTATGGCCACATATTACACAACGGAATCAAAATAATGATGGGTTGCTAGCCACCTCGCCTATTGACATGATTCCACAGATTTTAGCCCAATCCCTCGATCGGCTTTTATGATCTGCGCGGGAAGAGAAGCAGCTGGTGCATTCTACATATAAATGAGAATGTAAGACAGATGGAAGATATTTGCCCACGCTGTTGTAAATCGAACCCAAAGTCTCTTTGTCAGCATATGTATGCGAACATACATATTATCACGTCTTTATCCCTTACGGGGTAGATAGAGCCTGAAGTCATAAGACCGAAGGCCACCCTTAGCGTGCTGGTAGGCGTAAAGGTGGACAACGCAATCAAAATAATGGGTTGCTGCATTAGTTATATTGCCATGATTCTTTAGATTTTCGCCCATTACCTTGATCGGCTTCTACAGTCAGCGCGGAAAGAGAAACAGCCAAATATGCTCGAAAATGTAGGCATTATTGGAGTAAAATGAAGCCACGAAGTTTGTAATTCTTGGCTCGTCCATTACTTTACCGGCCTAGGCCAGGAAAGTAAGTATGAAAATTCATTCCTGGCCGCTGCTCAAAACTTTTTAATTAATCTATGTAACTTGCACTATGTAACTTGTCATACAGCCATGGCTACCACATTATAAAAAAATGTACTCATCGAGCATATAAGTATATGAATATGAAAATAATTTTATTAAAATGTTGATATAATATCAAACAAAAATATGCCAATAATCAAAAGAAAAAAACGCGGGAATGTAGATTTTTACGGTATTACATTTTTAGGGGTTAAATATGACTGGGCTGTATGGGCTATGTATGTTTCCTTAGCACTAAATGACAATTGCAATTAAAAAAGAAAATAAAGCGGGAATAAAACTATTATTTATTTTCTGCGGACTGCAAGGTGTTGTTTTGGATTGTTTTGCAGATTGCTTCTAGTGGACTATATAATATAAAATCGGTGTAATTTGGTGTTATAAATGGCTATGTTTATGAACAATGTGTGATGGTGCAGCTGTGGTGCGGATTTAGAGATTTACATAGCGGGCTGATGGTCGCTCGCGTTACTGCGTCGTCTATGATCAAACCAGAGGATTCGTGAAAAATGACGCCAGGAGCTCAGTTGAATCAACGAAATGAATTATACCATCATATTTTTGATAAAACGTTGAAAAATATGAAGGTCTAAAAGGCGTAGGACAACAAATGCCGTAAAATAAATATGAAAATAAAAATGTACATACTATTATCGTTTATTTATATTATACTAATTTATTCCCAGTAGTACGTCTTTCATTATTTCCTCGCATTTATTGAGAAAAGCACAATACATGCCTTTGCCGGGAATCGGCTTGCCGGACTCGTATTTATTGCCAAGGCCTCGCTGACGCTCGGCCTTGAAAACTACTCGTCCGGCAATCCCTTACTTCCCGGCCTCTGCAGTAATGTACTACATGAGAGATGGTTGTTATTTTCCTCCGCTACTCGGAATGGAAGCTATAGCATCTTTGTTAGCAGAGCAGCATGCTAATATCACATTTTCACCTATGCATTGTGATATCTAAAATAAAATCTAGGGTTTACAAAGAGGTGGTTTGAGATTGCAAATCGTATTCGTCTAGCGGCCACTCGCCGCCGAGGATTTGTCAGGATGTAGTCTGTGGGGAGAGTCAGCAAGAAAATGTTACTGAATATATTTTCTTTATATCTACTACTCAGCCGTGTGGTTTCCGGCAGAGTAAAATATAGGACCATTCCTAGTCTTCCCGTGGAGGTCGTAAGAGGCGACTTAGGAAATACAAGCTAAACAATGCTCGCAAACATCAATGAGACCTCTCTAACCCGTCTGGCCAGCGAGGAGAGTGTAGGCCAAATCCTCTATCTACTCTGGCCAAGTATATCCGGTAGTACAGAGAGGGTCATGCTCCTGCAGTGGAAACTAAAAAGACCTGATGATGATGATGGTATCTACTACAAAACCCTGTGTCATCATCATCATCTTATTGGATACTAGCTATTTTCCCGCGACTTTGTCCGCGTAAAACATAGCCATGTTCAGCGCAGATAGTGTAGCTTCCCAACTGTGAAAGTCTTTCATTTTTTCAAAAAGTCTAGTAGTTTAGGAGCCTATTCGCGTCAATCAAACAAATCTTTTCTCTTTATAATATTAGTATAGAAGTATAGATTACAGAACCAAAAGCTGTTTCTATACTTGCTGTTAGTACAACATGCAAAAACTTCAACATAATTTGGTTCGACCGGCCTAGTAAGCCGTTCGAACCAAATGATGTTGAAGTGGATGCATTTACATTTTAAAATAACTATGTGATGTGAATTGTCTAGAACTTAATAGATGTGTGTAGTTTATGTCATAAATTTTCCCACATGTACAATTTGTGGGGTAGCAGAGAGTCCTTATCTCTCTACGCTCCCAGTAATATGTTTATTACAACTAACAATTAAGATATTACTAATATATAAAGGTAACATCTATTATACTTCTACAAGGTACCTTTCATAAATAAAATCACAGAATCACCACAACCCTGTTCTCTCGAACAGAACGGAATTAATGAGCTGTTGAGCTCCGTTGAAGAACTTTAAGTGCCCCTGTTCCGCCCACTTTCAGAAGCTCTGCTGTAATTCCGTCTTCGCCCGGCGCCTTGTTGTACTTCAGCTGTTTGAGGACAATCCTAATCTCGAACATTTTAATTGGTAGTGGACAGGGCACATAGTGCGTAGAAACGATGGCCGATAGGTTAGAAAGGTTCTCGAAAGGCGACCACGCGCAAGCGCAGCGTTGGTCACCCATCGACCAGGTGGTCGGACGACCTGACTAAGGTCGCGGGAAAACGCTGGATGCAGGCCGCTTAAACCAGTTATATTGAAATTCCTTGGGGGAGGGCTATGTCCAGCAGTGGACTTCTTGTGGCTGAGATGAATGGATGGAGATATCTTGGTCGTGTCTAACGTACTGCAGCGTCCGTTTCATCAGTGACTGAAGTTGCCGTGCTTCGAAAGGCACGTTAAGCCGGTCATCCCGGCTGCCATCTGGTAGTCGTTAAAGGAACCACGTCAGAAGCCGAGAGTTAGTTCCGAAGAATTCTGACACCAGAGTGTGCATGGTCGATTGACCGTGTCATCTACACGAAATGATGATGATGATTGAATTGAGTAAAGCGTGATTGAACTTTAAATCAGGAGCTAAAAGTAAGACATATTATTTTAAAAAACTATTTAAAAACAAAACTTTCTTACAAAATGCCGTAAAATGTCTGCATTTCTTTGCAGACCGTCCTTCAAAGGATACGTTTCGGCAGGAAATTGAGTGAATGTTTTCCAATTTAATCGCATCTGCTGATACTACGGCAGCGGCTGCTTTTCAAGCAGCTACGTGGCTCTTTGAGGGAATAAATAATTCTAAATAGATATACCGACTATTTTAACAACTTATTTAGGTTTTACATGAACGCAAAACAAAATGTTTTAAATCTATGGATTTACGCCACGGGGTTTTTTGAAAATAGGTATTGCTCGTACGAAATATATGGTAAATTTATTTTGTGTTTGCCTTATTCAGTTTACATTTTAGGTAAACAGCCATAGAGTATTTAAGATTAATCAGGATAGGCCCCTCACGAAAGATAACAGTGACGCAAATAATAATTCATGCAAACGTGTCGCGACCCAAGCTCACGCACACATCGACAGTAAATAAGGATGCAATTTTCCTCCGTTCGAAATTTAAATTCAAACAAATGTTAATTGTACTGCACACATGTAACGTAAAAAGGGAGCGTCACTAGTGACGTTATCCGCGCCCGGTAAATGTTTTTCTTAGGTCCATGCAATACATTGACTTTTTCCTACGTGTAACAAATTTTTGGTATACTTACCTACTACCAGTAAGAAAAACTTATTTTTACAACTGTTGTATTATGCAAATTATGGTAAGCCACAGATAACCTAATAATGGTATTGGCATGGTGGTATCTTATTTATCGCTTCAAATACATAAAGCTGCGCTGCAACTATGCATAAAGAGCGTTAAATTAGGTTACATAATTATAACAAATATTCGTACTAGAACTATCAATCAAAATAATTTTCAATTAATAAATTTATTCATCATTTTAATAAATGCGATTAAACCTCCATTTTAATACATTCAGTGCGTTACGACCACTAATTTGGCGTATTTGACTTTCCGACTGCGGCAGCCCTCTTTCCTTGTTTTACATGTGCGTGGGCTATTTTTCTATGTTCCCATATGTGTAGAAAATAAATAAATAAATATATACGGACAAATCACACAGATTGAGCTAGCCCCAAAGTAAGTTCGAGACTTGTGTTATGGGATACTAACTCAACGATACTATATTTTATAACAAATACATAGATTGATAAAAATCCAAGACCCAGGCCAATCTGGAAAAGATCATTTTCCATCTTGACCTGGCAGAACCCGGGCACTCTCGTGTCGCAGGCTGGCGTGTTGACCGCTGCGCCACGGAGCTAGCCTAGTGGTATTTTTGTTATTTCTAGTAGAACAATAATCTGCAAAAAATTTACGGCAATAAATGGTCGTATCTTTGGGAGTTGCGAATCCCCCTGTCGTTCAGATGCTCCAGCCGCTGTTGGTATGTGCCTTGATCGGTGTGAGTTCAAATCCAAGGTTCTAATGAAACTGGTTGTACGATTAATGTTATTGTATTCGCAAAAACCACAGGCCGAGTTCACAATTAGCACACATAGAGAAATATACAAAATCTTAGTGACAAAGAAAAAACTTGTCACAATTTTCGGCGGGTCTCTTGAGAACCCCGAATATCTCTAAAACTTTTCAGGAACTCCGGTCGCACTGTCAGCTTTAAAGTGTTGCCAGAGCGAACAAATTAAATGTACAAAAATAGGTGGCGCTAGTAGCGTGGAATGGCGCTAGTGTCGCGACATATAAATTATAAATTTTTATGTGTAATGTTTTTTTAATTTTTACTAACTTTAATGCTTTGACTTATATACATTTTGACATTCCAATTAATATTTTATTTAGTAATGTGTTGTAAATTTATATCGCGACACCCTGACATGGTACATGTAAATGACATATTATCGGTGCTTTGTATCATCTTTATATTATGTATTACATGTAAGCGATGAATAAATAATTATGAATATGAATATGAACATATCCTTCGATCAAATATAATGGTTGATACACAGTCTCATACAAAATCCCGGTCAGGTCAAGATGGAAAATGATTGTTTTTCAGATTGGCCTGGGTCTTGGATGTATATCTATTTATATGTATTTGTTATAAAAAATAGTATCGTTGAGTTAGTATACCATAACACAAGTCTCGAACTTACTTTGACGCTAGCTCAATCTGTGTGATTTGTCCGTGTACATTTATTTATTTATTTAAAATAAAGACCTAATAATTGCCCCGAGTTAAAAACGTTGCACTACTTACAAACAACGACAATAACTCTATCTTTTTTTTTTCACTTTTAATGCGTAGTTTTTGCATCTTTTCACTGTACCTTCGTCATCGCGCCAAGTGAGTGCTAGCGAAAAAAGATTTATATAAGGTACCTACCTAAAAAGTCCTTGGTAGGGATTTGTATCCAAACATCGCTATGGGTGCTTCGGAAGGCACGTTAAGTCGTTGGTCCCAGCTGCCATCTGGTAATCGTTAAAGGAACCACATCAGAGGCCGAGAGGCGGTTCCGAAGAACTCGGACACGAGGGGGTGCATGGTCGACTGACCGTGTCACTTATACGAAATGATGATGATAATATGGGTATGTGCACTGTTTATTAACTAATAGGGTCTTGGACCATGGCCTCCTGTGGTTATAGAATGGATCCTGACAATATGTAAACGTAGCGTGTATTTCTTATATTTTGTGATATTAGTTTTTACGAGTTACTTTAATTTGTAGTTAGGCTATATTGCTATTAAATTTTCACAGGCGTTTTATTAGAAGCTCCTCCAAGCTTCGGAAGGCACGTTAAGCCGCTGGTCCCGGCTGTCACCGTCAGATGTCAAGGTATGTCACATAGTATTAGGTAGTTTGAAAAATCTAACACCGGTTTTGGCCACTTACACACACAAGAAAAGAAAAATCGAGTTCGAAATTTGCCTGTAAATAAAACATCCTTCGAAAACCATGGTATTTTAACCAAAATTTGCTTTTTTTAAGCAAAAACGATAAGAAAAGCTTCACAATTTCACTTTAAATTGATAATAGTAGGGCCGTTTTTCCATATACGCGTAGTACCCAGGGGATTGTAGTCCCCTGATTCATCGCCGGATAGTACCAGTAGAGCAATGATTTTTTACCAAAAATATTTATGGATATAGTCCGTACGTTATAATTTTTTTCACAATTGAATGATTTAAAGACATTTGAATCTTCAAAAACCTGAAAAATTGGTAAGAATTTCCGTTGTGTTCAAACAGCAAGAAAACAAATTCAAAACATAGAATCACCACCATAGCTTATTTCATTTTGAATGAAAAAAGAAATTAAATCGGTTAAGTTTTGGAGAAGAAATCAGGGGACTACGAAGCGTCAATTTTGTGTAATTTTCTGTATTTTCGGTCCAAGCTGCAGTTGTCCCTATCGCACTCTTCGGAGGTTTTTTTGGGCACACAGCGCGACAGCAATAGATTTAAATACCTATTTTTCAATTCTTTTAAACGCAGTGTTTCATCTTAACATCTACATATAGTAGGATACCAAGTATTAGTTGCCTTGTATTAGTAGGTGATCCTGTAGGACCCCAACATAAGTATAAATGTCTAACACATAAATTCAAGCGGTCCCGATCGTTCGTGGGTCCCGCGCGGCACGCCCCCTGAGCTATGGAACACGGCTCTTAATTGGAGACCGTTGTTCAGCCGGCCAGGTTCGATGCTTAGCCGTGACTATTGATTCTATGTACTCGATCGCCAGTTTTGGGATATGGACATGTTACTTTTAATGAATGTAGAGGGTTTTAATTATAGTCAAATAGGTATATAAAAAATAATAATGAAAGTTTTGTTTTTCATCAATAAAAAGTGGTTTCTTTCCGCGTAGGTTATACCTATTTTTACATGTTTATCAACGGTTATAATCTGCTATATTAGTATGTATCTAAACATAGATACATACAAACATATTATCACACCTCTTCCCAATGTAACTAGGCAGGTCTCCATTTGCTACGCTCCTTAATTACTTACAAACAAATAACTTGATATGAACCTTGATATTGTACAAATAAATGAGCTATGGCTTATTGCTAGACACTTGTTACTATTTCTGATTCGATACTAATATACAAGCGGAAACAGAAGCTAGAAGTCTATAAAAATGCCAAAAAAATATCATTATCAAATCTTGTAGGACCCCAAGATAAGTATAAATATCTGACACATAAATTCAAGCGGTCCCGATCGTTCGTGGGTCCCGCGCGGCACGCCCCCTGATCTATGGAACACGGCTCTTAATTGGAAACCGTTGTTCAGCCGGCCAGGTTCGATGCTTAGCCGTGACTATTCTATGTACTCAATCGCCAGTTTTGGGATTTGGACATGTTACTTTTAATTAATCTAGACGCTCTGTCAGGCACATAAGGGAAGTTTATTTCTTCAATCCTAGCCTAAAGTAGGGGAGAAAGGGGTAATGGGAGTCAGCGGGCAATTGGGGTCAGGTGCCTCTAAGCAAAACTACACGTTCGATATCTAGGTAAATGACATGTTCAGTTTGCTCTGTACCCGATGCCCATTGTACGAATGACTCGCGCTAGTAGCTCCACGCGTTTTTGAGAGACAATTATGTTTCGTTTTCACGCCTCGTCGGTGTAAATTTTCGTCAAAACAACATTAACGGTGAGTATAGACGTTGTAGCTGTACCAAATTAATAACTATGGATAGATTTATCCTTGATATTCAAAATTTAAATTAGCATATTAAATTGCGATTAAATTTACTTTGTGTTATTAAATTTTACAATTAATATGCAGTATAGGTTTTGGGTAATGGGAGCCAAAGAGCCCGCTAGTGATTACCATTACCCGCAAAAAATATTCTTATGTTTTTTCGCTTATAGATGCCGATATTACAAGTCAGAAAAACCAAATAGGCTAGCTGATCAACTGGTGATTGCACTGGATGGTATACTGCCGAATGTAATGTCTGCGATTATTTGACTCTGATTTCCCACATGTCTGATTCCCATTGTACTGAGGTTAGTGCAATGGGAGTCAAACTTGTTTTTTTTTTATAACGCGGAAATATATCCAAAGTTGATTCCCAAAGTGGTGAAAAGTGATAACAACTAGTAGATAAATAAGTAAAGTCTATTATTAAACAATTTTAATCACGATATTATTTCGAAATAAGCTTTTATTTGATAGCTCGCTTAACGACTCCCATTACCCCCTTTTCCCCTATACACTAACTAACCAAGATGGCGCAGCGACCCAAAGTGAGTCTTGGCCTCCGATAATAAGCATCTCCACTTCGGTGTGTCCTGCGCCACCTCTTGCCAGTTATCGGTCTTTAGCTCGCGCAGGTCTTTCTTAACCTTGTCCATCTAACGACATCGAAGTCGACCGACTGGACGTCGACCTCTAGGCTTTCCCATAAAATCTTTTTTTGAGGAGAGTCGTGCTGTATAAAAGATTTTATGGGAAAGCCTAGAGTATATAAAAATAGCATTGTGAATGCAAAATAAAACACTTATAAAAATACTTTAATTCTAATTTCCTTTTGTGAATAAAGATTATTTAATTTCATATTAAATGACGCTTACAGTGTTACCAACAACAAAACACGAATAGAAACGAAATAGTCTTGAAATATCGCGTGCTTCCAAGTTTCGTATGCGAACACTTTCATATTTCCTATTATTTAACATAGAGTTGATGTAACCGAGTTAGAGATTTTTTTTTAAATTTATTTATTCCATTGTCATTAAATCACTTAATACGGTATTATCGCGTTGATAACATTATTTTTATAAATTAAATTCTTTATTTAACTAATAGGATCACATTTTACAATACATTAAAAATACATTTATACTCTGTTTGTTTAGGTATTTACAAACATGTAAACAATCTTGATACGTATTTTTATTAAAATGCACACTTTTTAAATCAAAAACTTTACACTTTACCAATACAATGTAAAATAAATAAATATATACGGACAAATCACACAGATTGAGCTAGCCCCAAAGTAAGTTCGAGACTTGTGGTATGGAATACTAACTCAACGATACTATATTTTATAACAAATACAAATATAGATAAACATCCAAGACCCGGGCCAATCTGAAAAAGATCATTTTCCATCTGACCGGGGATCGAAACCGGGGCCCTGGTGTCGCTGGCTGGCGTGTTAACCACTGCGCCACGGAGCTCGCCAAAATTTGTTTAGGTATTTAAAATCTTGATACGTCTTTTTATTAAAATGTACTCTTTTTAAATCAAAATCTTTACTCTTTACCAATCGTTTTATCAGCTCTATATGCATCTGAACTGAGGGTTTAGTTCAAATTACCTCCACAGTACGTGACTCCGCAATTCCAGTTAAATTATTCATTCGAATCTCTCAGCTTCACAGAGGTACATCACAACAGCGCTAAGTACCACTACGGGCTGATTCAATCATTTTAATCACTTTGATGGAAACTAAATAAGATTATATTCGCTCTATACTTCCTTGCCTACATCTGCACTATAGAACAAAGATTTTATTGTTTGTTTGTTTGCATTGATAGGCTCCGAAACTCATCATCATCATTTCGTGTAGGTGACACGGTCAATCGACCATGCACACCCTGGTGTCAAAGTTCTTCGTAACCGCCTCTCGGCCGGACGTGGTTCCTTTAACCACTACCAGATGGCAGCCGGGACCAACGGCTTAACGTCCCGAAGCACGGAACCATCTTTATTATCAGACAATCAGGTGATTCAAGCCTGCAATGTCCTAAACAAACTGGAAACAACTAATCGAACCCACGCCCCAGTGAGTCGTGAGCATTAATAGCGCTTACTCTTGTTAAGCAACCCCGGGCGCAGTCCCCACTGCTTCTAACTGTGGTTCTATTATGATTACATTATGATTGATCGAATTTGTAATACAAAACAAATAGGCGGAAAATACGTCGTTATTGTCCTAAAAATGTACGAAATGTAATCGCATATATTTTCAAGTAGGTAGGTGAATATTTTGAAATAAAAAAATGAATGGGACTCTAGATAAATACTGTCTAATCCGAATAAAAGCATATATATGTTGAAATATTCTTGAATTGAAAATTATTTTGGTATTACGTTTGTATGGGGAAAATACCTGTTCGCCGGCCTCTTAAGCTATGTCAGATGCTTTCAAGCAGCTTGAAAAATCAGACCAACTTACTAAATAGTCATTTGAAATTTTAAATTATTTGGGCTTAGCGTGCGTTTGTAGTGAGTTGACTCATTTTTTAGATATGAAGGCAGTTTTAATTTAAATATAAGGTTGTGGGGTTACAAACCTTGTCCCACAGCCGCCATCTTGGAAAATGGGGTATTTGCCCGCACTTGTATTCAAACTCTGAGCCTCTGAAGAAGATTTACGTATAACCACTGCACTGAGAAAACTATATTAAGAATATTTTGCTTGCTTTTCGTGTGGCTAACACTGTTGTCAGATTTTTGAAGCTGCCTTAAGGCATCCAACATAGCTTAACGACCGCCATCTGGTTGATGACAGCCGGGACCAACAGCTTAACGTGCATTCCGAAGCACGGAAGAACTCGAGAAAATTTTGTGCCACTTGTGGTCACCCATCTCAACGGGGACCACGCCCAAGGTTGCTTGACTTGCGTAAACGCTAATAATGCGCACGCTAACTGGGCTATCGAGCTATTCAATTGTGAATATGTAAGTACGGTCAGGGACAAAGATACCTGACTAGGCCCTCTAGCTATATCTTGAATTTTCTCTTGAACTATATGCAAATTTATATCAAGAAAGACTTCATTAAAATCTTTCTGTATATAGATTTTAGCCGTGTGGTATCTGGCAGAGTAGAATAGGACCACTCCAAGTCTTCCCGTGGATGTCGTAGAAGGCGACTTAGGAAATACAAGCTAAACAAAGCTTATAAACATCTAAGACACCTCTCCAACCCGTCTGGCCAGCGTGGAGAGTGTAGGCCAAGTCCTCTGGCTGCTCTGGCCAAGCATGGCCCTAGTATTACAGAGAGGGTCGTGCTCCTGTAGTGGAGACTAAAAAGGACCTGATGATGATGATGATGATGATGATGATGATATAGATTTTCATGTTATATGAGTTATAGCTTAAGACGGTACTGCAGGAAATTGTAAAAATGCGCTGAATTAATCAAATACATCAAAAGTATTTGTATAATATGGATCAATCCTTGAACAAGATCGCCCCCTTCTTGGAATTTGAAACAGATACATATGAAACTTAAAAATGATATATATATATATGGTATGATATCGAAAAGCATTTTTCTTCGAAACTTTGTAATTTTTACCTCTAAAACAATAACTCTCACATGACAATATTTATATGTACGTCACGGAGGTCGCCCCCTTTCTTATTTTTTTTATAAAGATATAAATATGAAAATATTAAGACTCTTCATCTTTTTCCCTAATCGCCGAATGGTTCTGCGCAGCCTAATGGCTTGCGCAGTAGCGACGTTTTTCGTTCGCGCGGCACCCGCTTAAGGGCTCGTACTACCTCACACTGCTTTGCATGATTGACTGTTATATCAATAATAATTAAATACTCAAGTTGAAATAAAAATGCAGCAAAGTTCAGGACTAACTCTGGTAACTATCTGACTCAAAAACACGATTGCGTTAAATTTTCTCGATAGAAAAAAATTGCAAAGTTGCCTCCAAATCACGTCTAATTTACTCGGTATATAGCATTATTCACCAAATAGATTAAAATTAACATTGAAACTTTTGATTATTATTGCATTACAGATAAGGCAGCCATCATATGTTTTTCTTTTTCGAATAACCCTTGAATATTCCTAAAAAACGAAAATATCCAAAGAAGTCAACGCGTTTAGACCATCCGCGTTTGTATCGCCACGCCGCCTGGCATATGGCGGGCTCTTAAGAGAAAATTCAAGATATAAGTAGAGGGCCTGCCGGCCTATTTGCTAACTCGTGACCAACTTTTTGATAGTCACTTCAGAATACATTGCGGGTCTCCTATGATTGACTATTTTTATTAGAGACATATAAAACGTAATGTACTTTAAAATGACTATGAAAATGTTGTACACTGAGGTAACAATTGGCCGGATGGTCAGGTATCTCTATCTTTGACTGTACATACGAGTATGTTAATGTTTGCAAGCAAAAACCCATGAAAGCTGTCGATGGCGCACCTTGTTAAGGCGCTATGCATCAGAAGAATACCGTAAAACGTCTATTTTTTCGTCGCGCAGTTAGCCTTATTTTTCATGGAATACTAGCATGAAAAAAATATGAAGTACAGTTTAAAGATCAAAATAAATGGTTACATCAAAATATTTTCAAAAAACTATTTAACACCTAGCAAAATAAAATAGCAAAAAAGCTATATCTAGAAAAAGTTTCGTCTCGATTTTCAGCGACAACTACCAATTTTTCACGTCTATAAAATGTATAACTAAATGAGCTAGATAGATACCTAAAAAAATACGAAGTTTGGTTATAATTATTGAATTATTAAATTAAAAGTGAAAATTAACACGGAAATGGCAGACACGAGTTTGAAATGAGACTAGTGACAGGCCAAACGGTATCGCCACTTTCCACCGCTACAAACGGTTAAGGGATACAGCGCCTGAAAGAAAATATGAAAATTAATATTTTCATAGTTAAGGCGAGAGCCGGTTATTAAACTCATTACTTATATTTAATAGTTCAGTCTCGATAAATCTTGTTTGCCCGTGTGTTTACCCCTGTAGATTAAAATCAGACTTAAAGGGAAGCGCACACTAAATGAATTGGAGTGGCATAAAGATATCTCGAACTCCTCTGTGCTTCGGAAGGCACGTTAAGTCAACAGCCAAATATTTTATTCCTCGTAAGATATTTTAAATACCATTTGGTGAACGTTAACTTAAATTACACATTATTATTTACAACATTAATATTGTTGACGTCAATAACTTACTTAGAACTAAGTTTACGCCGCTTCCAAGGCGGAGTTGACGTTGGTCCCGGCTGTCATCACTGATGGCAGTCGCTCAGCTATGTCAGATGCCTTTAGGCAGCTTGGAAATCTAACACTTGTGTTGGCCACTTACACACACGATAAACAAACAACAACATTAACGAATTCATTTGACTAGCTCCGTGGCGCAGCGGTCAACACGCCAGCCTGCGACACGGAGTGACCGGGTTCGATCCCCGGCCAGGTCAAGATGGAAAATGATCTTTTTCAGATTGGCCTGGGTCTTGGATGTGTATCTATATATGTATTTGTTATAAAATATAGTATCGTTGAGTTAGTATCCCATAACACAAATCTCGAACTTACTTTGGGGCTAGCTCAATCTGTGTGATTTGTCCGTATATATTTATTTATTATTTATTTTATTCTCGCGGGATGTATTCTCGTAATCTCCTTTCGAGTCGTAAATTATCAAGTCAAAGTACTTTCATTTTATCGTAAAATATTTTATTTTCGGAGTGCATCAAAAATAGTTAGTCCGCCATCTTGGATGTTCCACCATTTTGGATTTGCAACGACGTCATACAGCTATGCATACACTATGCATTGTCACCAAAACTAAAGAGTGTACAAAATTTCAGCTCAATCGGTAGAAGATATCCGAGTTTCAAGAAACATATATTGCAAATTAAACAAAAGCTTGTGAAAAATAATAAAAACCTATTAAATAAATAAATATATACGGACAAGTCACACAGATTGAGCTAGCCCCAAAATAAGTTCGAGATTTGTGTTATGGGATACTAACTCAACGATACTATATTTTATAACAAATACATATATAGATACACATCCAAGACCCAGGCCAATCTGAAAAAGATCATTTTCCATCTTGACCTGGCCGGGGATCGAACCCGGTCACTCCGTGTCGCAGGCTGGCGTGTTAACCACTGCACCACGGAGTTCGCTATTATTTTATACTTCTTCTTCTTATCGTGTCGACTCGGGCGAATTAAATTTGTGTTGACCAGAACTCTGCCACTGAGACAGCGTTATCAGTGGCATTGTATAGGTCCTCGCGTGTGCAGGTCGTAGGACACGCAGGGCAAGACAACAGGTGTGCCATGGTCTGAGGAGTAGCACCACATGGACAGGAAATATCAGAGCTGTTACCCACCTATTCATGTTCTCCTTGCTTCGGCCGACTTGAGTCCGGAGTCTGTTCAAGGACTTCCATGTAGCCCAAGGTAGATCATGACCAGGAGGGAGATGCTCCATCAACGGGATGATAGACGCTGTTGGATATATCTCCTTCCAGATATTAAGCCTTGATTTGGAGACTATTTATTTTATTATGCTAAAAAGCATAAAAAATTAAATAAGCTTTTCTATGAGATGTTAGTGTGTGTTAACCCTCAAACTCCATAAATCAATTGACCAATAAGGGTTCGTTTTAAGTGCCACAGCCCGTTAATAGAATTGGAACATGTCGTGGACTCTCCAGGGAGGCCCCAGGTGGAGGCGGCTTGACCGTTCAAACTTCGGACAATCCGAAATTGATATTTTGAAACCAATTTCAGACATGTCAGAAAGGTAGGTACTTACACAATTGTTGCTCCCATGTATATTTTAGTTGTTCTATCTGATCTGTTTCCTTTAAAAGATATCCCCAAGCGGACCCGTTTGAGAAAAAAAAAAACATTTTTAGTTTTTTTATATTAACTTATTGAAATAGGTATCTGTAGTTTACATGCAGAGACTAGTAGTCTTTTTCAAGTTCTTAAAAATATCAGTAAACATATTCACAATAAATATATTATAATTAATTACAAAAAAATCAAGTTTTAATACACTAGAAGCGTCGTAAAGCGTATCTTAGTTAATAGATTAATATAGTTCTGAATATTCTCTTCGTTTTGGATTTATAGTTAGGATAATATTAAACAAATTAAATCACAAAGATTGAGCTAGCCCTAAAGAGAGTCGTGAACTTGTGTCTTGGGTAGTATCTTAACGATACGATATTTTTTATAATAGATACAAAAATAGATAAACAACATTCACGCAAACCCAGGCCAATCTGAAAAGATCGTTTTCCACCATGATATTCCACCTTATTCATTAAGATAAAGATGTATTCATTAGAAAATTCCTTGGGCTTAGTGAAAAAAGAAATAGCATGCGGCCCAACTTGCATTTATGCATCTGAATAATAAAATATATAAATATAAATATATACGGACAAATCACACAGATTGAGCTAGCCCCAAATTAAGTTCGAGACTTGTGTTATGGGTTACTAACTCAACGATACTATATTTTATAACAAATACATATATAGACACACATCCAAGACCCAGGCCAATCTAAAAAAGATCATTTTCCATCTTGACCTGGCCGGGGTTCGAACCCGGTCACTCCGTGTCGCAGGCTGGCGTGTTGACCGCTGCACCACGGAGCTAGTATAGAACTAGAACAATCAACTTAGCATATACATACATATTATCACGCCTCTTTCGCATGGGGGTAGGCAGAGACTATTTATCTCCACTTGCTAGGATTCTTACAAACCTCTTTCGCTTCATCTACATCCTTCACTCTTCTCATGCATGCTCGCCGCTTCGAGTCCTTACTTCTCCTTTTGCAAGAACGTTTGCAATTTGGTCACGATAAGTTCGTCGAGGCCGGCCCTGATCGACTGACCAACCACATGTGACGTAAAGGGGGCATAATATCATCCTGAATTCAGTATCCGATATTAAGTCAATTCTGAATTTTGGAATCACATTCAGTCGCTATTAAACCATCCTGAATTTTTGATCCGTTTGGAGGGACGCCGCTATACGTTAGACACGATACGAGATATCTCCAATCATATCGCACGTATAGTGACGTCCCTCTCATTGGATCCAATTTAGGAGAGTGTGTAATTGAGGTGCGAAAGACGATGATGCGAAATGCTGAGGTGCGAGCGAACTCAGGTGCGAAGAGCTAAGACACGAATGAACTGAGGTGCGAAGAGTTGAGGCGCGAATGAACTGACCAACCGTTCACATTGGAAATCCTTGGGGTGGCCTATGTCCAGCAGTGGACTTCTTGCGTGCGGCTGAGATGTGACTAGGTTCATTCGCACCTGAGATGTTCGCACCTGGGTTCATTCGCGCCTTAGCTCTTTGCACATCAGTTCATTCGTGCCTCAACTCTTTGCACCTCAGTTCATTCGCGCCTTAGCTCTTCGCGCCTGAGTTCGCTCGCACTTAAATTACACAATAGATTTAGGATGCGATTCAGGATGGTATAATGCCTAGGTATGGCAATGGTATAATTCTTAAGTCTCGTCCAAACCTCAACATCCCTTTCTCAATTTTTGTCACTATAGCCTCTTTCTCTCTCTCACTACACACCATTCCCTTATAACTTAGCATATCTTTTTAATGTGAGTTTGCCCTTAAGCTTCATAAATCAATTGACCATTAAGGGCTGGCCTTAAGTGCAATAGGTCCAACTGACCCTCAGGGCTCAGGTGGGGGCGGCGATCAAAGCCATTTTACAGTTTTATAGGGGTGTAAAGGATTATGGACAATTTGCGTCCTATTCAATTTTAGTTTCGGAAATTAGTTTTGCATTTGATTACCGAACCCCATGTGAGTAGGCCTGTGTAATTTTAATTTGCCCATACCACAGAATAAGTAGTAGTACTTACATATAGAAGTCCCACTCTGCAAAAGTATTCAAAGACATATCAACTTAATGTAGTGAGGGATACGGTGTAATTTAGCTCGCGTCAGAATGCAGCAACTTTTTGATAAGATACCTTCAGAACTCATTGCATGCCAAATTTATTTCTATAGCTTTAAACAAACGATGCGAAAAAGGTAATGCAGGCAAAATTGGCAGGATTATGTTTTTTCCAATTTTTGATCCTAGCACCAAAAAATTTTACTCATATTGCTCCGCCGCGAGAGGCAAGAGGGCTGGCTCAGTCCTCGTACAGAGAATTGAAAATGCTATTCAGCGTGGAAATACAGCTAGTGTCCTTGGCACTATGTCACAGGGGCAAAACTTATATTTAGAATTTTAATTTCACCTAAGTCTTTTAGTTTTAGTACTTATGTAATCATTCATACTTATGCTTTTGTAGGTCTTTAAGTTATTTTATATTTAGTTAACTTTGTTGTAAGTATTTGCTGAAGTACATAAAATTTCCAATAGTATAACAAGTAATGATGACAAAAACCAAGGGGATTGGGGAAGAAAAAGTCGAAAAGTGGCCCAGGTCTCAGACACCACGCACAGCTGATTCTACGGTTTATCGCGTTTATTTCATAACTAGCTTTCACCCGCGGCTTCGTCCGCGTCCATGTTGATCCCTCGGGCACAGTATTTTTTGCCGGGATAAAATGTACACTATATTCTTCTCTGTACCCCAAATAACGGGACATGCAACATTTCATGACGATCAATTTAGTAGATAGCGTGCAGAAGTAACAAACGAATTCACTTTCGCATTTATAATATTAGTAATTTAGGATTTTAACACATACAGTCTTATTATAAAATGCGGACTAACTCTACTACCAGGTTTAAACCATTATCCGTCCAAAACAAATTGACAATGACAGTTGACCAAACGGCAAAGTGATAAGTGTCGACTTATTTTGGTCGGATATTGGTTTAAGCCAGGTACTAAAGTTAGTCTTCGTTTTATAATAAGACTGTTAACGTTTTGTAAATCTTACATTTCATGTTGGCAGGTAAAACTGTAACGTTGGGTTTTGCGAAAACTGTCGGGAGAGCATAAAAAAGCGGTCAAGTACGAGTCGAACTCGGCCATAAAGGGTTCCGTTACGTAGCAGTAACAATATATAAGTTCTACTAGTTCGTTGTAACTTGGATTGAATAAAAGTTAAATTGCGATTTACGATTTATGACATACTAGCTGTCGCCCGCGGCTCCGCCCGCGTCAATGTCGATCCCTCGGGAATAGTATTTTTTCCCGGGATAAAAGGTAGCCTATGTCCTTCTCCGCACTCCATAGAACTTGTATGCAAAGTTTCATGATGATAGGTTCAGTAGTTACGGCGTGAAAGCGTAACAAACAAACAAACAAACAAATAAACAAACAAACAAACTCACTTTCGCATTTATAATATTAGTAAGGATAAGGATAAGGAAGTAAGGATAAGGATTAAATAAAAAAAACTTACTAGATCTCGTTCAAACCAATTTTAGGTGGAAGTTGTACATCATATATGTTTTATTTAGATTTAAATTTTTCTTTTTTTTTTAGGAGTTACAGGGCGGGGGACACTTATTTTACCACTACTCTAACTATTCAGTTTAGAAAAAAATATATTTTTCTCTTCTCTCAATGTAATTTTTTAAGACCTATCCATTGATACACCTACACGTATGGGTTTGATGGAAAAAAAATGACTTTTAGTTTTAAGTATGGGGAAGGACATAGGCTACCTTTTATCCCGGTAATCGGTATCTCCATAATTTATTGCCTTTTTTTCTATTTGTGTGAAAATCTTAATACAGTTCAAAAAATACATCTCACCAAGTTTTAACAATATAGTTTGGGAAAAAGTGGCTGTAACATACGGACGGACAGACAGACCGACCATGACGAATCCATAAGGGTTTCGTTGTTTGCCATTTGGCTACAGAACCCTAAAAGCACCACTGCTGATGATCCAAACGGCAACAAGCTCAGGCGAGAGAACGGCAATCTAGCTTATCTAGTGAATATCAAAATGGCGGGTGGCGTTCTCATAAATTCTCTGAGCATGATTTAGCTACTGTTAGCACCTAGCTCAAACATTTTTATTTCTTCGCACATTATCTACTGATATATTTTGGTACAGTTACCCACAAAAATGTTAAATATTACATCGCATAAAATTTTTCTTTTTTTATGTATATTTGACGGCAAACGAGCAGACGAGCCACCTGATGGGAAGTGGTCACCGTCGCCCATGGACAACTGCAACACCAGAATGGGAAATGGGATGGGAGTGTAGTAGTCATTCTTGTATCTTATTTAAATAGCCTTAGCACCATTAGCATAGCGCCCGCGATGCCCTGTATACATTGCGCGATAAACTATTCGCATCTCACTGTATGATATTAAACAGCTATATGATTTGTTTCTTTGACAGCTCCGTGGCGCAGTGGTTAACACGCCAGCCTGCGACACGGCTGAAGAATTCTTCTATATAAATTCAATCAGTTAAAATATGCATGCGACAAAAAAATTATGTATATGCTATATCATGCGCTGGTAGATGCTACATTGAGCTATGGTTTAAGTACATATGGCCGTACATTTCGTACGTATATAGAAAAAATTTTTGCAATACAAACGCGTTTCATAAAATTATTAGTCGATAAACAGACAAAAGACTCGTGTAATAAAAATTATAATACTTTATATAAAAAGTGTGGCATCTTGCCGGTACATGATAAAGTGACTTTTTTAATTGCAGTCTCAAAATTCTCTTCTCGGTCTATGTATTTGAACACTAAAACCTACAGAGCTAATTTAAGAGCGACTTCTAAAAAAAAAGTACGTAGAACTAATTGCAAATAATTTTTATGGAGAAAGAACCACTGAATACTTATTGCCTAAAATATATAACAATAAGCTATTAAAAATAGAAGACTATGATAATGTTAAAACATTCAAAAGGAAACTTAAAGACATCTTGTTAGAAAATTTGAGTTAAAATTATAATTAGAACGTACTTTCAATCAGCAATCAATCTGTATGTCTGCATATTAAATACTTTGCTATTGATATAATTAGATATAAAATTAGATAAGTTAATTAAGGTTAGAGTTAAAAGTGAGTGCATTGTCTTCGCCAACAAACTGTTTTACAGTTTGGCGATAGTGAATTTATAAAAACCTGTATGTGATTTACGGATAAATAAATTAAAAAAAAAAAAAAAAAACGGAGTGCCCGGGTTCGATTCCCGGCCAGGCCAAGATGGAAAATGATCTTTTTCAGATTGGCCTGGGTCTTGGATGTTTATCTATATATGCATTTGTTATAAAATATAGTATCGTTGAGTTAGTATCCCATTACACAAGTCTCGAACTTACCTTGGGGCTAGCTCAATATGTGTGATTTGTCCGTATTTATTTATTATTTATTATTAAACAGACAAGATGGCGATAGTCCAAACGTTGTCGCGTGTGCTATGCTACGGGGAAATACCTACTGATTTCACTGAATAACTTTTACTTTGGAATGTACAGTTCATGCTTTTCTTATAACATGCGAGAAAATATTTCAACCATAACATTTTTCAGTGTCACCGATAGAGACATCATATGATTTTATCTTTTATTGACATTATAACTAACGCCGGCACCGCATTATCTCAGCAATACGCTATAGTTTTAGAGAATTTCTGATAGCTTAAGTTACACTGTATTGAACCAAAAAATCTCTATGCCATATGCCAGAGGGGTTTACAGTTAACCTCTGGCATAGAGACAATTTTTGCACAAAATTTGTACGTGGATGAGCGCCGTTCTCACATCTCGTTGCATCATTGTTACAGTCGTAAGTCAAGACTCAAAACAAAAGCCTCTCCCAACGATTCTTTGTTCCATGGTAGGATATTGCCATACTCGCCACGCTTAGTAGGTAGCTTGGCGAGCACAGTTTCTTTGGCTTCTTGTGCTTCCGACGCTGCTGCCTGCTACCTAAGTCTTTTAGTTTTAGTACTTATGTAATCTGTCTTATTTGTTGCTTCTGTAGGTCTTTAAATTATTTTATTTTTACGAATAGTTAAGGTTATTGTAAGTATTTGTTGACGTAAATAAAATTTCCAATAGTATTACAAGTAATGATGACAAAGACCGAAAACCATAGATTTAAAAAAAAAATTGCGTCTCTCCGAAGACGAACCTTGAGGAAGAAAAAGTCGAAAAGTGGCCCTGGTCTCAGACACCACGCACAGCTGATTCATTAAAATTAAGATACTTATTACGGTTTATCGCGTTTATTACATAACTACCTTTCACCCGCGGCTTCGTCCGCGTCAATGTTGATCCCTCGGGCACAGTATTCAGCACAGTATACTCTCTGGCATAAAGACAATTTTTGCACAAAATTTGTACGTGGATGAGCGCCGTTCTCACATCCCATTGCATCATTATTACAGTCGTAAGTCAAGACAAAGGCCTCTCCCAACGATTCTTTGTTCCATGGTAGGATATTTCCATACTCGCCACGCTTAACAGGTAGTTTGGCGAGCACAGTTTCTTTGGCTTCTTGTGCTTCCGACGCTGCTGCCCATGGAAAGCATTTATAAACTGGGGAATGATAAGAGTTGGTTGGATTTGGGAAGCGAATTAAGGTATAGGATACTACTATCTCGGATGAATGAGGGAAAAGAGGGAGGAGGGGACGGGCACGCGTACCTGATACCATACCTCATCATTTCGTGTAGGTGTCACGGTCAATTGACCATGCACACCCTGGTGTCAGAGTTCTTCTGAACCGCCTCTCGGCCTCTGACGTGGTTCCTTTAACGACTACCAGATGGCAGCCGGGACCACCGGCTTAACGTGCCTTCCGAAGCACGGAATCATCTTTATTACCAGACAATCAGGTGATTCAAGCCTGCAATGTCCTAACCAGACTGGAAACAATTAAACAAAGTATGCTTCCGGTGGGAATCGAACCCACGACCCCCGGGTCAACAGGCAAACGCCTTAACCACTAGACCACGGAGGCTGTCGATGCCATACCTGAAACCACCGGACAGGCAGTTGAGAATGATGACCTCACCTTTGATGCATGATAAATTGGAGGTATGCATCTAATGATAAAAGCTATCATAATCAACTCAATGTTGCATTCTAGTTTCTAAGTTTACTCTCATTTTTATAATGGCCAATTAATATGGCCAAAAAATATACAATAATAATTTTTTATCAAACGTTTGAGTTGATGCATGTACATTTACATATATTTGCCATATTTTGACGCCGGAGTCGCCGGACGAACGTTACTGGTGAACATAACGACGCTATAACTAACGCCGTACCGCGTAATCTCAGCATAACTTTAGTACTCGTAGAAGTTCTAATGCGAGAAACTATATTTCGAAAGGCTTTAAGTAAATTCATCAAATGACTAAGTTTCGCGCATACTTTGTATGTTTGTAAATTTCTTTATTACCTCGTATCTTCCAAACGACTTTATGCATTTTGACAGTAAAGGTATCGTTAGATTTGTCTCAAAAATCCTAGTACTGCCTTCTCCTTAGTCAGGTTTTCTTAAAGGTGAGTCGGGTTTTTCAATTTAATACTACTTATAACTCGGTCCCGGCTGTCATAATTAAAACCCATACATACATACATATTATCACGTCTTTATTCCTTAGATCCTTACGGAGCAGAGCTTAAATTCATAAGACCAAAGGCCATGTTTAGCGTGTTGGTGGGCGTAAGGGTAGAAAACTGAATGAAAATAGTGATGGGTTGCTAGCTTCTCTAAATATTCGCCTATTGCCTTGACCATAGGCTTCTATGGTCCGCGCGAGAAAAGAAGCATCTGGCACATTCTACATTTTTTCTTTTTTCGCAAACCAGCATGGAAGCATAATTAGAAGGCAGCCATAAAGTTTATCTCAGATGCTTATGAGCAGTTTAGAAGTTAGACTTCCACACACGAAAACTAACCATACAACTGACTACTGAACAGTAAAGAGTAGTAACTGCAGGCCTGTAGGATTTGGCCGCAAATACAGCATGATTTTGAAACTCTGAGCAATATTGAAATGCAGAATTGCAATTAAAAACTAAAAAAAAGTCTGCTATACTAATTTAGCGATCAGCTGAGTAAATTTCTATGGGAACTCTCTTCCACTAAACTATTCTATCTAATTTATGAAACCATCTTACAAAATTTCTTGAGAATCGGTTGAGAAATGCAACCGGTTTCGGAGAACTCTGACACCAGGATGTGCATGGTCGATCGACCAGCCGGCCTATTTGCTAACTTAGTGACCAACTTTTTGATAGTCACTTCAAAATACATTGCGGGTTTCCTATGATTGATTATTTTTATTAAAGAGGTATAAAACGTAATGTACTTTGAAATGACTATGAAAACGTTGTACACTGAGTTAGCAAATAGGCCGGCATGTCACCTACACGAAATGAATGAATGAAGTGCCTGCATGAAGAAAGACCTAGCCACAGTGCATTTAATACTACAAACAGCGGAGTTACCTATGAAATGTTTCCGCCAATCCAAGCGCTGACCTTGCTTGTAGACTCCTGAAAGTGTAACTTCTAAACAAATTGTGTTATTTTTATGATATAAGATGGCAAGCGGGCAAGCGAGTCACCTGATCAACGCTACCCATGGACAACTAGCTCCGTGGCGCAGCGGTCAATACGCCAGCCTGCGACACGAGAGTGCCCGTGTTTGATGGCCAGGTCTTGGCCAGTTCAAGATGGAAAATTATCTATTTCAGATTGGCCTGGGTCTTGGATGTATATCTATATATATATATATTTGTTATAAAATATAGTATCGTTGACTTAATAGATAACACAAGTCTCGAACTTATTTTTGGGCTAGCTCAATCTGTGTGATTTGTCTGTATATATTTACAACTGTAACACCAGGGTGTGACAGGTGTGTTACCGGCCTTTTAAGGAGTTGAAGGAGGACATTGGGAAGGACATAGGGAAGAGGAAATGGGGGAGGAAGGATGGACCTTCGGCTCTCTCACCTTGCTCCGTGTCTTTCACTCACCAAACGAAGCATAAAAGCGATAAAACTCTTACTCAGACGTCGATATTCTGTAAGACTGTGATACTTCCCAGGACGCGCTGGCCCATTACTAAATTGAGTTTTACCGGTAGCGTGGCTCTACCAAAAATAAAAATGGTAACATTAAATGAACGTAAATTAATAAACGCTACCAACTCGTTCAAATTCTTAAAGCTAAACACCAATAAACTATTCAACCCGTGATTGAAAACTACTAAAAAAAAAAAAAGAATTACGAGCGTACGCGCCATAATTCACGGTTTTTAATGAAAACGCGCCAATGCTAAATCATAAAAAATAGTACGGCCGAACGAAACGGCCGTTCCCTTCAAGTGTGTTATCAATTTGGAACTAATGGCCCAATTTGGATTCAACAGGGACCTTTCTGATAATAAAATTCATCACAGAACGCTTCCCAGGGCAAAAATTAATATTCCTATGATGTAACTCAAAGCTCTATTTAGGATCCCCATGGGACAAGATTAAGCGGGTAATTCACGTACGTCCCAATTAGGTATGTTCTCAGTATTGAAATGGTTCCGAAAATGTTTTTGAATTATATTTATTAATCTAATCGGGGCCTCCTCGGGTTACAACGTACAAGTTCTTAACCCGCGATTGCGCGCGAGGGGTGCTGTTATCACCCCAGGAATATATAAAATTTTAAAATATTTTTGTAGATGACTGTACCAATTTGTACAGTCGAGCGAGTTGACGACGAAAAAAATAGGTAAATTAGGAAAGTGCCAACACGCGCGCAGTCGCGAGTTTCACACTCGCCAGATAACGGATAAGCCAGGTTTTCAAAAAAAGTTCCAACACTTAAGAGTGAGTGAGTCCATTTCGTTGGTGTCTACAGCATCAGGTCCTCGTCGAATGGAGCTATGTGTAATGATAAACAAATAAATTCAGTTATGTTGGATGAAACTACTACCTAAAATAATTGTAAAAGTAGAATGTTAAAAATGATGAAGTTATATATATGTATAATAAGTATTCTATGATAAAAATTCACGAATTCGTGTATAGTGACAAATCACACATATTCTGATAAGAGAATATGTGTGATTTGTCACTATATAGGTATTTGTTTAAAAATAAAATCCAGTAGCAGCCAGAACGCTGGCTATATCTCCACGCTGAATTGCGGTGCCTATTTAGAAACTTTTGTTTGTTTTTCGTGTGTGTGACCAACACTGGTGTCAGATTTTTCTAGCTGCCTAAAGGCATCTGACATAGCTTAACGACTGCTATCAAGATGACAACAGCCGAGACCAACGGCTTAACGTGCCTTCCAAAGCACGGAGGAGCTCAAGATATCTCTATGCCACTTGCGGTCACCCATCACAATAAGGACTACGGCCAGGGTTGCTTAACATGCGTAAGCTATTACAATGCTCACGACTACTTAGGCTATCGGGCTCTGTGGCCCAGTGGTTAAGGCGTTTGCCTGTTGACCCGGGGGTCGAGGGTTCGATTCCCACCGGAAGCATACTTTGTTTAGTTGCTTCCAGTTTGGTTAGGACATCGCTGGCTTGAATCACCTGATTGTCTGATAATAAAGATGATTCCGTGCTTCGGAAGGCACGTTAAGCCGGTGGTCCCGGCTGCCATCTGGTAGTCGTTAAAGGAACTACGTCAGAGGCCGAGAGGCGGTTCCGAAGCACTCTTACACCAGGGTGTGCATGGTCGATTGACCGTGACTCCTACTCGAAATGATGATGATCGGGCTCCTCATTATCATCCTCCTTAGTAAATAAAGAGTTATGCATCGCAATCATCCTTATAATACTCGTACGGTGTTGATTTCGATGTCGTGTCGCTGTCATTTATAACTTAGACCACACTCCAACCGCGGCGGGTAGCTACCGGCAGCGATGAATTACTGCAAATTAAAATTGTTTAATGAATCAACTTTATAGCCCCAAAGATTTGTTTTCGGTTAATTAAGACTACTCGGCCACGTGTCTTGCCAAATTACTTTTTACCTTAGATGGTGAAATAACAACCACCAATTAAGTATGCTTACATCAAAATCCCTGCACAATTTCCCCTGTTTTAAGATATTAAGGGTCCATACTACCTCACACTGCTTTGCAAGATTGACTGTTATATCAATAATAATTAAATACTCAAGTTGAAATAAAAATGCAGCAAAGTTCAGGACTAACTCTGGTAAGATAAAGATTGCGTTAAATTTTCTCGATAGAAAAAAATTGCAAAGTTGCCTGGAGGCAACTTTGCAGTAAATTAGACGTGATTTGGAAATCACGTCTAATTTACTCGGTATATAGCATTATTCACCAAATACATTGAAATTAACCTTGAAACTTTTGATTATTATTGCATTACAGATAAGGCAGCCATCATATGTTTTGCTTTTTCGAATAACCCTTGAATATTCCTAAAAAACGAAAATATCCAAAGTAGTCAACGCTTTTAGACCATCCGCGTTTGTTTGGCCACGCCGCCTGGCATATGTCGGGCTCTTAAGATATTAATGGTAATAATTGGTAAAGGTTTTTTTCCTTGCTTCTTCTTCTTCTATTGAGCCGTAAAATGGCTCCTGTACTGCAAATCTTCGCATAATCCTTGCATAATGACTGAGTATTTATAAATAAGTAGCTGTTTTAATGCAACATTATAGCCTATGTTATCCGTTGATAATTGTGGCTTCCTATATAGGTGAAAGAATCAGAATCAGTTCGGTAGGTTGTGTGATTGTCCATTACAAACAAAATTAAATGATAATTAAACTAAGGGACGTGGGTCCCTTCTTTTATGTAAGGTAAGGACTAGCTGTTGCCCGCGACTTCGTGCGCGGTGATTTCTGTTATTGTGATTATTTCGTTTTTTTATTAGTATAGATGAATAATTTCCCCCTGTTTTCAAAACATTTTTTATTGATGCTTCGCTCCTATTGGTCGCAGCGTGATTTTTTTTTTTTTTATTCATAAATTTGAGTGCGTTTGACCTCCATCTTGCCTGATGGGAATCAACGATGAGGTCTAGGGTGGTACACGCAAACTCAAATAATGCCTATTCACTCTTGCCTTGAAAATCCCTAAATTGTACGAGTCGGGAAACAGCGACGCAGGAAGGGAATTCCATTCCTTCGCGGTTCGCAAAATGAAGGAGGAGGCGAATCTAGAGGTGCGATGAGCAGGAATATCGACCACATATGGATGGAATCCCTGTCCACGCCGTGTCGTCCGAAGATGGAATGGTGCAGGGGGAATTAGATTGTGCAGTTCCTGTGCGCACTCACCGAAATGCAGTCTGTAAAAGACACTCAAACTAGCTACTAAACGGCGGTGTTTAAGGCTCTGGAGTCGCTTTACCGTAAGCATCTCATCATCGACGAGTCTTCTGGTACGTCTGTCGATAGCTTCCAGGGCTTCGAGCTGGTAGCGGGCAGATCCATCCCACAGATGGGAACAATACTCCATACAGGAGCGGACTTGAGCTGTGTAAAGGCTCAATAGCTGGCCTGAAGAAAAATACTGTTGGACCTTGGAGAGGATGCCCAGTTTTTTTGAAGCAGTCTTAGCCCTGGATTCGATATAGCTACCGAAGTTAAGATTGGAGGATATGTCAATACCAAGAAGTTCGAGATGATTTGTGACGGGAACAGGAACATTTCGAAACGTAGGAGCCAAGTTGAATGGGCTCTTCTTTGCGGTGAAAAGACATGCCTGTGTCTTCGAGGCATTAAATCTTACAAGATTGGCATCGCCCCAATCGGAGACAGCCTGCAGAGTAAGATTGGTGCGGTCCACCATTGCCTCTCTAAGATCATCGATTTCTGATTTTTTTGCCCTTGCACTTGAAAAATATCTTTCCGCAACGGTGCTATCGTCTGCGTACCCAATAATTCCTGGTTTTAACAGATCGTTAATGTGTAGCAAAAAAAGCGTTGCGGAAAGAACAGATCCTTGAGGTACCCCAGCATTAATAGCCAATAGGTTCGATGAGCAGCCGTCAACAACTACTCGAATAGACCGTTCTCTCAGGAAATCTGAAATCCAAGCACAAAGACTGGCGGGGATACCGTAGGTTGGAAGTTTCGCCATAAGACCATCATGCCAAACCCTGTCATATGCCTTTGAAATGTCAAGTGAGACAGCAAGTGCTTCACCATGTTTTTCAAGGGCCTCACTCGAAAGATGCGTGGCATACACAAGAAGATCCCCAGTAGACCGGCACTGGCGGAATCCGTATTGCCGGTCGCTGAGAAGATCATTATCTTCAAGGTATGCCAGCAGGCGCTTGTTTATAGCACGCTCCATTACCTTGCAGAGAATGGAGGTGATCGCGATTGGGCGATAGTTTGCAGGGTCGGCCTTTCTTGGGTATGGGTTGAACATTGGCGAGTTTCCACGCTTTAGGTACATTCCCAGTCCGAAAAGAAAGACGATATAGGCGAGTCAGGACAGGTGACAATTCGGCTGCGCAATTACGTAAGACAATAGCAGGTATACCGTCGGGACCACTGGCTTTGTTTACGTCTAGGCTGCGTAAAATTTTGAGAACCTCCTTTTGGTGAATGCGGATTTCTGACATTTTACATCCGCAAGGTGTTAACTGGAGTGGTGTTTGGTTACCTGCATTCAGACGAGTTTTCAGCAAATAGAGAAGCAAGTAAATTTGCTTTTTCTACCGCCGTGTGTGCCAGTGTTCCGTCAGGTTTCTGCAGAGGAGGAAGTGAGGAGCGGCAAAAGTTAGCTTCAACGCACTTGGCTAGAGACCAAAATGCTTTGCTCCCCGAGGGGTGTAAAGCAAGTTTGGTTCCGACTCTGCCTATGTGGTCAAAGCGAGCCCTTTTTAGCGCTTTCTTGCAGGACTTGGCCGCAAAGTTAAAAGCTTTATTCTTTTTTTGCGTATCCGGAGCTTTGCAACTTCTAGCGTCGGACCACGCCTGATATGCTGACTGTTTAATGGCTTCAGCTTTTAAACAGTCAGCATTGAACCAGGGCTCAGCCTTGAAACCAGAGGGTTGATCCGAGAATGGAATATAGTATTCCATCGCCAGACCGATAACCTCGGCAACAGCACTTGCACAGCTCGACGGATCGTCAGATGAAAAACACACTTTTAGCCATGGGTAAGATGCTAGGAAATGCCGCATTTCATCCCAATCTGCTGACCCGTATCGCCACACCCGTCTAGTGCCTCTAGGGCTGGAGTCGGGTGGGGGACATAAAAAAAAACGGACTTCACCATACAGTGGTCATAACTCCCAAGGGGAGCTGAGACTGCTACTTGGTATCGGTCAGGTTCAGTGGTCAGCAGAAGGTCCAAGCAATTGGCTGTGTGGCTCTCAACGTCAGGTATCCGAGTCGCCTGGTCAACCAGCTGGGAAAAGTTAAAGGACAAGGCGAACTTGTACGCCTCTCTACCAGCATGGTCTGTCTTTTGGTATGGGAACAACCACTGCTCGTGGTGGGCATTAAAGTCCCCCAGAAAAACTGTTTGCGCGGCAGGGTACCTTTGTTGGGCCACATCAGCAGCCTCACTTAGGTACTGAAACAGCCTCGTCGTCTCCTGGTCACCGCTATGCGATCGGTAGACACCGACATAGACTATTTTTTCTGTGCCGGTGTCCACAAGCACCCAGATCGACGAGAAGGCGGGGTTCTCCAAGTTACGGAGACGCTTGCAGCAGATGTCATCGCGCACAAAGAAACAAACTCCTGCATTTGACCGAAAATTGTGCTCCAGGACGTATCCAGGGTAGTGAAGATAAGATGTATCAGCAGGAGTTTTAATTTGCGTCTCCGTAAGCAAGAGCAGATGCGGCCTTGCAGTTTCAAGATGGTGGTGGACTGGGACGAGATTGGAGTGCAGACCTCGAATGTTTGTGAGGTGCACTTTTAACGAGAGGCTGTGCATCCGCTGACGAATCCTCAATTTTCTATTTCTTTTACTCATTTTAGATTGGTCAAGAGGCAAGAGGGAAGAAAGGCGAAGAGTGGCAGTTACGCGAGGCACCAGCCAGTCTCCATCGGAAGTCATAGTGCTGCTGCGCGGTGAGAAAATCTAGCGCGGAGACCGCGGGGACGCCCGGACCCCCCCAAGGCCGCCTGTCGAGGCCTCTCGTCCGGATGCCAACCGGCCCGACAGGAGCAACCTTAGGATTACGCGCGCGATGGCGGAGCAGCCTTTCACAGCTGGCTAGTCTGCAATTGGGCTCCCAACTATCGGCGGGCGGCCAGCGGACAACCGTTGCTCCGGATCCCGCTGCCCTCCGAAACTAGACGCTGCGCGCAACAACACTATGAGTCCGAAAACGGTACGCCGACAGGCGCAACTGCGAAGACCCACTCTTCCAAACGGCTACTCAGGGCATGCAGGGTGGAACGCGCGAACGCTTGGCATCCTGGTTTTACCCTGAGGGTGGTAACCAGCCACGGCCTGAGCCTACCACCGGAAAGGTGTCACTCTTTAGCACCACCCAGGGTCACGTGCAGGGAATCGGGGGTAAAGCCTACGGACGCGAGTGACAATCGACCCCACGGCGTGATGTTATAGCCTAAAGCCTTTCTGAATAAATGTACTATCCAACACAAAAAGAATTTTCCAATTTTAACCAATAGTTCCTGAGATTAGCGCGTTCAAACAAACAAACAAACTCTTCAGCTTTTTAATATTAGTATAGATTACTTATATTAAAGAACTTCCTAATTTTAGATCAAATTTAATGGTAGATACACGATTCGCGCTCGAAAAGTGGCACCGGCAAAACAGCGCACTAATCGAGTTTCGGGGCTGTTTTGTCCAGTTTTAATAAACCGCGCTCACACGTCTTTTGGGCTAGCTCAATCTGTGTGATTTGTCTGTATATATTTATTTACATATTTACAACTGTAACACCAGGGTGTGACAGGTGTGTTGCCTTTCAAGGAGTTGAAGGAGGACATTGGGGAGGACATGGGGAAGAGGAAATGGGGGAGGGAAGGATGGCCTTCGGCTCTCTCACCTTGCTCCGTGTCTGTCACCCACAAAACAAAGCATAAAAACGATAAAACTCTTACTTAGACGTCGATATTCTGTAAGACTGTGATACTTCCTAGGACGCGTTGGCCCATTCATTCTAATAACTAAATTGAGTTTTACCGGTAGCGTGGCTCTACCAAAAATAAAAATGGTAACATTAAATGAATGTAAATTAATAATTGCTACCAACTCGTTCAAATGCTTAAAGCTAAATACCAATAAACTATTCTAATCAAGTTTCGGAGCTGTTTTGTCCAGTTTTAATAAACCGCGCTCACACGTCTCGCGATGACGAAGATACAGTGAAAAGATGCAAAAACATCAAAAGTAAAAACCAAAGATGGAGTTATACTTTCAGTAGGTACCGTCGTTTATAAGTATGCATGATGTTTTGACTCGGGGACATTATTAAGGCTTCATCTTGTATGAGACTGTGTATCTACCATTATATTTGATCAAAGTTTTTATAATATCCGAAGTAACAAAGGACGTCAATGACGTAACAGGCGTCATGCATCGCTTGTTCAGCGTTGACATTGGATGAGTCCTTGCATTAGAAAGTACAAGGTCTCTACATTCAGTATAAAGCCACCCACGCCACATTCTGTCAAAGATTAACATGTTAAAGAAAGTCCATACTCGTATCCCAACTACTCGTCTATACCAATACTAGTAGTTCGCTGCGAACGTGGACCTCGCGATTATTTAATTTTCCTGATAATTTCGTGAGCTAGCCACTATTATACTGATTTTGGTAAGCATGTTGTCATAGTGCTATTGTTTAGATGACTTTAAAAGCACTCTTTTTATTTTACTCACCACAACTTGTTTCAAATTAACATACAATGAACACGATGTCCTTACTTTCTTGTACTAATAGTTAACATTAATTTCTATCCAAACAAATATACTACCATACTATGTTACCCCTTTTTTATTACTATTGCACGAATAGTTGAAATAGTTTTTTCCTTCCAATCCCTAAATGTACGAGTAGAATTTCTTCTAATTAATATGTCAAAATCAAAACCGGGTTTCAATACAACATCTGTAGGGCGTTTAGCTCTCGATAGTGCAACGTGTAGCTGAAGAGCTGCGTTGCACTATCGAGCAAAATTTGAGTAGGTCCTCACAGAAAAATAAATATAATTTCACTAAGGTACAAATAAATGTAACAGTTTCGTCATATCTGAAAAACTATGGTTATTAACGGAATCATAACATTGGACATTTTATAAAAATAATTTTCGTACCAAATATTCCACAGGCGTTTTTGAGTGTTTGAAAATGTCAATAGGCCTGCGACTTACAATTCAGGGAATATAAAATGCCAGGTCATTTAATAGGTTAGTATCCGGGTGACTGAGCTTCGGTCGGCATGATAATGATGATTAAGGTTCTAAAAACGAGACATATGTGTTTTGCTTTCTAAACCTATGGTTTTGATGTGTACCCGTCAATGTTTAATTTTTTTAGCCCCGATAGACATATTACCCCCGTTTCTTGAGCTTTATACTTAAAAAACTTTTGGTTTTCATATGTATCAATTTTCTGGCTTGCTTTGTCCGGACAACCCCCCAGCTCCTTTTTTATTTGGCTTTTGTTTTTGTTTCTCTCGCAGAGTGCTGTACTCCCATACTCCTCTTTCTATGCTTTGGCTTTACCTTCCAAATATGGTTTTCTTACGTTTGGATTCTACATCTGTACTTGTCTTTCGCCCGCCGAACCCTATTTCTTTGTCTTTATTGTGTCTGTTCTGCGGAATTATTTGTTTCTTCTTACATTTGTCATTCATTTTTATTGTTTCGTACATAAAGGGTAAAAACGGGACCCTATTAATATCGCTCCGCTGTCCGTCTGTCTGTCTGTCTGTCCGTCCGTCTCTCACCAGGCTGTATCTCATGAACAGGAAATACTAAAAAATAGAATAAAATAAATATTTAAAGGGCTCCCATACAACAAACGTGATATTTTTGCTTGTTTTTGCACTATATTGATAACGGCAACAGGAAGACGATTGAAATATTCATAGAATATGTAGTTATATATATATCCTTTAAAAATAAATAATTTAATAAAAAATAATAATATTAAAGTGGGGCCTCCCATGCATCAGACATGATTTTTTTGCCGTTTTTATAGATAACGGTACGGAAACCTTCGTGCGCGAGTCCGACTTGCACTTGGCCGGTTTTTTTTACCAGCTTTTATTGTGAAAGGATTGAAACTGTAAAATGTTGTAAACGGGATGTTCATCAATAAATAGCTCGTCATCTTCAAATCAGATCAGTGATTTTTTTATAATTATCTTCCTCCAACATAATGTTAAGTACAATGCGGAATTGCAGTTAAATTGGTTGTAAAAACTGCTTTAATTTTTGGTTGCAGGCTTAAACCCGAACAAACATATACATACTTAAAATAAAAGAAAAATAAAAACTTATTAAAATATCCCTACGCATTTTTAGACTTCTGACTCCATCTGTTGGAGAAATTTGGAACTAACATGAATTTATTATGGACATTTTCATGGACTGGTATTTTTCTATTCTAAAGGAACGAAATGTTGTAAATTAAAAATAAGAAAGTCACTTGGAATTTAACTTGGAACAGACAGCGAAAGAAATATTTGCAATCATTGAAAAATCAAATTTTCTTGCGCGGCTCGAAGTCTAATCTTTTCGATCGGGTTACTACCGTACTGCGACTGCGCCAACCGTTCGATAAGTATAGAGGAGAAAGTATTGTTCTAGTTTATAATTGTTCATGTTTTGTTAGTAAATTTAAATTTAATACACAAAGCATCAGAGAGACGATTTTTTTTTTAAATCTATGCAAGGCATGGACAAAGCAGGCATCAACGAAATACCGCCACCTAGCGGCGGATGCGGTAACCTACAAAATTAAAATTTATTTCAGCGCCATCTTGTAACATATTTAGCCTAAACGTCATTTTCAATTTTCATTTCTCGTAATTCTTTAACATTTATTTAAATATCTCGTAAACTACTGAACCGATTTTGATGCCCAACAAACTTAAAAATTGTATTTATAAGACCTATATACATTCTAAATTTCATCTTAATTGTAGCATTGGTTCTAAAGTTATCGTGGAACAAACATACAAACATACATACATACATACAAAAAATGTCTTTTCGCCCCAACTTGAATTGAAGACCTCGCTCGCTTCGCTCGCTCGGTCAATTATAATACTAATATTATAATCTATACTAATATTATGGATGTGTATCTATATATGTATTTGTTGTAAAATATAGTATCGTTGAGTTAGTATCCCATAACACAAGTCTCGAACTTACTTTGGGGCTAGCTCAATCTGTGTGATTTGTCCGTATATATTTATTTATATTTATTTATTTATTTATTATAAAGCTGAAGAGTTTGTTTGTTTAAACGCGCTAATCTCAGGAACTACTGGTTCAAATTGGAAAATTCTTTTTGTGTTGGGTAGTCCATTTATTGAGTAAGGCTTTAGGCTATAAAACATCACGCTGCGACTAATAGGAGCGAAGCATCAAAATAATAAAAAATATAAAGCTGAAGAGTTTGTTTGAACGCGCTAGTATCGGGAACTAAAAATAATAAGACAAGTTATTATTTTTAGAATTATAACATCTTTTCCCATGTGACCCCACATGGGAAAAGACGTGATTGGCAGCCGTGGGACAAGGGTTGTAACCCCACAATCTTGGATTTAAAAGACCAACCCCCCCCCCCCTTCATAACTAAAAAATAAAATTGTGTCCTTTATCAAACGCACGCTAAGCCCAAAAAAATGGAACATTTCAATGGACTAATTGGCACAGAACAGATACAAGTGAAAACAGAAGGACGTAATAATAGGCTAGTTTCCAGGCTCAAAATAATAACATTACAATTAGTCCGTCAGTTAGATAATCAAAAAATATTGGACACGTATTTTTTCTTTTGTCAATTAAACAATAAATGGAAAAGATAAAGCGCGTCAAAGTTCATGAGTGGGGGCTTGTGACGTCAAAGTTTGCTAAAAAGTGTAGCAAACTATGACGTCACACAGAATTTCAAAGGGCTATATCTTTATCATTTTTCATTCAATTGACAAAAGAAAAAATTCGTATCCAATATTTTTTAATAACTAACTGACGGACTAATTATATTTTTTTTTGAAAACTAGCCTATTAACTAAGTAGGTAACAAAAAAGTAAATCTATACTAATATTATAAAGCTGAAGAGTTTGTTTGTTTGTTTGTTTGAACGCGCTAATCTCAGGATCTACTGGATCAAATTGAAAAATTCTTTTTGTGTTGGATAGTCCATTTATTGAGGAACGCTTTAGGCTATAAAACATCACGCTTCGACCAATAGGAGCGAAGCATCAATAAAAAATGTTTAGAAAAGGGGGGAAAAATATTCATCTGTACTAATAAAAAAATAATTAATCAAAATAACAGAAATTGCCGCGGACGAAGTCGCGGGCAACAGCTAGTTTAATATAAACCTTCTGCACTCCACATCTACATGATAAAGCTATGAGAGAGCAAATGCAAGTTAGATCGCGATGAAGGCCAAGGTCTGTGATATCCTTAGAAGGCCACGATATGTCCCCGCTTTCCACCCCCAGGGGGTAAATTGGTCCGCAATTAAAGGACTGGTAAAGCCAGCATGTTGCAGTGTAAATTTAAATCACGTTAAGTAAAAGAAAATATAATTAGGGAATGGGTGAAAATGTGGGGAGTCATGTCAATAGACGATGCGGCTAGCAATCCATCACTATTTTGATTCCATTTTCTACCTACACGCCTTTTCAACATGTTAAATGTGGCCAAGTCTTTTTGACCTGGGCTCTGTCTACCCCGCAAGGGAAAAAGATGTGATACTATGTATCTTAGAAAATATAAAATGACATGAATATCTTCGTTTTTAAACCATCATCATCATTTCGAGTAGATGTCACGGTCAATCGACCATGCACACCCTGGTGTCAGAGTTCTTCGGAGCCGCCTCTCGGCCTCTGACGTGGTTCCTTTAACGACTACCAAGTGGCACCGGGACCACCGGCTTAACGTGCCTTCCGAAGCACGAAATCATCTTTATTATCAGACAATCAGGTCATTCAAGCCTGCTATGTCATAACCAAACTGGAAACAACTAAACAAAGTATGCTTCCGGTGGGATTCGAACCCAAGACCCCCGGGTCAACAGGCAAACGCCTTAACCACTGCACCACGGAGGCTGTTGGACCACGGAGGCTGGTAACTTAGCGCTTTAAACACGAAACTGACTGTCTCGTTGCGACCACGATGGATGTAACTTATTGCAAATGTCAACGAAAATCAATATTAAAATGGTTTGTGCTTAGTCCCGTTTATATACATAGACATGAATATCCTTATGTATTTTTTTAATCTTAGAGTATCCTACTATAAATCGAAAGAGCTAGATGATTATGATGATATATTTCGTTGATTCTAATTAAACCTAACGCCCACCAACACGCGGTGGCCTAAACCTAAGGCTATAAGACCTAAAGGCCAAAGGCCTATGACCTACCGCGTATTAGTGGGCAGTAGGTTGAATTAGACCAAACATCTAGCTCTTCCAATTTACAATAGGGTCCCGTTTTTACCCTTTAGGTATGGAACCCTAAAAACACTTTCAATTTCTCAAGTTATTTTAACACCTCTTCAATGATTTAAACTCCACCTTTCTCAAATCCATCCGTCGAGTTTGCAAGCAGTACAATTGGGAAGCTAGACTGAGTTTTTTTCTCTTTTCAATCACAACCCTCTCCAAAACAAAATTTCTTTTTAAACCTCCATCTCATGTGCCCTCAGGTTTTTACTTCAAGTACAAATTAAAAATGCTTAGGGTCCTATTCTGAACTCACACCATAAATCATAGTTTTTTTTTTCGAATAAAAGTCAGTCAATAGAAGTAATAAATTTTACACAATAAATTGAATCTTTTTTAGGGTTCCGTAACTCAAATGGAAAAAAGGGAATCCTCATAGGATAACTTTGTTGTCTGTTTGTCAAGTATTTGATATATGAATTTCAGCCACCTTCACGCGTTCCTGAGAACCTTAGAAGAAAATGGTTCTCAGAAACGCGTAGAGGTATCAAGCTGAAATTCATATCAAATACTCAGGTCTACTGTCCTTTGGTCCAAATCAAACTTCTAAGCCAACGCAATAAAAATATACAGCCTTTTATGCAGCTCGACATTCGCAAGGGAACTCAGAATCTTGAAATTTGGTACGAAGCAACGTTTAATAGCACAGATAAAAGAAAACTTTCAAAAAGCATTAAGTTTTGGTTACATATAATAAAAATATTTTTAATAATTTTTATCTTTTTATAGATAATGATGAATTTTATAAACAGCGAAGTGCCTATCCATAGATTATAGTCTATGAACACAATCTAATTCATCAGAAAAGCGCATTTTGACTACGATCTTTATGGAATTTAAATGCTGTATAGAAGTAAAGATTACGCCATCTCGGCTCAGTGAATTTCATCACTAACAGAGACCCTATTATCTCGTTCGAAATATTATTTCATTTACTATGCAAAATGTAATTCTAGTGATCCGAGAATAGTCCCGCAGGTGTCCCCCGTGTAACCTACACCGTGCGTTAATGAACTCGCGATTTTTTCGATTTTCATACAAACAGAAAAACAAAGCATTTTCGGCGAAACTCCCGCTTCTTTATAGCGAGCGAATGTGTTGCCAGAAAAGAAAATTCAGGTGTAACATTATGATAATGTTTACGGTTTAAAATCGAGTTAACAGTAGAGTTACTGTGGTAGGTATATCTAAATTTGATTTTAGTCATGTAAGGTATGTTTTTGTGTTGATAAATAAGTTTGAATCTGCAGTTTGTATGGCTATGGAAATCCTTTGAGTCAAGTACCATCGGGAGCGGAAGTTATACCCCCTGTTTCATCGTAAGTGCTTGGCTCAAACTCAAACATCTTTATTGTGAAACACAGATAAAAGGTTGACAATAATATAGTATGTATCACTGTGCCCTGCCCGTATGGACGTACAATAGTTGCTATTATTATCTATCTCAATTATTAAGTTCTTATTAAGTTTAAGTTGGCTCGAATTGGATATAATTAAATATTATCATCATAGTTTTAGATAACAGTAGTCCACTATTGGACATACGCCAAGGATTTTATGTTCCATAGAAGAGTATGATACTCACCACGCTTTAGTTTCTTGTGCTTCCGACGCTGCTGCCTATTGGAATAATTTCAAGCTGGAGAAGGATAGGAATATGTTGGATTTAGGAACGGGAGGAAGGTATAAGATACTAATCACTCAGATGAATGGAGGAAAAACAAGAAGCAGCTCTGGAGGACGGGCGAACGTGCCCGTTAGGGAGGGTCGCTATTGTATGAGAAAATTTTTTTTTGCTCAAATCATTTTGTAATAGCAATAAAAACGTGATCCACCTACTTTAATGAAAAAATAACGAAAATAAGACTTTCTAAGTATACTCCTTCTACCCGCGCATTGACTTGGAAAAACTGAAATTTTCAAATTTTTTCTGAATAGTTTGGGCCACTATTTTTCATAATTTTAAAAGAAAGGCACTCGTATAACTTAAAGAAAAACACGGTTTAAGAATAACAAAATATAATTCAAAAGGAAAATTAAACATAATATTTAAAGAAAATTAACGGAAAATCTATCAATATACGCTAAAATCTTTCTTACTTTCAATATTAGGCATTTTCTTTCGAGAACGAATTTTGTTCTTTATCATAGCTTCTCTTGCTTTTTTATGGCAAAGCCGTAAAGACGCTTCTATCACTGTCTTTACAGCCCGCTCAACAACTTGAGTATAACAGATAGTTGCAGAAAAAGGACTTCATCATTACCACCTGATTCCACTAGGAAATGAAGAGTATCATCCGAAACATTGCTCAATATAGAAGGCTGGGAATAACTTTGCTGCCAGTCAATCAAATTGATGTATGATGATGCGTTTATACTAATCTTAGGCACTTTGAAGACCCGAATCTGACTTGAATTATATGCTACCCTTACCTTTACAATGCGTCGAGCGGCAAGTTCTCTCACGTGTTTCTGTTCGTCGGATAGCATAGACAAAAGTAGGTTCTCAGGGTGTAAAAAAAAGGCATTGGGCTTGATAACAGGATCAACGACCCTATTTAGTTCTTGTGGTAGATATCTAGAATAAAATACCAGTTTCCAGAACTGTCATGTCCCATATTTGCATGCCGGATGTACTTTAATTTCGAACCAAATGGCAAGAAACTTTTACTACAAAAGTAGCGAGTTGCTTTAGTTCGTTTAAAAGGTCTGTCTGTTGAAACATATAAGCGCAAGATCTTATTGGCCTTTGTTAGCCACCTGGGATGCGACATTTTTCCTGGGGAGCGATGGGACAAATCAGGGGAGCAAGTGTCACTCATTACGGCAGATGTAATATCATAAAGGTAACGTTGATCAGAGCTTAGGTCTTTAACTTTTGAAATATTTGGTAGCACACATTCTATCTTTTCAAATATGACAATAGAGTGTTTTTCACAGTCATCCATTAATTTTCCGATAGCTCCTGAATAAGTAGAAGGTCTTGTTGTGTTACCATCAAGTTGTGCAAATAAATGTCTTAAGGGCAGTTCGTTCATATCCAAAAGGCATATATTCCATTGAAGTGGTCGATGTTACCGTTTTTCTAACAGCCATAATGTCCCGTATTTACCAGTGTTTGTCACTGTTCCGTCACAACCTAGACCTAACCTAGCTTAAGTATCCTGTAAAGACTTTTTCTGCTGTTCGCTGATTGTTTGATAAATAGCCAACTTCAACCCTTTGGCGGTTCCGTGGCTTGGGACAGCATATCCGACATAAAGAGATCTCGGTTCTTTGATGATTGAGATGTGTTCTTCAACGTGTGTAATGATATTGTTTTCCCCCTTTAGCAACAATTTTGAGGTACTTATCTTTTCGTCCATCAAAATACAAGGCAGGAATAGTGCCAATTTGGTCTTGAACTAGGGTTTCTCGTCGTAATTTTTGTCTGGCCCGTCGTAATCTTGTCTTATCGATTACTTCGTTATCTATTTTAACATCTTGCAATACTGCAGAAGCGACAGCAGCAGCTGCTCTATCGGATATCCCGTATCGGTCACAAACAGTTGATAAATTCGACCGAACCTTGAAATAATTAGGCGTACTAAAACAATTACACGCGTGACCGCGATTTTGCATCACCTCTTCTCTTCACCCCCCGCACACCTCACCAGATTATTCTAAGATTTTGATTTTAGTATTGTTATTTGTGATGTGTGTCTTTTAACTAAGCATTAAACATCGTTTTATGACATTTAGTTTTATAGATAAACGTTCAAACATAGGAACCGATTTTTGCCTTTATATTAAAATTCAAATTTAATGCGCGGGTAATAAATGCCACATTAGAAAAAAAATAAAAATACTAGTTTTTTAGTCTCTAACCAGGTCACGTTTTCTGTACTATTACAAATCAAAATTCAGAAAAAAAAAATTTCGACCCACCCTAGTGCCCGTATTTTACATTAATTTGAACTGAATTTCACAAGATACATTTGTCTCTTAGGTAGGTATGACATATATTATATGACGTATTTTTTTTTTTTTTTTTTGAAAGGACTATGTAGCTAGCTCCAAGTGAGCTTTCGCTACTTCACCGGGCGTTTGAGGCGAGGGCAGAGTGCCCTCAACCTTTATAGGCAACATCACCAAAGGGCCCCCAGGAGGGACGGACCTCGGCTTTGGGCGTTGCCTGTGTGCGCAAGGCTTGGAGAGACAGCAAACTCTCATATTGCCTGATGGGCCGCGTATGCGTGCATGCAAGCCTGAAGGGCCAATCTGAGAATCAATGGCAAAAGCCTTTGGAGAGCAGCAACTCTCATCTTTTGCCTTATGGGCCGAAAGCTACGTTGCCAGAAGGGCCTATCCTGGGTGCAAGTCACCCGGGACCGCCGGGCGGTCACCAGTAATCGGAGCTAATCCTACTCTACGCACTCTGTTCCGGTGTCGAGTGCGACGGGGTCGGATAGTGGGATTCCTCCGGCTATTCGGAGCCGGAGAGGGGTCGGGGCGGGCTTGTGCGATGTCAATAGGATCATCGGGATCGTCAAGTACGTTCCTAGGACGTCTACGACGTAAGGTCGTATCGTGTAGGTTGGGGGAGTAGTTAGCGGCTTGCACCACTAACGGATTGGGATGGCGTGCAGCATTCTCAAAGAAACGCTTGGAGGCGTTTTTGAGAAAGCCGCGGATGGACGGGAGATCTAAGTCACGGTGTAAGTCTGTCATGCGCAAGTACCGGTGATTGCCAGTGGCACGTCGAACGAACCGATTCTGCAAACGTTGCAGCCGTAGGATGTGGGAGGGCGCGATATGGGAAAAGACTACGCCGGCGTAGGTCATGATATATATATATGACGTATTGATTGTTTCTACTTTATATCACATTAGTTAATATTTTACCTTCAACTAACTTGAATGTGATTCTCTAATCTTGGCGAACTACCCACGTAAAATCTATCCACGGGAGGGTCCTGGTTACTTCTGTTACAGGTTTTTCATGAAATCTAACTCAGGCACCAGTCCTTCACAAAGATAGGTTTTACAGGGAACTTTTCGAAGCAATATCTTCTAATGTCAGCATTATGAATTTACAAACATGTTCACTGTAAATACCTTTATAAAGGAAAATAAAGATTTATTTTATTTATTTATTTTTATTGATTTCCTACGCTGAACTCTGACCTCTATTCATAAAAAATACCGCTTATCCTAATATTTTAGTTAAAAATCTTTAAGTTTGATAAATGCTGTAGATAGAGATAAAGGTATCACTCTCTACAACGTTTGCCATTGAGAAAACGAGACAATACATATTTTATCCATAAAGATTTAATAGGAGTGCTTGGCGGGAATTTCGTCAGACTGCACGGCTTTTGTTTTAGATTGTTTTGCAAATTGTTTCTTGTGGACTTTATAATGTGAAATCGGTGTAATTTGGTGTTATTAATACCCATGTTTATGAACAAAGTGTGGAATAACTAAAATAAAGTGTCATGGTGCGGCTGTAATGAGATGTACTTAGCGGGCTGGTGTTTGCTTGCCTCGTTGCGTCGTTTATGATCAAGCCAGAGGGTTCGTGGGAATTGTCGCCAGGGCTCCATCAAAATCAGCGAAATAAATTACACCATCATTTCGTTGATACACAAGCAAGAATAACTTGAAAAATAACTAGACACTGGCTAAAATAAGCTTCTGAATGAAGTTTGAGGGCCAAATAGAAGAAAAGAAAAAAAAGGTTTAATAAGTGTTTGTTCGTTCTCATGAATATCTAAGGGAGTGAGACTGTGCCCAATCCGTGTGCATAGTTTCTACTTAAACCGAACGTCAGAACGAGTAACGGCACCTTTGTAAGTCGCTAAAAAAAAACAAGTTTATAAAACAAGGCGGGAACATCGGCACGCCTATGTCTCGAACCAAAGAGCTTATACTTTATAGAGTAAGCTTTTTTGGAATGTTAGCAGTCACCAAGGGACCATAACAAAGACCGGTCGGGTGCGGATACGGGAATTCGTCACCTGGCTTAACGGTCCGGGTTGAAAGGCGCGCCAGTGTCAAGCGCGCCTTTACCCAGGCGGGTAATTTGAAGGCCGACGGGCCAACCCGCTGGCCGCTTCGACCACTTCGCTGGAGAGGGGTTCTGAGAGCGTGCCGTACTGAGGCCGCCGAGAAAGCGGCCGCCGTGCCGGGCTGTGAAGCGAGAATAGCCCACGGCCCAGCTCGCACAACGGCTGAGAAGTGCACCGCGGAGTTTTTAGTGGCAACACCACTTAACCGCACCGGCTTCCTGTAGCTGGTGCAGTATCCGAAGGGATTTTCTTCGCGTTATTAAATAAAAAAATAGGGTCACCAAGGGAATGAAGAACATCAACCAACCTCCTTCACATCAGAGATTTTCCAAGTTACATCTTGAGTTGTTCGCGGATCTGGGATCCGCTGTAGACATCATTCGTGATGTAATGTGATTTAATAAGGATTTTACACCTGTGTGATTTCCGGCAGAGTAGAATAGGACGACTCCAAGTCTTCCCATGGATGTCGTTACAGGCAACTTAGGATATACAAGCTAAACAAAGCTCATAAACATCAATGAGACCTCTCCAACCCGTCTGGCCAGCGAGGAGACTGTAGGCCAAATCCTATGTCTGCTCTGGCCAAGTATGGCTCCGGTAGTACACAGAGGGTCATGCTCTTGCAGTAGAGAATAAAAAGACCTGATGATGATGATGACCTGGTCACCTGTCTGTCGCAAACCTTCGTAGCCGGCCTTTGAAGGAGTTGGGGGAAGGACAGGCCTCCGGCTCTCTCACTCACCAAACGAAGCATAGAAGCGGTAATCATCCTGAATATCGGATCCGATGAGAGGGACGCAGAAATACGTGCGATACGATTGGAGATATCTCGTATCGTGTCTAACGTATAGCGGCGTCCCTCCCATCGGATCCGATTCAGAATGCGATTCAGGATGGTAATACCCCCTTAAGTAAGTTCTCTATAAGGTTGTAAGCTCCCTGTCTAGCAACTAACGAGGCAACTTTAACAGGCAACAAAGAAAACTTGGAACGAAACTGTCACCCGCAGGTAGCGGGCGTCTGCTTTGGGAAGAAGAGGAACTTAGTTATCAAAACTATCTAACTACACATTTAGTTTAAAATTTACATATAGTATGTAGTGTAGTTGCCGCGTTACTTAGAAATTATTGAAAGGAATATTTGTTTTTAAATAAATAATGTAGCAGTTTTTTTATTTCTTTCGGTATTTTAGCTGTGGTAGAACCGCGCTGCCTCGTCCGGGAAGTCTCTCAGAAAATCGACGTTTGAGTAGAAGCTTTACCGCTTCTATACTTCGTTCGGTGAGTGAGAGAGCCCGAGGCCCATCTTTCACCTCCATTTCATTCCTTCCAAGTCAGTTTTTATATATGAAAGTCTACTACTTTTTATATTTGACTGCCTTCGTGGTCCAGTCCAGTGGTTAAGGCGTTTGCCTGTTGACCCGGGAGTCGTGGGTTCGATTCCCACAGGAAGCATAATTAGTATAGTTGTTTCCAGTTTGGTTAGGACTTTGCAGGCTTGAATCACTTGATTGTCTGATAATAAAGATGATTCCGTGCTCTGGAAGGCATGTTAAGCCGTTGGTCCCGGCTGCCATCTGGTAGTTGTTAAAGAAACCACGTCAGAGGCTGAGAGGCGGTTCCGAAGAACTCTGACACCAGGGTGTGCATGGTCGATTGGCCGTGTCACCTACACGAAATGATGATACCTATATGAAAGATTGTTTACGAATATTCAATCCAAAAAACTGGATCTCCACTTACAGTTTTACGAAAATAACTTAGATTGGTAAAAAATAAAATAAATTCAAAACGAATAGCATGCATCCGCCATATTAATCCGACCATAAAAAACAACAGCATCAATGATTTTTCAGCATTTTCCGTCCGCAATTATATCCGGATTGGTTCGTCTCGTGAGCACTAGCGTTTATTTTCACGAGGTTGTAAACTTTAACAGCTCGAAATTAGTGCGTTTACACTATACGATTCAATTGCAAACGAAACAATAAATAATAAATAAATATATACGGACAAATCACACAGATTGAGCTAGCCCCAAAGTAAGTTCGAGACAATAATATAAGAATAGAATTACGTCTACAGGCGGGCAGCCTGTAGACGTAATTCTATTGTTATTTCTTTTGTGTCTGGTTCAGTTTCAGCGAACAAGTTAAGAGTCGGTAACGCATCAGCACGTGCTCTGGTGTTGCAGATGTCTATGGGCGACGGTGACCACTTTCCATCAGGTGGCTCGTCTGCTCGTTTGCCGTCAAATATACATAAAAAAGTGGAGTAGCGGGCAGAAGCTAGTTTTAAAGATATTAGATCTTTATCTTATCTTGTCTTAGTAAATATTTATAGCGGCGTACTTTTGAACTGACTTCAAAAAAAGGAAAAGATTATTATTTCTTTTTGTTTTTTTAATGTTTTGTTATTTCAGAACTCCGTCATTTACGAACAGATTTGAAAAAATTGTTTTTTTACTCGTATGTATGCTTACGTACACGTATGTATGCTTACGTATGTATGCTTATGTACACATAAGTGTAAAAACAATTTTTTCAAATCTTAAAAGTAAAGATAATTAATATAAATTCTTTAAATGTAAAGATGACAATCAGTTCGGTAGTTTTATTGAAGTCGGTTTTTTTTTTGAAAGATTGTGTGACTGCACGATTTTTAAATATGTGTGTTATTTACAAATCTTTAAATTCTGGGCTATGTCTACCCCGCAAGGGTATAAAGACGTGATAGTTTGTATGTGCGTGTATTATTTTATAATTTATTTATAGATGTTATAAATCTAGCTTTTTTCTGAAATGAAGAATGATGGTACTTACCTTTAACATTTAATATTCACCGTAGCGGGTAGTTTCAGTTTCGTATATGTGTTAAGTCACTGTCTACCCCGTAAGGGATATAGCCGTGATAATGTGTAGAAGTGTAATACTGAATATATCGGAAAAATGTACCACAATTTTAAAGATGATAGCATGCATCTATGATATTAATCCGATGGACTCGAGGAGTTCTAGCTGACATTTTTAATAATAATAATCATTGTTCATTTATTTGCCATGTACAAACATTTGCAGCTCTATAAGCTGTGACTTTCACACTAAACTAAGCTTGTGTCGTGAAAGGCACAATCATAATAATATCGGATCGAATAAATAATATCGGAAATAATAAATTAACCAAGTACGACATAATTACTATTTAAAGTACACTAGACGCCGGAGGGCGGAATAAACGAAATAATAAATGAAACAATACAATTAAAGATATCTAAGTGTATATGTGTATCTGTATGAGAGTATGTGTGTCGAGAATGAGATTAACTAGGTGTCTTTGACCTTGATGACTCAGGCAAATAGTAAAAACTACAACAACCCATTTGAACTCACATACTGTCACTTGAAACTTATAACCAGAGATGGGATATTCCAGTGCATATTTACCTAAAGTTGATTTTTGGCTCACATATTATGGCAGCGGCTTCTTTAAATATTTTTTTATCATAATCTAGCTTTCGCCCGCGGCTCCGCCCGCGTCAATGTCGATTCCTTGGGAACAGAACACTTTTTTTCGGAATAAAATGTACCCTATGTCCTTCTCCGTACCGCAGATAACGTGTATGCAAAATTTCATGATGATCGGTTTAATAGTTACAACGTGAAAGCTTAACAAACAAACAAACTCACTTTCGCATTTATAGTATTAGTTAAGATAAAATCCCAGTATTTAGGTATATTTTGCCGTTTCATTCGCGCACTTACAAAGTACTTATATTCCCTGAGCTTTATTAGTCCCGATTACACATTATTAAAACCAAACAAGCGTATTTTAGTTTCGTCAAAAACCACTGATAGTAAAACCAGCGAAAACCAACCCCATTACTTTGGAGCAGGGCCATAAGTGTATGAAGTGAGATGTACTTACTCCTTACAATTAAATTAGTTAATCATAAAACAGGATTTTTTCAATAAAAAAGTGCTTTCCTTAATTGCCAACTTCTGAACTTTAGGTAAATATGCCCTAGAATATCCGATCTCTGCTTATAATACCCCTATTTTTAGTCGGTAAATAACAATCGTCAAGTGTAAACTGTCCTTCGCATCCAGTACGGTGCTTTGTCATGCCATTACACTATACCTGCTATTGCCATCATTATGTGATCGATAATACAATAATTACGACAGTTAACTTTTGTTTGTCGACGACGATTCAAATTTAAAGCTTCCACCCCACACTCGTGTATGCAACAACTGATAAAAAATAAATCATTAATGCAAAACATATCCTTATCCTTACTATCCTTACTAATATTATAAATGCGAAAGTGAGTTTGTTTGTTTGTTACGCTTTCACGCCGTATCTACTGAACCGATCATCATGAAATTTTGCATACAAGTTCTCTGGAGTGCGGAGAAGGACATAGGCTACCTTTTATCCCGGGAAAAGTACTATTCCCGAGGGATCGCCATTGACGCGGGCGGAGCCGCGGGCGAAAGCTAGTAATATTATAAATGCGAAAGTGACTTTGTTTGTTACGCTTTCACGCCGTAACTACTGAACTGATCATCATGAAATTTTGCATACAAGTTCACTGGAGTACGGAGAAGGACATAGACTCCTTTTTATCCTGGGAAAAAGTACCATGCCCGCGGCTCCGCCCGCTAGTGTTTAAAACAAGACGAATTTAACACGAAGATATTGTACTGTGTTGAATAGAAAATGTAAAAGAAAGGAGCCACAGAGGAGTTGGTATACTAAAAATATTGTGCTAACTCTATATTAAAGTTTAGGTGTGTATGTGTGTGTTATAAAACAAAAACAAGAAGAGTTTTTTTCACCTTATTTGCGCTGTGCAAGGTCTATCAAAAAATATAAAGCCTATGACACTCAAATATAAGAATTCTAATCCCACTACTCAAGGCATTTAGAATTTATCGAAGAATAAAGAAAATCAGATACAAGCAGATATGAACTCTAAACTCTGTGAGTAAAATAGATCGTACTTAATATTGGATTTTTTGCTCAAATGTCTCTCACTTGCGTCGCTTACATAGAAATGTTGCATTAGGAATAAACGCGATACATGTCATCATCATCATCATCAGGTCTTTTTAGTCTCCACTGCAGAAGCAAAACCCTCCCTGTACTACCGGAACCATACTTGGCCAGAGCAGACAGAGAATTTGGCCGACACTCTCCTCGCTGGCTTCTTATTGATGTTTATGAGCTTTGTGAGACAGCTCCCTGGCGCAGTGGTTAACACGCCAGCCTGCAACACGAAGTGCCCGGGTTCGATCCCCGGCCAGGTCAAGATGGAAAATGATCTTTTTCAGATTGGCCTGGGTCTTGGATGTTTATCTATATATGTATTTGTTATAAAATATAGAATCGTTGAGTTAGTACCCCATAACACAAGTCTCGAACTTACCTTGGGGCTAGCTCAATCTGTGTGATTTGTCCGTATAAATTTATTTATTATTATTTGTTTAACTTGAATTTCCTAAGTCGCTTCTTAGTCGACATCCACGGAAAGACTTGGAGTGGTCCTATTCTACTCTGCCGGAAACCACACGGCTAGCGATACGTATAAATAATCACACTAACGTCCAATAATCAGCCCGATGGGGTAGTCGCTTTATTCTGTGTTTGCTCTTGTTATAATGGCGCAGGACATGAGAGGCCGTTGTCTGTTCTATTTAAATTAATTTCGAGTCAATATTTGGTCAGGCGAGGTACGTAATTACTGGTATTTAATGAGCTTTTCTCACGTGAAGCAATTGGTGATTCCTGCGGGAATAGGACGTAGTTTTATGGTGCTCCCACACCGATGTTATGAAATAAGTCATTTATTTCAGTAATCTTGGTTGCAATATGATGCTAGGACTTCCCAGTGAGTAATCTAATGATACTCGTAATGGGAATGACCCGCTGATTCCTATAAAGTTTTACATTAAGACTACATTTGTGAATGAAGTATACATATCAATAGAAGAAAAAGGGAAGGAGGGAAAAAGACCGAGAGGCCGCAGTCCAAAGCGATGCATGGTCGGATCAGATCTCAGAGCTATTGGAAACACCGATCAGCGCCGCACTTCACCATGCAACGGATCGTTGCCGATGGAAAAAGTTGGTTGACAGAATCAGGAGTCACGATACTCAGTAATGAGTAACTGATTAAAAAGAGAAGAGACAAACATTTTCTTACAGTAAAACATTTACTAACAAATGTAAAATGTGTAACCGCCTCCGTGGTCCAGTGGTTAAGGCGTTTGCCTGTAGACCCCGGGGTCGTGGGTTCGATTCCCACGGGAAGCATACTTTGTTTAGTTGCTTCCAGCTTGGTTAGGACATTGCAGGCTTGAATCACCTGATTGTCTGATAATGAAGATGATTCCGTGCTTCGGAAGGCACGTTAAAACGTTGGTCCCGGCTTCCATCTGGTAGTCGTTAAAGGAACCACGTCAGAGGCCGAGAGGCGGTTCCGAAGAACTGACTCCAGGGTGTGCATGGTTGATTGACCGTGACACCTACACGAAATGATGATGATGACTAACAAATTTTAGCAATTGTTACATTTTGTTAGGAACTATCAGATGTTATAATGCTCCTACACTGATGGAAAATGTTTAGTAGCATTTTACGTACGCTAACCCCCTTCCCGCAGTCCTGACCCCGCACTCTTCGCATACCCTGCTGTCACCTGTATAAAATGTTTACAAATAACAAATCTTTTATTTTGTTACAATTTGTCACTACAATTTTGTTTTAAACTGTTTACTAACATTACCTTACATGAAAACAATTTATAAATTGTTTTAACATTGTGATCAAATGTTTGTTAACAAATATTTACTTACGTTGGTAAACATTTTCTAACAGCAGCGTTGGTAGCACCATTATGGTACGTCACATTTGCTAAATTCAGTTGCAGTAAGAGATACAAAAATTCAAAGTAAAAATAATAATCCTTATCCTTACTAATATTATAAATGCGAAAGCGAGTTTGTTTGTTTGTTTATTTGTTTGTTTGTTTGTTTGTTACGCTTTTACGCTGTAACAATTGAGCCGATCATCATGAAATTTTGCATACAAGTTCTCTGGAGTGCGGAGAAGGACATAGGCTACCTTTTATCCCGGGAAAAAGTACTATTCCTGAGTTCCTGAGGGATCGACATTGAGGCGGGCGGAGCCGCGGGCGAAAGTTAGTTTAACATAAAGAAAAAGCTCATAAGTGGAGCTTGTCGTGGTTTCACCTATGGCTACACATGGGTAGAGCTACCGTTTCATCCCAATTGATCGTTTTCACGGTTATAGCCTCAGAAATGCATCGGAGCTCGGGGTTCGCTATTATAAACACATATTACGAGTATAGGAACAAATCACATAGATTTACCTTTCAATCTGTAAAAAGTACTGTTCCAATACAGTTCAAAATTACCATATGTACTTTTGATCTCGAACTACACGGAATTGCATACGAAATATCAAAGGCTGCGGCTTTTCTTTTTTTAAATTTTCATAACTTTAATCTTTCAATAGCTTACACCAGCTTACATAAACCTCGTGAAATGTGAAACCAATAGCAAATAAATATATAGGGACAAATGACACAGATTGAGCCAGCCACACAGTAAGTTGTAAACTTTTATCGTGTGATACTAGCTCAACAATACTATTTATCAGATACATATACATAAACATCCAAGACCCAGGTTAATTTGAAAAATGCAGTTTTCTTTCTTGATCTGTCTGGAGAACAAACCCGGGACCCTGAATTTCAAAAGTACTTGCTACACGAAATTGTTGCCGAAATTTCAAAAATTTACTGCATTTCTTCTTTAAAATTTTCATAAGTGTAATCTTTCAATAGCTTACACCAGCTTACATAAACCTCGTGAAATGTGAAACCAATAGCTAACGCTATCTACTTCTGAGCCATTGACTCCGATTCTCCGATAAAACTAGTGTCTTTAAGACATTAAGCTTGTGTCGTGAAAGGCACAATCATAATAATATCGGATCGAATAAATAATATCGGAAATAATACATTAACCAAGTACGACATAATTACTATTTAAAGTACACTAGACGCCGGAGGGCGGAATAAACGAAATAATAAATGAAACAATACAATTAAAGATATGTAAGTGTATATGTGTATCTGTATGAGAGTATGTGTGTCGAGAATGAGATTAACTAGGTGTCTTTGACCTTGATGACTCAGGCAAATAGTAAAAACTACAACAACCCATTTGAACTCACATACTGTCACTTGAAACTTATAACCAGAGATGGGATATTCCAGTGCATATTTACCTAAAGTTGATTTTTGGCTCACATATTATGGCAGCGGCTTCTTTAAATATTTTTTTTATCATAATCTAGCTTTCGCCCGCGGCTCCGCCCGCGTAAATGTCGATTCCTTGGGAACAGAACACTTTTTTTCGGAATAAAATGTACCCTATGTCCTTCTCCGTACCGCAGATAACGTGTATGCAAAATTTCATGATGATCGGTTTAATAGTTACAACGTGAAAGCTTAACAAACAAACAAACTCACTTTCGCATTTATAGTATTAGTTAAGATAAAATCCCAGTATTTAGGTATATTTTGCCGTTTCATTCGCGCACTTACAAAGTACTTATATTCCCTGAGCTTTATTAGTCCCGATTACACATTATTAAAACCAAACAAGCGTATTTTAGTTTCGTCAAAAATCACTGATAGTAAAACCAGCGAAAACCAACCCCATTACTTTGGAGCAGGGCCATAAGTGTATGAAGTGAGATGTACTTACTCCTTACAATTAAATTAGTTAATCATAAAACAGGATTTTTTCAATAAAAAAGTGCTTTCCTTAATTGCCAACTTCTGAACTTTAGGTAAATATGCCCTAGAATATCCGATCTCTGCTTATAACACCCCTATTTTTAGTCGGTAAATAACAATCGTCAAGTGTAAACTGTCCTTCGCATCCAGTACGGTGCTTTGTCATGCCATTACACTATACCTGCTATTGCCATCATTATGTGATCGATAATACAATAATTACGACAGTTAACTTTTGTTTGTCGACGACGATTCAAATTTAAAGCTTCCACCCCACACTCGTGTATGCAACAACTGATAAAAAATAAATCATTAATGCAAAACATATCCTTATCCTTACTATCCTTACTAATATTATAAATGCGAAAGTGAGTTTGTTTGTTTGTTACGCTTTCACGCCGTATCTACTGAACCGATCATCATGAAATTTTGCATACAAGTTCTCTGGAGTGCGGAGAAGGACATAGGCTACCTTTTATCCCGGGAAAAGTACTATTCCCGAGGGATCGCCATTGACGCGGGCGGAGCCGCGGGCGAAAGCTAGTAATATTATAAATGCGAAAGTGACTTTGTTTGTTACGCTTTCACGCCGTAACTACTGAACTGATCATCATGAAATTTTGCATACAAGTTCACTGGAGTACGGAGAAGGACATAGACTCCTTTTTATCCTGGGAAAAAGTACCATGCCCGCGGCTCCGCCCGCTAGTGTTTAAAACAAGACGAATTTAACACGAAGATATTGTACTGTGTTGAATAGAAAATGTAAAAGAAAGGAGCCACAGAGGAGTTGGTATACTAAAAATATTGTGCTAACTCTATATTAAAGTTTAGGTGTGTATGTGTGTGTTATAAAACAAAAACAAGAAGAGTTTTTTTCACCTTATTTGCGCTGTGCAAGGTCTATCAAAAAATATAAAGCCTATGACACTCAAATATAAGAATTCTAATCCCACTACTCAAGGCATTTAGAATTTATCGAAGAATAAAGAAAATCAGATACAAGCAGATATGAACTCTAAACTCTGTGAGTAAAATAGATCGTACTTAATATTGGATTTTTTGCTCAAATGTCTCTCACTTGCGTCGCTTACATAGAAATGTTGCATTAGGAATAAACGCGATACATGTCATCATCATCATCATCAGGTCTTTTTAGTCTCCACTGCAGAAGCAAAACCCTCCCTGTACTACCGGAACCATACTTGGCCAGAGCAGACAGAGAATTTGGCCGACACTCTCCTCGCTGGCTTCTTATTGATGTTTATGAGCTTTGTGAGACAGCTCCCTGGCGCAGTGGTTAACACGCCAGCCTGCAACACGAAGTGCCCGGGTTCGATCCCCGGCCAGGTCAAGATGGAAAATGATCTTTTTCAGATTGGCCTGGGTCTTGGATGTTTATCTATATATGTATTTGTTATAAAATATAGAATCGTTGAGTTAGTACCCCATAACACAAGTCTCGAACTTACCTTGGGGCTAGCTCAATCTGTGTGATTTGTCCGTATAAATTTATTTATTATTATTTGTTTAACTTGAATTTCCTAAGTCGCTTCTTAGTCGACATCCACGGAAAGACTTGGAGTGGTCCTATTCTACTCTGCCGGAAACCACACGGCTAGCGATACGTATAAATAATCACACTAACGTCCAATAAATCAGCCCGATGGGGTAGTCGCTTTATTCTGTGTTTGCTCTTGTTATAATGGCGCAGGACATGAGAGGCCGTTGTCTGTTCTATTTAAATTAATTTCGAGTCAATATTTGGTCAGGCGAGGTACGTAATTACTGGTATTTAATGAGCTTTTCTCACGTGAAGCAATTGGTGATTCCTGCGGGAATAGGACGTAGTTTTATGGTGCTCCCACACCGATGTTATGAAATAAGTCATTTATTTCAGTAATCTTGGTTGCAATATGATGCTAGGACTTCCCAGTGAGTAATCTAATGATACTCGTAATGGGAATGACCCGCTGATTCCTATAAAGTTTTACATTAAGACTACATTTGTGAATGAAGTATACATATCAATAGAAGAAAAAGGGAAGGAGGGAAAAAGACCGAGAGGCCGCAGTCCAAAGCGATGCATGGTCGGATCAGATCTCAGAGCTATTGGAAACACCGATCAGCGCCGCACTTCACCATGCAACGGATCGTTGCCGATGGAAAAAGTTGGTTGACAGAATCAGGAGTCACGATACTCAGTAATGAGTAACTGATTAAAAAGAGAAGAGACAAACATTTTCTTACAGTAAAACATTTACTAACAAATGTAAAATGTGTAACCGCCTCCGTGGTCCAGTGGTTAAGGCGTTTGCCTGTAGACCCCGGGGTCGTGGGTTCGATTCCCACGGGAAGCATACTTTGTTTAGTTGCTTCCAGCTTGGTTAGGACATTGCAGGCTTGAATCACCTGATTGTCTGATAATGAAGATGATTCCGTGCTTCGGAAGGCACGTTAAAACGTTGGTCCCGGCTTCCATCTGGTAGTCGTTAAAGGAACCACGTCAGAGGCCGAGAGGCGGTTCCGAAGAACTGACTCCAGGGTGTGCATGGTTGATTGACCGTGACACCTACACGAAATGATGATGATGACTAACAAATTTTAGCAATTGTTACATTTTGTTAGGAACTATCAGATGTTATAATGCTCCTACACTGATGGAAAATGTTTAGTAGCATTTTACGTACGCTAACCCCCTTCCCGCAGTCCTGACCCCGCACTCTTCGCATACCCTGCTGTCACCTGTATAAAATGTTTACAAATAACAAATCTTTTATTTTGTTACAATTTGTCACTACAATTTTGTTTTAAACTGTTTACTAACATTACCTTACATGAAAACAATTTATAAATTGTTTTAACATTGTGATCAAATGTTTGTTAACAAATATTTACTTACGTTGGTAAACATTTTCTAACAGCAGCGTTGGTAGCACCATTATGGTACGTCACATTTGCTAAATTCAGTTGCAGTAAGAGATACAAAAATTCAAAGTAAAAATAATAATCCTTATCCTTACTAATATTATAAATGCGAAAGCGAGTTTGTTTGTTTGTTTATTTGTTTGTTTGTTTGTTTGTTACGCTTTTACGCTGTAACAATTGAGCCGATCATCATGAAATTTTGCATACAAGTTCTCTGGAGTGCGGAGAAGGACATAGGCTACCTTTTATCCCGGGAAAAAGTACTATTCCTGAGTTCCTGAGGGATCGACATTGAGGCGGGCGGAGCCGCGGGCGAAAGTTAGTTTAACATAAAGAAAAAGCTCATAAGTGGAGCTTGTCGTGGTTTCACCTATGGCTACACATGGGTAGAGCTACCGTTTCATCCCAATTGATCGTTTTCACGGTTATAGCCTCAGAAATGCATCGGAGCTCGGGGTTCGCTATTATAAACACATATTACGAGTATAGGAACAAATCACATAGATTTACCTTTCAATCTGTAAAAAGTACTGTTCCAATACAGTTCAAAATTACCATATGTACTTTTGATCTCGAACTACACGGAATTGCATACGAAATATCAAAGGCTGCGGCTTTTCTTTTTTTAAATTTTCATAACTTTAATCTTTCAATAGCTTACACCAGCTTACATAAACCTCGTGAAATGTGAAACCAATAGCAAATAAATATATAGGGACAAATGACACAGATTGAGCCAGCCACACAGTAAGTTGTAAACTTTTATCGTGTGATACTAGCTCAACAATACTATTTATCAGATACATATACATAAACATCCAAGACCCAGGTTAATTTGAAAAATGCAGTTTTCTTTCTTGATCTGTCTGGAGAACAAACCCGGGACCCTGAATTTCAAAAGTACTTGCTACACGAAATTGTTGCCGAAATTTCAAAAATTTACTGCATTTCTTCTTTAAAATTTTCATAAGTGTAATCTTTCAATAGCTTACACCAGCTTACATAAACCTCGTGAAATGTGAAACCAATAGCTAACGCTATCTACTTCTGAGCCATTGACTCCGATTCTCCGATAAAACTAGTGTCTTTAAGACATTATTTGGAATGGCTGTAGATGACAATGGCCGTCGTTACACTTGATAGTTGAGATTAGTTGCAGATTTGGGTCAACGTTTTTGGTTACAGCTATGTCTACACATGGGTAGAGCTACCGTTTCTTCTAAATTGATAGTTTTCACGGTTACAGCCTAAGCAGTGTATCGGAGCCCGGGGTCCGCTATAATAAATAAATATACAGAGTGAAATTTAATTCATTAGCATACGTTTAAGGAGTGACTCAGACCACGAATTTGAACAACTTTCATTATGGGACCAACATCGTAATCGTGAAAAAATTATCTGCTTTTTCATACAAAAGTGAAATATCTACTTGGCCAAAATCTATGAAACAGATGTTTGTTTTTTTGCAATGTCGGAGTTAGACCCATAGTGAATGTTGTTCAGATTCGTGGTCTGAATCACTCCTTAAACGTATGCTAATCCTTACTAATATTATAAATGCGAAAGTGAGTTTGTTTGTTTGTTTGTTACGCTTTCACGCCGTAATTACTGTACCGATCATCATGAAATTTTGCATTTAAGTTCTCTGGAGTACGGAGAAGGACATAGGCTACCTTTTATCCCGGGAAAAAGTACTATTCCCGAGGGATCGACATTGACGCGGGCGGAGCCGCGCGCGAGCTAGTGAATTATATTTCATAGTGACAAACAGCCTCCGTGGTCCAGTGGTTAAGGCGTTTGCCTGTTGACCCGGGGGTCGTGGGTTCGATTCCCACCGGAAGCATACTTTGTTTAGTAATTTCCAGTTTGGTTAGGACATTGCAGGCTTGAATCACCTGATTGTCTGATAATAAAGATGATTCCGTGCTTCGGAAGGCACGTCAAGCCGGTGGTCCCGGCTGCCATCTGGTAGTCGTTAAAGGAACCACGTCAGAGGCCGAGAGGCGGTTCCGAAGAACTCTGACACCAGGGTGTGCATGGTCGATTGACCGTGACACCTACTCGAAATGATGATGATGATGATAGTGACAAACCACACAGATTGAGTCAGCCCCACAGCACATGTAAGTTTTAAACTTGTGTCATTGGATAATAGTTCAACGATACTATATTTTGTAACATATTCATATACAGCATGTAAATATACCCTCGACGTTCCCTTAAAGGGCTGACTCAGTCCATCATTATGAACAACTTCTCCGATGGGACCAATGCTGGGAACTCAAATAAAATTCGCCATTCGCATACAAACTGGCCGGGCGTCAGAACTCTTTTGTATGGAAATGCCTAAACTTTTTTTGAGTTTTTACTGATCGTCTTGAAATTTTGCATATAAGTTCTCTGGAGTACAGAAAAGGATATAGCTACCTTTCTACTTAGAAAAGATGCATTATGACTCAAAAAGAAGGTGAAAGCTATTGTGTCCATAAAATTAAGTAATAACTAAGATTCGTAATACAGTTATCGCAAATTAAATACAGTAATGTCTGAACTGATGTTCAGTAAGCTGGAAAGCGATTGCCGGTTGAATTCAAATTCCCTATTAACATTAACAAGCGTCGCAAATATGTTGGGTGGGGGCGCTGTGATAGCGAATTGTATCCGTGGTCCAGTGTTTAAGGCGTTTGCCTGTTGACCCAGGGGTGGTGGGTTCGATTCCCACGGAAGGCATTCTTTGTTTAGTTGTTTCCAGTTTGGTTAGGACATTGCAGGCTTAAATCACCTGATTGTCAGATAATAAAGATGATTCCGTACTTCGGATGTCACGTTAAGCCGTTGGTCATGGCTGCTATCTGGTGGTCGTTAAAGGAACCACGTCAGAGGCCGAGAGGCGGTTCCGAAGAACTCTGACACCAGGGTGTGCATGGTCGAATGACCGTGTCAACCTACACCAAATGATGATGAGCGATTTGAGCGTGGTGGGCCGTTAGCCGTCGATATGAACAACTTTTCATATGGAATCAAAACGAGGAACTCAAAAAAAAAAATAAAAAAAAAAATTCTAAACAAAAATCTCCGGTCAATTTGTATGGGAACGACAAAAAAATTTTGAGTTCCCAGCAGAAACGTTTTTCATATCGAAGGGCTGAATCATCTTTTCAAGGATCGGACAGGTTTTAAAATAAAAAAGAAACAAATAAAAGCAACATTTTAGGAGATCTCCATTTTGTTTTTCCCAAAGAGATTAATATACTAAGTTATATTAGAGAGGCTATTGGGAAGATTTATAAGCAATGAAATTACGCCATGATTATTCGTTGTGTCGTTGTCATGAAATTGTAAATAAATATATTTATGAAATATACCTACTTAAATGCGAAAATTTGCGGACAATCTTCGGAGATTATTTTTATAATATCAGCCGTGTGGTTTCCGGCAGAGTGGAATAGGACCACTCCAAGTCTTCCTATGGATGTCGTAAGAGGCGACTTAGAAAATACAAGCTAAACTAAGCTCATAAACATCAGTGAGGTCTCTCCAACCCGTCTGGCCAGCGAGGAGAGTGTAGGCCAAATCCTGTGTCTGCTCTGGCCAAGTATAGCTCCGGTAGTACAGAGAGGGTCATGCTCCTGCAGTGGAGACTAAAAAGACCTGATGATGATGATGATTGCTTTGTATAAATTCAATATTATTTTACAGAGCGAATATGAAATCATACGCACCACCCATGGAAATCTGCTACATCAAATTTGTTAACAAAGCACTGCCAGTGTTTAAATTTGAAATTTACCCGAATTTTGAAGGAATCCAGGGCTTTGGGGGAAAATAGTAAAAGGAAGCTCGTGCCACAACTTACACATTCGAGGAAAAAAAGATCTAAAGAAACGTGTTGTTGAGGATCGCCAGCCGGCGTATTTGCTAACTCAGTGTACAACGTGTTGATAGTCACTTCAATATACATTACGTTTTATACATCTTAAATGAAAATAGTCAATCAATTCGAAAGCCGCAATGTATTTTAAAGTGACTATAAAAACGTTGTCCACTAAGTTATCAAATAGGCTGGCTGGTCTCGAAGTGATGAGTAAGAAGCGTGAGTGAGTTTATGGCGCGTGGTGCGATAGTGAAATTGCCCTGCAGCTACCAAATCGAAAATAAGATCTAATATAATTGACTAATCATCATCATCATCATCATCATCAACCTATACTAGTCCACTGCTGGACATAGATCTCTCCCATGGTACGCCATTGAGCTCGGAAAATTAGTTACTTAGCAAATTGACTAATACGAAATACCTATTATACGAAAAATATATGTCGCAGAGCCTATTTGTTGTTTTTCGTGTGTGTAATTAACATTAACACTAGTGTCAGATTTATCAAGCTGCCCAAATGCAGACATGGCTTGGCGATTGCCATCAACGATGACAGCCGGGACCAACGGCTTTACATGTCTTTAGAATCTTGGAGCTCGAGATATGTTTATGCCACTTGCGGTCACCCATCCCAGTGGGGACAGCGATCGAGGTTGCTTAACATGCGTAAACGCTATTTATTCTCACGCCCACTAGGCCTCCTCACTTATACAGGGTGAAATTTAATTCATTAGCAAACGTTAAGGAGTGACTCAGACCACGAATCTGAACAACTTTAATTATGGGACCACCATTAAAATTGCAAAATAAAAACATATGTTTCAAAGATTTTGGCCAAGAAGATATTCCACTTTTATATGAAAGAGCAGATAATTTTTCCACGATGTCGAAGTTGGTCCCATTATGAAAGTTGTTCAGATTCGTGGTCTGAGTCACTCCTTAAACGTATGCTATTGAATTAAGTTTCCTGTATATAAGACTACAGAGCCTATAAGAAGTATAACATCTGAATTATTTTATCAAAATAAAGGAAATAATTAAAAGCCTTATGGAAGACGACAATAGATCCTGTATTTCTTCATTAAATAATGCTATTCTATTCAGAAAATAGATGCACACTTAACTTAGTTATCATAATATCAGTGTCCAGTAGCTCGGATCTTTGTGACGTTCCGGACTCTGCAGCGCTTGATTAATCCAGTTATAATAATAAAGCGGCTAGATTTGCAGAAATAGCTTCGTCAAGTCCGTTATAGAGAATTCTATTACCTAACTAATAATAGTATTAAAACTTACGTGAGATAAATCTATCTTTTTTATATACACGGTGAAATTTTGATCGTTCTGGACCCTTAAAGGGATTGACTAGCTCCGTGGCGCAGCGGTCAACACGCCAGCCTGCGACACGGAGTGACCGGGTTCGATCCCCGGCCAGGTCAAAATGGAAAATGATCTTTTTCAGATTAGCCTGGGTCTTGTATGTGTATCTATATATGTATTTGTTATAAAATATAGTATCGTTGAGTTAGTATCCCATAACACAAGTCTCGAACTTACTTTGGGGCTAGCTCAATCAGTGCGATTTGTCAATAAAAAAATAAAAAAAAGCTTCTGCCGGCACTCCCGAGGAGCAACCGGTTTTTTTAATCTAGCTTAATATGAACCTACATGTGTAGATCTTGAAAAATATGTATTTCTGATTGTTATAGCGGCAACAGAAACACATCATCTGTAAAAATTTCAACTGTCTAACTATCACGATTCATGAGGTACAGCCTGGTGACAGACGGACAGATATACAGACAGACGGACAGCGGAGCGATATTAATAGGGTCTCGTTTTTACCCTTTGGGTAAGTACCCTAAAAATGATTTATGAAATAAAAAAATGTGTTCAAAAGCGACTAACTTAGCGTTTCGGAACCGACCACTGTTACAAACTCGTAACCCTGAACCAATCATCACTGCCGCCCGGCCCTTACCTCCAATTTGGGTCTGCATATATCATAATTACCCAATACAACTGCAAAAATTAAATTTAATGAAATGGAACCCAGTGACGTCAAACGAAATTAAATGAGTGTAAAAGCAGCAACCGGCTGTGATTTTACGTCACTACAGTGCGTGCTTTTTACGACGTCAAGCGGTAGTTACTTGTGGAAGATACACACAGACGTATTATACATACATACAGGCAAGCATAGTATCACGTCTTTTTCTCTTGCGGGGTAGACAAAACCTAGGTACATACATACATACGTAGCAGGTATCACGTCTTTTTCCCTTGCGGGGTAGACAGAGCCTAGGTTTATGAGACCTTATGGCCACATTTAGCATGTTGGAGGGCGTATAGATGGAAAACAGAATTAAATAGTGAGGGTTGCTAACCGCATCGCCTATGGATATGATTCCGCAGATTTTAGCCCAATCCCTCGATCGGCTTTTACGATCTGCGCGGGAAAAGAAGCAGCTGGCACATTCTACATTTTTTATTTTTTCTCGCAGCAGCATGAAAACCTAGCTCTATAAATAAATTTATATATAGGGAGGACGTATCACACAAATTGAGCTAACCCCACAGTAAGCTATGAACTTGTATCGTATCGTAGGATACTATAACCACATACTAACTCAAAGATCCTATATTTTGTAATAGATACTTATATTATACTATAAGACAAATTACATCCTTCACTTATCGCCAAGACAAAAATCGCAGAATTGAAAATACTTAACGAAGTAGTCTCTAGTCTCTAGTCTAGACAATTATCTCTAGTCAATTATAGATTTCATCATCATCTCAGCTACAAGAAGTCCACAGTCTCTGCTGGACATAAGCCTTCAAGGATTTCCAATACGACCGGTTGGAAGCGGCCTGCGTCTCGTCTTCCTGCGACCTTAGTCAGGTCGTCCGACCACCTGGTCGGGGATGTCCAACGCTGTGCTTGCCAGTACGTGGTCGCCATTTGAAAACCTTTCTGCCCCATCGGCCATCGGTTCTACGCGCTATGTGCCCCGCTCACTGCCATAATCACAAATACTAAGAAGTACCAGTCATATGTATTATTTTTTTGGCGTAACTTCTGGTCAATTAAGGATTTCATCGTCATCTCAGCCATTTTGTGGCTGTCACTGGACATACTAGGTCTCCCCCAGCGTCTTCCTGCGACCTTAGTCAGGTCGTCCGACCACCAGGTCGGTGGATATCCGACGTTACCTTTCGGCCATCAGTTCTACGCGTTATTAAAGATTTACTTAAAGGTAATTCACCAACATGTCTCTAGATATTCACGTAAATATCTTAAATATATAATTTATAATTTTCAGTTCTTCAGTCAGTTTTTGGCTGCTGAAGAAAGGGAGTGGTATCTTCGATAATATTATGATGCTCCAAAACACTTCTGATTTCATTCAGGGCTGTTGTTAGGGCCGCGCCGCGATATAGTTGCTCCTAGGGTTACCAATTGAAAAAATCAAAAGTCCGGGAAATGGCCTGATTTACATTGAAAAATCCTGAGATTTTGTTGCAGTTTGAGATTTTTTTTCAAATGTGTATACTTAAAAATTTTAAAAAGTTATTCGATAAATACCTAAGTGCTATTTACACACTTATTAGCACTATTATGTTGATTACCAAAGGGGTAAACAGAGCCTACGGCCCAAAGGTCACGTTTAGCGAGTTGATGGGCCTGCAGGTACATCGCCTATTGTCATGATCCCTTATACTAAGATTATTGCCCAATCACTCGATCGGCTTCTACGGTCTACGCAGGAGAGAAGCCGCTGGTGCATTCAGTTTTGTTTATTTTCACCCAGACCAATATGGAAGAGATTTCATAAGTTTTGCAAAATCTGGCCGCCTGAGAGGAGTCCAAAAATCCTGAAATCTCAGGACAAATCCTAAGATATGGTAACCCTAGCTGCGCTGAAACTGTAGGTGTCGGGTGCGAAGTGAAAGACCCATTGTAACGACTAATTTAAAATATGCCCTTTTTTTAATAAGCACCAAAGAAAACAAAACAAGCCTTGTTAATACGAAAATCTGAGCAATTATTATTTCCTGCAGAAATCATAACAATAACGAAATAGGCGCCAGTATCGCCTTACTTAATCTATCTAACCAAATGTAATATTCGGGGCTTATTCAAAACAATCGCTAGACAGCGCAAACCATTATAACCCTTATTGCTTAACATCTAAGCTTCACATCAGCATCACTCTATTAACACGTACCGACCAACAGCAAAGACCTTCGAAAGATCATGTATTTTCAGTTGAGTCGTGTGGTATTATTGTTGTGGAGAGGGGGTTGGTATATCAAGGGAAAATGGACAGTCCACATCAAATAGACTCCAAAACAAAGCGCGGGTTTTAAGAAAATCCCACCAGGCCCCGTACCTTGCATTCGCTTTACCAAATTACTGGAATTTCATTCAGCTTGCGGACTCACAGCGAGTTGCCAAAGATATGGGAAGGAAGTTTACTACCATTTGGATATGGCATCTTTAATTAATTAGGTATGCTAACGAATCAACAAAGGTATTTCCTAATATTAAATTATCGACTGCAAAGATTTTGACCATAATCTATCATATAAAAAAACCGACTGCAAACAAACTTCTGAACTGATTTTAATGAAATTTAAAAGGGACCAAATAAAAAAAAAGGATTTTTCAGATCGGTCATAATGGAGTTATGTGATAACAAACATAAAAAAATATACAGTCGAACATAGAACCTTCTTTTTGAAAGTCGGTTGAAAACATACAAGTGAATTGATACTCTCCTCCTTTTTTGAAGTTGTCGATAAGAGACCAATGCAGTAATATTTTAATATCTCAAGTAATATTTAAAAAGGGCTCACTTTTTTATGTACTGAAACCATTATCATCATTTTCCTTAAGTATAACAGAGTATCTAACATCCAAAAAGTTATTTACCGCTTCTATGCTTCGTTTGGTGAGTGACAGAGCGAGAGGCCCGTCGTTCCCCCATTTCCTCCACCCATGTCCTTCGCCCAACTCACTGAAAGGCCGGCAACGGTCCTGTTACACCTTGGTGTTACAGTTGTCCATGGGCAGCGCCGATCGCTTACCATCAGGTGACTCGCTTGCTCGTTTGCCGTCGTCCTTTATCATAAAAAAGAAAAACTCTAGACAAAGCTAGTTTTGATACAACGATACAAACAGGGCAACCAAAACAAAAAATATATGTGTCTTACATATACAATATGTAAAGACAACCCTGTCCGATCCTTGAAGGGGTGATTCAGCCCGTTCATATGAACAACTTTTCTATGGGATCAAACCGTCACTATGATCACACTAGCCAAATGCCACATCCGAGTAGACAACGCTCAAGAATTTTGTGTCAGAATTTACCCAGTTTTATAAAACCAAAGCGGGCGAAATGAGCTTAGCGGAGTGCGGAGTGCGGCTACTTAGCGACCGCTGGGCGTATGTACCTATCTCTACTTGTGTTGAAACAACCCGACTTCGTGTGGTAAACTGCACAAAGATTATACCAAAATATCTCTTCCCATAAAATATCCCACTGCTGACAAACTGTGCTTTGGGAGGCCCGAGCCGAATCAACCTTCGTACCAAGTTCTTCATACTGGGGAAAAATCGTCCAAAATTGGCAAAATAACATTCGTCTGTTGGTCTCGGCTGTCATTATTGATGGCAGTCGTTAAGCCATAGATTAAAAAAAAAATTGCGTCTCTCTGCGTTAAGCTATATCGAATGTCTTTACCTGAGGTCTTTACACAGCTTAAAAACTCTGACACCAGTGTTGCCAACTATCACACACGAAAAACAAACAAAAAAATTTGGAGATGTTTTTATGGAAACGGCTACAGCTCAAAATAATATAAAAATAGTAGGTATGACTGGTACTTCTCAATATTTGTGATACTACAAATACACATAATTGATTAAGTACTTTACTATTGGCACGGTAAACCTAACTAAATGTTGCGTGCAAAGCATCTTAAAAATAAAAAGAAAATGGTGGAAGTTAAAAAGAAAAATTTACTTGTCTTTCCAACATTGTTGTTCATACCCTCAAGAGTATCACCATCCCTCAAAATAAACTTTCGACAAAGATAAAAAGGTTTCATAAGGAAATTAAATGATCGATTATACTTATTATACCTCTGTGGGTTCAGAAACTTAATATTTTTCCGAGATTAGAAAATGTAGGTTTGGATCTATATAGATAATTCGTAACGTTGAATAGTATTGTGCTATAGACACATACTAATCAGGTCTTTTTTCCTTGCGGGATAGACAAAGCCCAGGTTTATACGACCCTAGAGCGATGTTTAGCATGAGAGGTTAGATGGGAAACAGAATCAAAATATATCCCTATTTCACTCGTCGCTACCCGCATTGCCTGTAGACATGATTCCTAAGTCTTTCGCCCGTTCCCTCGAGGCTTTTCCGATCAGCGCGACAATGAAAGCAGATGGCATATTCGACGTATTTTCTTTTATCCCATACCAACATGGGAAACTGAAGTATGGTGATCTGAAAGTGGCTAAACATATTTTTGTGTTCAATTTTTAATTTTGCCTGATTAGTCTGAGGAATTCGTCAGTGCATCTAGGTTTATTGACCTTGAAATGCCGCGCTGGCCATTGCGACTTGGCGAGTCTACTCTGTTTTGAGGTGATTTAGACCCTCAAGGCTTGTAGGAGCCCTCCGCCCAAGTGAACAGGGAGTCAGGTTAGTTACCGCCGCCTGATGCTCGGCGTTGTTGCTCGTTTAGCACCAACCGAAGTGTGGGTAAACCGATTACTAGATGGACCGACGATCTGGTCAAAATTGCTGGAAAAAATTGGATGAGAAAAGTGCAAGACCGAAGAGAATAGCGTGCATTATTAGAGGCCTACACTCAGCATCAGCATTGGGTGACAATGGGCTGAAGAAGAAGAAGAAGTTTGAGAAAAAAAAACCACGGGTTGCACTCCGGGAGTGCCGGTAGAAGTAAAAATTCCGCGCGGTAGAAAAAGAGCCCCTATATTTCTTCCTCTCCTACGCCGCGCCGGCGGTCTCAGGTGAGTTTTACGACTTTTCGATTAGGTCACGTGTCCTGACGCGAGCTTTAATATTTTTACCCATCCCAAAAAGTGCCCAACATCGCTAAAGAAGTTTTTTTAAGCTATCGTAAAAATGATGTAGAAGCTGATCAAACTACATGTAAAAGCTAACGGACAGTCAACAAACGAACATGCATACATTCAATCAAAATCATAACCGTCCTTTTGGCTAAGCCGTAGTCGGGTAAAGTTACGCACACTTCTTACTCCTAAAGCTTTGATCAATTATAATGTTAGATTAAATACACGATTCGCGATCAAAAAGTGGCACCGGCAAAACAGTTCTACTTTCAGTACCTATGTACCGTTTTTGTCGTTGTATGCATAATTTTTTGACTCGGGCCGTTATTAGGGCTTTATTTTGTATGAGACTGTGTATCTACCATTATATTTGATCGAAGTCCTAAAGTAATAAAAATATCGTTAAACGTTTCTTAAACTATCTCTAATACAAGCCAGACACTAATGAAAACTATACTTTACCCGGAATACCTAGGCGTCGGCAATAGCTTATCGCGCGGAGCAGACGGACAATTAAGCAGATTGCATTTATATAGATTCCCTATAAATCAGGATCCATGCGCGCTGCGAATTCCCAGCGGATGTGGCCACGGAACGCGCGGGCTGTTGTGGGGTTTCATTTTCTAGTTTTCCAGTTTAAGTTAACAACTGGGAAAAAGTACCTCAAAAGACTCGTAAACTGTTAATATTTTGAAGACTTAAAAGAAATAAGTCTAGTTGACTTGATATTGTCAGTGCTTGTCCAATCTTTATCAGGCGAGGCCAAAGTATACTTCACTAGCCTAGATGAGGGCTTAATCAATGCCCGATAAAGAGCCTATCCACAACAGAACGAAATCAAGTTTTTACAGGACTCGAAAATAATTAACTCGCATCAAATACATTTGAGAAATAGTGAAAGCTCTTATTTTTAAGAACTAAAAGAAATTATCAAGGGAATGGGAGAAAATCTAAAGAATCATGACAATACACGATGTGGCTAGCACTTATCACTATTTTGATTCCGTTTTTCACCTTAACGCCCACCAACACGCTAAACGTGACCTTTCGGTCTTATGACCTAAAGCTCTGTCTACCCCGTAAGGGATAAAGATGTGATAATATGTATATATGTATGTGTGTAAAAGAAATTAAATGATGAACATTAACATTAACATATTAAGGTTTTTGAATGGCTTTGGTTTTGCAACATTTGGCTGTGTCTACCTCGTATGAAGATTAGGTATACTCGTATTGAGGCCATAAGACTAAAATCTTAAATCCTGTTTGCTCCGTGTGTTTCAAATATACCTATGAGCCTAGCCCGTCAGTACTTCCATTCGGCAGGTACGGTGTTACAGACTAACGTATAGAAATAATTACTCCCCTTAACTTCTTCTTCTTCTTTGTCGTTTCGCTCTTGTCAGAGCGGTCGTGGTCACTTTGAGGCGTCCACGTCGGTGGTAAAGGCGGACACAGCTTTTCGCACGATTTCCCGCCATCTCTCCCTGTTGGCAGACTGTCTGACGCAATCAGAAACACAATTTCCTACTGCAGATTTCACTTGGTCAGTCCAGCGCATAGGTGATCTGCCGCGCGGTCTAATTCCCTCCACCTTTCCCTGTATAACCAACCGCTCTATGGAGTCGTTACCCCGCCTAGAAACGTGTCCGAAGTACTGTAGTACGCGCGACTGTACTACGGTCGACAGACCCCTTAACTTACTCGGGGTTAAAACAGTTAAAAGTCTTGAATAAGCAATCGCCGTTTTCCTGGCCCCACACGGTACTTAGTGATATGTCTTTTCGTGATTTAGTCCGGTTACGTAATTAGCGTATTTCCTTTGCGACATTTTACGGTTTCTTGGATCCCACTTTCTTCCTTATAGTAATTATAGTATGATTGTTGTAAATCGTAGACTATTTTTTAGGGTTCCGTACACAAAGGGTAAAAACGGGATCCGATTAATTTCGCTCCGCTGTCCGTCTGTCTGTCTGTCTGTCCGTCTGTCACCAGGCTATATCTCATGAACCGTGATAGTTAAACAGTTGAAATTTTCACAGATGATGTATTTCTGTTGCCGCTATAACAACAAATACAAAAAAATAGAATAAAATAAATATTTAAGGGGGCTCCCATGCAACAAACGTGATTTTTGCTCGACATTGATAACGGCTGCAGGTAGTCGCATGAAATATTCACAGAATATTTAGTACCATATTCACTTTAAAAATTAAATAAAAATAAAATTGATATTGAAGGGGGGCTCCCATACAACAGAAATTATTTATTATTCCCGTTTTTATAGATAACGGTACGGAACCCTTCGGGCACGAGTCCGACTCGCACTTGGCCGGTTTTTTATATTTTATAGTTCTCAAAAATTGTGTTGACGTTTCTCCTTCTGGATCTCGTACAAGCAGACACAATATAAAACGAACGTATATACTGACAATCTTATATAAAAATATTAACTGCCTTCGTGGTCCAGTGGTTAAGGCGTTTGCCTGTATACCCGGGGGTCGTGGGTTTGATTTCCACGGGAAGCACACTTTGTATTATTGTTTCCAGTTTGGTTAGGACATTGCAGGCTTGAACCACGGAGGCACAAATGCAGAGTCTTTCCATAAAATGATAAAATTAATCCTACCAACAAAATTTTATATTTTATAGTTTGAAAGTCTTCAGTACCTCTAGCATGAACCACTATCGAAAAAGAATAGTTCACTATTCGATTACTACTCGTTAAATATTTCGGAGCTGTCACAAAAACGGCGCGAAATGTTCATGCTAGCGTTTTTTAGTTCAATTTACTACTCAGAGCTACATAGACTAGCTCCGTGGCGCAGCGGTCAACACGCCAGCCTGCGACACGGAGTGACCGGGTTCGATCCCCAGCCAGGTCAAGATGGAAAATGATCTTTTTCAGATTGGCCTGGGTCTTGGATGTGTATCTATATATGTATTTGTTATAAAATATAGTATCGTTGAGTTAGTATCCCATAACACAAGTCTCGAACTTATTTTAGCGCTAGCTCGATTTGTGTGATTTGTCCGTATATATTTATATTATATTTATATATTTACGCTCACCATAGCGCTGTTCAAGTTTTCATACAAATTTTCTCGAATTCGATTACTATTTTATTTCGATAATGATTCGTGCTAGAAGCAAAATAGACAAATTTAGTCACACAGTATGGAGTGACAAATAAGTGCTTGGGTTAATTCCTACCATAATAAACGGTTCGAAGAACTCCAATTAGAAACCTGTCGCTGTCGGCAGCTGTTTCAAGTTGTTGGAAAGTTATATAACTGGTACTCGTACTGAACGTTGTTTATAATAGAATATTTCTAGTCCTACATGGCAGTGAACGAAAAATTTATGAAAAACCTCGAACTATTAGTGTTATGTGGTAGACGGTGTACGCCGTGTGGTTTCCGGCAGAGTAGAATATGACCACTCCTAGTCTTCCTGTGGAGGTCGTAAGAGGCGACTTAGGAAATACAAGCTAAACAAAGCTCATAAACATCAATGAAACCTCTCCAACCCGTCTGGCCAGCGAGGAGAGTGTAGGCCAAATCCTCTGTCTGCTTTGGCCAAGTATGGCTCCGGTAGTACAGAAAGGGTCATGCTCCTGCAGTGGAGACTAAAAAGACCTGATGATGATGACGATGAATACTTGAACGGTCCCTAAAGAGCGTTGGATATATCGGATCCCGGGTTCCAAAACACTATGGATGCAACCGGAACTCATCATCATCATATCAGCCGCAAGAAGTCCACTGCTGGACATACGCCTCCCCCAAGGATATCCAATACGACCAGTTGGCTGCATCCAGCGTTTCCCTGCGACCTTGGTCAGGTCGTCCCATCACCTAGTCGGTGGGTGTTCGACGCTACGGTACATTGGCGCCATTCCAGAACCTATCTGTCCCAACGGCCATCGGTTCTACATGCTATATACCCCGCCCACTGCCACTTCAAAAGACCTAATCTTCTGAGCTATGTCGGTGACTTTTGTTTCTAAGGGATCTCCTCATGTCTGAGGCGGTCTCGTAGAGGAACACCGATCATAACCCTCTCCATAACTCTTTGGGTGACCTTGAGCTTTCTTATTAGGCCTACAATAAGGGACCACATTTCTGAGCCGTAAGTCATCAGTGGTAACATAAATAAAAAAAATATATACGGACAAATCACACAGATTGAGCTAGCCCCAAAGTAAGTTCGAGACTTGTGTTATGGGAAACTAACTCAACGATACTATATTTTATAACAAATACATAAATAGATACACATCCAAGACCCAGGCCAATCTGAAAAACATCATTTTCCATCTTGACCTGTATTTTGGGCAATAAGGTATGGCCGATGATTTTACGTAATAATGGTGGAAGAGAGATAAATGCTTCACATGCTGAACGCTTAGACCGATCGTGCCTATCTATCGCTTGTTCCTCCGTGGTCCAGTGGATAAGGCGTTTGCCTGTAGACCCGAAGGTAGTGGGTTCGATTCCCACGGGAAGCATACTTTGTTTAGTTGCTTCCAGTTTGGTTAGGACATAGCAGGATTGAATCATCTGATTGCCTGATAATTGATAAAATGATTCCGTGCTTCGGAAACCTGTCGCTGTGACCAACGGCTTAACGTGCCGTTAAGCCGTTGGTCCCGGCTGTCGTCTGGTAGTCATTAAAGGGACTATGTCAGAAGCCGAGAGGCGGTTCCGAAGAACTCTTATACCAGGATGTGCATGGTCGATTGTCATCTACACGAAATGATGGTCCCTTGTTCAGCGCTATCGTTTGTATGCGTAACGCGACACTTATTGAGCGTGTAGCCAGCGTTCATCAATTTATACGACGTATATATACATATTACGTATATATATATATATTATCACGCCAAAAAATAAAGATAAAGTGTAAACAAGCGTAGACATAGTACATAGGGTGACAAAGAAGTACTAGGGTGTACTCTTGCCATAATAAAGGGTTCGAAAGGCTCCAATTAGAACCCGATCGATGTCGGTGGCCTGTTTCAAGTTGTTGGAAAATTATACCCTTGATTTTGAACGTTGTTTACGAAGGTTTTATTTGTGGTAGAGCCACGCTACCGGCAAAATTCATTTTTTCTAGTAGCATGAATGGGCCGGCTCGTCCGGGGAAGTACCAGACTTTCACTAGAAAATCGTCGTTTGAGTAGAATAGCCGTGATAGCCATGCCAGAATAATGCCGGGTGGTTCGGCAGTCCAAGTCTTCCCGTGGATTTCGTAGAAGGCGAAAGACAAACTAAACAAAGCTTATAAATATCTGTGAGACCTCTCCAACCCGTCTGGCCATCGTGGAGAGTGTAGGCCAAGTCCTCTGAATGCTCTGGCCACGTATGGCTCTAGTAGCATATCTCGAGCTCCTCCGCCTTCGTAAGGCACGTTAAGCCGTTGGTACCGGCTGTCATCATTGATGGCAGTCATTAAGCTATGTATGTCAGATGCCATTAGGCAGCTTGAAAAATCTGACACTTACACACGCGAAAAACAAACAGATCCTTAAGACCTGGGCTCTGTCTTCCCCGCAAGGGAAAAGGACGTGATACTATGTATTTATCGTTTACTTATTGAACGAACTCGGGACCTTTCGATTCAAAGGCATTTGCGGTACCACTGAGCTATAGAGGACGCTGAGTTATACTCTTTATAACACCCCTCCATTGATCAAATAAATTAAAACTATAATTGATCAAAGCTCCCCACAAAATGATAATTAACGAAATCTCTCAAACTGAAATTCATTTGACCGCTAATTAGGCTACAAAGCGTGTCCAAAATATACATACATACATACACACAGTCGAGAAACATATAGCTTCTTTCGGCGAAGTCGAAGGCCACGTTGAGCATGTTAGTGGGCATTAGGTGGAAAACGGAATCAAAATAGTGATGGGTTGCTAGCCACAACGCTTATTAACATGATTCCTCAGATTGTACCCATGCCCTCGATCGGCTTTTACGATCTGCGCGGAAGAGAAGCAGCTGGTCCATTCTAGCTTTTTTTTCTTCCAGCCCAGCATGGAAGAAAATTTAATATAATAAAACTATAAAAAGATAAATTGTTAATATTCGCGCGAACTACTTATGTACATGATTCGCCGTCTTTGTTAAAATCCTCTCTCTCTCTTTCTCTTGCCGCAAACCTAAGTGAAATGCATTTAAGAAGCTTAAAATCTCTGATATGTGGTTTCCGCCAGAGTAGAATAGGACCACTCCTAGTCTTCTCATGAAATAAATAAATAATAATAAATAAGAGTAGTAAATAATAAGAGGAGAGTGTAGGCCAAATCCTCTGTCTGCTCTGGCCAAGTATGACTCCTGTAGTACAGAGAGGGTCATGCTCCTGCAGTGGAGACCAAAACGACCTGATGATGATGATGAATATCTCTGATACTAGTAATGGCTACTGATACAGATGAAAAAACTAAGAAAATGCCATCAAGTCCATTCGTTTTTGCGCAACGATAAAACAAACAAACAAATCGTTCTGTCATAGTCGGACTAAAGCGTCTGCCAAACACAATGCTGACGTATAGCTAATTGAAATGGTAATTACACGCTTTAACGAGCAATCACTGTTGGCGCAAAATAAAGTAGCTATAGAACGGTTACTGGCCAGGGGTGTCATCCTCAACTCATCATCATCATTTCGAGTAGGTGTCACGGTCAATCGACCATGCACACCCTGGTGTCAGAGTTCTTCGGAACCGCCTCTCGGCCTCTGACGTGGTTCCTTTAACGACTACCAGATGGCAGCCGGGACCACCGCCTTAACGTGCCTTCCGAAGCACGGATTCATCTTTATTATCAGACAATCAGGTGATTCAAGCCTGCAATGTCCTAACCAAACTGAAACCAACTAAACAAAGTATGCTTCCGGTGGGAATCGAACCCACGACCCCCGGGTCAACAGGCAAACGCCTTAACCACTGGACCACGGAGGCTGTCAATCCTCAACTGCATGTCCGGTGGTTGCAGGTATGGCATCGGGTACGCGCGACCGGCCTCCTGACCTGCTACTTGCTTTTTCCCCATTCATCCGAGTGAGTATCCCAATAACTTCATTCCTTTCCCAGATCCAACAAATTCCTTTTCTTTCCTACCTTAAAAATGCTTCCGATGGGCAGCAGCGTTGAAAGCACAAGGCACACATTATTTTTCGAGTTACTCTCAACCATCCCTTTCATTTGATACCCATATTGTAGAAGTGCATTAAAAACAACTTCTCCGCCATCTTGTATGGCCCACCATATTGGATTTAGAATGACGTCACATTATTTTTTGAGTTACTCTCAACCATTCCTTTCATTTGATACCTATATTGTAGAAGTGCATTAAAAATAACTACTCCGCCATCTTGTATGGTCCGCCATATTAGATTAAGAATGACGCCACATTATTTTTCGAGTTACTCTCAACAAGCCCTTTCATTTGATATCCATATTGTAGAAATGCATTAAAAATAACTATACCGCCATCTTGGATGGTCCGCCATATTGGATTTAAAACGATGTCACACAGCATATCGTGCATTGTCATCCAAACTAAACGTATATACACAAATTTCAGCTCAATCGGTTGAAGATTTACAGCCGAAGAGAATTACAGCATCACCAGATTGCACATTTTGTGAAGTGTCACATCTAGAAACGCTTTATTTTATAGTTTTAGTCTAATGCGGTTCGATCAATACAGTAATCCAATGTATTGAGTGCCAATATCAGCCACCTGATCTGATCAACGGGGTTGCATTATTATAGGGCATAGTTAGCTAAGTACAAGTCGAAAGCTTCGTCTTTCATTCGTAGAGATAAAGTTGAGACAGATCAGAAACACATCGGCCTGGCAAGCAACACGATAACGATTCGACATAGTCAAAGTAAAATTTTAAGTTCAACGGCAGCGGCAAGTTTTTGGTCGTGGTAGTACACTACCGGCTAAATACATGTTTGCTACGTCCGGGGAAGTACCACACTCTCACAGAAAGAAGCTTTACCACTTCTATGCTTTCTTCGATGAATGAGAGAGTCAGAGTCGAGCCGTAAAGATCGAAGGACCATAAAGTTGTCTAGGCCACTTTTAGTTGAGATAATTGAAAGATGGTATTGATAACTTTTATAGCCTAAGAGATTTCTTGGACCACTAATATTTGCATGCTATTTACTTTTAGCAAAACATGTCTGTTACTTGTTTTTGTTACATCTTATAATACCATGTTTCTGAGCAAATAAAAATATGACACGTATTATGATAATAATTGAGGTTATTGCGACTACGCGAAAATAATACAATTTTAGGGATGATATATGAGTACACGACGGCGGTGAAACGTGAACTTTTGATTTTTTTTGATTTTAGCTGAATTAAGAAATTACAATAATGTGAGGTACAAACCGAACATTTTTGTTGATTCCTACTCTAACCGCCCATTTCCTACCCCTAGTCCTTGAAAGGTCGGTAACTCCCCTGTCCCACCCGGTGTTGCAGTTTTCTTGTGCAGCGGCAAAAAAATGATTTGATCTATCGCATTGGTGTACACTGTTATGTTAAATTTAAACTATTTTTAAATATATAAAAAGGTGAAAGATGTTACATATCGTCTCAAAATTTTTATATCTGATCTATCTGTCTGATTTATTCGAATAGCTAAGGACAAAGCATTCCTAAGACGTATGGCCTGAACTGTCTACTACAGGACACAGGCCTCTCCCGAGTATTCTTCATTCCTTGGGAGGATTTTGCCATACTCACCAAGCTTGGCAGGAGGGTCGGCGAGCGTTTCATTGGCTTCTTGTACTTCCGACGCTGCTACACATTGGAAGCATTTTTCAGCTGGGCAAGGATATGAATTTGTTGAATTTGGGAAGAGAATGGTTTTGGGAGAAGTGGTGAGAGAATAGGAATTAAGGTATTGGGATACAACTCAACAACAATGGAAACAGTAAGTAGCAGTTGGGAAGGGCGCCAGTACCCTATGCCATACCTGCAACGACTGCCAAAGCGGTTGAGCATGACACCCCAGGCTTTAATGATGACTTGGCTTGAATTATAAAATAACTGAACTATTATCTAACTTGAGAACGTGATACAGTCATATCACCGGAATCATGTTTATACTGCATGTATGTAAGCTTCAATGCTGGTCTGGAAAAAATTTAAAAAACGTAGAATGTAACAGCTGCTTACGAATAAGTAATAAGTCGCTGCTTATCTTTCCGCGCAGATCGTAAAAGCCGATCGAGGGAATGGGTAAAAATCTGAGGAATCATGTTTGTAGGCGATGCGGCTAGCAACCTGTCACTATTTTGATTCCGATTTGCCACCTTCACGTCCGCCAACATGCTAATCGTAGCTTTTTGGTCTCTTATACCTAAACTCTGTCTACCCCGAACGAAAAGGGGAAAATGACGTGATAATATCTATGTATCTATGTAGGTATATAATACATATAATACCACATGTATATCAGTCGCCATATCGATTGTATGAAGACATTATCTACCGGACACAATTCGCCGGGAGGTATAATTGAAACGGCTCTAATTACACGCTGCCATGAACTGTAGTAATGACTTGATCAGTATAGCGTTGAAACTATGTATGTAGAAATGGTTTATCCCTTACGGGGTAGACAAAGCTGGCCACAGGACTAGGCCACGTTTTGCAAAGTAGCTTATAACTAGCTTTTAAATAGCCAGTAGACGTAATGCTTAAATTTATAACTTTTCAATAGTTAGGCATGTTAAGCCTATGCCTGCCTAGCCAATTTCATAAAATCTCAAGCAAAACATCATGCATACTTACAAACAACAACAAAAACGGTACATACTTGAAGTATGACACTCCATATATCTTTTTCACTTTTGACGCTTAGTTTTTGCATCTTTTCACTGACCTTCGTCATCGCGACTGAAAATGAATAATTTTTATTCAAAGTAGGATACATGTATCGCTTTTTGAACGTCATATGTTTCTGTTGTTTATTTTTCTTTCTTTTATGTTTGTAAAATCGAAAAACTACTAGCGTTTCGGAATGACCACTGCTGAGAAGAATACGCCGAAAGAAACTCAGTCCAGTCTTGGTCTCTATGTGCCTGAAAGGCTCGGCATAACAATATATTTTACAATAATTAAATTAAAGTACTTACATTAAAATATACATTTAAATTATTTCCAAGCATTTTTATCGAATAAATAATCTTTTATACAATAATAAGCCCTTTTAAGTAAATGATTTTTTACAGCTGTTTTAAACTGAATTAATGGCAGACCTAATATTTCTGCGGGAATTCTATTATAGAAGCGTACTCCAAGACCCAAAAAAGAATTTATAGTTTTCTGCAATCGCAATGCTGGTGTAAATAATTTATTTTTATTTCTAGTGTTTCTGCTATGTATATCACAGTTTTTTTTATATAAATGAATGTTATGGCGCACAAACATAATATTAGAAAAGATATACTGTGAAGGGAGTGTCAGAATATTAATATTTTTGAATAACTCTCTAAGAGATTCTCTGGCGCCTAATTTATATATTGATCTAATAGCGTGTTTCTGTAGAACAAATATGGTATTTACATCTGCAGCGTTTCCCCATAGTAATATTCCATACGACATAAGACTATGAAAGTAACTAAAATATACCAAACGCGCAGTATCAACATCAGTTAGTTGTCTTATCCTCCTAACCGCGTAAGCCGCAGAGCTAAGTTTACCTGCCAATTTTTCAATATGGGCCCCATTGAAGCCCAACATCAACAGTTATTCCAAGAAAAGTTGCTTTGTCTACCAATCCTACTGTTTCATTATTGACGACTATACTTGTTGAAACTTTTGCAACATTTGGTAAGCAAAATTTAATACATTTAGTTTTACTAGCGTTCAACAAAAGATTGTTCGCAGTAAACCAGTCCAACACTTGAGCTAATGTACTATTAACCTCGTCAGAAGAGTCAGTATTCCTATCTACTCGGAAGATGAGAGATGTATCATCGGCAAATAGTACAGCCTTGCATGTGTTAACATAGTACGGTAAATCATTAATGTATATAAGGAATAGAAGAGGCCCTAGGATAGAGCCCTGAGGTACACCCATCCTAACACATGATCCGGAAGATTGAACCCCATCTAAACTAACTTTTTGAATTCGGCTACTCAAGTACGATTTGATTAAGTCGAGAGATTTACCTTTGATTCCATAGTGTTTCAGCTTGGATATAAGGGTATTGTGATCTACGACGACTATCGCGAGACGTGTAAGTGCTAGCACGGTTTATTGAAACTGTGGCGGTTTAAAAAAACAGCTCCGAAACTCGATTAGGACGCTGTTTTGCCTGTGCCACTTTTCGAGCGCGAATCGTGTACGAGTATCTACCATTATATTTGATCGAAGACAAACTGCAAAGTTTTAGAAACGTTAGGTGTAAAAATAATGAAATAAACTCGATAAAACCGTATTGATTTATTTAAAATGTATAACAATCGCGAAAACATCAGAAACCATGAATTACTTCCACTTAATTTTGCAAGCAGTAACTTTTAATATCACACTAATTGAACGGTATTAAAATTAAGAAATAAGAGGCGGTAAAAATATTACATTTCGCCCGCCCTACTTAAAGTCTTACGGAAATTAATAAATGGTGTAACGGTGCTCAATTTGGCAATATTGGTCAATAACAAGTCTTACTCACTGTTCTCCTCTCCCAGCTGCTTCTCTTCCCACGCAGATTGTAAAACCCGATCAAGAGAATGGGTAAAATCTGAGAAATCATATTGATAGGTGATGCGGCTAGCAACCCATCACTATTTTGATTCCGTTTTCCACCTAAATGCCCACCAACATGCTAAACGTGGCCATCGGGTCTTATAGACCTAGGCTCTGTCTACCCCGCAAGGGAAAAAGACGTGAGACTATAATACGCCTTTATCCCTTACGAGGTATACAGAGCCTAAAGTCATAAGACCGAAAGGCCACGTTTAGCGGGCGTAAAGGTGGAAAACAGAATCAAAATAGTGATAGATTCCCAGCCGCATCGCCTATCGTCATGATTCTTTAGATTTTCGCCCATTCCCTTGTTGTGTTTATTGTATTGATTAAGAGCCCGCCATATGCCAGGCGGCGTGGCGATACAAACGCGGATGGTCTAAACGCGTTGGCTACTTTGGATATTTTCGTTTTTTAGGAATATTCAAGGGTTATTCAAAAAAGTAAAACATATGATGGCTGCCTTATCTGTAATGCAATAATAATCAAAAGTTTCAAGGTTAATTTTAATGTATTTGGTGAATAATGCTATATACCGAGTAAATTAGACGTGATTTGTAGGCAACTTTGCAATTTTTTTCTATCGAGAAAATTGAACGCAATTGTGTTTTTGAGTCATATAGTTACCAGAGTTAGTCCTGAACTTTGCTGCATTTTTATTTCAACTTGAGTATTTAATTATTATTGATATAACAGTCAATCATGCAAAGCAGTGTGAGGTAGTATGGCCCCTTAATAATTAAGTACTAACGTCTTTAGGATACATAATTATGATAATGCCTGCAACCCAATAATTCACTAGCACTAGGTATTTGCTAGGTATGTGCTATGTATTAGTCGCTAAGCCAGTAATCTTGTAACAAACATAGTGAGAAAAACAGAAGGTAAACTATTATGCGATATACTACTCCTTTTTCTTAAACACTTAAAAAAAAAAAATACATACATACATACCATCACGCCTGTTTCCCATGGGGGTAGGCAGAGACTAGGGACCTCCACTTGCTATGATCTTAACAAACATCTCTCGCTTCGTCTACATCCATCACTCTTTTCATGCATGCACGAAGAGAGTGATCAGGGTGCCCTGCGACACGATGCCCGGGTTCGATCCCCGGCCAGGTCAAGATGGAAAATTATCTTTTTCAGATTGGCCTGGGTCTTGGATGTTTATCTATATATGTATTTGTTATAAAAATATAGTATCGTTGAGTGGATACTAACTCATTGGATACAACTTAACACAAATCTCGAACTTACTTTGGGGCTAGCTCAATCTGTGTGATTTGTATATATTTATTTATTTAAAGGTATTTAAAGAAATATCAACTCAATGTAGTTAGCGATACGGTGTTATTTAGCTCGCGTCGGGAAGCGTACTTTGTTTAGTTGCTTCCAGTTTGTGTGAGTCCGTGTCCGAAGGCACGTTGAGCCGTCGGTCCCGGCTGCCATCTGGTAGTCCTTAAAGGAACCACGACAGAGACCGAGAGGTGGTTCTGAAGAACTCTCGATATCAGGGTATGCATGGTTGATTGACCGTGAGTGACACATGCATGAAAAAAAAAGGATTTTTGGCGGAACACTATTACGGAATTCTTATCTCATACAAAGATTTCCTATGTAATGCTAAGTCATACCAGTAATATGTTGTCTTTTGTTAAATCAAAGAGAAGAAGTTAACGTACTGACACTATTATTTGCTATATATCAGTGTATAGACAGCGCCTGTAATGTCGACAAGGCGGCCGGCTGTAATTAATTCCGTTAATACACACTAATTGCGTTTCAGTTAGCGATCGTGTTGCAATGTTTAGGCCAATATTGGTTCATAACTAGAATAAGTCTGAAGTTGCAGTAGTGTGCTGCTGTACGAAAGATACTTTGTAATTCATAAGTTGTTTCTCTTTTTGTAAAGTGCTATCCAAGACAAAGAAATGTTGTTTAATTTAAAAATTAGAAAGTGTCCTTCCAACATCATTGAATTTATAACACCTCATATGTTAGTTACCCTATTCTTTCTTACCCCCTCCATGTCTGTGGTGCCCGCGGAATGATAATCTAACGGTTTAGTAACATTCTTACATATAGTTTTTCCTATATTACATATTGCTCCTACAACTGACCTGAACCTGACCGCCAAAAATTACAGTGTGATCACCGCTGGCCATGGACAAATGCAAAACCAGGATGTGACAAGAGCGTTGCCGGCCTTTCAAGGAGGGAGGACACGGGAGAGAGGACGGGCCTCCGGCTCTCTCACTGACCGAACGAAGCATAGAAGCGGTAAAACTTCTACTCAAACCTTCTGGAGAGTGTGGTACTTCCCCGGGCGAGCTGACCCAGTCATGCTACTAGCAAAAAAGAGTTTTGCCAGTAGCATGGTTCTACCACAACTAAAATTATAACTCTTCCAGGTTTTGGCCTACACATTTATCACATCATCTACTAAATAAGGTTATATATTTTTAGGTATTTTAAAACAGAATTTCTCAACGCTTCACAAATATGTAGAAGAATTTGACATGAAGCCTTCGACATTCTCATTACTGGGATCAAAAGCCGTTGCATTTTTACTTGTTTTACCGTCTGCGAGGCAACGCCTGTTCTAGTGTATGGAAAACATTTTTATCGTGTAATTTCCGAAATCACACGAGGTTTGTTTAAAAATGTCATATAATAGAGTAAGTTTAATTATACAAATATTTTTTTCATAAACTAACTTCCACCAGCATCTCCGCTTGCATAAATTTCGATCCCAAAGAAATAGATTTTCTGTTTTGATATTAAATATCCCCAATGTTATTTTATATATACTAGACACCGTGTTTGGAAGTTATTACGTGAAAACGTAACAAACAAACAAATTAACAAACTCACTTTTGCATTTTAAATCACTTTTGCATAAATACTAATATGGGGCAGTAAATTATAGATACATATAAACCTTCCCCTTGAATCACTGTATCTATTGCTAAAAACTGCATTAAAATCCGTTGAGTAGTTTAAGAGATCTAAGCGAACAGACGGAAGCTGCTTCAAATTATACTATATAACGATTATTAAAAAGGATTTCCAAATTCGAGTTAAATAGCTTTTGTACAATATTTAAGTTAGTTTTGAGTGACGCTTTCGCTCTTTACACACGATGAGACTGATAAAAGCTTCATCATAATCATCATAACTAACAGAACTTTAACTAAAATAGAATAAATGGATATCTCTTAGAGAGGCATGTAACATCCTCGTCTTCATCGTCACTTACCACCAGGTGTGATGGTAGACAAATACATACATATTATCACGTCTTTATCCCTTACGGGGTAGACAGAGCCTAAAGACATAAGACCGAAAGGCCACGTTTAGCGTGCTGGTGGGCGTAAAGGTAGAAAACAGAGTAAAGTTGAAAGACAAATGCCGACCTAAAAATTTAGTAAAAAAAAAAGTAGTAACTTCTGAGTATTGACGACGGTGTTAAGCTTTACAAAAAGCTCCTAAATATCAGAGAGAGGATATGACAGGTTTTAAAACAGAATTTCCTTTATACTACCAAATATAAATTTAAAAACCGAAGCTGTCGACGTACTTATTACGGAGATCAAAAGCTTTTTTTACTTATTTTACCGTTTGCGAGTCAACGTGGCTTCTCTAGATACTCGTATACTGCGAGCTTTTTATCATATAATTTCCGAAGTCGATTAGAATGACTTTTGTACACTGTTTGAGTATGTGTTGTATGAGCCGTTATTGGCATATTTAAGAGCTTACCTTTCCTGAAGCAGAACACTGAGGTGGTGTCTCATCCACTGTCAATGCCCAGAAGTGGGATGTAGATAGCTGTTGGTGATGATGATGAGGATTCTGTCGGTGTTTTTGTGGAAAAACACTCATACAACATAGTTAAAAGATTCAGGTGTTACTTTGCGGAAGTCAAAGCTACATTTAGATTGAGACAATTTACTTTGCGTGCTTCTGCCACCAGTTTGTTTGTTTGTAATTTCTTTATTGTAACCTTAACACTAAATAAAACAAATAAACCATTTATATGTAGAAAAGATAATTTGCACAATAACAGTTAGTTCATGCAAACTATTGCTGGCCAGCGCCCACCCTCTACTGTTAGTCCCTTCATGCCCGCCACCAAGAGTTGATGCTTGTTTGGCTAGCTCCGTGGCGCAGCGGTCAACACGCCAGTGACGCCAGCCTGCGACACGTGAGTGCCCGGGTTCGATCCCCGGTCAGGTTAAGATGGAAAATGATTTTTTTCAGATTGGCCTGATTCTTGGATGTGTATCTATAATATGTATTTGTTATAAAATATAGTATCATTGAGTTAGTATCCCATAACACAAGTCTCGAACTTACTTAGGGGCTAGCTCAATCTGTGTGATTTGTCCGTATATATTTATTTATGATTATTATATTATGTTTTACCGTCTGCGAGGCAACGTCGCTGTCGGCCTTTTATACCTAGTCTTAGTCGGTTTAGTGAAAACTAAAGATGATGATAAAGGAAATAAGGCTTTGCTTTGAACGGTCAGACGTAGAAAGTAGAATCAATGGGTATCTCTTGGATAGGCATGTAACATCCTCGTCTTCATCGTCACTTACCATCAGGTGAGATGGAAGACAAATGCCCAATCCAACATTTAGTAAAAGAAACGTATCATCTCAACTGCCTGTCCGGTGGGTGCATGCAATGCAGGAATGGCATCGGAAACGCGCGCCCCGCCTCCCAAACTGCTACTTGCTTTTCATTGGTGAAATAATTCATCCGAGTGAGCATCATCCCGATACCTTCATTCCCTTTCCAGCTTCAACAAATTCCTACCCTTCCCCAACTTTAAAATACTTCAGCAACAACGTCGGAAGCACAAGAAGCCAAAGAAACTGCGCTTTCCAAACCCGCCTGCCAAGCGTGGTGAGTATGTCAATATCCTCCCATGGAATGAAGTATCTTTGGGAGAGGCCGTTGTCCAGTAGTGGACTTTTATCGGCTGATGTCTAGTTGCGCTTATTACGTTCGCCCGATAGAGAGTACATTACACACACATTGTCACACTATTATTTTGTAACGATGATGCAGTTGTAATTGTGGTAAACTAGTTCCGCGCGCACAGCCAGCACGGAGCGAATACACTTTTTGTTTATCTACCGACTGTTTGTACGCGTCCACTTATTAACTATAAGTAATTATTGTAAAGTTCTCATTATAAGTGAATTTTGTAGATTCTTTATGAGAATAAATTTCTTTAACCATATGTCAGAGAGATGCTCATCAATTTTTTTTATAAATCGAGGATCGGCACAACATTATTTTAAGTCGCACTGTAGCTCCTCAGAACAACTAACAGAAGTTGTTGTTCTGAGTGTAGCTCTTAAACTCTTTGGTACAGACCACGGAGTAAGAGTACGCACAGACAAACAAAGGTAGATAAAACAAGCTACCTAGAAACCTCATATACCTATTTCAAAATCTCTCATAAGATTACCAGCGAGCGCGGGCAATCTACCGACCTATCTACCTATATATTGCAGGTATTACCGTAATCCTTAGATACGTGGTTGTCGCTCCAACATGGCGATCGAAAAAAGAGTTGTAGCGATGATGCCGACGCGCTTAAAATATTACTCTTGTTGGGTGTGGTACAAGTCATAAGCGGACTTTGTAGTCTTATTAAATTAACCTACCAGTGCCCGCTCTCTACTACTCCGTTCGCGTACATTTTATGTCCTGTTTGTATGGGGGCTACATCTTATCATAACTGGAGAAAAAAATTAAGTAGCCTATCCTGTGTACTTAATGTTTATCTACCAAGTTTCATCAAATTCAGTAAATTCGTTTAAGAGTTATGGAGGAACATAAAATAATAATATAAATAAATATATAGGGCGACCCACTCTCTCCCAAACTTTTTACCAGCACACTCGAAGAAGTATTCTGGAGGATAAGGGCATTAGAGCTGGTGCTAAACGTCTCACCAACCTGCGCTTCGCAGATGATATCGTCCTTTTAGCCTCCACATCGACAGAATTGCAGCAAATTCTCCAAGATCTGAGCACGGCAAGTCTTGAGGTTGGACTTACAATGAACCGATCAAAGACAAAAGTCATGTCAAATAGCACCACAGATATAGGATCGAAGTAGACGGGCAAGAAATACACTATGTCGACGAATACATATACTTGGGCCAGTTAGTCTCCTTCAGCAATAAACGATATGAAAACGAAATAAATCGTCGCATAGCTAATGCATGGAGGAGCTACTGGTCCATGAAAGAATACATGAAGGGAGACCTGCCACTGTCACTGAAAAGCAGGCTCATCGACATGTGTATCTTGCCCGTCCTAACCTATGGAGCCCAAACATGGGCATTGCCGGAAGCCATTAAGCCCAGACTCAAGATTTGCCAGAGGGCGATGGAGCGAAGTGTCCTAGGAGTCACAAGGTTGGACAGAATCCGTAATACTACACTTCGCTCAAAGACATGTATAGTCGATGTGGGACGCAAAGCCGCAAGGTTAAAATGGGATTGGGCGGGTCATGTTTGTCGTATGCACCCGGATCGCTGGGCCCGTGTTGCCACGAAGTGGTATCCAGAAGGAGGGAGACGAAATAGAGGTAGACCGCGTACGCGATGGAGTGATGATATGCGGAAGTTTAATACAAAATGGTCAGAGATGGCTCAAGATAGGAATTACTGGAGGGAAATGGGGGAGACCTTTGCCCAGCAGTGGGACAATATAAGTTAATTAAAAAAAAAAACATATAGGGACATATCACACAAATTGAGCTAGCCCCACAATAAGTTATGAACTTGTGTCGTGGGATACTAACTTAACGATACTATATTTTATAATAGATACTTATATACACATACATAGAGAAAAAAATCTAAAAATCGACAATTTAATTTTAGTATCATGTTTAGAGCTTTATAAACACGATATCTCTAAAAACTAAGTAACTTATTCCATGACCAACCCTTACAGATTTATTATTAGTGTTGATGATAAATAAAATATGGTGAAAAAATCCACCATTTACCATTGCGTGAAATAAATAAATTATTATTATTACATGTATACATTTATTTTCTCGAATTTTTACATTCGGTAATACTGTGAAACTTACGGGTCTGTGACCAAGTAAGCCTCACTGCTTGTCTCTGTTTGAATGGGAGGAATACAAGATGATGTAGGAATTTACGCACTATCCGACATGTGTTTAGGACTGTCACTTTTTGCATGGTTATAAAAGTACCTTGCGGTAAATCTAAAGTTTTGATACTATGGTGTAAATATGTTGGTATGACTCCAGTACTTGAGAGTACTAGAGGTATTATAAAAAAAAAAATATTTAAAAAGAAAAAACGTAGAATGTGCCAGCTGCTTCTCTTCCCGCGCAGACCGTAGAATACTTTCGCGTTTATTATATTTGTAAGGAAGGATTAGTGACTTGTGACTTGCACCACAAAATAAGGGCTCCGTTCGCTCGTATGCTCCAGGGAAATCTTTTCGACGCCAACAAGGGCGAGTCCGGATTAACTTTCGTTTAATACGTCAATACGATGCCCTCATACATGCATTTTACATTAGCAACTATCGAAACCGCCTTGCGGTGAGCCGGCCCCTGGGACGGATACCTGCGCAATATTTTTCATCGAAATTGTCCTTATGTTTTACGAGTTTTGCCTGCTTCCTTCTTGTACCTACTGTGTACTATCTCGTGTCCACCGCACTACTGAGGTTTCTTCATTTACTTGGATGTGAGTTTAAGACACTTGGTTGGCTGTCTCGCTCGCACAGTCAAAAATTTTTAAAAAGTATTTTAAATACTCCATAAAAATTTAAAATGTTGAAATTGATTTTTGAACATATTAATTTTTAATTTTTAAATTTTTTAAAATATGTCTTATTTTTACAAGTGTTTCCTAACTATGCTAGGTAACTATATCTTAGATATATGAGACAATTTTTTTATTGTATAGACATGACTACATTGTACGAGTTAGCTCGTACAATGTAGTCATGTCTATACAATAAAAAATTTTATAGACATGATAGAGTGATGTTTGCCGGTTTGAGGCGCAACGTATTTTTTTTAAAATTTATTTGTCTTACGCATTTATTTGCATATGTTTGCAGAAGCAGTTGGTTGCCTTACTGTGCTGCGCAAGCGAATTGCGTTTCTTATGCGTCGTTTGCGCGGCACCAACACCATACTCAAGGTTTTATTTTCGTGCTTGTCCGGGAATCAAACCATCGGTCAGGAAAATAACTTAATAATAAAAAGTTCTTTATTTCAGACCATGATCCAAAACAAAATACATAACCTAATGTTAGTAAATTTCGAGGTAGGAAAACATTTAATTTATAAGTTGGACACCTCTATGCACGGTCAGATCCGCCCAGTGCCTTGCAGGGTATTAAGGATGCTGTTAGTCTCTAATTAACTCCACGGAGTCGCTGCTGCGCCGAGGCAGCCCGCTTACGGATTATGGCATAAACACGGAGCAGATATAGAGTCTATTCGTGCTTCGTTGAACATACCCGACTCACTCACTACATCGCTCGGCAGCCCCAGTAGCATCCTCAACGCATCATTATACTAGACGCGCAGAGCATTGTAAGCCCCCACAGGCTGCACGAGTAAAATGATTGACATTATGCTCTAAATAGCGTAAGTTTCACTTCTTTAGTGCACTGTACACTAAAATAATTACAACTAAGATAGGTTTATACGTTTTGTACCTGCTAACAAATTATGAACAAAAAATTAATCTGAAATAAAATATTTTTATTGTATTAATTACGTGACCAATGTCTAAAGGTCACGGTGTCATCCTATTTGACCGGTAGAAATGGCATCATAGTTCATAGTTCATTTATTCAATAACAATATACATTGTGTTTGAAATAAAATAAGTTTAACATATCGGGTATGCGCGATCCTCCCCTGGCTGATTACAATGTATTCACTAACACAACTGCCTCCGTGGTCCAGTGGTTAAAGCGTTTGCCTGTAGACCCCAGGGTCGTGGGTTCGATTCCCACGGAAAGCAAACTTTGTTTAGTTGTTTCCAGTTTGGTTAGGATATTGCAGGCTTGAAACACCTGATCATCTGATAATGTAGATGTTCCCATGTTTTGGAAGGCACGTTAAGCTGTTAGTCCCGGCTGTCGTCTGGTAGTCGTTAAAGAAACCACGTCAGAGGTCGAGAAGCGGATCCGAAGAACTCTGACACCAGGATGTGTATGGTCCATTGACCGTGACACCTACGCGAAATGATGATGATAACTAACATTTTTATTTTCTATGCCGAACTGGCTGACTATTTCATAGTACAGTCCACTTAATACAGTGCCATACTTAATATGATACGTCTAAAAATCTTGTGTATTATAATTCACTTTAAAATGTCACCATATGCAACAGTTAGTCCGCAGAAACTCAAGGAACGTAGTCCCTCAAAGGGCAGTTCTCACTGAAGCCCACTCGAGCTCAGCGGAGTCGTGTGTTGCCCTCTTAAGAGGTTTAGAGTGGATTTTACTTGATGCCTTCTTTAGGCGTTTGTAGGAACGTATAAGGTTTTTGCTGTTTTCGCGACTTGCTTGGATAAGTAAATACTTTTTGCCGCATATTTTCCTAATTCATTTATTCGTCCCTTACATGTTGCATAAAGTTGACAATAATATGTCAGTGCAGTATATACATGTACCCAGTCAGGGTGTTGCGACAGATTATAGATACCTATAAAATTAAATATTAAAATTGGCACAAAATAATTTTTGCGAAATTCAATAATAATTATACAAGTCAAAATTATTTAAATAAATTTACATAAGTCGAAATTAGTTTTGTAGTCAATATTTATACATAAAAAATAGAATTATGTCGTTAGTTAGTCAAAAGTATAAAATAATATAATAATCCTTCCTATATCAAGCATCTAAATAGGCTAGTTTCCTAAGAAAATAAAATTAGTCCATCAGTTAGATAACCAAAAAAGTCGTTTTAAGCGAGCCCTTTAATTTGATATCCATATTGTCGAAATGCATCAAAAATAGCTAGTCTGCCATCTTGGGTGTTCCGCCATGTTGGATTTAGGATGACGTCACACAACTTACCAAAAAATATTGGACATGTATTTTTTTCTTTTGTCTACTAAACAAAAATTTTCAAGACAGCCCGTTTAAATTCCGTGTGACGTCACAGTTTTCTACACTTTTTTGCAATATCTGACGTCACGAATCCTCACTCATGAACTTTGCCCCGCTTTATTTTTATATTTTTTTATTGAATATTTGTATTTTTTGTCAATTAAGGAAAAAAGGGAAAATACGTGTCCAATATTTTTTAAAGACTAATTTTAGTATTACTATTTCGATCCAGAAAACTAGCCAATTGCAAAAGCGCTAACATATCGTTCAAATCTTCCAAATGGCAGTTTGGTGACGGTGGTGGCGTGGTAAGCTACTTTTTAATTTCATTTATTAACTTTAAGGCAGTACAAATATACTAAATATCATCAACATCATGCATTCGACTGCTGCACAAGCCTATCCCGATTATTCTTTATTCTAACGGCAAACGGGTTGGTTAACGCAGTTTATTTGGCTTATATCGGTTTCCAGCCGTGTGGTTTCCGGCAGAGTAGAATAGGACCACTCCAAGTCTTCCCATGGATGTCGTAAGAGGCGACTTAGGAAATATAAGCTAAACAAAGCTCATAAACATCAATGAGACCTCTCCAACCCATCTGGCCAGCGAGGAGAGTGTAGGCCAAATCCTCTGTCTGCTCTGGCCAAGTATGGCTCCGGTAGTACAGAGAGGGTCATGCTCCTGCAGTGGAGACTAAAAAGACCTGATGATGATGATGATGATATCGGTTTCCATGCTTCTTCCCATCGAAAGTGATGAAATAGACTCGAGGTTCTTAGTCGTTTAAAATAAGACTAGACTTCCCTTACCCGACTTCACCTTAAAATAAAGACTGCACTAATTTATATGACTGACAAACAACATGCTAAACGTGGCTCTGGGCTCCGTCTACCCCGCAAGGGAAAAAGACGTGATATTATGTATGTATGTATGAAATATGACTAAGTCAGTTAATGTAAAAGACTAGTAGACTAAAACAACTTACTTATACGACTAAAAGGCTTAAACGACTGTAGTATTTTCTAAAAGGACTAGCGTTTCAGTAAAGATAATTAGATAATAAGTGATAATTCTAATCAGAAGGTTTTTGGGCTGAAATGAGAAAAAGGAAAGAACGAATCCCTTACAGCCTTAGGATTTCTTAGAAAAAGGTTCTGGACAGGAAGACAGACGGACAACCGTCTGTCTTTCTGTCAAGAACCTTTTGCTCAGGAATGCGTGGAAGTATCAAGCTAAAATTCATATCAAATACTCATGTCTACTGTCTCTTGAAACTATGCTTGAAACATCAAAGTTCTTGGCTAACGCAATCAAAAGATATAGCTGTATATGCCGCAAATTTTCGACTTTTTCGACTTTCGTAAGGGAGTTAAAACCTACAGTGAACTCAGAATCTTGAAATTCAGTACGAAGCAACGTCTTATAACACTAATAAAGGCTATGGAGAAGGACATAGGGTACACTTTGTCCCGGGAAAAAGTACTGCTCCCGAGGGATCAATATTGACGCGAGCGAAGCCGCGGGCGAAACGTTTTACAAAAGAGGTAAAAGAAAAAGTAAAGGTTAGTTCTCTCCCTATAGAGAAGTGAAAGAACTAGTAGAAGAAGTCGTGTGGTTTCCGGCAGAGTAGAATGGGACCACTAGTCTTCCCATGGATGTCGTAAGAGGCGACTTAGGAAATACAAGCTAAACAAAGCTCAAACATCAATGAGACATCTCCAACCCGTCTGGCCAGCGAGGAGAGTGTAGGCCAAACCCTCTGTCTGCTCTGGCCAAGTATGGTATATCCGGTAGTCAGGGAGGCGGTAACAGCCTCCGTGGTCCAGTGGTTAAGGCGTTTGCCTGTTGACCCGGGGGTCGTGGGTTCGATTCCCACCGGAAGCATACTTTGTTTAGTTGTTTTCAGTTTGGTTAGGACATTGCAGGCTTGAATCACCTGATTGTCTGATAATAAAGATGATTCCGTGCTTTGGAAGACACGTTAAGCCGGTGGTCCCGGCTGCCATCTGGTAGTCGTTAAAGGTACCACGTCAGAGGCCGAGAGGCGGTTCCGAAGAACTCTGACACCAGGGTATGCATGGTCGATTGACCGTGACACCTACTCAAAATGATGATGATGATGGGGGGGATCATGCTCCTGCAGTTAAGACTAATAAGACCTGATGATGATGGTGGTAACAGAAAAATCAAGAAATTAATATATACACTGAATGTACCCACGTAACCTCTTTACTTTTAATCAAACTAAAACAACAGCTCCGGGTAATGTACTAAGTTAATGACAACCGGGAACACGCCACCTTCACGCCACATATAGTATGACAAATGGCTTATGCATTCAAGTTAACTACTGGACTGCAACGCGTCATCCATCATTGTTGGAGTGCAAAACGAAACACGCTGTAGATACAACTTTGTCTGGTCGATTAATCACCCTGTATACATAAAGAGGACTGTGAATGATGCGACTTTTAAGCTAGTCCTTGTAATGCTGGGTTTTAGTAGTCCATCCCAAACTACCTTCTAGCTCCGATTAGTATTGGGTGTTCTGAAAGTCGATCAACTCTCAGATTGGCTTGCATGCACGTATCAGGCAATATGAGACTTTGCTGTCTCTCTAAGCCTTGTGCCCAAAGCCGAGGTCCGTCCCTCCTGGGGACCTTTGGTGATGTTGTCTAAAAGGTTGAGGGCATTCTGCCCTCGCCTCAAACGCCCGGTGAAGTAGCGAAAGCTTACTTGGAGCTAGCTACATAAGTAGTTCAAATTAAAAAAAAAATTATCAACGGACTGCGAACAACATTTGACAGGAGCTCTTGGCGAAAATTTTGGCGGACTGCAAGGTTCTGTTTTGGATTGTTTTGCAAATTGCTTCTAGTGGACTTATTCATGTTTATGGACTTAGGGCTTCTTCACACGTACCACAACCACACCACAACCACAACCACACCTCAACCACACATCGTGGTCGGGTGTATATTTTGTATTGAAAATGAATAGGACTATTCGCTAACTTAGCAGCTCAGAACTTTGCTAACTTAGCTATGCCTAACATAGCTTAGAAATTTGCTAACTTAGCTTAGAACCTAGCTTAAGAACATACTCCAATTGTGAAGAGAAAATAAATATTTATTTTATTATTTATTTATTCAAACGTACTACATTTTGCAGTCGTAATCGACTGCGTTCATGATACCGACTATTACCGACCGACAGCATTTTGTTGCAGCGACGTGGTGTGGTTGTGGTTCGTGTGAATTAAGCCTTAAGGTCCTAGAGCCCAGGTGGGGCAGAAGGATTCAACAATATTTCATCGATCATTGGCTTCGTGCTTAACATCCAGCCAGGTTAGCCCGATTGTCTCCATGTCTACTGCCACAGTGCACCGCCACGTCTTCTTTATGGACGGCCCACTTTCCTCTTTCCCTGGGGGGTCCAATCCCAGGCTTGCCTCGGGATGTCTGTGGACTCTATCTTGAGAGTATGTTCTCCATGTCCATTTGCAACACATGATCTGCTGATTAATCGGTATTTTCCAGCATGTCTCTCATCAGGCATTCGTTAGAGATCTTATCAGGTCAGAAAATGTAAATGTAGGTTGATGAAAACCTAAAATGGCTACAAGATCTCTTTACTACCTTCCATGTTTCACACATCACATACTTAAGCGTAAAGTGAAACCATCCGGAATTCAGGATCGCCGCATGAGAGGGACGCCGCTATACGTTAGAAACGAAACGATAATATCTCCAATCGCGTCGCACGTATAGCGGCGTCCCTGTCACGCATTCAGGATGGCCAACGGATGGCTCTGTCAGGACGCGCAGTCTCCGTTCAGGACACGTTCTGGACGGTGTAATCAGGAGCTCTGACGACTGAATTTCTTGTCCTTATCGGATGCTAAATTCCGGATCCTAGATTCAGGATGGTATAATAGTCGCTTTACTTATTTTCCTATGTCAGAGGGCCGCTACAGTGCTTCTCCATCTCGTTCTGTCTTGAGCAACGCGCTTTACTTCGGGCCAAGACAGCCCGATTGTCTTCACCTCCGCCGCTACCGATCGCCGCCAGGTCTGCTTTGGTCAACCACGCTTCCTCTTTCCTTGGCTCCCTCCTGAGCGTCTGGCCAATTCATATCCATTTACGACGCGCTATCTGGTGACCGTTCGGTGTCTCGCCGCAAAGCTGTTACAGACTTTCATTGGATATCTTTTCAGGCCAAAATCTGATGAAGGCAGCGGTTGATGCAGACTTGGATCTGCTGCGTGATGCCTTTGGTTACCTTCCATGTTTCACACATCACAGACTAGCCGCTGTAATTTGTTTATGAAGGCCACTAAAAATGCGATTAGTCCGCCTCACCGCGAGTGGTCGCCTCGCTCACGTGCACCCGAATTCGATTAAGGTCGTGATTTCAGCGCGTTTTTGCTGCAGATAGCTTCGCCGTCATTTTCTTTGAAATATGAAGATACTCTATTTTCAGACGCACTGAACCAATTTAAAATAAAGCGTACATCTCAAGAGTAACGAGGGTGTTTTTATACAAGAGTAGCTTTCGCCCGCGGCTCCGCCCGCGTTAATGTCTATCCCTCGGGAATAGTACTTTTTCCCCGGGATTAAAGGTAGCCTATGTCCTTCTCTGTACTCCAGAGAACTTGTATGCAAAATTTCATGATGATCGGTTCAGTAGTTACGGCGTGAAAGCGTAACAAACAAACAAACAAACAAACAAACAAACAAACAAACTCACTTTCGCATTTATAATATTAGTAAGGATTAGTAAAGATAAGGATAAGGATAAGGAAGTAAGGATATCATAATTCATCATTCATCATTACCGCCACAAAAACTCCACTACTGAACAAGGGTCTGTCCCAAGGATTCCTCGTTCCATGGGAGGATTTTACCATTCTCACCACGCTTGGCAAGCGGGTTGTCGAGCGCCATTTCTTTTTTGGCTTCTTTGCTTCGACGCTGCTACCCATCGCAATCATTTTTAAGCTGGGGAAGGATAGGAATTTGTTGGATTTGGGAAGGGAATGAAAGGTATTGGGAGACTACTCACACGGATGAATGAGGGAAAATCAAATAGCAGCTTGGGAGGCCGGGCGTGCGTACCCGATGCAATAACCGCAATCGCCAGACAGGCAGTTAAGGATGACATCCCTGACCGTACCGTACTATATATATATAATAATATGTTTATTTTCTCTTTAACAAAGATAAGCCTTAAAAGGATGGGTCCTAAGAACTATGGTTGTACAATTTGTGTTGCGACTTGTTCTCTTTGTTTGGAGACTACTGTACAAGAGACTGTACAAGATATACCAAGAGACTGTACTGTACAAGATATACCATCTCTTATTTATTTATTTAATCGTACGACAGGCTGTATCTCATAATTCATGATAGCTAAACAGTTGAAATTTTCACACATGATATATTTCTGTTGCCGCTATAACAGCAAATACTAAATGGATAAAATCAATATTTTAAAGGAGCTCCTATACAGCAATCGGTATTTTTTTGCGGTTTTTTTTCCTTTCCAAAAAATAAATTTTTTGCTGTTGGTATTTTCTTTAACTAGCCATAATGTCCCATTGCTGAACAAAAGCCTTCCCTCTTTGTTTCCACCAGTTCTTGGTAGAAATAAAGTAATTTATTTGGTTTCTTAAGACACAAGTGTATGCTAATAATTAATACTTATTAAATAAACTTAATTAAAAACTATAAATATTTACAAAAAAAAAATGGTTATAATATTATGTTTAATATCGCTTTTTAAACGCTCGTAGTCTGCGTTTTATTTAATTATAAGTAACCATACCATACCTCTCCAACCCGTCTGGCCAGCGTGGAGAGTGTAGGCCAAGTCCTCTGGCTGCTCTGGCCAAGTATGGCCCTAGTAGTACAGAGAGGGTCGTGCTCCTGTAGTGGAGACTAAAAACGACCTGATGATGATGATGATGATGAACCATACAAACCAAAAATAAAACGAATGAGCTAACCTACCATAAAATAACATACTGTTTACTGTATATATAATGATACGGAACCCTCCGTGCGCGAGTCCTGTTCGCACTTAGCCAATTTTTAAGCATTCATATGGCGGCTACGCAGTCACCCACACCGAAAATTATTTCCACTATTTCCACATATACCCCGGAACACCCCACTATCGCGCTAAAATAGTGCACACACCTGCCCTCACCCATAAATTTTCGGCTTACCATTTAATTAAAGCTATAAATATGTCGAAATTACCCGGCGCGCCTAATCTTCAGCTTGACTTGATCAATAAGGATTCGGCTTGTGGCCACAGGTAGTTTACGATACACTATGATTTAAGCCGGGAATTGTTTATGCGTGAATTCTACTCATTTGAACGTTTCCCGGTCGCATTCTCCGCTGCATAAGTTGGAGCCCGAGATCCGCTATAAATAAATATAAATATGTATTATATAAATAAATAAAATAAATATATACGGACAAATCACACAGATTGAGCTAGCCCCAAAGTAAGTTCGAGACTTGTGTTATGGGATACTAACTCAACGATACTATATTTTATAACAAATACATATATAGATACACATCCAAGACCCAGGCCAATCTGAAAAAGATCATTTTCCATCTTGACCTGGCCGGGGATCGAACCCGGGCACTCTCGTGTCGCAGGCTGGCGTGTTGACCGCTGCGCCACGGAGCTAGCCAAATAATATATTATTGAAACTAATGTGACAATAACAATTGAACGTGGGGGTCGATTTTTTACATTATTTAGTTTTATTTTTAGCTACGTACACTTATTTAGTTTTGTTATTAGCTTTAGTTAATTAATTAAAGTTTTAAAAATTTGAATTTGTTTATGCAAAAAAGAAATTTGTTATTTAACTCCCTTATCAGATTTAGTCTTCTTTACCTCGTTGAGAATTGAACCCAGAAAGTCCAAATGACTGCCAGCCCTAATAACATAAATCTCTAAATACTTGAATGTCTTACCAAATCTCCACTTAAATTTCCCCCAGTAAGACAGTGGCTTAATTAAAGAACGCTAATGGACTCATAAATACCCTCTTAGCTCAACAACGCCTCCACAAATGCAATATCAACCTTATCACAACGGCTTATAGACTAAAATTAAATCGCTTATAAACTGAAATTTGGAGCTTCTTATATGATATAGCATTGCGGTCATAGAGACAACTCAAGACTTGAAGACAAGGTAACAGTTCAGGTTTAAATCCGGCATAACCCTTACTTGCTTTCAGTGAAGCAAAACATCGTTACAGAACCTAAAATCTAGTCATGTTATCCCAAGTATGAGGGTTGCCACTGTCAATATATATAATAGGGCTGACGCAACCCCGTACATTGTTGTGCATATGTCAGCACCTCAGCCCTCCCCTAAGCTTTGGTGCTGGTTTCACTGGGAGTCTGTTACGACTTTCCAAATCAGCCGGACGGCTTCACCCTCCTATATTTAATATTCGTAACTATGTATTCCTGGCTACGATTAGCATAAGCATATAAAACTCGTAATTCCGTTTTTAAACTAAGTTTTAAATTAAATTTGTATTTTTAAAAAGATTGCAAATAGCTCCCGATACAAGACTATCTAAATAATAGAAGATTTTACCTAGTGTCAAAAAAAAAACGAAGTTTAAAAACTCTTATTTAATTTAGATTACTTTGAACACTTATTAATTGTCTTATTTGACTTCTGAACAATTGTTGATATTCTTCTTCTTCTTTTCGAGTCGTAATGTCTTTTACTACTTACAGTATTTTTGCCCAATATGTGGCCACGGCCACTGCCCTGTCATTTGCCTCCTCTAGATCCTTTTGAGTGCAGTGAGTGGATTTTTTAATGTCTACAAAAAAAAATTGTAGATATCAATAATTCACTTATATTAATGCCGCTTCCAAAGCGGAGTGCAGAAGAAGCGGAAATTAATTGCACAGCGCATTTTCTCCAAAAGACTTCAACTCACAGTTTTAGAAATCCTTAGAAACTAGGTATATACATAGACTGAGTTTGGTTTATTTAAATGTCACGCTCAAATATAATTAAAAAAGTAATGTCACATTTTTGAAATTATATTTAAAGGTGAAATCAAAAACGTCAAGTTATTGAAATTAATTAAGAAATGTCATCTTTAAAAATATCATGTACATAATGTACAACATTAATTATAGTCATATGTATATGTACAGAATTACGAGGCGTCCGCGCCAAACTCAAGCCAAATGTCTTGAGCCCAATAATAGTCTTTTTACAAAGTAATTATTTTAAGTTTTGAATATTATACTCAAACTTTTGAATGTCATTTACTTGGTTTGCCTTGTGAAGAGTAAATAAATACATTTATTATAATATTATTATCTACGTTTTCAATATTCTATCTGGCATATCAAGGACCAATTTTGGCAATTTGTAGTAGCGTATACATTTCCGCAGTGTGATATGTGGAAGACAAGACAGAAAGAGATTATTTACATACGGCATCGTCCCCATTAGGCTTAATTTTTTTGGAAGGACTATGTAGCTAGCTCCAAGCTTTCGCTACTTCACCGGGCGTTTGAGGTGAGGACAGAATGCCCCCAACCATTTTAGACAACATCCTCAGGAGGGAGAGACCACCACGTACGCTGCCGCAGGTCTCAGGGCTCAGGCTCCGGGAGGACTTCCGCGGGGCGCGAAACTGAGCCATATCTGACCAGTCATGCTGAAAGGCGTCGAGATCATCACGCCATCTTTTCCTTGGCCTGCCCCTTCGACGTCGACCATCCTTAGGTATCCAAGAAGTCACTTTATTGGCCCATTTGTCTGGCAACATTCTACTGACATGACCCGCCCAGTCCCACTTCAAATTGGCAGCTTTGTGTCCCACATCGGCGATACCTGTCATTGAGCGACGTGTAACATTCGGGACTCTGTCCAGTCTTCTGAAACCTAGTACACTTCTCTCCATCGCTCTTTGGCACACTTTGAGTTTGGACTTATGCTCCTCAGTCAGTGACCACGTCTGAGCGCCGTAGGTAAGAACGGGCAAGATACACATGTCGACGAGTCGACATTTAAGAGACATCGGAAGGTCTCCCTTCATATACGCTTTCATGATCCAGTCGCTCCTCCAAGCATTTTCTATGCGACGGTCAATTTCCTTCTCTTGTCGGTCGTTGAAGGAGACTACCTGGCCCAGATAGATGTACTCATCAACATAGTGAATTTCATGCCCGTCTACCTGAACCCTACGTGTCACGCTGTTGGTCATGACTTTTGTCTTTGACTAATTCATCAGCTCAGCCTAAGTTAAACATAAAAATTACGTTACTAATTTCATCGCTTATTTAAACGGCCTGTCTTATTTGTAGACAGCTAAAAACGTGTATTCGAAACAGTATATATCAAACATGTTTAAGCAAATAGTTTAATTTCAGCACACGAGCTCTGAGCAAACATGTTACCCTGGTCACACGAGCCCCTACCACCGTTTCTGCCGAAAATGCAAAGGTTGTAGTATGCAACGTGTATCAGAAAAGGGGTAAAGGATATGATCAGCCTATGATAATGAAAAACTATTAATGTACCTATATAATAAAAATTGTAATCATAAAATGAAAAAAAAATGATAAATGAAGAAATTAGATGATAAATGTTAAAGATAGATGATAAAATAAAAAAAGCCCTTCAGGCGAGTAGGCGACCAATACTGTTGAAAAGAGTTTCTTTTAGCGATTCTTCTCTGCAGTGGTCGGTTCCGAAACGCTGTGATAATATAAATATGACTAAATTAGATCCTTTAAAATGTGATTTGACGTGAAAAAGGCCTATTTTCTGAATAAACGTTTTGATTTTGATTTTGATTATTATACAATTATTATTATTCTCTTTATTTATTTGGTATCTTAGAATTAGGTATTTATAAAACTTATATAAAAAGTAATTTATAACAAAATATCATACAAAAATATAACTTTTATAAAAAGTAATTTATAACAAAATATCATACAAAAAATACAACTTTTATAAAAACCTAATCTTAGAGGGCTACCAGCAGCTGGGCAGGGCTCAAGCTACCGACAGTTAAGGCTACTTAGAGAGGAACCTAATGACGATGCGCGCCGTGTCTAGGAGTACTGCATATAGTATTATTATTACTTAAAAAAAAACTTTTTTTCATAATTTTAAAAACCAACTTTTGGAACCTCAGTATCTAGCTCTCCATTAATTTTCGTGACAATCGGTGCAGTAGCGGCGGATTACGAGCCCGAACGGACAGACAGACGGACGGACGGACATGGCGAAACGATAAGGGTTCCTTGTGGACTACGGGATCCTAAAAAATTGTCTGTAAATTTTACCTGCTAACGGTGGAAGAGAAATAGATGCGTCACAAACCAGACGCTTAGGCCGATCGTGCCGCTATTACTTATACGTCCATCATATGGCCTCAGGTCTTAAATTGATATTTTTGTTTTTATGCAATAAAGCATTCATTTATTTATTTATTCATTATTTTGTTCATTCATTCGTTCGTTCTCTCATTCATTCAGTCTACTAATAAGCCGCGTTTCAACAAGGAAATTTAAAAATATCATATAACTAGCTTTCGCCCGCGGCTTCGCCCGCGTCAATGTCGATCCCTCGGGAATAGTACTTTTTCCCGGGATGAAAGAAAGCCTATGTCCTTCTCCGCACTCCAGAGAACTTGTATGCAAAATTTTATGATGATCGGTTCAGTAGTTACGGCGTGAAAACGTAACAAACAAACAAATAAATAAAGAAACAAACTCACTTTCGCATATATAATATTAGTAAGGATAGATAAGGATTAATCTATGGCGCGACGACCTCGACGTTTTTCAATGTAGTTGGTTTGAAACAGCATTGTACAGAGACAAGGAAACGGGACCAAACCTTGGCCCAGCAGTGGAACAATACAGGTTAGTTAAAAAAAATCATATTATGGTAAACTAGCTTTCGCCCGCGGCTCCGCCCGCATCAATGTCGATCCCTCGGGAATAGTACTTTTTCCCGGCATAAAAGGTAGCCTATGTCCTTCTCCGCACTCCAGAGAACTTGTATGCAAAATTTCATGATGATCGGTTCTGTAGTTACGGCGTGAAAGCGTAACAAACAATCAAATAAACAAACAAACTCACTTTCGCATTTATAATATTAGTAAGGATGATGATATGAGTAACAATAGTAGCGGCCAGCTTGCCAAACAAGATACGTACACTCATACTCACATTACAGGTATTTATTTGCTTTGATCTGCTGTTATTAATGAATGTCGGTTTAATTTTATTTACGGCGTGCACCGGCATTCGTAAATACTGGTATTCATGTGAAATAACTTATGCGCTCTGGTAATTCTGATACGCTTGCAAATTTTCTTTTTTTTTATATTTCAGTCTGTAAAGGCAATTTTCGATAGAACCACCGCAACAAGTGCACTTAAATATCACACATTTTCAGTATTAAACAATAGCCTCCGTGGTCCAGTGGTTAAGGCGTTTGCCTGTTGACCCGGGGGTCGTAGGTTCGATTCCCACCGGAAGCATACTTTGTTTAGTTGTTTCCAGTTTGGTTAGGACATTGCAGGCTTGAATCACCTGATTGTCTGATAATAAAGATGATTCCGTGCTTCGGAAGGCACGTTAAGCCGGTGGTCCCGGCTGCCATCTGGTAGTCGTTAAAGGAACCACCTCAGTGGCCGAGAGGCGGTTCCAAAGAACTCTGACACCAGTGTATGCGTGGTCGATTGACCGTGACACCTACACGAAATTATGATGATGAGAATCAAACACATGATAGTGTTTGATACTGAAAATGTTAACTATGCATTCTCTGTAAATTCTTAATTGTTACTAGGAAGCGCGGTAGCTCAATGGTAGAGCGTAGGTCGTACACACATCTAAGGTCGCTGGTTCAAACCTTGTCCTTGTGGATTTTTTTTTATGTTATAACACGGCAAATGAGCAAGCGCGTCACCTGATGGTAAGCGACTAGCGCTGCCCATGGTCAACTGCAACACCAGGGTGTAACAGGAGCGTTGCCGGCCTTAAGGAGTTGGGGAAAGGACATGGGGGGAGGAAATGGGGGAAGGATGGGCCTCCGGCTCTCTCACTCACCGAACGAAGCATAGAAGCGGTAAAGCTCCTACTCAAACGTCGATTTTCTGTGAGAGTATGGTACTTCCCAGGACGAGCCGGCCCATTCATGCTACTAGTATTTAATAAGAGTAAATAAGAGGAATAATATCAAAATCGCTTTCCACGCGTCTCTATTTAATGTGTTCTCTGGCAACTGCTTCTCGAATTTGCGACGATCGTCACTTAAACTCGTTCTCGAACGGCCCCTCCTGCGTCCACCTTCAGGATACCACTTGGTGGCGATATGAGTTCAACGATCCTGATGCATTTTACATAAGTGGCTCGCCCAATCCTATTTAAGCACGATATCTGTTTTTGAGGAGACCTTTGCCCAGCAGTGGAACAAAAAGGGTTTAAAAAAATATCAAGATAGCATTGTGAATTTATTAAACCGGCCAAGTGCAAGTCGGACTGCGCACAAAGGGTACCGTTATCGATAAAAACGGCATAAAAATCATGGCTGTTGTATGGGAGCCCCCTTAAATATTTATTTTATTCAATTTTTTTGTATTTTTTGTTATAGCGGCAATAGAAATACATAATCGGTAAAAATGTTAACTGTTTAACTATCACGGTTCATGAAATACAGCCTGGTGACAGACAGACAGACGGACAGCGGAGCGATATTAATAGGGTCCCGTTTTTACTCTTTGGGTACGGAACCCTAAAACAACCTTTACAAAAGCTTTAAAATATCTTAGTATTTTCTTCGCTTTCAAAGCAGTCAAAAAATCATCATAAAAATCTATCACAGTGTCCAAGCCATTGCCTTCGCGTTATCTGAAAATGGACCAAAATACGACAGAGTATAAAAATTGAGCATAAAAATAGGGTTGGTGTGAACATCGCTAAATCATCCCCTGATTTATAGGGGTTGTGGCACCTACCCCCGCCCTAGTTTCCCGCTTTACCCTATACTACTTACAAGACTTTATTCCCTAGGTCAGCGATACAATTTATAGACCACTGGCTGAATATTAAAGTCATCTTTAGAACTTCCTCCGTGGTCCAGTGGTTAAGGCGTTTGCCTGTAGACCCGGAGTCATGGGTTCGATTCCCATGGGAAACATTTTTTTTATTTATTTATTTATTTAACCACATACAGCGTGTTATTACAGGCTAAACCTAATGCAACTACGCTGCAACATCTTTTAATTTAGGTACATAGAATAAGGTCATATCCGTGAATTTTTCTAACGAACAATTGAACATGTCAATACTATCACTAAGAGTATTTAACAAAGATAAAGCTCTTGGTATTGGAGCAAACTTACCCAGATTAGTGCGTGAGGAAGGCACGGCAAAGAAAGGCCGTACATACTTTGTTTAGTTGTTTCAGTTTGGTAAGGACATTGCAGGCTTGAATCACCTGATTGTCTGATAATTAAAATGATTCCGTGCTTCGGAAGGCACGTTAAGCCGTTGCTCCTGGCTGCCATCTAGTAGTCGTTAAAAGAACCACGTCAGAGGCCGCGAGGTGGTCCCGAAGAACTCTGACGCCAGGGTGTGCATGGTCGATTGACCATATCACCTACAAGAAATGATGATGATTTTCTGTAGAAGCGAGGATACCTCAGAAAGTAAACTTACATACATACTATCACGTCTTTATCCCTTACGGGATAGACAGAGCCTTAGGCCCGAAAGACGAAAGGCCACTTTAGCGTGTAAATGAGCGTAAATATAGAAAACATGTTTTTATAAGAACGCCTAAAATACGTTCAAATTTTCATACTGTTCCCATCTGAAACAGGTGTGATCCAATAATTACAGCCGACGGCTGAACGTGCCCTTCGTAGCACGGAGGAGCTGAAAATGAATAAGTTATAGGTTAATGAGCTAAAATTGTCTACGCATACGGCGCCATCAAGCTCGTCAATTAAATGGCAGTATAATGTAGAGACATTTTACATAGATAAGTAATAATGATCGGTATGAACGAAGTATCATCATCATAAGGTCTTTTTAGTCTCCACTGCAGGAGCATGCAGGAGTCTTTGTACTATTGGAGCCATACTTGGCCAGAGCAGACAGAGGATTTGGGGTCGGAAAATACAGCGTGTAAATTCACCCTCGACGTTCCCTTAACGGGTCGACTCAGCCCATCAATATGAACAACTTCTCCTATGGGAACAATGCTGGGAACTCATTGTTCCCATATGAAAAGGATTTGATGTTTATTTATTACAAAATATAGTATCGCTGAGTTGTATCCTACGACACAAGTTCACAACTTACTGTGGGGCTAGCTCAATTTGTGTGATATGTCACTATATATTTATTATTGTTTATTAAATTGTTGACTGAATATACTGAATTTTGAATAAAATTGTCATAACAATTCCCCCCTAATCTATATATTAATATTATAAAGCTGAAGAGTTTGTTTGTTTGAACGCGCTAATCTCAGGAACAACTGGTTCAAATTGGAAAATTCTTTTTGTGTTGGATAACCCATTTATTGAGGAAGGCTTTAGGCTATAAAATATTACGCTGCGACCTATAGGAGCGAAGCATCAATAAAAAATGTTTTGAAAACGGGGAAAATTGTATCATCCGTACTAATTAATCATAATAACAGAAATTGCCGCGGACGAAGTCGCGGGCAACAGCTAGTTTTGAATAAAATTGTCATAAGAATTCCCCCCTAATCTATACTAGTATTATAAAGCTGAAGAGTTTGTTTGTTTGAACGCGCTAATCTCAGGAACTATACTGGTTCAAATTGGAAAATTATTTTTGTGTTGGATAGTACATTTATTAAGGAAGGCTTTAGGCTATAAAACATCACGCTGCGACCTCTAAGAGCGAAGCATCAATAAAAAATGTTTTTAAAACGGGGGAAAATTATTCATCTATACTAAGAAAAAACTAATTAATCATAATAACAGAAATTGCCGCGGGCAAAATCGCGGGCAACAGCTAGTTGACCTTAAAAGCGTTATTACTAATTGCAAATCAAAATGAGCTCCATTTGTGTTGGCAGCATAGTGCAAGTCATATAAAAAGTTTTAAACAAAAAGTTTGAATTCAGGCAAGAAATAAAGGAGGTGGCCGGCGTTACACTCGCGGTGGTTCTGTAGAACGCATACTAATCACGTCGTTATCATCTACGGAGTAGACAGAGCCAACCGCCATAAGGCCCAAGGTGAAGTTTAGAGTGATAGTTGGCTTGCAGGTGAAAAAAAATATAAATAATAAATAAATATATACGGACAAATCACACAGATTGAGCTAGCCCCAAAGTAAGTTCGAGACCTGTGTTATGGGATACTAACTCAACGATACTATATTTTGTAACAAATACATATATAGATAAACACCCAAGACCCAGGCCAATCTGAAAAAGATCATTTTCCATCTTGACCTGACCAGGGATCGAACCCTGGCACTCTCGTGTCGCAGGCTGGCGTGTTAACCACTGCGCCACGGAGCTCGCCTCAATATACTTAGGGACAAATCACACAGATTGAGCTAGCTAGCTCCCTTAAAAATAAAAATAAACAATCTTTATTTTCAGATATTTATCCATAGTGTTAGTAACAATTTGTTTACGTACATGGTTACTACTAAATGAGATATATGTAGGCTCATCATCATCATCAGATCCTTTTTAGTCTCCACTGCAGGAGCATGACCCTCTCTGTACTACCGGAGTTATACATGGCCAGAGCAGCCAAAGGACTTGGCCTACACTCTCCTCGCTGGCTGGGTGACGGGTTGGAGAGGTCTCTTAGATGTTTATAAGTTTTGTTTAGCTTGTATTTCCTAAGTCGCCTTCTACGACATCCACGGGAGTGGTCCTATTTTACTCTGCCGGATACCACACGGCTAGTTATGTAGGCTATAAAATGACAATTCTTCCTTGCTGGTCTGGGAGAAAAGAAAAAAACGTAGAATGTGTCAGCTGCTTCTCTTCCCGCGCAGATCGTTAAATCCGATCGAGGGATTGGGCTAGCATCTGCGGAATCATGTCAATAGGCGATGCGGCTAGCAACACTTCACTATTAGATCCCGTTTTCCATCTACACGCCCTCCAACATGCTAAATGTGGCCATGAGGTCTCATAGACCTAGGCTATGTCTACCCCGCAAAGGAAAAAGACGTGATACTATGTATACAACGTGATTTTGAACCTCCTAGCTTTATTGAAATCTCAGAATCAGAATCCCTAATGAAATATAGAACTGCAAGAAAAAAAGCTGAAAATTGAAAAAAAAATAGGGTTTCCCATACAAAGTCGCCGATTAGGTGGACGAATTTCCATGGAAAGTCAATTCTTTTTTTTTCGGTTTTTACCTTTTTTTCTTGCAATTCTGTATTCCATTAGGGATTCTGATTCCAAGATTTCAATATAGCTAGGGGCTTCAAAATCACGCTGTATATGTATGTATATATGTATTAAATGACAATGTAGTAGTGGCGCTGCCCATCTAACCGCAATGCAAACTATTCCAGGAGTACTATTTTTAAAAGTGTGACACTCGTCTTCGTGCGATTTTTGTATGGAAAAAACGCTCGTTTACTAACGGATTCATTTCAAAAATAGCACTCCAGTGCATCAGCAGTGGACTGCTCCATCTATCCGCAATCATCTTCAGGACGCTATTGGAGCTGTCACGAAGCCACCTAAGCATGGAGGTACACCGCTTGCGTATAATAGCATGAAAGCCATTATGTACTAAAAACGGGTCACTCGCGTCTTATTTCGTCGGGATTGACGACTATAGTTTCGGACTCGTCAGGAGCCCATTTTCAAGGCGAGTACGAGACGCGCGGCGGAGGGTCCCGAACTGAAAATGGACTCCTGACGAGTCCGAAACTATAGTCGGCAATTCCGACGAAATAGCACGTGAGTGACCAGTTCTTAGTACATAATGCCTGTATCTCACGGTAGTTTCAATTATATAAGGATGAAAGCTAATAAAAAAAATAGAATACATTTGCCCCGAAAGGATCCAGAATCCGAAAGCAATAAACCCCAAAGTTTAAATCAGTAACAGCGCTGTCGTCATCAATTAAGCTGGTCCCATGCAAATTGAACCCTGAAATAAAAGTTGGGGGTCGTAAAGGAACCCTAAGGGAATAATATAAACACACTAGCAGCAGGTCTAATTAATTACGGAACCCACTGTTTGCATGCGGACAAAAAGACGCGAGGTGTGTTTTGCAATGAAGTTTTTGCTCTGCCGCTGTTTGTGTTTAACTTTTTTATACTTTTTTATTCAATACTAGCTTTCGCCTGCGGCTCCGCCCGCGTCAATGTCGATCCCTCGGGAATAGTACTTTTTCCCGGGATAAAAGGTAGCCTATGTCCTTCTCCGTACTCCAGAAAACTTGTATGCAACATTTCATGATCGGTTTAGTAGTTACGGCGTAAAAGCGTAACAAACAAACAAACAAACAAACTCACTTTCGCATTTATAATATTAGTAAGGATATACGATACTGTACAAATAAAATAAATATAAAAAAAAAACAAATAAAAAATTCTATTCTGTTCTATTATTCACCAACTCGTTAAATGCGGTCTCTGGTTCTTATGGCCTAGCTCTGTCTACTCCGAAAAGGATACAGACGTGATAATATGTATAAGTCGTAGCCCGATCGTTTAATTGGGCCGATCTCGATAAGCCTGGCCAAATCGATATGTACCGTCATATTTTGATTTGGCTGCCTAATTACCGCAATATCGTTCAAAGCATAGCGTTTGACGATTTGGGCGTCCATACTTGGCCAAATCGATTCTGTAGGGTGATCAACATTTTTTGTCCACCAACTCACTATTAACACAATTATTACAACTTTGCCCACGGCTTCGCTCGCGTTTAGAAGTATAGTTTTCGACAAAGTTTCATACAAACTTTCATCCCCTATTTAATCCCCTTGGGGGTAGAATTGATCAAAATCCTTTCTTAGCGGATGCCTACGTCATAACATCTGCCTGCATGCCAAATTTCAGCCCGATCCGTTCAGTGGTTTGGGCTGTGCGTTGATAGATCACTATGAAAGTCAGTCACCTTTGAGTTATATATATTTAGAAGATATATTTTCAGTTTCTTGTAACCCGCCATTTTTTCTGCAGATAAACACACAGCTGAATGACATATGAAATGAGAGAGCGCAACAGCACCAAAGCGTCGGGAAGTGGAACTACATAATGATGCGCCCAGGCATATCACGATACGCCCAGCCTTAACTCGATGCGGCCAAATAACTGACTGGGAAAATCGACAAATAGGCTGCTTTCGTCGATCTGCCCGACTTTACATTGGGCAAATCATGAAATAATTGGCCAAATCAAAATATGGCGGCCCATATCGATTTGGTCAGGCTTATCTCGATCGGCCCAATCAAACGAGCTCCCTGGCGCAGTGGTTAACACGCCAGCCCGCGACACGGAGTGCCCGGGTTCGATCCCCGGCCAGGTCAAGATGGAAAATGATCTTTTTCAGATTGGCCTGGGTCTTGGATGTTTATCTATATATGTATTTGTTATAAAATATAGTATCGTTGAGTTTTTTTTTTTTGGCTTTCGTATAATTTATTTTATCAATATATATACAATTTAAATATAAAATACTTAAACTAATGCTACAACTAAAAATAAATAAAAATTAATATATATTTACAAAAAAAAAGTGTCCAGAAGGCTGGCAGCATTGCCACGTTGGATGGCAATGCTGATCTTTTGGCCAAGGTATAGACCAGCCTTCTGGTCTCGGGTCACCTCGATCAATTTATGGCTTTCGTTGAGTTAGTATACCATAACACAAGTCTCCAACTTACCTTGGGGCTAGCTCAATCTGTGTGATTTGTCCAAAAAAAAAACGATCGGCCTACGACACATAGGTATATATTTTTAATACTAGACTCGACTATAGACTTTGCCTACCGAAAAGACACTCGTCAGCGTAACTTTAACACACCGATTTTATGTAGGGAATAAAAAAAATTGTAATTCAGCAAAACTATCAATGTGTCTTGGAAGTCTTTGACTAGTGAATCGACACTAATTACACGTAAAACCCTATTTTTCGTGTGGATTAAAGATGTAGTAAATCAGCAAAACTTTTGCAAAATCTGGTTTGTTCCCATTGAGTCGCACCCAGTGTGTGCCGTGCTTGAAATTTTCGAGAATGGTGAGAACGGGTCGGAAATTTTTCTCGAGAATTTCTCCTTCTTTCTCTCAAGTGCGGGAATTATTGAAAAATTCTCAAGAATTATTGGACATCCTGCGAATTTCCGTGAGAAGGAATTCATGGGAATACAGAATTTATCTCCGGCACATCACTAGTCGCACCGCTGACACTGCTAGTCAATGGAAAAAAATCGCGTTGTGTAGCAGTGATACACATTGCAACTATCTTTTTTCCAATGAGTAACAGTGACCCATTGGCAAATTGTATTCCCGTTCAGTAACACTTAAATTAATATTACCAAACATTAATATTCATAGTTATAGGATATGGGCTATTAAAAATTGTATAAAATCTGCTCACAATTTCTTTTCATATAATTCAATTTTACGGTAATTTGTTACATATTTTTTACAGTTATTACTTATAAAAAAACATTGGAAATTCTTTTACTAGAATATTTTTAATTAATGTTACTGAACAGGAATACAGAGTGCCAATGAGTAACAGTGTTACTCATTGGGAAAAAAGATGTAGCAATCTATAACACTGCTACACAACGGGATTTCTTTCCCCATTGCACTCTGTATTCCCGTTCAGTAACACTTAAATTAATATTAACAAAGGCTAATAATCATAGTTATAGATCATTAAAATTTTTATAAAATCTGCTCACAATTTCTTTTTATATACCTTATTTAATTCACGGAAATTTGTTACATATCTCTTTACTTATAAAAAAATATCGGAAATTATTTTACTAGAACATTTTTAATTACTGTTACTGAATAGGAATACAGAGTGCCAATGAGTAATAGTGTTACTCATTGGGAAAAAAGATGTTGCAATCTATAACACTGCTACACAACGGGATTTTTTCCCATTGAGTAGCAGTGTGCGATCGTGGTGTGACTCAATGGGAACAAACCCAAAATTTTGTAGTATATGTGTCGCTGTGTCGTCTGGTGTCTACTCAGTGAATCGACACTAATTACGCGATCGCGAGCGTGTACTGATCCCCGTAATGAAGCCGATTCTCATGACCGTTTTCATGCTCCATATAAGTGTTTTCATGCGCAATATAAGTTTCTTCAATATTATAATGACTTTGGTGCCGATCTCGAGTTCCTTCGTGCAGTTAGGTTTGTTCTTCTTCTTTTCGTGTCGATGGCTCAAGGGATTAAATTTTGTCTCTCCAGTATGTGGCGACTCTGACACCACTCTCGGATGCAGTGTACAGAGCTTCTTTGGTGCAGCTGGTGGGGCACAGAGGGCACGAAAGGGAGGTGTAACATGGTCTGGTCATCGTGACCACACTGGCACTGCACTTCCGCCTGTTGGATAAAGCCCCAAAGTTAAGTTTGTGGGTCGCAGCTGTCATCAGTAATGACAGTCGTAAAGCTATATCAGATACAGCTTAAAAAATATGACACCAATGTTGGCCACTTATACATTCGAAAAAAACAAGGGGTACGAAGAAAATAGAATACCTCTCACGCTAAAAATGAATGCTCCCAGAGGACCGTGGGTGAAAGCTAGTTTAACTAATAAGAAAGAGGAGGAAATCTAGTTTAGGAAGTATGGATTCTTCTTCTCTTTTGTCTGTAATCTGCACAGAAATACACGCTCATTCAACAGATACACACATGTGAATTTGTTAAACTCATTTAGTACTATCCTATGTTTAATTAAAATATGCTTATTCCCAAACAGATAAGTCTAGTTTGGGAAATAAGGGAACCACAATTCTTTATCCTAGTTAAAGTGTATATTGTACGCTTTGTATTGTATGTTTACACTTTTATGTTTAAATTAAAAGCTAAATTTACATTGACGACGTATGGTTGTCCCGGGAATAGTACGTTTTCCCAGGATAAAGGTAGCCTATGTCCTTCTCCGTACTCCAGACAACTTGTATGCAAAATTTCATGATGATCAGTGCAGTAGTTACGGCGTGAAAGCGTAACAAACAAACAAACAAACAAACTCACTTTTGCATTTATAATATTAGAAGGATAAGGATGTATGTGTAGCTGCGTATCCGGCGTCTGGTCTCTGTGAATCTATAATTACGTAGGATCACGCACGACCGTGCAATGTAATCCCCTGTGATGAAGCCGATTCAAATTGCCGTTCTGATGCCTAATTTTAATTTCAATATCTAGTATATCTTTACATAGTATAAAATTAAGTCGTTTCCAATATCTTTTCACTTAGTTCTTTTAAACTACTCAACGGATTTTCATGTAGTTTTCAGCAATAGACAGAGTGATTTAAGAGGAACGTTTATATGTATAATTCACTGCCCCATCGTAGTATCTGCATTGCACCTGCGAAGCCGGCGCAGGTCGTTTCGCTTGTTTACTAATAAAGGGGTCTTTTCATTTTTATATCCGTTGTATATAAAGGACTAAGAATGTTATTGATGATTAACACTGTCTAGTACCTGCTCAGTGAATCGACACTAATTACACGATAGCGACCGTGTACAGATCCCCGTAATGAAGCCGATTCAAATTGCCGTTCTGATGCTCAATTATTATTATAACTCAAATATTTAGTATATTTACTAATAAAAGAAGAGAAATGGAGTCTATTCATTTTAATATCCTTTATTATGTAAGAGAATAAGGATGTTATTCATATTCAACACTGTTTAATGTGTCTGGTGTCTGCTCAGTGAATCGAAATTTATTACACGATAGCGATCGTGTACTGGTCTCCGTAATGAAGCCGATTCAAATTGCCCTTCTGATGCTCAATTATAACTTAAATATCTAGTATATTTACTACTAAAGGAAGAGAAAGAGAGTCTATTCATTTGAATATTCTTTTTTATGTAAGAGACTAAGGATGTTATTCATATTCACCACTGTTTAATGTGTCTGGTGTCTGCTCAGTGGAATCGACACTAATTACACGATAGCGACCGTATACTGATCCCCGTGATGATGCCGATTCTGATTACCCTTTACGTGCTTATGATATATACATACGATGCTATACAATATACAGGGTGACTGATAAATCACGTGTCATAAAATACATAATACATAATGATCACACGTAACGTCAACGTAAACCAACAAAATACTTAAGTTAAAACAAAATATCAATTAGTCCTCAAAGTCTCAGAATGTTCGGAAACCAGCCGCGGCCGACACGTCAACAGGTACGTAAATGACTCTTTTCATGGTTCTTAGTGAACTAATCAACTTATAATATTAAACTACTTATATAGGAAGAGCATTTAATTTAATATGTAATTTCACACACTTTTTATGGGGATTCAGAAATTAGTAAATCAAGAACTCGAACTGTTTTGCCAATTGTCTGACGTCAACTCAGTGAATCTACACCAATTTTGTACGATACAAATTGCCCATTTAATAAATTCACAGAAATTATAGAATGCCTAACAAACATCTAACATCTTTAGCGGCGTTGTACACTTTTTGGGATGGGTCAAAAAAGGTTAAACTTGCGTCAGGACACGTAACCTAATCGAAAACTCCTAAGACGGACATGTGGCCTGAGACCGCCGCATAGGCGAGTTTTCACTTCTGCCGGCATCGGTATTCCCGGAGTCCAGCCCGTTGTTTTTTTTTAATGGTTATTTGAAATCATCCAAGACATTCCGCCTAAACGAAAATAAATATACATATTCTTTGTGACACATTTACGCGAAAAATAGTGATATCCACAACAGGAATACGAGAAATAAAAATAAATTAGCGACACAAACTTTGCGATTACAGAAAACAATGAATTCATTTTTGGGACTTAGTATACGCTTCTAAAATAGAATTCCTGAAGAAATATTGGCCCTGTCATTAGGTAAGTTTAAGACTGCTGTTAAAAATCAATTACTTAAAAATGCCTACTATTGTATTAATGACTATTTAACAGATAAAACTCCATGGAAGTAATACATTCAATAAATTGTTAATCAATCTACATCATTGATTACTTAATGTAAAATAATTCAATTTGTTATAAATATGTGAAAGTGTAGCCCTTCAGGCACGTAGGCACCAATACTGGACTGAGTTTCTTTCGGCGTATTCTTCTCAGCAGTGGTCGTTTCGAAACGCTGGTAGCTTATCGATTTTGCAAATATTAAAAATAATAATATGACGTTCAGAAAGAGATACATGATATACAAATTTGAATAAAAAAAAATATCAAGTAGAATGTGTAGATGCTTTAAGGTATCTCATAGCTTATTAAAGCTAGAAATAAATAGAGTGACTATCACCTCCAAAGGTGATCTTAACGCCCCCTCTTATTGGGGTCACAAGCACCAAACAAACGGTTTATCTCAAAATATTCAACTGTGGCTACTGTATCCATTACCATAATTTCCCCAGCGTACGTACTCTCTACAAACTTGTATATACACTTGATAGAACCTTATTTCTTGATCTTTAAGAATCAGATTGATTTGTTTACGCTAGGTTGAGGTATAAGGTTATGCCAATTTGCGGGAGCGTGATATATGGTATATTAGCAAATGGTCTAATGATAAAATAACCTCAATCACATTTAATATATACACTTCATTTCATTTAATATAATGATCCATTTTCACGTATTGTAATGAAGATTTTATATCCCCATTTATCATCATCATGTCAGCCGTACTAAGTCCATAGCCTGACAAAGGTCGCTTCCAAGGATTTTCCGTTCTATGGGAGGATATTGCCATACTCTACGCTTGGTAGGTTGGTTGACAAAAGCAGCTTCTTAGGCTTCTTGTGCTTCCGACGCTGATGCCCAAGGGAAGCATTTTTAAGCTGGGGAAGTACTGGAATTTGTTGTATTTGAGAAGGCAATGAAGGTGTTGGGATATTAGTCGATTGAGTCAGATGCCATGACTGCAACCACCGGACAGGCAGTAGAAGATGACACCCATGATCATGAAAATCCTTATCCTTACCCTTATTATTATCCTTATCCTTATCCTTAATATCCTTAATCCTTATCCTTAATATATATATATAATATTATATATAATATTATAAATGCGAAAGTGAGTTTGTTGGTTTGTTTATTTGTTTGTTACGCTTTCACGCCGTAACTACTGAACCTCCTGGAATACGGAGAACGACATCGGCTACCTTTTATCCCGGGAAAAAGTACTATTCCCGAGGTATCGGCATTGACGCGGTTGGAGCCGCGGGCGAAAGCAAGTATTCTATAATGCACATTATTTATTTATTAAAAACTTTATTGAGCCTTAAAAGCCACAATAGGTGACTGAATTCTAAAATCATCGGTTTCTAAGATCCGGATGAGGTCCAAAAATGTCGCCCAGTAGCTGACTTCGTACGCTGTTACAAATTTTTATCCTTATCCTTACTAATATTATAAATGCGAAAGTGAGTTTGTTTGTTTGTTTATTTGTTTGTTTGTTTGTTACGCTTTCACGCCGTAACTACTGAACCGATCATCATAAAATTTTGCATACAAGTTCTCTGGAGTGCGGAGAAGGACATAGGCTACCTACTACAAACAAACAAACAAATAAACAAACAAACTCACTTTCGCATTTATAATATTAGTAAGGACTAGCTTTCGCCCGCGGCTCCGCCCGCGTCAATGTCGATCTCTCGGGAACAGTACTTTTTCCCGGAATAAAAGGTAGCCTATGTCCTTCTCCGTACTCCAGAGAACGTGTATGCAAAATTTCATGATGATCGGTTTAGTAGTTACGGCATGAAAGCGTAACAAACAAACTCACTTTCGCGGTATTAGTTTGTTAAGTTTGTTAAATGCTAAACGTATCATCAAATTAAACTTGTAAGCGTTTAAGGATCAAGTATTGAAACACTTATAAGTTATTTTATTTTTAATATTACCATCTGCTATTATTACTGCTAAATATATTTGCTAAATAACAAAGCCCTTAATAACAAAGTCATGATTAACGTTACTGGTTGAAATAAAATATGTTCGGTTTACCATTTAAAAAGTTATTTAAAAAAAAGATATATACATATCAAATGTTTTTTCAAATCAAAATTATAACTCATACATATTCAAATTATATAATCCATTATTATAACTAACGTAACAAACCCCTATTTGCAGCTAAGACAACAATTAATTCGTGTGTCAGATTCGCAAAATCAAGAGTAGGGTCACTAATTATTATAATAACAATATGATTAAAAGTAACGCGAGACATAATTACTGTTACAACAAACAGTTTCACTCATGTGTTTTAGTCGGCGTTGCCAACCACTTTAAGCCAATTTAGATAGCCATCTTGAGGGCCAGTGTCATAGATGGCATGAAAAGGCAATCCCTCGAGCTCTAAGGTTTACCGAATGCCTCTCCACGGAAAGAGCTCGCGTTTTTTGTTTTTTAGGCTTCCGTACCTCAAAAGAAAAAAAACCGGAACCGTTATAATTACTTTGTTGTCCGTCTGTCTGTCAAGAACCTTTTTCTCAGAAACGCGTCGAGGCATCAAGCTGAAATTCATATCAAATACTCAGGTCTACAGTTCTACTCGCTTTCCTCCAATTATCCGAGTGAGTACTATTCTAATACCTTCTTTTCCTTCCCAAATTCAAAAAGAATTTGGATGGGAAAAATGAGTAGGACCCTTTCTGGGAATACGCACTTTATCGTAGCAAATATGCTTGTCTACAACTGCTACGAATTCGTAGAACTCGGCTTGCTACGCCGTAGCATACGTTCTGTCTACGGCGGTAGCTGCCAGCTACGTGTATTTAAGTAGATTTGTCTGTGAACCGGAGAGACGCAATTTTTTTTTTAATCTAAGATGTACCGTGATAAATAGACAGTTGACATTTTCACAGATGATGTATTTCTATTGCCGCTATAACAACAAATACAACAGACATGATTTTTTTTTGCCGTTTCTATAGATACTCGTAACGGTACGGAATCCTTCGTGCGCGAGTCTAACTCACTATTGGCCGGTTTTTTTTCTCTTTTAAAAATATCACGAAATATTATCTTATCTCTATGTGTACACCGTAATTCTTAGTATAACCGTGAAAACCTGCTATTGGCTGCATAAATAAGTTAATCATTGTATAATATTCTATGTATAAGCTGTTGGTAAATAATTCACTGTCGTGAATTGTTTGGAAACCATCTTCAAAGAATCCGGGTTTATTCGACATGGCGACGCCATGAGGTATCTATCACTAGTGTCATTGATCTTCGGTTCAATCAGACTAAAATATGCAGTCGTTGTCTGTGACACTTCCGCTCGGTTATGGTACGGTATCGATTGCAACGGATATGACGTTGGATTTCGATCGTTTGGGTGCATTCGGTCGACTTCATTTATTCCAACTGCCGCCGTAGTCCAGTGGTTAAGGTGTTTGCCTGTAGACTCGGGGGTACTGAGTTCGATTCCCACGGGAAACACACTTTGTCTAGTTATTTCCAGTTTGGTTAGGACATTGCAGGCTTAAATCACCTGGATGTCTCATAATAAAGATGATTCCGTGCTTTGGAAGGCTCGTTAAGCCGTTAGCCCGGCTGCCATATGGTAGTCGTTAAGGGAACCCCGTCAAAGGCTGAAAGGCAGTTCCAATTTGGGGAAGCATAAGAATTTGTTGGATTTTGGAAGGGCATGAAGTTGTTGGGATACTACTTACTCGGATGAATGGGGGAAAGCAAGTAGCAGTTGGAAGGCCGGGCCTGGCTATCTTAATAAATAAATGAATATATACTTACGTACAAATCACACAGATTGAGCTAGCCCCAAAGTAAGTTCGAGACTTGTGTTATGGGATACTAACTCAACGATACTATATTTTATAATAAATACATAATAAAGATAAACATCCAAGACTTAGACCAATCTGAAAAAGATCATTTTCCATCCTGACCTGACCGGACATCGAACCCGGGCACCCTCGTGTCGCAGGCTAACGTGTTAACCACTGCACCACGGAGCTCGCCTATCTTGTATGTACCTTTTGGGTACAGAACCTTAAACATGACGGTAACATGGATAGCAACTAAAAGAAGTTAACAAAACATATTCCTAGGCCATTCCTTATCATCTGCGCAAAGAATTGAACAGAACTACAAAAGCTACTTTTAAATAAAGAAAACTGGCAAGTGAAAAACCAGTCCACAAAGGTTCCAACTTAAAGTACAGAAGAAAAATAAAAACGTTCACTTATAAGTCGCTTCTAGAGTTGCCAGGCGCCCGGACAAATCCGGACACAGTGTGGCTTTTGGTTGCATTTCCCGCCAAATTAGACAGTGTCTAGACCGGACTGTCGTTAGGCTTGACAAATCTTCCAAAAATACTAATAAGGACGCCTTTGATTTTAGAACGGTTTATTAATTTCTTTTAATAATTATTTTTCAAAGAAAGAAAATCTTTTATTAATCCGTGGCGAGCTCCGTGGCGCAGTGGTTAACATGCCAGCCTGCGAAATAAGGGCCCCGGGTTCAATCCCCGGTCAGGCCAAGATGGAAAATGATCTTTTTCAGATTGGCCTGGGTCTTGGATGTTTATCTATATATGTATTTGTTATAAAATAAAGTATCGTTGAGTTAGTATCCCATAACACAAGTTTCGAAATTACTTTGGGGCTAGCTCAATCTGTGAGATTTGTCCGTATATATTTATTTATTTATTAATGCAAGTACCGATAGCACGTGACAAGAGGGCTGGCTGCTTTTTCGCACAAAAGATAAGCGTCGCTATCCAGCGTGGGAATGCAGCCAGCATTCTTGCCTTCATGCCATATGTATGATATACTTATAATTAAATAAAATATAAGCTACAAATAAAGTACAAATTCGAATTTTTTGTATTAAAGAAAATAAACCCATTACCATTTGAACGTATGACGTATCGTTAGAATCCTTGCCTTATCCTGAGGAACAGACTTCAATTTTTTCGGTAGAAAAAAGCTTGTTTCCCAAATGTCCGGCTAATCCGTCCGGTCTGTCCGGCTTTTCGATTCAAAGAGCTGGCAACCCTATTCGCGTCGAACAAAAGTAGGAGTTAAATAGCAAAGAAATGTGGACGGCGGCAATTCATACGAGCGCCTTGGCGTGAGCTGTCGACCAACTATTGCGACGACTGTACCTTTTGTGCGAAATTGTATTGTAAAGTTGATTTTAAAGGGAAGGTACAAACTTCATTCATTCATTTCGAGTAGGTGTCACGGTCAATCGACCATGCACACCCTGGTGTCAGAGTTCTTCGGAACCGCCTTTCGGCCTCTGACGTGGTTCCTATAACGACTACCAGATGGCAGCCGGGACCACCGGCTTAACGTGCCTTCCGAAGCACGGAATCATCTTTATTATGAGACAATCAGGTGATTCAAGCCTGCAATGTCCTAACCAAACTGGAAACAACTAAAGAAAGTATGCTTCTGGTGGGAATCGAACCCACGACCCCCGGGTCAACAGGCAAACGCCTTAACCACTGGACCACGGAGGCTGTTAGGTACAAACTAAAAAGTATATTTTAAGCGCATTATATATTTTTTTTTGTTAATTAGACTTAATTAAATCCACCAAAACAGTTTTTAATGTAAAATGATGACAAGTCCAGCCAGACCAGATAACTCGCACTATAAAAAGCTATCTGATAAAGTAGAGCAAGCCTACTTCTGTAAGTACATGCCCTAGTACGTCTATACACGGACTAACTTTAACATGTTGCTACATTTTTATTTCTGTGTTCGGTTCATTATTTTTCTGTTATTAGTGTTCCGTACTTCAAAAGGATAAAACGGAACTGTTATAGAATCACTTGGTTGTCCGTCTGTCTGTCTATCTGTCCTTTTTCTCAGGAACGCGTAGAGGTATCAAGCTGAAATTCATATTAAATACTCAGGTCTAAGAATTAGAGATGTGAAAAAACCAAACTTTTAAGCCAACACAATCAAAAGATACAGCTGGTTATGCCTCAAAATTTCGTGTTTTTTAGAATCAAAACCTACAGGTTTCAATCTTGAAATTTAGTACGAAGCCACGTCTTATAACACAGATAAAGGAAAAATTGCGAAAAGTATTACTTTTAAGTTACATCTAAAATTCTTACTTAATCTAATATTTTTAATAATTCCAAACTTATTATATATAAAGTACGGAACCCTTCATGCGCGAGTCCAATTCGCTCTTGGCCGGTTTTTTATTATTTACAATAGTTCTTGAAGTATCAACACGGACAAGTCACATATTTTGCTTTGCTAGATTTTATCCCTTCCATGCTGGTCTGGGAGAAAAGAAAAAACGTAAAATATGCCAGTTGCTTTTCTTCCCGAGCAGATCGTAAAAGCCGATCAAGGGAATGGGCAAATTTGACGAATCATATTAGTAGGCGATACAGCTAGAAACCCATCGCTATTTTGATTCCATTTTACACCCAACGCCCACCAACTTGCTAAACGTGGCTTTCCAGTCCAGCTCTTAAAGACCTGGACTCTGTCTACACCGCAAGGGAAAAGACGTGATTTGTCCAAAAATAATAATGCCTATAATAAAAATTGTAATCAATAATAGAAATGAAATACAAAAAAGAAATGATAAATGAAGAAATTAGATGATAAATGATAAAGATAGATGATAAAATTAAAAAGCCCTTCGTAGGCGACCAATACTGTTGAAAAGAGTTTCTTTTGGCGTTTCTTCTCTGCAGTGGTCGGTTCTGAAACGCTAGTAGTCTGTAGCTTTTGCACATTAATTAATAATATTAATATGACTAAATTAGATCCTTTAAAATGTGCGTTGCCTGCAAAGGCGTATTTTCTGAATAAACGTTTTTTTTTTATTTGTTATTTTTTTGTTTTCATTACTTAGTAGCTAGAAAAAAAAGAAAAAAAAAATGAAAAATAAAGCACACACGCAAGTGTGCTTTTTTGTATCTTTCTCTTATTTGTTAATTGTTATTTTTGTGTTTTCTTAAATAAAATACTTACTTAAAATAAAACAGAATGAAATATAAAAAAGTCTCAATAAAAGTCTCCTTTCCAAGCGCGCCCTGAATCAATCTTCTCCGTTCGCCGCAAAAACTCTGGAGAGAACTATGAATGGACCTCGTGACGTATGCCGCCAACGCTATTTGTCACCGTACAGACGACAACACCGCTTTTTGCGGTATATTGAATTGGTGCTTTGAAAATCTGGAAAAATCTACGATCTGCAGTCACTGAATTATCGACTTTTCCATGGTCAACTAACTAACTTTTTAGTCTTTTTAGGGTAAAGTTTTTGAAATAAAATGAATGAAATGAAAAATATTTATTGCGACACACAATGGCACACACAACACAAACAAAAAAGGACAGTATAAGACAAAAACATAATTATAAGGCGGTGCCATCAGTATTACAAAAGGTGACGTATTACGCTGTACTAGGCATATGCATGACCTAGTACAACACTGATTTTCAGCCGTCACCTTCTGTGGCATCACGGACCGTCCCACGCCTCCCTAAGTTTGGAAGAGACTTTGTGCAAAACAAACAAACAACAAAAGTATAAAGAAAAAAAAAGGAAACACAAAAAGTATACACATAAAGAAAAAACATAAGAAAAGAATAAATAACAAAACAATACACTCACACAAGACAGTCATTTTTTTCGCACATTTCTTTATCGATATATATAAAGAATTAAATTCCTTATCGTCTCTTAAGTATCTTTATTTCATAAGAATGGAGGCGTTGGACTTGGTATGCTGCAGTACGCTTAGCGATAAGTAAATTATTGACGTCAACATGTTTTTGTTGTAACCTTTCATATACATATTGTAAATAAATTAAAAAGAAAAACTTTTTTAAAAACAACCTTTTATATACATCACTTTATGTTTCCAGTTATTTTAAGCGAGCCCTTTAATTTTATATCCAATTTTGATGAAATTTACATGGAACCAATTTAAAAGCACATCATTACAACTCAAAAAAAAGATATTTTATAATCGGTTTTTAATAAGTTTTGCGGTAACAAACATTTAAAAAAATATATCCTCTGTATTATTATATTTATATATAATATAAGCTCAGAAGCCACAATAAGCATGTTAGAGGGTGAGTTCGTCGATAAGGGAATGGAAATTGTGAAGATGCTCGTCCTTTCCCTCAACCGGCTTTTAGCATCTGCATGAGACGAAACGCACAACTGGTACATTACATCTCTTTTCATTTCTTCCAGAACAGGATCGAAGACACACACAAACATATCCTGAAAATATAACCCTATCTCTCTATACTCGTGTAAGGCTGCTCAATCATGTTCGCACATGCTCAGTATTGCTCAGAGAGTGCTCAGCGTCACAACACCGCGATGTAATGATAACATATAAAATATGCGTTACTTCCACAAACAATATTTCTATAACGGATTTAGGCCTGTGGCACACTGACGAAATACATTTTGCACAAAAATTTGATAGCTACGTACGTCTTCTTCTTCTTTTTTCTTTATCCCTATAAAAAAACACAAATCCTTTTGTCGCAACTCCTTTATTCCAGGGCGATTCCCTTGATACTCAGCCGTAGATACGAATTTTAGGTGTCGAGATATCAAGCGATGTGCAATTTCGCGGTCATCTGAAAGACAATGCCAAGTTAGCATCTAAGAAATTGGGTGTATTCGGCAGAGCGACACGTACATCGGGGCATCGCCTTCAATTATACAAGGCACAGGTTAGGCCGCATATGGAATATTGTTCCCTTCTCTGGGCCGAGGCACCTTAATATCAACTTCTCCCTTTTGACCGTGTTCAAAGTCATGCCATCCGTATAGTCGACTCGTCGGCCGTCTCGATCCTTTGACTCTGGGAATGCTTTGAGGAATTGTTCAACTTAATACCTGCCGCAAAATTTCAGTATCGTACCACCCGACATAAATTAAAATTTCATCCCTACCACCTGGATTACTGGCAGTCAACCACCGTACGTTTTAACAGAAACTTACAACCACTTACAACAAAACTGTGGAATGAAATGTCGAATGACACGACATTGGAACCATCAAAAAATTAGTCTATGTTTTCTTAAAAGGCCGCTCTTGTCACACCCCAGGTGTTGCAGTTGTCTATAGGCAGCAGTGAATGCTAACCATCAGGTGACCCTCTTGCTCGTTTGCGTAAAACCCTCTATTTGAAGAAAGAAAGAGGGATTTTTCAGTTATCTCCATTTTTTTATGATATAGGACCGCAAACCAGCAAGCTTTCAGCGCCACCCATGGACAACTACATACAACACCAGGGTTTAGTTTCCCCCAACTTCTTGAAAGGCTGTAACGCTTCTGGGAAAACGATGGGCTTCCGGCTCTCTCACTCACCAATAGAAGCGGTAAAGTTTCAACTCAAACGTCAATTTTCTATGAGAATGTGGTACTTTAGAAAAATATCTAAATCACCTCTCTAACGCTTTCTCGGCCTACCTCGGCGACGACAACCATCTTCAGGCAAACATTCTGTTGCTATTCTAGCCCATATCTCAGGATGCATTCTACTGACATGCCCCGCCCAATTCCAATTATAGCACAGCAGTTTTGCTGCCCACATCAGTGATGCCCGTTTGTGAGCGGAGTGTAACATTTGGATTTCTACCTCGATAAAATTTTGAATTGAAAAATATAATCTTCGTGTGCCCCCATCCTAATGTTAGCTAACAGGGTTTTTTCACCCCCCGCTAAGTGATACGTGATAAATACGTTCATTTTTACGCAAATAGCCATAACTGAGCGCATGCCGCGGGTGGTATGTGGTAAGTTTTGGTTAGCAATTTACATAAAGTCACTAATGCTAGTTTTTTGGTCCTTATTCAGCTTTGGCTCTAGTTCGGGAGAAAAAGACCTTTTCCATACTGGTCTGGGAGAAAAGAAAAAACGTAGAATGTACCAGCTGCTTCTCTTCCCGCGCAGATCGTAAAAACTGATCGAAGGATAGGGTAAAATCTGAGGAATCATCACTATTTTGATTCCGTTTTCCACCTAATACCCGCCAACATGCTAAACATGGCCTTCAGGTACAAGTCTTACAGACCTAGGCTCAGTCTACCCCGCAAGGTAAAACGAGGTGATAGAATGTATGTATGTATGCCATGTAAAGACTGGGAATGTATCAGCTGCTACTCCCTAGCAAGTCGTAGAAGCTCATCGAGGGAATGCGCAGTATCTGAAGAATCGTATCGATAAGCAATGTAGCTAGATACCCACCAACACACTGTGGCCTTTATGTCTTGTAGCCCTGCGTGTGTGTCTACCTCGTAAGGGGTAAAGACGTGATATACATGTTGAGCATCAAAACAGATGTACATATGTAAGGTCCAATTACACTTTGATGTATTAGTTAAAAATATGAATTTAAAAAAATTGTTTATTTCAGGCTACTTGGCCCGTTCTTCGTACGCCCCTATCCTAATCTTAGCTAATATGGTTTTTTCGCTCCCGCTAAGTGATACGTGATAAAAACGTTCTTTTTTACGTAAACAGCCATATTTGTGCGCACCGCGGGTGGTAACTGGAGCTTGGTAGCTTTTGGTTGGCAATTTACGACGATGTAAGTCACTTACGGTAGTTTTTTGTTCGCTTTTTCATGTTTATTTTCTCTACTATTTCGTTTATTTCACGGCTGAGGAGTTGCACGGATGTTTTTCTTCATACTTTCGCCCAAATGTGGGTAATAATTTTTCTTTCATTAGCAGATTATTTGCTATGCTTATGTTGTGGATAGGAATATTATTTTAAAAGGAAAATAGAAAATTCTTGAAAATATCATTGTATTACCTGGCAAGGCGAAGTGATGATAGGTGAAGTGACGGTAGCTCTTGCTGTCGCTGAAGGTCCACCCGGGCATATCTTTTTTTTTTTACGTTATAGGACGGCAAACGAGCAGGCGGGTAACCCGATGGTAAGTGACCACCGCCGCCCATGGACAACTGCAACACCAGGGTGTGGCAGGCAAAGGTTCTATTCAGACGTCGATTTTCTGTGAGAGTGTGGTACTTCCACGGACGAGCCGGCCCATTCATGCTACCAGCAATTCATTTTGCCGGTAACGTGGCTCTACCACGACTGTAGTATGCAGGATAGGGGGATAATATCTATTAATTATCCCGCTATCCAGCCGTACATTCGTCAGAAATCAGTGCAATATATATTTATGTATACTCTTCGAATTTCTTAATTACACTATCTATCTTTATAAACATACACGCCTCCTTATTTCCTTTTTCTTATTAAATTAATTCCATTTTTATTGGATCCACACCACACATCTCTCCTTCAGGTTACAGCTGAAAATCAGTGTATTGCTTTCATGCAATATTACCACTGAGCTGTGTCCTTTTTGTATTGCTGTAGCACACGCATTGAAAAATGCGCAGGCAGATATATATTTTAGTTAATTTTGCACTTACTTTTTTTTCTTATTACTTTGTATTTTTTTTGTATGTGTGTTATGGCAGCAAATAAATGAATTATCTATCTATTCATAGATAGATAGATAATTCATTTATTTGCTATAGTAGTAGCATTTTGACAGTATGGTGCCCATAAATGGCAAGCGAAGCGTAGGTCGTCCGAGAGCAAGGTGGGTCGATGATATTAGAAAAATCGCGGGTCGGAGCTGGATTCGTAAGGCACAAGACCAAGACGGATGGCGTGCATTGAAAGAGGCCTATACCCGACAGTGGAATATAGAAGGCTGTCGATGATGATGTGAAAGTTAATAAAGATATTATAGAAGAAGATATATAAAGAAGTGTGTATTTTACCGTCTATACTATGGGGAGTGTTCTGAAGAACTTTTTGAATTGGTGCCACCGTCACCTTTCTACCACCGCACCGCTCGCCACAGGAGTAAAGTCCATCCCCACATCCTTGACACTTGGGTCTCCAAAAATGTCAGAGCGTCACGTGGTTTTTTTCCTCGTACAGCAAGATTGTGGAATGGACTCCCTCCCGAGGTTTTCCCTGTGTGCTATGACTTGAGGTCCTTCAAAAGGCGTGTTTACAGGTATCTTAAGAGTCGGCAACGCATCAGCAGCTCCTCTGGTGTTGCAGATGTCCATGGGCGACGGTGACCACTTTCCATCAGGTGGCTCGTCTGCTCGTTTGCCGTCGGATATACATAAAAAAAAAAAAAGATATATTAATGAACTAGCTTGTACCCGCGGCTCTGCTCGCGTCAATGTTGATTCCTCAGAAACAGTGCCTTTTACGGGATAAAATTTATACTATGTCCTTCTCTCCGGGCCTCAAGGTACATCCATACATTATGTACTAAAAACGGGTCACTCACGTGCTATTTCGTCGGGATTGCCGACTATAGTTTCGGACTCGTCAGGAGCCCATTTTCAAGGCGAGTGCAAGACGCGCGGCGGAGGGTCCCGAACTAACTGCTCTCGACGCACCGCTCGTGCGGCGGCTCGTGCCGCCCTTTTGGAGGGGATAGCCAGGTCGGTTGCAGGACCCTGGTGATGAGTAGTCACGGAGGTAGTGGATCCCATTTCTTCCTCGTCGGTGTCTGGTGACGGTACGTGTGTGTGGAAAGAGCTAATCGTATCGGCCTCTACTGACTCTGTGTGCTTTAAGTTACGAGTATCATTCCCTTGAAGAATCGGTTTCCAGGTTGCGGGTAAAGTCCAACCTACATCCCGATTGAAATTTGGGCGTCGACTTATTTCTATGGCCTCTCTTATTTTTCGGGGAACGAATGCCTTTTCTCTAGAAAGGACTCTGGCCTTGTCAAACCGGATATAATGGGTGACGTCCTCTTCCAGAGTATGTTCGGCGATGGCCGACCCGTTCCTGTCCAAATTCTTCAAGCTTCTGATGTGCTCCTTCAGCCTGATGGATACATTGCGGCCAGTTTCACCAACGTAACTCTTCCCACAGTCACAAGGGACTTCGTATACTCCCGAGACATTTAATGGGTCTCTATCCTTCGGAGAGCGAACCAACTGCCTTATTTGTGTAAGAGGCCGGAAAATGGTCTTAATGCAATATCTACGGCGTACTAATTGTCCGATTTTGTCCGTAACCCCTTTCACAAATGGCAGGTATAATAATGCTCTATCCGCTGATGGTATGTGCATGGCTTCATTTGCGGTTATTCTCCAACTTTGCCTCCAACCATAACCATTTGCTTCTAAAACGTGCCTCACGTGAGCTAGTTCTGACCCTAGAAACCGAGGGTCACATAGTCTCAGCGCTCTGTTAATGAGAGAACGTGGTACCGACGCTAAGTGGGCTGGATGGTGGTGCGAATCTGCTCTTAGGTAGCGATCTGTATGCGTCGGTTTCCGATATACAGTATGCGTCAACACTCCATTTAGTTCTCTCATCACTAAGACATCTAGAAAAGCTAGAACGCCATCTTTTTCTTGCTCCGTGGTGAACCTTATTCTTGGATGGATAGAATTAAGGTGCTCCAGAAATGGCGTTAAATGGTCTTTATTGAGAATTGCGAAGACATCATCTACGTACCTCCACCAATGTCTCGGTCTATCCTTCGCAGTGCTAAGTGCTCTCTCCTCAAACCATTCCATAAATATATTTGCCACCACTGGCGCTATAGGTGACCCCATTGCTACTCCATCGATTTGGGTGTAATATTCGCCTTGCCACACGAAGAAGCCGCTTTTTAAACAAAATTCAATGATACGCGTGTACTCAGTAGGTATGTCAGCTGCGTTTGCTAACTTTGAAGTAATCTCTATGGTGTCCTGTACCGGTACATTTGTAAACAATGAAGTCACATCGAAGCTTACCATGAATTCTTCGTCGGCTAGCCGGACCCCTTGTAGCAAGTCGATGAAATGGGCCGAGTCCTTTACGTAACTTCCCGTTTTTCCTGTTAGCGGCTGTAAAATATCTGCCATAAAACGAGATGTTTTGTACGTAGGTGCATCTATTTGGCTCACAATAGGTCTCAATGGCCAGTTTTCCTTATGTACTTTAGGAAGCCCGTAGATTTTCGGCGTGGTGGGGTTTTGTGGACGTAGGCGTTTTCTCAGGTCGTCGTCCGACAGTGATCGCAACAGCTTATCAAGACCAGATGTAACTCGTGAGGTAGGGTTATAATTGACTATTTTATAAGTAGAAGTATCACTCACCAGTTGTGTCAACTTTTCTCGGTAAACCGCTGTATCGACTATGACCGTTGCGTTGCCCTTGTCAGCTGGTAATACTAGAAGGTCTGAGTTACTGCGTAAATCATTCAGGGCCTTGATCTCCTCTCTTGTCACATTCGGTTTCGGAATTTTGGATTTACGAAGCAGAGACGACACATCCTGACGCAGGCACTCCGCTTCATGTTGTGGTATTTTATTTCTCACTATCGTGTCCTCAATGCCAGTGATGATGGACTCAACTGGTAGTTTATGTGGCGAAGGAGCAAAGTTTAACCCTTTTGATAGGACTTTGTTTAGGTTCGGTGATACAGGTTGCGAGGATAAATTTATCACAAACTTTTCTGAATTCACTGAGCGAAGTCTCGTATCCTTATTTTGCTCTCCGTTTTGTGTTAGGCGTTGGTGTTTGCCTGTGTGTCGTATTTCTACTTTGTCATTTGTAATATCTGCCCTGCTAAATGACATTGAATCCAACACTTCCCATAGATCAACCCTTAAATGGTGGGATAGTTGCAAATGTAGCACGTACAAATCCTTGTTGACATTTTGGATCTTCCTGTGATGTTCATGCACTACCCGCGACAACAATTTATTGTGAACGGCGTCAAAGAATTTTTCGTAATCTCGAATACACTGCACTGGTTTAATACGCATGAATTTAGGCACTACACCACTTTCACGGCACTTCAAAACATATTGTAAAGCACACTCGAGTTTCTTACGTTTAATTCTCAGTAAAGCGAATCGCTTTGCGCGTTGTTGCCATACCTCCCCGTAGAGGTTCACAATTATATCATTGAAACTAACGTGAGATACAAACATTATGTACTAAAAACGGGTCACTCACGTGCTATTTCGTCGGGATTGCCGACTATAGTTTCGGACTCGTCAGGAGCCCATTTTCAAGGCGAGTGCAAGACGCGCGGCGGAGGGTCCCGAACTAACTGCTCTCGACGCACCGCTCGTGCGGCGGCTCGTGCCGCCCTTTTGGAGGGGATAGCCAGGTCGGTTGCAGGACCCTGGTGATGAGTAGTCACGGAGGTAGTGGATCCCATTTCTTCCTCGTCGGTGTCTGGTGACGGTACGTGTGTGTGGAAAGAGCTAATCGTATCGGCCTCTACTGACTCTGTGTGCTTTAAGTTACGAGTATCATTCCCTTGAAGAATCGGTTTCCAGGTTGCGGGTAAAGTCCAACCTACATCCCGATTGAAATTTGGGCGTCGACTTATTTCTATGGCCTCTCTTATTTTTCGGGGAACGAATGCCTTTTCTCTAGAAAGGACTCTGGCCTTGTCAAACCGGATATAATGGGTGACGTCCTCTTCCAGAGTATGTTCGGCGATGGCCGACCCGTTCCTGTCCAAATTCTTCAAGCTTCTGATGTGCTCCTTCAGCCTGGTGGATACATTGCGGCCAGTTTCACCAACGTAACTCTTCCCACAGTCACAAGGGACTTCGTATACTCCCGAGACATTTAATGGGTCTCTATCCTTCGGAGAGCGAACCAACTGCCTTATTTGTGTAAGAGGCCGGAAAATGGTCTTAATGCAATATCTACGGCGTACTAATTGTCCGATTTTGTCCGTAACCCCTTTCACAAATGGCAGGTATAATAATGCTCTATCCGCTGATGGTATGTGCATGGCTTCATTTGCGGTTATTCTCCAACTTTGCCTCCAACCATAACCATTTGCTTCTAAAACGTGCCTCACGTGAGCTAGTTCTGACCCTAGAAACCGAGGGTCACATAGTCTCAGCGCTCTGTTAATGAGAGAACGTGGTACCGACGCTAAGTGGGCTGGATGGTGGTGCGAATCTGCTCTTAGGTAGCGATCTGTATGCGTCGGTTTCCGATATACAGTATGCGTCAACACTCCATTTAGTTCTCTCATCACTAAGACATCTAGAAAAGCTAGAACGCCATCTTTTTCTTGCTCCGTGGTGAACCTTATTCTTGGATGGATAGAATTAAGGTGCTCCAGAAATGGCGTTAAATGGTTTTTATTGAGAATTGCGAAGACATCATCTACGTACCTCCACCAATGTCTCGGTCTATCCTTCGCAGTGCTAAGTGCTCTCTCCTCAAACCATTCCATAAATATATTTGCCACCACTGGCGCTATAGGTGACCCCATTGCTACTCCATCGATTTGGGTGTAATATTCGCCTTGCCACACGAAGAAGCCGCTTTTTAAACAAAATTCAATGATACGCGTGTACTCAGTAGGTATGTCAGCTGCGTTTGCTAACTTTGAAGTAATCTCTATGGTGTCCTGTACCGGTACATTTGTAAACAATGAAGTCACATCGAAGCTTACCATGAATTCTTCGTCGGCTAGCCGGACCCCTTGTAGCAAGTCGATGAAATGGGCCGAGTCCTTTACGTAACTTCCCGTTTTTCCTGTTAGCGGCTGTAAAATATCTGCCATAAAACGAGATGTTTTGTACGTAGGTGCATCTATTTGGCTCACAATAGGTCTCAATGGCCAGTTTTCCTTATGTACTTTAGGAAGCCCGTAGATTTTCGGCGTGGTGGGGTTTTGTGGACGTAGGCGTTTTCTCAGGTCGTCGTCCGACAGTGATCGCAACAGCTTATCAAGACCAGCTGTAACTCGTGAGGTAGGGTTATAATTGACTATTTTATAAGTAGAAGTATCACTCACCAGTTGTGTCAACTTTTCTCGGTAAACCGCTGTATCGACTATGACCGTTGCGTTGCCCTTGTCAGCTGGTAATACTAGAAGGTCTGAGTTACTGCGTAAATCATTCAGGGCCTTGATCTCCTCTCTTGTCACATTCGGTTTCGGAATTTTGGATTTACGAAGCAGAGACGACACATCCTGACGCAGGCACTCCGCTTCATGTTGTGGTATTTTATTTCTCACTATCGTGTCCTCAATGCCAGTGATGATGGACTCAACTGGTAGTTTATGTGGCGAAGGAGCAAAGTTTAACCCTTTTGATAGGACTTTGTTTAGGTTCGGTGATACAGGTTGCGAGGATAAATTTATCACAAACTTTTCTGAATTCACTGAGCGAAGTCTCGTATCCTTATTTTGCTCTCCGTTTTGTGTTAGGCGTTGGTGTTTGCCTGTGTGTCGTATTTCTACTTTGTCATTTGTAATATCTGCCCTGCTAAATGACATTGAATCCAACACTTCCCATAGATCAACCCTTAAATGGTGGGATAGTTGCAAATGTAGCACGTACAAATCCTTGTTGACATTTTGGATCTTTCTGTGATGTTCATGCACTACCCGCGACAACAATTTATTGTGAACGGCGTCAAAGAATTTTTCGTAATCTCGAATACACTGCACTGGTTTAATACGCATGAATTTAGGCACTACACCACTTTCACGGCACTTCAAAACATATTGTAAAGCACACTCGAGTTTCTTACGTTTAATTCTCAGTAAAGCGAATCGCTTTGCGCGTTGTTGCCATACCTCCCCGTAGAGGTTCACAATTATATCATTGAAACTAACGTGAGATACAAACATTTTGTACTAAAAACGGGTCACTCACGTGCTATTTCGTCGGGATTGCCGACTATAGTTTCGGACTCGTCAGGAGCCCATTTTCAAGGCGAGTGCAAGACGCGCGGCGGAGGGTCCCGAACTAACTGCTCTCGACGCACCGCTCGTGCGGCGGCTCGTGCCGCCCTTTTGGAGGGGATAGCCAGGTCGGTTGCAGGACCCTGGTGATGAGTAGTCACGGAGGTAGTGGATCCCATTTCTTCCTCGTCGGTGTCTGGTGACGGTACGTGTGTGTGGAAAGAGCTAATCGTATCGGCCTCTACTGACTCTGTGTGCTTTAAGTTACGAGTATCATTCCCTTGAAGAATCGGTTTCCAGGTTGCGGGTAAAGTCCAACCTACATCCCGATTGAAATTTGGGCGTCGACTTATTTCTATGGCCTCTCTTATTTTTCGGGGAACGAATGCCTTTTCTCTAGAAAGGACTCTGGCCTTGTCAAACCGGATATAATGGGTGACGTCCTCTTCCAGAGTATGTTCGGCGATGGCCGACCCGTTCCTATCCAAATTCTTCAAGCTTCTGATGTGCTCCTTCAGCCTGGTGGATACATTGCGGCCAGTTTCACCAACGTAACTCTTCCCACAGTCACAAGGGACTTCGTATACTCCCGAGACATTTAATGGGTCTCTATCCTTCGGAGAGCGAACCAACTGCCTTATTTGTGTAAGAGGCCGGAAAATGGTCTTAATGCAATATCTACGGCGTACTAATTGTCCGATTTTGTCCGTAACCCCTTTCATCCATACCACATTGAAATCTATTAAAAGGTTGAAACGTGAAAAGATAACAACAGACATACAGAATTTCTTTCGCATTTATCATAAGTATTGATGGATATTTTTCAATCCTTCATGAAGTAGTATAGAAGTGCAAGAAAAAAGGTAAAAATCGCAAAAAATTTAGCTTCCCTTACAAAGTCGCCGAGCAGCTGCGCGAATTTCATGGTGGGTATTTTTTTTTTGTTTTTTACCTTTTTTTGCAATTCTGTATTCTATTAGGGAATCTGATTCCAGTGTTACAGTATAGTTCAGGGGTTCAAAATCACGCGGTTATAACTATTATACAGCGTGTTACATAACCAACGTAAAGGGGTGACTCAACCTGTCAAAATGAACAACTTTCCCTATGGGACCAATGCTGGGCAACCAATTTTATTTTTTACATTTTCATACTAATCGCCGGGCCGGCCGAACACTTTTGTATGAAAATGTCGATTTGTTTGAGTTCCCCGCATTGGTTCCATATGAATAGTTGTTCATTTTTGACGGGCTGAGTCACTCATTCATGGGAACGTCAGGTCCTTTTTAGTCTCCACTACAGGAGCACGACCCTCTCTGTACTACTACAGCCATACTTGGCCAGAGCAGCCAGAGGACTTGACCTACACTCTCCACGCTGGCCAGAAGGGTTGGAGAGGTCTCTTAGATGTTTATAAGCTTTGTTTAGCTTGTCTAAGTCGCCTTCTACGACATCCACGGGAAGACTTGGAGTGGTCCTATTCTACTCTGCCGGATACCACACGGCTAAACTTTGCATATTATTATTTATTTTCGTTAATACCTATTAGTATTAACAGGCTAGTGGTCAGAGCCGTTGTTAATGTGTAATTTCCGTCATTACGTCGGTAATAACAAGTAATGCGTCACACACAGCGGGAATAAACGGAAATGCTGAAATTTTAATGAGAGCCCCGGGGCTCGGCTGGCGGTGAAGGGAGCCTTTACAATGGACTGGCGGGAAATATCTAAATTACTTTATTTATCTAACAAAAATTACATGTTTATTTAACAATATCTTAACTACTAAAATAAACGTTTTCACTTTATTATATTTTTAATTAATCTTAATTAATCATCTTCCAAGCTGGTCTGTGAGAAAAGAAAAAACGTAGAATGCGCCAGCTGCTTCTCTTACCGCGCAGACCGTAGGCTTCTACGGTCAAGGGAATGAGCGAAAATCTAAAGAAACATGACAATAGGCGATGCGGGTAGCAACCCATCACTATTTTGATTCCGTTTTCCACCTTTACCACCAACACGCTAAACGTGGCCTTTCGGTCTTATGACTTTAGGCTCTATCCGGTGGAAAAAGACGTGATAATATGCATGCATCTAAATGAATTAGTTTTTTTTTATAGCATCACAATGCTCGGTATATCATTAAAATTGAAAATATGTGATGAACAAGAACTCGGCCACAGATAGGATTCGAACCCACGTCCTAGGTTTACGCCATAAGTGTGATACCAACTACACCACCGTGACTCCGAATCACCGCGTCAAATTCTCCCATCATATTACCCCGCAGGGTATCAACTTTCTATTCATCGGATATGAATGAAGTAGAATACCGCATTAAGTGGGTTTGTGTTTCACGTGAAGTACAAAAATTACATACCTATAATATAAAATTAAAATAATTTCATTATAACTGTTTCAATTATTGAACTTTTTATGACGTCATTGACTAATAAGCGGCATCATCATTATCTGATGATGATGATGATGAAGGACCTGATGGTCCTTTTTAGTCTTCACTACAGGAGCACGACCCTCTCTGTACTACTAGGTACTACCAGAGCAGCCAGAGGATTTGGCCTACACTCTCCACGCTGGCTAGACGGGTTGGAGAGGTCTCTTAGATGTTTATAAGCTTTGTTTAGCTTGTATTTCCTAAGTCGCCTTCTACAACATCCACGGGAAGACTTGGAGTGGTCCTATTCTAAGATTCAAAGATTTATTCAGAAAATAGGCCTATTCTACTCTACTCTGTATACTCTCTAATAGGCCTATTCTACCCTATTCTACTCTGCCGGATACCAACGCCCGGTGAAGTAGCAAAAGCTCACGTGGAGCTAGCTACATAGTCACTTCAAAAAAAAATTGCGTCTTATTAAAAACTCAATTCTAGATATTACCAAATACCAATGCAATATGAAGGCTCCCTTACCCACCCGACCGAAAACTGAAATGATAAAATCCGCGCGCGGTATCGGCTGTTTTTCATGCATCATCCGCTCAGATTATCTTTTAATTATGGCTGCTCATTATACGCCGCTTATGAAGAGCTTCAGCTTGTAACGCTATTCGGCAACACGATTCTGCTAACCAACTGTTTTCCATTTCTTTCATCGTCATCACCATAGGGGGCATCATAACAGCCTCCGTGGTTAAGGCGTTTGCCTGTTGACCCGGGGGTCGTGGGTTCGATTCCCACCGGAAGCATAGTTTGTTTAGTTGTTTCCAGTTTGGTTAGGACATTGCAGGCTTGAATTACCTGATTGTCTGATAATAAAGATGATTTCGTGCTTCGGAAGGCACGTTAAGCCGGTGGTCCCGGCTGCCATCTGGTAGTCGTTAAAGGAGCCATGTCAGAGGCCGAGAGGCGGTCCCGAAGAACTCAGACACCAGGGTGTGCATGGTCGATTGACCGTGACACCTACTCGTAATGATGATGATGATAGGGGATTTTGCCATACTCACCACGCTTGGCGGACGGGTTGGTGAACGCAGTTTAGTCGGCTTATATCTGTTTCGACGCTGCTGCCCATCGAAACCGTTTTTAAGCGAGGAAAGGATAGGAGTTTTTTGGGTTGGGGATTTGGGATAAAGGTATTTGAAGTATTTGAAAGGTACCTATCTATTTTTAGAGCTAAAGTTACTTATGTTTTTGACGATAATTAAATACCTTTTTTTATTGTATAACATGAAAACACAGAAAAGAAAAGAAACATAAAAATAAAGAAATATTATAATGATACCAAGTCTTTTAGGCGAGTAGGCGATAGATAAATATATTTGAAGACAAAAAGGCTTTTGTTCAGCAGTAAGATCTAAATAGCTATTAAAAATATTACTTTCTTGCCAAATATTCACAAACTAACCAAATTCAGTTAATGTTTGCATAGCAAAGATAATGTTTTTCAATTTTAAATATACATCTATCTACGTCACAAGTCATAAATTTAGTGGTTTCGTAATATCTAGATGCAATAACGGCGGAGGTGCACGTAACTCAATCTTTTGTCTAATAATGCGCCGCGTGTCATCAGCGAGTTCATATTGAAACGCATAAAAACTTTAGACATCATTTCACCTATTTCCTGTAATTTATGTGTAATACTTACAATGTAAATGCGAAAGTAACTCTGTCTGTGACCTCTTCACGCTTCAGTCACTAAGCCGATGTAGATGAAATTTGGTATAGAGGTTGTATAAGCTGGGGAAGGAGTTTATACTGGAAAAAGTACTGTTCCGGAGAGGAATCGGCATTCATATGAGTGGAGCTGCGGCAAAAACTAGTGAGTAGTGACCGTTTAAAAATGAATATAAGAAGATTACCTTTTTTTATAGTGTAATATTAACTATTATCAAAACTCTGACCAAAAATTTGATTATGGGGGATTGATGACCTTCTTGATCTAAAACTGTTAATAAATTCGCACACCCTATGTCCAGCCAGCGTACCACCAAGACACTAATTTTATATATGTTTTTCAAGGTTCATTTTGACGATCTGACTCACCCTACAAGGAAATGTTGGTGGTAAGTTTACGCTCTGTATTATTCATAGAGTAATCTTCAGCAATTCTATATAGCCAAAAATGTACATGCATATATCGCAAGCTTTGTGAACATTATGTCAAACATTTTATGTATCTTGACATGCTCTCGTCATCAGCTGCATCAGTGTGCACCGGTAGATGCAGCAGACGGGCTGTCCAAACTTAGCACCCTTCATACTTAGCCTTCATCCCCGTACCTTCACCAAATTCGAAGTCTCCTACATTCACACACTACTTGATATACATCGCCTGTTTTGATATTGTCTTAAATTATTTTCTGAATTTCAAAGCGTCAATGGTTGCTGTATATTGAGGCTGGGAATATATTTTAAGGTTTAATAGTAGAAGTTTGTTCGTAGCTTTTGTAATAAATTTCCCAAGTTCACTGTCAGTTAATGTAATATGGCACCTTTGTTAACACGCGGCTGTAACCAAATATTGGTGTTGCCAACATGCTTGATGAGAACTCATTAAGGAAGAAAAAAGGTATTTTTATTGTTAATTACTTTACATGTATTGATATAGGAGCCTTTTAAGGGAGGTGTTGTGAGAATGACAGAAATGTCATTTGAAAGTAATTACTTAACTCTTAATTACTTTCTTTAATAACTGCCTGTCTGGCGCAGTCAGTAGAGGGACTGCCTCCGTGGTCCAGTGGTTAAGGCATTTGCCTGTAGACCCGGGGGTCGTGGGTTCGATTTCCACGGGAAGCATACTTTGTTTGGTTGTTTCCAGTTTGGTTAGGACATTGCAGGCTTAAATCACCTGATTGTCTGATAATAAATGTGATTCCGTGGTTCGGAAGGCACATTAAGCCGTTGGTCCCGGCTGCCATCTGGTAGTCGTTAAAGGAACCACGTCAGAGGCCGAGAGGCGGTTCCGAACAACTCTGTCACCAGGGTGTGCATGGTCGATTGACCGTGTCAACTACACGAAATGATGAGTAGAGGGGATATCTGCGGCTGTGGAGTCTTTAGTTAGACTCCGTGTGTAGCAACCCATAACTATTTTGATTTCTTTTTCCATCTCATTATGTGTGTTGGTGTAAAATGAGCTGAATCAAAAACCTCACTTGTAAAAGTGGAGTAATTGAATTAGGTAGGTGACGCAAGCGTTAATGCGTACAAGAGGAATGGGATATGGTAGAGATTTTCGGCGCCGAGGTTAGAACATGCGGTAGCTCAGTTGGCAGACCGTAGGTCGTACATAGACCTGAGATCGCTGGTTCAAATCCCGCCCGTGTGGAATTTTTTCACCATATTTTATTTCTTAATTTAATAAAAGTATATCAAAATTGCATTGTGAATGCAAAATAAACACATGAAAATATTGCATGGCTTCCTACATACTAGTTGATTTTCAAATTCATTTTAAATGAGTTGAATCAAATACCTCACTTATAAAAATGGTGTAGTTGTGTTAGGTGACGGAAACCTTAATGCGTATAAGGGGAACGGTATATGGTAGAGATTTTCAACACCGAGGTTAGAACATGTGTTAGCTCAATTGGCAGAGAGATCAAACCCAAGCGGCGTTGAATTTTTTCACCATGTTTTATTTCTACTCAAACGTTGATTTTCTGTAAGTGTGGTACTTCCCCGGACGAGTCGGTCCATTCATGCTACTAGCAAATGGAATTTCGCCGGTACCGTGGCTTTACCACGACTGAAAATCATTTTTATGTAAATACTAGCTTTTGCCCGCGGCTTCGCTAGCGTTAAGAAGTATAGTTTCATACAAACTTTCATCCCCTATTTTATCCCCTTGGGGGTAGAATTGATGATAATCCTTTCTTAGCGGATGCCTACGTCATAACATAGATAGATAGATAGATAATATCTTTATTCACCATCGAAAACACACAGTTCACATTGATATAATATGAAGTTAACCTATAAGGAACTTATATCATTATATAAAAATATATGCAAGATAATCACTTATAGAAATAAGAAAGTGTTCCTAGATATACCAGAAGTAATTATGTAGCGTGCAGTGTGGTTGTACTGTGAATATTTCTACACTATGTGCTCGACAGTGAAAGGGTCCTGACTCAGCATATTGTCACAGACGAACAAGTCGAGCTGCGACGCTGATAATTCTGCCAGAACCAAGAGTGAGGCCGGACAAGCAACACGAATTTCAGAGAAGAAGGTGTACTTGATTATTATATAAATATACAACTCAGTTACCCACAAAACGCTCACATTAATGTTAAGATAACCATTACCTCACTTTTAATAATTATTACATATAGATCGGTTGACTAAATGCAATTGTATTGTAACTCAAGACACAAATAGTAAAGCAAGTTTACTTCGTTAAATTATGATTTATTGATTACCTACATGCCAAATTTCAGCCCGATCCGTCCAGTGGTTTGGGCTGGGCATTGATAGATCACTATGTCAGTCAGTCAGTCACCTTTGAGTTATATATATTTTGATATGTAAGGCTCCCTTTACAAATTGAGAAAACTAGTGCAACAAATAAATATACTGGTTCCGGGCATCGGAATGTCTTCACAATAGGAGTCCCTACAAAATATGTCAGTTGGTAATGATAAAAGGATTCGCTTTTATATCTTTTGATAGCTGGGGATGAAAAGAGATGGAATTTATGATATTTACTCGCTACTTGGTCCGTTAAATAATCATTATCATACATTTATTTGCCGTGTATAAAGCCGTGTGGTATCCGGCAGAGTAGAATAGGACCATTCCAATTCTTCCCACGAATGTCGTAGAAGGCGACTTAGGAAATACAAGCTAAACAAAGCTTATAAACATCTGTGAGATCACTCCAACCCGTCTGGCCAGCGTGGAGTGTAGGCCAAGTCCTCTGACTGCTCTGGCCAAGTATGGCTCTAGTAGTACAGAGAGGGTCGTGCTCCTGTGTGGAGACTAAAAAAGACCTGATGATGATGACATTTATTTGCAGTAAAACATAGAACAATGTGATTCGCTGGTTTTTGTTTTTTTTGTTTTTTGAGCATAAGTGACCAACATTGGTGTCAGATTTTTCAAGCTGCCTAAAGGCATCTGACATAGCTTAACGACTGCCAATGACGACGGGTGGGACCAACGACTTAACGTGCCTTCCGAAGCATGGAGAAGCTCGAAATATATATACCTAATTGCCACTTGCGGTCACCCATCTCAGTGGGAACTGTGCTCGGGATTGCTTAACATGCGTAATCGCTAATAATGGGTCATCAGGCTCCTAATTTCATAAATTCGGTGATAATATCTGTGAACATTCATGTTTTGCTAATAGTGATAATAGTGAAGCCTTTTGGCCACATCTCGAGACGAAATCATGACTCGATTGAACGTCTTGTTGTCCAAGGCAAGGTAGAAGGCACTAGACCACGCGCAAGGTCCCATTTGCGCTGGACTGACCAACGAGGCGAGGCGAGCCTATAAACAAGCACCAGAGTGACTGCAAACAGGGAGAGATGGCGGGAAATCGTACGGCGAGCTTTACCTGCCCCCCAGAATCAAACAACATGTTAACCACGACCACTCTGCCAAGAGTGATACGAATAAGAAGATAATGATGATAGCATGCAAATAAATCTTAATCCTGATTAATATTATAGATGCGAAAATGAGATTGTTTATTAAGCTTTCACCGATACTGAACCGATCGTCATAAAATTTTGCAAATTTTGTCTGAGGTACGGAGAAGGACATAAGGTGCCTTTTATCCCGAGAAAAAGTACTGTTCCCGAGGGATGGGCATTAACGCGTGCGGAGTCGCAGGCGAAAGCTAGTATCTAAATAAAATGAATATCCAGAGGTAGAATAATGTTATAACTAGTGGTTCTGTGAGAACAGTAGACCTCGCGAGCCCTTACAACCAACATCCACATTTGCCCACTAGTGCTCTAAAATATATCTGATAGTCAATTAGCATAATTGACTAAAGCATGATTTCCTTTAGTTACTATTTCCCAATCCCCGCTGTTCTTAATTAGGTACCAGAAGAAACGGAAATTTAAACCTACATTCCTCTTACCAGAAGATCCGACTAAGCTCGAGAGAATTGAAAAATAGGTATTTATAATATCTATTGCTGTCGCGCCGCGTGCCCAAACGAACCCCGCAGAGTGCGATAGAGATAACTGCAGCTGGGCCGGACAATACGTATGAAAAGTACACAAAATTAAAGCTTCGTAGTCCTCTGATTTCTTCTCCAAAACTTAACCGATTTAATTTCTTTTTTCATTAAAAAGTTTTTGAAGGTTCATATCTCTTTAAATAATTAAATTATGAAACAATAAAAACATACGGATTTTTATAGGAAAAAATCATTGCTCTATTGGTACTATCCGGCCAGGAATCAGAGGACTACTCTTGTATGGAAACACGGCCCTTGAGCACCATGTTTAGTATGCTTTTGTAGACATTAACTAAGAGTGATTCTCATCAAGATCGGAAATATGGGAATAGCGAACTTGGCATGGGTGAATGGGAGGCAAAGTTTAAGTACCCGGTTTCATAGTTGTTACCAATTGGTAAAAAATGTAATAGGACACTAATTTCAACTACTATGACAGACAAACATGCGAACTTTACGTAAAGAAGTAGCCGGCACCTTAAGGCCCGGGTTCAAGTCACAGGATAGCATGTGAATCTTTTTTTATTTTTGCTGACTGACTTACCTCCCCCCCTGATAGCCGGGGCCCCCTAATACCAGGCGCCCCTGGCATTTTTCCAGCACTTCCAGCCTGTACTTACGCCACTGCATGGTGTCAAACATTTGCCTTTAAATGTCTCTATTGACCGGGCGCTGTGAATATTATTGATGATATTTACGATTGGTGGACCTTGAAGAGCCCATACACGATTGGTGGAGCTAGTTTAGTTTAAGAGTTCCTATTACCACCCTCCGACTCCATTATCGGACCAGCGTTAAGATTCCATAATATTAATAATAATAATAATATCATTTATTTCAAATTTTACATCCATATGTCATAAAATAACAAAAACACATTATGAAACACTATTAAAATACATTGATTGAAATTATTTAATTTATTTTATTTCTTTTTTTTCTCTTGTTATTTTTTCTGTTTATTTAGTCATGATATATTTTTATGATTACTTTGTCACTAATTTAGGGTTTTTCTAGTAGATTCAGTTTTAGCGATTATGTTTTTTCTATCTTTGGTGTAAATGAATCGATGGAAATTGAAACGAGTTAATGAAGTATATATCTATTTACAAGAGACTAATACTGTTTAATTAAATTATATTTAATAAATTAATTAAATAAAATAATAATAATGTATTGTCATCCAATTTACACATGCAAGCCAAATTTCAGCTCACTTGGCTCAGTGGATTAAAAAGTCGTCAAGTCAAATATCATTTATTCATCATAAGATACTTAACATATCATTTAGAGAATGTTAACATTTAAGTATTTTACAACAAAATATTGTTGACGTTAATTTACTTAAAGCTAAGTGTAGAGCCGCTTCCAAAGCGGAGTGCAGAAGAAGGGGCAGAACATTTGATAACAGGCAAACATCGAAAGTCAAAAGTCAAAGATTTTTATTCAAAATTGGATACATGTATCTCTTTTTGAACGTCATATTTTTTTTTCTTATATATTTTTTAATATATGCGAAATTGAAATACTACTAGCGTTTCGGAAGTAGTATTTCAATTTTGCATATATCAAGACAAGGGAAACTAAATAAAACTAAATAGCTTATAATAAACAATTTTATTTAACCACTAGCTTTCGCCCGCGGCTCCGCCCGCGTCAATGTGGGTCCCTCGGGAATAGTACTTTTTCCCGGGATGAAAGTAAGAATATGTCCTTCTCCGTACTACAGAGAACTTGTATACAAAATTTCATGATGATCGGTTCAGTAGTTACGGCGTGAAAGCGTAATAAATAAACAAACTCACTTTCGCATTTATATTATTAGTTAGGATATTAAAAAGATACAAAAATATTTTCTCCCAGGGAATCACACTTAATTCCTTTTTGTTGGCAATCGTTATACAAGGTGTTGTTTTACCGCGGCCATTAGCCGATAATTTATAGAGCGACTGCTTTCAGGAAACTGCGCAACGTAACAAATTAGATGTATTTCTAGTTTGTTTTCTTACAAAGGTGATCATTATTTAAGGATTTTTTTTATGTTATAGGACGGCAAACGAGCAAGCGGTTCACCTGATGGTAAGTGATCACCGCTGCCCATGGACAACTGCAACACCAGGGTGTGACAATTGCATTGCCGGCCTTTCAAGGTGTTGGGGGAAGGAAATGAGGAGGGGAGGGTGAAGGATGGGCCTCCGGCTCTCTCACTCACCGAACGAAGCATAGAAGCGGTTAAGTTTCTACTCAGACGTCGATTTTCTGTAAGAGTGTGGTACTTCCCCGGACGTGCCGGCCCATTCATGCTACTAGCAATTCATTTTGCCGGTAGCGTGGCTATACTAATTACAGAAAGAATACCAAAATGGCACCTATAAGAGAGAAGGTTAGGAGCAATATACTGTCATGGTATGCTCACGTTATTTATTTTATTTTATTTATTTAATTCCATACAATAAATGGATTTATTTAATTCCATACAATAGGTGTTGTTTTATTGCGGCCATTAGCTGATAATTTATTTAGCAACTGCTTTCAGGAAACTCTGTAACGTTATAAATAAGTTGTATTTCCGGTTTGTACATAGTAAAAAAATATTGTTAGGCATTTCAAATCGCTTAAGGAACACAATTTGGTCATCATCATTTCGTGTAGGAGACACGGTCAACCGACCATGCACACCCTGGTGTCAGAGTTCTTCGGAACCGCCTCTCGGCCCCTGACGTGGTTCCTTTATCTCCTACCAGATGGCAGGCGGGACCAACGGTTTAACGTGTCTTTCGAAGCACGGAATCATCTTTATTATCAAATAATCAGGTGATTCAAACCTGCAATGTCTTAACCAAACTGGAAACAACTAAACAAAGTAAGCTCCCTGTGGGAATCGAACCAACGACCCCCGGGTTTACAGGCAAACGCCTTAACCACTGGACTACAAAAGCAGTTAGATAATTTGTTGATAGTAGCAATACATTATAATGTACCTTTTGAAATATATTTTCAATTAAATATAAGACATAGAAGACTTTTTTTGTGATCTCTACACAAACCGTACGTCCTATTTCTTTCTGATATAGGATGGCAGAAGCAAGCGAGTCACCTGATGGTAAGTGATTACCGCTGCCCACAGAGCTGAAGTATATATTTTATTATATTTAACCTTTTATTAATATTATAAATGTAAACGTTTATTGACGATAGATCCACACCATCTCTTCTAATCCTTGCTGTAATAAGTGAGTTAAATATAAACCGCGCCGCATTTCTACAAAAAATCTTACTTTTTTTAAGTTTGTTAATGCTATAGTAACTGTACTACTAATTAAAGAGTTTTTTTTTTACAAATGCGCCGTCATCATCGTCATCAAGAATTCTTCGTCCCATGCGAGGATATTGCCATACTTCCCACGCTTGTCAGGTGGGCATACGAGAGCAGTTTCTTTGGCTTCTTGTGCTTCCAATGCTGCTGCCCATGGGAAAGGATAGGACTTTGACGAATTTGGATAGTTTATATGGCAATATATAAAATATACACACGATGATTTTTATAGTGGCCATTAACTGCTTCAAGGAAACTGTGTAAGGTAACGAATCAGATTATTCTGGTTTGTTCTCTATTTTGATTCCGTTTTAATAATAAAACATGCCAGTAACCAGCGGATGGTTTAAACGAATTTAACGACATATCATCTGGCAAATTACGTTGGATAAGTTTAGGATATACGGAAAAACAAACGAACATACAGCAAAATCATTCGCCGTAGTCGGGTAAAACAACAAGAAACAAATAGTTCACTCAGAAAAATTCCCGAAGTTCCCTTCTGTTGATTTTTGATAAACAGGATGTGGTTTTATCGCGGCCATTACCTGATAATTTATAAATCTAGTTAGACACCGACTGCTTCAGGAAACTGCGTAGCGTAACAAATTACACGTATTTCCGGTTTTCATTTGGATCTGTGCAGGGATTGTTTGGTTGTAAAAATATTTACAGCTAGCTTTCGCCCGCGACTCTGCTCACATTAATGCAATTCTCATCAACAGTGTTTTTTCCGGAGGGAACATCGTTCGTTCCAACCATCAGAAGCCCACAGCTGGACATAAGGGCCTCCCCCAAGGCTTTTTCGTTCCATGAAAGAATAGTGCCATACTCACCACGCCTGGCAGGCAGGTTGGCGCAACCATCAGAAGCCCACAGCTGGACATAAGGGCCTCCCCCAAGGCTTTTTCGTTCCATGAAAGAATAGTGCCATACTCACCACGCCTGGCAGGCAGGTTGGCGCAACCATCAGAAGCCCACAGCTGGACATAAGGGCCTCCCCCAAGGCTTTTTCGTTCCATGAAAGAATAGTGCCATACTCACCACGCCTGGCAGGCAGGTTGGCGCAACCATCAGAAGCCCACAGCTGGACATAAGGGCCTCCCCCAAGGCTTTTTCGTTCCATGAAAGAATAGTGCCATACTCACCACGCCTGGCAGGCAGGTTGGCGCAACCATCAGAAGCCCACAGCTGGACATAAGGGCCTCCCCCAAGGCTTTTTCGTTCCATGAAAGAATAGTGCCATACTCACCACGCCTGGCAGGCAGGTTGGCGCAACCATCAGAAGCCCACAGCTGGACATAAGGGCCTCCCCCAAGGCTTTTTCGTTCCATGAAAGAATAGTGCCATACTCACCACGCCTGGCAGGCAGGTTGGCGCAGTTTCTTTGGCTTCTTGTGCTTCCAAAGCTGCTGCCTATTGACAGCATTTTCAGCTAGGGAAGGATAAGAATTTGTTGGATTTGGGAAAGGAATGAAGATATTGGGATACTCACTCGGATGAATGGGAAAAGCGAGTAGCAGCTCGGGAGGCTGGGCGCGTACCTGATGCCATACCTGCAACCACCGGACAGGTAGTTGAGGATGACACCCCTGACCATGATGGATTCATTCATTTCGAGTAGGCGACACGGTCAATCGACCATGCACACCCTGGTGTCAGAGTTCTTCGGAACCGCCTCTCGGCCTCTGACATGGTTCCGGTAACGACTACCAATATGGGAGCCGGGACCAACGGCTTAACGTGCCTTCCGAAGCACGGAATCATCTTTATTATCAGACAATCAGGTGATTCAAGCCTGCATTGTCCTAACCAAACGGGAAACAACTAAACAAAGTATGCTTCCCGTGGGAATCGAACCCACGACCCCCGGGTCTACAAGCAAACCCCCTTACCACTGGACCACGGAGGTAGTTAACCATGATAAATGAAAGAGAACCTATTCCTTCTCCGTATCCCAATAATCAGTGTAAAAAGGCTTATCATAGTACTAAAGATTTTCTTAATGACAATAATATTTGGCTTGAGCTTGGCGCGGACTCCTCGTAGTTTTGTATATATGACTATATGTTTGATACGAATGTTTCGTACCTAAATGTTTGGTGCAAATGTACCAAACATATAGGTACGAAATATTTTTAAAGATGACATTTTATTTATGCCATTTAAATATTTTGTAATTTTTTTTTTATTTCTATATTTTATTTTTTAAAACATCATTTTAAAAATTCAGTTTATAATGACTTTATTATTAAAGTCTATTTCCTTATGGACAATGTATACTCAGTCCACATACCTAGTTTTGAAGATAAACTAAAATTGTAAGTCGACGTCGATTGGAGAAAATGCGCTGTGCAGTTTGTCGCCGCTTACTCTGCACTCCGCTTTGGAAGCGGCATTAAACGGCGGCATTAATTTACTGACGTCAACAATTCTCAGTTAAAAATGATGACAATTAATAAGTGTCTAACTTATTTAAAACTAGCTTTCGCCCGCGGCTCCGCTCGCGTTAATGTCTATCCCTCGGGAATAGTACTTTTTCCCGGGATAAAAGGTAGCCTATGTCCTTCTCCGTACTTCAGAGAACTTGTATGCAAAATTTCATGATGATCGGTTTAGTAGTTACGGCGTGAAAGACTAACAAACAAACAAATAAACAAACAAAAAAACTCACTTTCGCATTTATAATATTAGTTAGGATGTATATATAGCCATTTTACGACTCGATAGAAGAAGTGTGTAAATGACCTATAGAAAATAAACTTTTGAATTGAATTGAATAAGTTGGAAATCCTTAGAGGAGATATGATAAGACCGGCGAGATCACAGTGCCACTAGTTATTTTAGAAGAGTTTCTTAAATATATTCTGTGATTATACGAACGAGGTACTCAACTTTAAGTTGAGTAAAATGGTCACCAGTGAGATTAGCTTAAAAGCAATATACGGAACCAACGGCGGAATTAGCGACGGGAGTCGACTGCGCTGTCGCCCTTCTCAGATTTTACACTTTCTTAAGGGGAAGATTTTTTTATTTGACGTCATATAAGCACTAAAAAAATAATAAAATAAGCGAATAATAATAAGTTTTTACTGTCACTTTAGATACATTTTTTATGTATATTTGACGACAAACGAGCAGACGAGCCACCTGATGGAAAGTGGTCACCGTCGCACATGTGTTGCTTAACATCGAGTGTTCTCGTATAGAAACAAAAATATAAAAAAAAATAAACAATGTAAAAAGCTAAAACAATGATTTTACATATTATGTTAGCGGAATTATGATAACTGAAGTCATAAACAATGGTTTTTAACTAAAATTACAAAAGTATTATAATTAATATTAAGATAAATACATTAAAATTATTTTTAATGATCCCCTCAACCCTATCTTGAACCTATAATGCGAGAAAAAATAAATAATAATGATTTATTTTAAATTTTGCTCAGAAACCTACAAGAATTAATAAACTCTGAAATATTATATCTGTAAGAATAAATACATTTGTTTACTAGCTCCGTGGCGCAGCGGTCAACACGCCAGCCTGCGACACGGAGTGACCGGGTTCGATCCCCGGCCAGGTCAAGATGGAAAATGAACTTTTTCAGATTGGCCTGGGTCTTGGATGTGTATCTATATATGTATTTGTTATAAAATATAGTATCGTTGAGTTAGTATCCCATAACACAAGTCTCGAACTTACTTTGGGGCTAGCTCAATCTGTGTGATTTGTCCGTTTATATTTATTTATATTTATATTTATTTATTTGTAATGGTATGAAAAGCATCAGGTATAAGCGTCCGGATTTCCAAACTGTTACTTATTTTCCCACATTCATCTGAGTAAGTACTTGTAGTATCCTTAATTTCCTTCCCAAATACAACAAATTCCTATGCTTTCCCAGCTTAAAAATGCTTCCGATAGGCAGCAGCGTCGGAAGCAGCAGACGCTTTAAAACTGGGCTCGCCAACTAGCCTGACAAGCGTGGTGAGTATGGAAATATCCTGCAATGGAACGATCATTTGTGTGAGGCCTTTGTCCAGCGAACCTTTTTTAGTCGTTGTAGAGCCACGCTACCGTCAAAATTCATTTTTGCTAGAGTAGCAGGGGCTGACTCCTATGGAGAAGTACCACACTCTCACTGAAAATCGACGTTAGAGTAGAACCTTTACCGCTTCTATGCTTTGTCCGGTGAATCAGAGATCTGAAATCTCGTTCTTCCGTCCTCACCCATTTCCTTTCCCAATTTCTTGAAAGGCCGGCAACGCTTCTGTCACACCCTGTTATTGCATACGCAGCGGTGACTGACTTGCTCGTTTGCCGTACTGTAACATAAAAAAAACTTCTTACGGCTGAAATGAAGTCATCATCATCAGGTCTTTTTAGTCTCCACTGCAGGAGCATGACCCTCTGTACTATCGGATGTACCATACTTGGCCAGAGAAATGTGAGCAATGACAGAGAATGCTGTATGTAGAAGTATAGTAAGTAAAGTAAAAGGTATATTTATTTTCTCCCTTAAACTAAAACATAAATTAAGAGATTAAGCTAAAACAGAGAAGTTTGCTATAGATCAAAAGAGACTGGAGCCCGAAGTAGGCAGGGCCTGTGTCACAGTACTCCAGTGCTCCCTTATCCTGAGGCTGAATCAGTAATCCTGAGGCTAAAATGAAAAAACAAATGACTAGAGAACATACCCTTAAAAGTAGTAAAGCAGTAACAATAACAATTACACTAATATAGCGCGGGAACACGCTGCCCGCCACCACATTTTTCTTGTGGAGCTATGCAAAATTCCAGTTGCAACGTTTGTGAAAATTATAGAGACTTTTAATGTTTTTGTGAATTGAGTTTTTCAGTTCCGACGGCCTTGGTTTGCAGTAGTTAAACGCCACTCCGTTACAAGATATTAGGCAAAATCACAGCTCCGTGGCGCAGTGGTTACCACGCCAGCCTGCGACACGGAGTGCCCGGGTTCGATCCCCGGCCAGGCCAAGATGGAAAATGATCTTTTTCAGATTGGCCTGGGTCTTGGATGTTTATCTATATATGTATTTGTTATAAAATATAGTATCGTTGAGTTAGTATCCCATAACACAAGTCTCGAACTTACTTTGGGGCTATCTCAATATGTGTGATTTGTCCGTATATATTTATTTATTTAATAAATAGTTTAATAAATAGAAAATAGTTTTAATAAAAAAAGGTTTTGTAACAAATTATTTATATACTCTGATAAATTAGGTCAAGGTCTTAGTAGCATAATTTTGAGTCACCTCAACCATAACTGTTCTGTCTACAACACATGTACACCCGGCGCTTCTTATTTAGACCTGGTAAACAGTATTACTTGTGACAGTCTTGATGAAAACTGTACAATATTAATATTATGTGGTGACAGTTCCTCTGTATCAAAAAGGAATATTAAACAAAGTATGGACAAATTAATTAATATAAATGAAAGAACACAATGTAAATTTATGATATGTGCCTTTCCGTATTCGGAATCTTTAGATAGGAAAAGAAACGAGCACATACACAATTTAAATGTACATATGTACAACATGACGTATCGTCATGGCGATTTTATTTTTTATTTAGATATAAATAAGTTTATAAGTAGATTTAAGTTGACTAACGATACTATGTATCTTCCTTTTAATTTTAAAAGACAAATAGCTACAGTAGTAGCTTTTAATTTACAAACTTCTGTTGTATGTAGTACAACTGCAAATAATTTTAAATTTGACACAGGTATTGCAACTAATGATATACCTAAAATACAAAATCCTCAGTCTGATTTAAACTAATTAATAAGACAACAGTCGAGGCTAAAGAATTAAATATTTTTCATCAGAATGTCCAAGGCCTGACTAGCAAATTGTTAGAATTAGAGTTGTTTATAAACAGTAAAGATTTGCATGTAGTTTGTGTGACTGAACATTTTATGCAGTCGCACCAGCAACAGTTCAATGTAGAAAATTATTTATTGACAAGCTCTTACACCCGAGAGACTAAAGAGAAAGGCGGTAGCTTAATTCTAACTCGAAGTGACGTAAAATGTAAAGAACGTAAGGATATTGTTAGTCTTTCGGTAGATTGTAATGTTGAGCTGTCATGTATCGAACTAGGGAATTATATTATAGTATGTGTATACAGACCCCCAAGATCAGATTATAATACTTTAGAATCAGTTATTGAAGATGTCTTGAGAAAATTATGTTGTTGTCGCAAAAATATTATAGTGTGCGGTGACTTTAATGTTGATTTGTTAGTTACAACAACTGAAAGTGTTCGATTTTTAAATGTCTTTAAATCATTTGATTTGGTTAATTTGTTTTTGGAACCAACTAGAGTTACTGAAGATTCTGCAACGTGCATAGATAATGTTTTCTGCAATTGCACTGCTGTTGACAAATATATAACTAAAAATCTAACCTCGGATCACTACGGTCAGTTTGTAAAACTTATAAATGATGTAGAAGTAGACTTACCAAAAGTAACCTTTAGATCTATAACCAAAGCTAAAATAAATGTATTTAAGAAAAAAATATCTCAAAAAATGCCCCTAATTGAAGAAACTAGAGATGATCCGGATGCTCTATATAATAAAATGTTTGGTATTATTGAATCGGAATTCAACAATACATTCAAAATTAAAAAATGTACTAAACGTATCGGTAAAAAATTTAGTGAATGGGCTACAACTGGTATTTACGTTAGTAGAAACAGATTATACGAATTATTAGCTATGAAAGCTTACAATAAAAATACTGAATTTATTAATTATGTTAGAACTTACTCTAAGGTTTTTAAAAAGGCGTGCCTGTGCGCAAAATCTTTATATACTGGGTGGCGCAAAAGTACTGGCACTAAAGAAAATACTTTTATTTTTTTTATATGACATTTTCTGTCATTCTGTTTTTGAAAATTGTGTAGTGAACAAATGTAAAATACACTGAAAATAAACATGGACCGTTTTACTCCCCAAGAACGTGGAATAATTGTGTCAATGTTCTTACGGAATAATTCATCAGTGATAAGAACACAACGTGAATTTCGTCGACGATTTCACCACCGTCCGGCACCGATTGCCCGATCTGACCAGTCCAGACTTCTTTGGGGTTTTTTGAAATCTCGGGTGTATGTGAACAAGCCACAGACTCTCGCAGCTCTAAAAGAAAACATTCGTCAAGAAATAACGAACATATCGCAGGAAGTGTTACGGCAAGTTATGCAAAATGTCATAAATAGGGCTCAAATGTGTATCAACTCTGGAGGTCACCATTTAAAAGACATCATCTTTAAATCCTAATGGTACGAAATTTAATGGCACAAATATACATTTAAAAAAACCTAAATCTAGTTTTCTAATTTAGAAAAAATGTTATAGCTGAACCAAATAGGGTCTTTACTTTTGCGCCACCCAGTACAAGAAAAGCTATTCTAGATTCTCATGATAAGATAAAGACCAATTGGAAAATTATTAACATGGAAACCGGGAAAACTAAAAATCGTGACAACAAAATAGAATTAAAAGTAGATAACAAGATCCTCAGTACTAATGAAGACGTCGCAAAATATTTCGAAGATTTCTTTACTAACATTCCCGTAAATACTACTGCCTCCTTACGTTCATCATCTGAGGAATCTAAAAAACTATTAACAAGCTGTATACCAGAATGTAACAATCATTTAATATTTCAACATGTAACACCTCAAATAATCATTGATACATTTAAGAGTTTGAACAATAAGAAAACTGGAGATTTGTGGGATATCTCTGTAGCTGTCATTAGTAACATCATTGAAGTAATTGCACCATATTTAGCTTCTATATTTAATAAGTGTGTAGATACTGGGACATTTCCTGACTTGATGAAGTTAAGTAAAGTCATTCCTTTGTACAAATCTGGCGATAAAAATGATCCCACTAATTACCGTCCCATTTCTATTCTGCCAGCTCTTAGTAAAATATTTGAAAAAATGATTTTTAATCAGTTATTAGCTTTTTTTAACATAAATAGCCTTTTCCATCGTGAACAGTATGGATTTACAAAGGGTCGGTCAACTACAGACGCGGGTGTAGCTCTGTTGAAATACATATATGATGCTTGGGAGGGAAAACAAAATGCTATTGGTGTTTTTTGTGATCTTTCCAAAGCCTTTGATTGCGTAGACCACAATAGCCTTCTCTCCAAGCTGGAGCACTATGGAATAAAAGGTAAATCTCGCGATTTACTTGAATCTTATTTAAGTGGCCGAACTCAAAAAGTTAGTTTAGATAGGGTACAATCCTCCGGATCATCGGTTAAGATGGGCGTACCCCAGGGCTCTATCCTAGGGCCTCTGTTATTCCTCATTTACATCAATGACCTACCTTACTGTGTCAATACATGTAAGGCTGTACTATTTGCCGATGACACTTCTCTTGTCTTCAAAATTGATAGACAAACTAATTCTTTTGACGTGGTTAATAGTACTTTAGCTCAAGTGTTGGATTGGTTCACAGCGAACAATCTATTGTTGAACGCTAAGAAAACGAAATGTATTAAATTTTGCTTACCAAATGTTACAAAAATTCCAACACAAATAGTAATGGATAATGAACCACTAGATTTAACTGATAAAACAACATTTCTTGGAATAACTCTTGATGCCGGGCTTCAATGGGGTGCCCATATTACTACGTTAGCGGGTAAACGTAGTTCTGCAGCTTATGCTGTCAGGAGAATTAGACAACTGACTGATGTTGATACTGCGCGTTTGGTATATTTCAGTTACTTTCATAGTGTTATGTCTTATGCGATTTTACTATGGGGTAACGCTGCAGAAGTAAACACCATATTTGTCCTGCAGAAACGCGCTATTAGATCTATATATAAACTTGGTGCTAGAGAATCTCTTAGAGAATTGTTTAAAGATATAAATATTTTAACTTTACCTTCTCAGTACATATTTGCGAATATTATGTTTGTGCGCTATAATCTTGATTTATATAAGAAAAATAGTGATGTCCATGACCGAAACACGAGAAATAAAAATAAATTAGCTACACCAGTATTGCGATTGCAGAAAACTATGAATTCATTTTTGGGTTTAGGAGTACGCTTCTATAATAAAATTCCTGCAGAAATATTAGGTCTGCCTTTACTTAAGTTCAAAACGATTGTAAAAAACCAGTTAATAAAAAAGGCTTATTACTGCATTGATGATTATATTACTGATAAAAATGCGTGGAAATTTATATAAATTTATTTAATGTTAATAATTATTAAATGTTAAAATTAATCTATAGTATGAAAAATTGTATTTAATGTTAACAATGTATTCAGAGCCCTTCAGGCACGTAGGGACCAAGGCTGGATTGAGTTTCTTTCGGCGTATTCTTCTCACCAGTGGTCGTTCCGAAACGCTAGTAGTATTTCAATTTTGCATATATAAAAAAATATATAAGAAATAAAAATATGACGTTCAAAAAGAGATACATGTATCCAATTTTGAATAAAAATCTTTGACTTTGACTTTGACTTTAAACCGTAAAAACACGAAGATAAATATAAATAAATATGGGAATATATAAATAATATTTCCTTTCAGGATTTCAGCGATTTTCTTGCAGTTAGTTTGGCGACCGAAGGGAGCTTTAATTGATAAATTCAAATGAAACTATTTCGGTTTCACTTTTAGTGCATAATTGAACACTTTAAAAATTACAAGACACAGAAATAATATAAGAACAACTATGTCTAAAGACTCGGCGACGATAGAATGATTACATTTGCCTCCTTACAAGCTTATATACTCGTGTTCCGTGAAGAAATCTTGTGGTGGGATCCAGAAGGCTACGCTGATGATAAGCAAAACCATAAAATAGTCGTAAAATCAGTACCATGGTTAATTCGTTGTTTTTAATATTTTTCACGTTCAGATGATGAAGTCCCATCTTATCTTATCTTAATCTTATCTTATCTTATCTTAATATATATAAATCTCGTGTCACAATGTTTTTCCTCAATGGACTCCTAAACCACTTAACCGATTATAATAAAATTCGCACACCATGTGCAGTTCGATCCAACTTGAGAGATAGGATAATTTTTAACTTATGGCGAAACGAAGTTCGCCGGGGCAGCTAGTCTTAATATATATAAATCTCGTGTCACAATGTTTGTCCTCAATGGACTCCTAAACCACTTAACCGATTATAATAAAATTCGCACACCATGTGCAGTTCGATCCTACTTGAGAGATAGGATAGTTTTTAACTTATGGCGAAACGAAGTTCGCCGGGGCAGCTAGTAATATATATAAATCTCGTGTCACAATGTTTGTCCTCAATGGACTCCTAAACCACTTAACCGATTATAATAAAATTCGCACACCATGTGCAGTTCGATCCAACTTAAAAGATAGGATAGCTTTCACGGACGAAGTCGCTGGCAACAGCTAGTAAATATTATAAAATACAAAAGAATTACTTAGTTGCTAAAGATTTCTAAGCAATCAATTCGGATTGTTATGTCAGAACAGGGTTATTTATGACTGATTTCATTAGGTTATCATGAACCACGTGTACAATAACTAGTTGAGTTATGGTGTAATGGTACGATACATATCTCACAAATTGAGCTAGCCCCACAGTAAGTTGTGTTGGATACTAACTCAATGATATTATATTTCATAATAGATACTTATATAGATAAACATACAAGACCCAGGACAATCTGAAGAAATCTTGTTCCATCATGACCTGGCCGGGTGTCGCACCCGGGACCCCGCGATTCAAAAGCTCCTGCGGTTCCACTGAGCCACAGAAGAGTCAAAAAACATGAAGATGAAAACTCAGTTACAATAAACATGAAGATGAAAACTCACAGACACACAAACATGAATTTTAAGTTTACGCGGACACAATCTCTATTATTGCCACTGCGGGATTTACCGCGATTATGTTTGAGATTTGTCTTATATTTGGTAACATTGCAGCGACCATTTATCACAAACTAGCTTTCGCCCGCGGCTCCGCCCGCGTCAATGTCGATCCCTCGGGAACAGTACTTTTTTCCGGGATAAAATGTACCCTATGTCCTTCTACGTACCCCAGATAACGTGTATGCAAAACTTCATGATGATCGGTTCAGTAGTTACAACGTGAAAGCGTAACAAACAAACAAACAAACAAACTCACTTTCGCATTTATAATATTAGTTAGGATTAGGATTAGAATAATCGCGGTAAGTCCCAGAGTGACAATAATACACAAACATGAATTCTGAAAACACTCCTGCAGGCCTATTTGCTAACTCTATCTATGTATAAGTATGTATGTTAAATAAAAATAGTCAATCATACAAAAACCGCAATGGTTGTTGAAGTGACCATTGAAAAGAGATTGAAACGGTGTACACCGCCTGCTGTTTTGGCAGTCGTGTCAGTCAGGCAAGTCTCTCTCTCAGGTAAAATACCTATCCTAATACGGGTGGGAATGGTTTATAGCTTCGTTTCCACCAGTGCTAGATCAAATAATCCCCGAACAATACGAGCGCAGACTATAACCGGTCCCGAAGCTTTGCTGAAATTCCTTTGCGATACGCTGTTAAAAAATAAAACTGACAAGTGCGAACTAACTCACTTACAGACGGTTCCGTACCTTTATTGTACTTTTGATCTCTATTAGAAGATTTCAGTAGATTAAATAAATAAATAATAAATAAATATATACGGACAAATCACACAGATTGAGCTAGCCCCAAAGTAAGTTCGAGACTTGTGTTATGGGATACTAACTCAACGATACTATATTTTATAACAAACACATATATAGATACATATCCAAGACCCAGGCCAATCTGAAAAAGATCATTTTCCATCTTGACCTGGCTGGGGATCGAACCCGGTCACTCCGTGTCGCAGGCTGGCGTGTTGACCGCTGCACCACGGAGCTAGACCCACAGATTACGAATTTAAGATATCATATCATCATCATATCAGCCGCAAAAAGTCCACTGCTGGACATAGGCCTCCCCCAAGGATGTCCAATGCGACCGGTTGGAAGCGACCTGCATCCAGCGTCTTCCTGCGACCTGCGAGATTAAGATAGTCTGAGCATTATTAGATAATGTGTATTAAACAACCCTAGGCGCAGTCATTGGGATCCGCGAGTAGCATAAAAATATCTCGAGCTCCTCCGTGTTTCGAAAGGCACGTTAAACCGTTTGGTTCCGGCTGTCATCATTGATGGCAGTCGTTAATGTCTATGACTATGTCAGATGCCTTTAGGCAGCTTGAAAAATGTGACTACTGTGTTGGCCACTTACGGCAGTGTGTGATCGGTGTGTACATTTAGCACATCCATGGATCCCTGCTTAAATAAAGCAATCACTATAACTATAATTTAATTTTATTTTCGTTTTTAAGGAAAACCCACAGATTTTACATAGAAAAATATACTATAATTGTGCAGTACAGTTATACAGTCATTATCAGGTTTTTAGAAGTCATGATAATTAACCGTGTAGAGTGATGGCGCCAGTAACATTTCTCCAAATAAACAAAAATATTTTGTGAAAATGGTATCAATGTTTAAGTAAGCTTGGTGAGAGGAGAGGAGAGGGGGGAAAAGGGTTTCTTATGACAACAAGAGGGGTTTAAAAATAGCAGAAAGCTTTCTTAATACTTGAATAGCCCTCAAAACCAAATAGTCTTGAAATTCTTTAATTATAAAAGGTTTCCATTTACTTTGAGATAATTTACTTTGCGTGCTTCTGCCACCAGTTAGTTCATGCAATCTATTGCTGCACCCACCCACTACTGTTAGTCCCTTCATGCCCCAACCAATAGTTGATGCATGCAACCCTGGTCAATATTGCTGCATCCGTTGAGGCTGCAGCAATATCGTGCTCAAAAAGCTTTTCTCCGATAAAGTATCGTTCAATCGGAATATACTTTATTAAATACTGGGAATTCCTGTCCTCCCATTAGTCTGCACAGTAACACAAGGATATATTTTAACGATTTTATGCAGAACCCTAAAAAACAGAGTGAAACACAAGAAAAACAGCGCTTTTGTTGCCTCACTCAGACGAGCGACTGTTTACTAATTAATGTTGCCCGCATGTAACTGCTGAGGTGGCTATTATTTAGGAAAAACAACGGATTTTTGTTCAGGTGCTGCAGTAATGTACCAACTTTCCTACAAGATATTGATCCACTTTGCTGTGGGAACAAAAAATAACACCAGACGGTGATTTTAGTAAGATGACGACCACTGCGGCTCAGTGGTATCGCAATTTCCTTTGAATCGCAGCGACCCAGATATTTTTTCCTGCCAGTAAGATAAAAAAAATATATATATTAGATTAAAATATAGTACCTGAGACATACTATCCCACGACACGAGTTCACAACTTACTGTGGTGCTAGCTCGTGATTTATCCTTATTTAGCGTGTAAATTAACCCTCGACCTTCCCTTAACGGGATAAGTTAGCATCCCATCAATATGAACAACTTTTCCTTTGGGACCAATGGTGAGAACTTAAAAAAAAAAACGAAATTAGCATACAAACTGGCCGGGTGGCAGAACTCTATTGCATGAAAATGCCGATTTTTTTTGAGTTCCCAGCATTGGTCCCATAGGAAAAGTTGTTCATATTGATGGTTGGAGACCATACAGGCTGTATATTTATTTATAACAAGCTTTCGCCAGCAGCTTCGCTCGCGTTAACGTCGTTCCCTCGGGAACAATTTTCCGGGATGTAAGGTAACCTATGTCCTTCTCCGTACTTCAGAGAACTTGTATGTAAAGTTTCCTGATGAGCGATTCAGTAGTTAAGGCGTAAAAGCGTAACAAATAAACAAACTTACTTTCGCATTTATACTATTACTAGCTTTCGCCCGCGGCTCCGCCCACTTCAATGTCGATCCCTCGGGATTTGTACTTTTTCCTGGGATAAAAGGTAGCCTATGTCCATCTCCGTACTCCAGAGAACTTGTATGCAAAATTTCATGATGATCGGTTCAGTAGTTACGGCGTGACAGCGTAACAAACTCACTTTCGCATTTATAATATTAGTAAGGATAAGTAAAGATTCATTTAATTAAACAAAATATGAAATAAACATTTTCTTTAAAAAAGTAAAAATAATAATATCTTATTTCACCCATACATTACACATACATTACTGATAGGAAAATAGGCTATATGGACAGTTTGAAATGTACTTTTAATCATTTAATGAATGATTAGTGAATTAATTATATCTTTATTGCTTAAAATGTGGTACAATATAGATTACATTTTTGATGCGAGTCTCACACATTTTGTCATTTCTGACATGCAATAGACAATGTATGTCAATATTAGTATATTTAGTCCTAAGATTTAGTCAAACTATCTTCCAATAACATTAAATACAATAAACATGTCACTAAGTTTTGTTTATTGAATTATAAAATAATTATTTTCTCATTTTAATAACTAACTTTTAATCATTGTCAAGAACAATTATACTATATCGTATTAGAGTTTTTAATCTGATGACACTAGCATTCAAAGCCGTAAGAAGTCCACTGTTGGACAAAGGCCTCTCCCAAGGATTCTGTTCCATGGGAGGTTTTTGCCATAGCGCAGTTTCTTTGGCTTCTTGTGCTTCCGATGCTGCTGCCCATCGAAAGCACTTTAAAGCTGGGGAAGGATTGGAAATCATTGGACTTAGGGACGGAATAAAGATATTAGGATACTACTTACTTGGATTAATGGGGAAAGCAAGTGGCAGCTCAAGAAGGCCGGGTACTCAATGTTATACCTACAACCACTGGACAGACATTTGAGGATGACACCCCTGACCACTTACAACGTCATCATTATCATCAGGTCTTTTTAGTCTCCACTGCAGGAGCATGAACCTCTCTGTACTACCGGAACCATACTTGGCCAGAGCAGACAGAGGATTTGGCCAACACTCTCCTCGCTGGCCAGACGGGTTGGAGAGGTCTCATTGATGTTTATGAGCTTTGGTTAGCTTGTATTTCCTAAGTCGGCTCTTACGACATCCATGGGAAGACTTGGACCACTCCTATTCTACTTTGCCGGAAACCACACGGCTAAGGAATAGGCTTCGAGGGTACAACGTGAAAATGTATATTTTTTTGGAAGTCAAAATTAACACTTATCCCACAAACATCGTACGTTTGGTCACCCCACAGCTTTCCCGCACTCGTCGGGAGTTTTGTTTTTTATTTTTAATTACTTGATGCGTTTCGGATCGCAGGGAACCGTCGTCGCTGCAGCTCGATTCTAGTGAGATTCTTTTCGTATGTGTAGGTATCTTTATAAGGTTGTAGCTAGAGCCAAATCGGGCCTAATAAACCTTAGTGAATTTAATTCTCTAAAGTATTTTGTCAGTGTACGAGTGAGAAGACAAATTAAAATTGAATTCCGCGACTTTTTTTTTTATTTGTTGACTACCTCTGTCGGTTAATGCTATCGGAAGTACCTTTGAATCGCAGGACTACAGGTTTGACTCCTGGTTGGGTCAAGATGGAAATACGATATTTTTCAGATTAGCCTGGATCTTGGATGTTTATCTTTATTAGTATATATTATTAAATCTTCCATGCTGGTCTGGGGTAAAAGAAAAAACGTAGAATATGCTGCTTCTCTTCCCGCGCAGATCGTAAAAGACGATCGAGGGAATGGACGAAAATATGAGAAATCATGTCAATAGGCGACGCGGCTAGCGACCCTCACTATTTTAATTCCATTTTCCATCTACACGCCCTTTCAACAAGTTATATGTGGCCACAAAGTTAATGGCCACATTTATTGACCGAGCGAGCGAAGCGAGCGAAGCGTCTCAGTTTCCACTGGGCCAAAATTCTTTTGTCCGTCTGTCTGTCTGTCTGTCTGTTCTCGCCTACAGGTCGCATTTCTCAACCGATTCTCATGAAATTTTTTTAGCATGTTCGGTAATTATATAGAATTCTTTTGTCGTGCCAGTTTTTCGAAATTTTAAAAAATGGCGGATATATGGGGGTCCTAAACTTAAAAAAACTCATAGCACAGCTATATGGAAAAAAAAACAAAAATGTCATTAGACTTTTTTGTTATTCTCATTAAGACGCAACTTTTTTGTCTGAACAACTTTTTTATACGATAAACTTGAACGTGTTTATAGTCGGTAATTTGCCCAAAAGACATCTGAAATCGATTTTCTGTATATTTATAAAAGAAGTTGAAGTACGTGAAGTGGGATAGGGAGTGAAATTGAACAACTTTCCCTAAGGAACAAAAATCAAAATATGAAAAATATTTTTTGGCTTAAAGCATGATACTGCGTATTACTTTTATAATTGAAAACACTGAATAAACTTAGAATCCTGTAACAAAATTAAAAATAAATAAAAAAGATTCACATGCTATCCTGTGACTTAAACCCGGGGCTTATAGATGCCGGCCACTTCTTAACGTAAAGTTCGCATGTTTGTCTGCCATAATAGTTGAAAATTAGCGTCCTGTTAAAATGTTGATATTAAAATTTTGACCAATTGGTAACATAACAACTATGAAACCGGGTACTTAAACTTTGCCTCCTATTCACCCATGCCAAGTTCGCTATTCCGATATTTCCAATCTTGAAGAGGATCACTCCAACTTAGTTAATGTGTACAAAATCATACTAAACATGGTGCTCAAGGGCCGTGTTTCCATACAAGATTAGTCCCCTGATTCCTCGCCGGATAGTACTAATAGAGTAATGATTTTTTACTAAAAAACCCGTATGTTAATTTTTTTTATAATTGAATTATGTAAAGAGATATGAACCTTCAATAACATGAAAAATTGGTACGAATTTCCGTTGTGTTCAAACATTAAGAAAACAAATTTTGGCAATTATATAAGAAAAAGAAACACAGACATAGCTTATTTTAAATTTTTAATGTTTTTAAGTTTTGGAAAATAAATCAGAGGACTACGAAGCGTTCATTTTGTGTAATTTTTATAAGTATTCCGGCCGAGCTGCAGTTATCTCTATCGCACTCTGCGGGTTTGTTTGGGCACGCGGCGCGACAGCAATAGATATTACAAACATCTATTTTTCAATTCTCTCGAGCTTAGTGTTTCCTCTTAAAAAAGGGTCTGGTCGGGTCTTCTGGTAAGGGGAATGTAGGTTTAAATTTCCGTTTCCTCTGGTACCTAATTAAGAGCAGCGGGGATTTGGAAATAGTAACTGAAGGAAATCATCCTTTAGTCAATTAGCATATCAGTAACAGATATATTTTAGAGCACTGGAGGGCAAATGTTGGTTGTAAGGGCTCGCGAGGTCTACTGTTCTCGCAGAACCACTAGTAATATTAGTTAGGATTAGGATTTTGACGGACTGAGTCATCCCTTTAAGGAAATATCAGTTTAAAACACGGTATTTAAGGATATCAAGAAAATATCTGATGATGGATGGATGGACAACTTCTTAATACTGTAACAAATTTTTGTAGGATTAAGTTTTCTTCTTCATCTGAGCGTTGTTCCAGGTGCATCCTCAGCCTTCGCGCGTTGGACTTCGGAGTCCGCCATTATGGCAGCATTTATATAATTCGGCATAGTATTTACAGCCAGTATGCCAGACGTAACCCTCCTAAGATTGCTCCAAAACCGCAGGCAAATATTTGTAAAAATGTCAAGTATTTATCTGCTCCGGGAATCCCGGTGTCCTGTTGCAAGCCGGCTTGTTAACCACTGCACCATTGGAGCCGTTGTAGTTTTCATTACTAAAATGCTATTTTTCACGCTGGTCTGTGTCTGTGTGGTCGTGGCTGGGGAGAAAAGCATAAAATGCACCAGCTGCTTCTCTTCTTTGTTTTATATTACAGGACGGCAAACGAGCACGCAAGTCACTCACTGATGGTAAGCGATCAAGCTGCCCATGGACAACTGCAACACCAGGGTGTAACAGGAGCGTTGCCGGCCTTTCAAGGAGTTGGGGGAGGACATGGGGGGGAATAAAGGAAAAGAATAACAACCTCCGTGGTCCAGTGATTAAGGCGTTTGCCTGTTGACCCGGGGGTCGTGGGTTCGATTCCCACCGGAAGCATACTTTGTTTAGTTGTTTCCAGTTTGGTTAGGACATTGCAGGTTTGAATCACCTGATTGTCTGATAATAAAGATGATTCCGTGCTTCGGAAGGCACGTTAAGCCGGTGGTCCCGGCTGCCATCTGGTAGTCGTTAAAGGAACCACGTCAGAGGCCGAGAGGCGGTTCCGAAGAACTTTGACAACAGGGTGTGCATGGTCGATTGACCGTGACACCTACTCGAAATGATGATGATGGGGGGAATAGGGCTCTCCCTAGGGAGGATGGTCTTCCGGCTCTCTCACTCACCGAACGAAGCATAGAAGCGGTAAAGCTACTACTCAAACGTCAGCCTATTCATTTTTCCTGCGCATACCGTAAAAGCCGGCCGAAGGAATGGGTAAAAGTTTAAGGAATCATTTCGATAGGCGGTGCGGCTAGCAACCCATCACTATTTAGATTCTGTTGTCTACTTACACGCCCACCAACGCGCTAAACGTGGCCTTTACATATTACGGTCTTAGACTCTTACACCGTAAGGGATAAAGAAGTTATAATTGACTGACATATGTATATATATTTGTCTAGATCCGTGGCGCAGCAGTCAACACGCCAGCCTGCGACACGGAGTGACCGGGTTCGATCCCCGGCCAGGTCAAGATGGAAAATGATCTTTTTCAGATTGGCCTGGGTCTTGGATGTGTATCTTTATATGTATTTGTTATAAAATATAGTATCGTTGAGTTAGTATCCCATAACACAAGTCTCGAACTTACTTTGGGGCTAGCTCAATCTGTGTGATTTGTCCGTATATATTTATATATTTATTTATATTTATTATAATATGTATGTGCAGTCAGGGTTGTAATCCTCAGCTGCGCGTCCGGTGGTGGCAGATATGGCATCGGGTACGCGCGCCCCGCCTCCCGAGCTGCTATTTCTCAGTTCATCCGTGTGAGTAGTATCCCAATACCTTCATCACCTTCCCAAACCCAACAAATTCCTATCCTTCCCCAGCTTAAATGCTTGCGATGGACAGCAGCGTCGGTAGCACAAAAAACCACCTGCCAAGCGTTGTGAGTATGGCAATATTCTCCCATGACACGAAGAATCCTTGAGCCTTTGACTTACAGTGGACTTCTTTCGACTGAAATAATGATGATGAAAATTTATGTAAGATGCTATCAATCACAATCAATCAAAGTCAAAGTCAAAGATTTTTAATTGTTCGTAATGCATGTATGAAGATGTTACAAATTCGATAGTATCAATGCACACTACCCGTAAGGGCATACAATAATGACACATAACAATATAAAAACAACATACAAGTAGCTTGTCAAATAATTAATATATAAAAAGAAAAATTTTTTTATTTTTAAATATTAGTACGATTAAACTATGTCAATGTGAGTTAATTAAAGATTATGTTCACAATTTATCAATTTTTTTTTTCATTGAGAAATTCGCTTATGGCATAATAACATTTCTTCAATAATATTAACCTCAATTTGCTTCGAAACAAAGAACAAGACAGTTCTCTCAAGGACTTTGTTGTAAACTGAAACAATTTATTGTAAATTTAAAATGCCATACCGAGTATGCTTTAATATCTAGTAATTCGTTTAATAAATGCTGTTAACGAAAAATTGTATACACGTTTCCAATTTTCTATATTAAAGTTCACGTTATGAATCATAAACATCACGGTTATAATTCATTAGGATAAATACCCAATTTACTTCACCCTTCTGACGTCACACTTATTGCGTCGTATTTGTTACCACTGTCGTTACAATTTAAACCTTTTTACTAGCGTGTAAGTTTCATTTTAGGACAATTTCTTTTACACAGGGGAGCAAGAACTGTCAATGCGAAATGTGAATAAAGAAAACAAAAGCGAAAATGATGTTTATTATAACGACGTAAAGTTCAAAATGGCGCGCGTAGAGTTTGTTTAAAGGAGGTAAATCAAAAAGCACCCGTGACATACATTATAATGCGTTTGTTTTGGTTCTTGTTCCTTGGAGATAGAGTTTAAAATATGATTTGTGTGGTAAAGTCGGCGAGAGGTGAATGAACTTGAGAACCACGTGGATGTTGCAATTGCGCAGTTTTGAAGACCCTTGCAGTAGGTTACGGTGTATGGGGTAGGGTACTTGTTCCTAATGATGACGACAAAAATCTAGTTAAAATATCAGAGATTCAAAGATTTATTCAGAAAATAGAATATTTCAGGCGCTATTTCACGTCTATTCACATTTTAAATAATAATAAAATATATAAGTAGATAATATCGTTCAAAAGCTACAAACTATCGTTTCGGATCCGACCATTGCAGAGAAGAAACGCCGAAAGAAACTCTTTTCAACAGTATTGGTCGCCAACTCGCCTAAAGGGCTTCGTATAATATTTAATAATTTATTATTTTTTTTATTCTGTGTTTTAATGTGTGATATTTATCTTTTCTTTTTTTAATGATTTTATATAATATACTACATCTTCCATATACATAATTTCGTAGAACATGATGTCACAGTGATCTAGTGTACAAAAAACAATAGATAACTTCACACAAACAATACAATCGGTATGTCTCAAACAATTTTATTGACCGAAAATTTTATTGTTTCACTGTCGATCCTGCGGGAACAGTACAGGAAAGAGCCTCTGTCCTACTCAGTATTGTAGAGAGTGTGTATGCAAAATTTAAAGCAACAAGTCAAATTGTGAGGCTCTTCATCAAAATGAGAATAAATAAATAAATAGGGTCAAATGACACAGATTGAGCTAGCTCCACATTAAGTTGTGGACTTGTGTCGTGGGACACTAAGTCAACAATACTATATTTTATAATAAACCCAGGTCAATTTGAAAAAGATCGTTTTCCATCTAGAACTGACCGGAATCGAACTCAGGAAACTGCTATGCAAAGGCACTTGCGGTACCTCAGAACACTGAGCCACAGAGGTCGTCCAATAAAGAAGTGATACTCTAATTACAAAATAACTAAAAAGTTCACAATGTTATATAAGTATTATCTAAATATTAATACGTAAAACAAAAACTTTATACCCCTTTTACTAAAAATTGCGTGGACGGACCAGTTTGAAATTTCGCACACATAAAGTTAATTTAGAGAAAAAGTATAAATGACTAAAAAACATTACACACGCTACCATGAATTTGACACACATATATTAATTTAAATTAATTATGGTCTATTTCCGACCACTGGTCCATTGAAACTCTCACAATTTTAAATTAAAGCAATAATACCGTCATAATAAGTGAACTCTCGCCGGGTTAGGATAATTTCCACGCGCCAGGTGAAAATTCCTCTCAGTCTCTTTATTTGAAACTTAATAAGTCCAATTTTCGTCCGGAGCGCTGGAATGCATATGAATGATGTATTTATATAACTTCTTTTGATGCAACAGCTATTTCAAAGTGTGTCCAATTGCAAAGAGAATGAGCAAGTTTGTTAGCTTTTGAAGAAATATGTGCGGTACGTGCTTTAATGTCGGGTGGGATGCTTTTCAAGATAATTCATTTTTAAAAAGTTTGATGGAGATTTGTCAGTCTTTAGTAGAGTAAAAAATAAAATGGCGTATTCAGGTCAATTTGATTTTGAAAACGAAATTTTATATCATAAGGTTCGTTTGTTGTAATCATAATCTCCAAGATAATCTGCCATATTGGCATAATGGCTGATTAAGTTATCTAGTTTTTATTTGTTTGCTGAATATAAAAGCTATAAGGTTTCCAAACGTATAAATAATATAAAATAAATAAAAATTGGTCTGGGAGAAAATAAAAAACGTGGAATGCACCAGTTACTTCTCTTCCCGCGTATATCGTAAAAGCCTATCAATGGAATGGGCAAAATCTGACGACTCATATTAGTAGGCGATGCGGCTAGCAACCCATTTTTTTTTTTATTTTAGTTGGCGTTAGGTCGAAAATGGTATCAACATAGTAACGGGTCGTTGCATTGCCTATACTAACATGATTCCTCAGATTATCGGCTATTTCCTCGATCGGCTTTTACTATCTGCGTGGGAGGAGAAGCAGCTGTTATATTCTACGTTTTTTCTTTTCTCAGTATGCACTTAAATTCCTTTAGATAATATATTAAACGTATATTTAACTTTCTTTACAATAATTGTCATGCTATGTATACACGTTTTTAGCTTTCAGTATAGTTTATTGTGCTAATATATTCTCATTTATACCATTTTATGATTGTAACATGTTATGTATACTTATATATTATACGGAGTTTCGTTTTTTTCTTTATATAAATACGGAAGTCATATTTAAAATTTAACAATTTTGAGTGACGATAACAGTAGCAATTACCCTACGCTTAGGGCCCGTATTTAGGTGACCCACATACGGTCCCTTCAGGGTGCGCGGTGCACGAAACTGCAATCAACATGTGTACTTTCCGCCCTTTGCTTTCCGCAGATTATAATTATAAAGCTATACTTAGATGTATTTGATGGGTTTGTTTGTTTTTCTTTAGTTTAAATGGCCAACATTGGTGTTAGATTTTTAAAATTAAACTTGAAGTTGAATTAAAATATCTCTCTATTAATTGAGGGTCATCTTTAGTAATAATGATAAATATATAAGGACAAATCACACAGATTGAGCTAGCCCCAAAGTAAGTTCGAGACTTGTGTTATGGAATACTAACTCAACGATACTCTATTTTATAACAAATCCATATATAGATAAACATCCAAGACCTAGGCCAATCTGAAAAAGATCATTTTCTTGACCTGACCGGGGATCAAACCCGGGCACCCCGTGTCGCAGGCTGGCGTGTTAACCACATCGCCACGAAGCTCGCCCCCCATTAATGCGCGGGAACCCGGTGTTTGCTGTTAATTCAGGCCGTATTTTTCTATCACAGTTGGCCGAACAAGCATGTGCCCAACCCTCTTTAAGTATGCTTAAGCTCTAGATGTAATTGTAATTAATATATATATATATAGTATATACAATATGTAAAAGCCTTCTGATGCTTGAAGGGGTGATTCAGCTAGTCGATATGAACAACTTTTCCTATGGGATCAATGCTGGGAACTCAATTATTTTGACCTTCCCATTAAAATAATAATATATATAATAACTTTATTGCTCTAGTCTCTTAAGTTCTAGTAAATAAATAGCAGAATTACATATAAAATATGTTATTTAGTCACACATCCAAGGTTTCATCACTCGGCAGCCCATCACCGAACTAGGATTCAACCTGTATCTCGAGTGGTAGGTAGCAGTGCGAGGGTTTCAAAGATATGTATGATTCCATTTGAACTAACAAATGCCAGACAGATATAAATGGTCGTTTTTTTTAAGTTGGTACAATAATTCCCAAACTAGATTACATCTGTAATTTGGAAATTCATGCAGTAGTTTACTTACATGTAAAATATTAGTAAAATATATTAAGAATTGTAATACCTTTTAAACTAAAGCTACGGTAAAAATTGATCGGGCGGCTGAACATTTTTGCTTGGAATGTTCCCGTAGGAAAAGTTGTTCATACCGACAGGCTGAATCACACCTTGAAAGATTGAACAGGGTTTTTTTTTACATATTGTATATGATAAAATAAGCCAAAAACCTTCGTAGATATAATATTATTATATCATTTGAATTTACATACCTATTTGCATGGGTCGGCAAATTTCTTTGCAAATTGCTTAGTCTCTTCTCCAAAATTTTAATTTCCCTCCACATCTGTCATTCGACTGGAAACAACTAAACAAAATATGCTTCCCATGGGAATCGAACCCACGACCCCCGGGTCTACAGGCCTTAACCACTGCACCACGGAGGCAGTTATAAAGTCCACTGGAATCAATTTGCAAAATAATGCAAAACTTCAATGGTCTCCTTTTGTGTGTGACGTCATGTTGTTTATTCCCAGCTTCAGTTCGAAGGACCTTCTCCCCTTTAGGGTTTCACCCCAGCTGCACCTCGTCAATACTCCCTTAGACAATGGGAGGCTTTAGATGCTCGTTAAATTATTATGCTCCATCCAACTTCGAGACTTCAGCTAACGACGTGTGTGGTGGCGTATTTTATGGCCTAGCGCCCCGACCTCTTCCAATTGAATAATTGTAGCCCTGTTTTAAAAGAAAAAAAAACCGCCTGATTCCTAGTTGTATTTTCAGAGTTCTTGTATGTATGTGTAAGGTAAATAAATGTTTTGTGTTGAAAGAAACGTATTGTGTGTGAGAGAAACAGAACGATTGACGAATTACCCTTGTGAAAGTGTAAACTAGATTATGAAAGACAGATGACACATGAAAGAGATAGATAATTATGATAAGTATTAGGTAGGAAAGAGACGCAATATACGTGTGAACGAGATTCGAGTTGTTTCATTTACATATGTTAATAGGGATGTAAGTATCAGTGTTTCTTTATTCCGCCATAACTGCTAAATGCCTGAACAGATTTGAATGTATCGGTATCGTGAGAATCCTTGGCTTATCCTAAGTGGAGTAAGTTTAGTTTTGGCAGGGCAGTATTTTTCTTTGAAATTTATACTTGTTGTTATATCAACAATGGCTACCTAACTTTATCTTCGCATAATATTTTTTTTATTCAACCCATATTGCAGGTATAAACTAATGTAGGTAAACAAATGGGGCGCAATTAATTTTTAAATCTATGCAATTGGTGGTCTTACATTTTTCTTATAACCTGCTAATATTTAAATGTAAAAACCATAGTCTATTCTTAATTAAGAAACAGTTACAAAATATGGACTTTTTTTGTACCTAGTCGGTTTCGAAAATTTACAAAGACAGAAAACATATTTTTATTGATAACCAATTATTAAACGAGAAAAACGCTTTCGTTTTTAAGTTATGAAAAATAGTTACGAAAACGGTACAAGGGGACTTAATGCCTTATTTAATAGCATGCAAATTAATTTTATAATAGATAAAAATACTAATTAAATACGTATTTTTAATAACTTTATATAGTTAGTGGAGGCTCAACATTTTTAAAGTATTTCATATAAAAGTGGTACGCCATCTCCTGCTACGTGCTGCCCGGGGCTTTCTATCAGCACTTAAAATTCATTTAAAAATAATATTCGTGATTAAACTGTTTGTTTGTGTTTAATTTGCTCATAAAATTAAACTCAAACAACAAATATTAATTTCTATCGGAATAAAATAAAATAATTAGTAATACATGTGTGATTGTTTACAATTTATCGGGCAATAAATTCGATCTGCGCGCAAACAGTGCAATGCCGAATTTATTACGCGAGATATCCAAATGAGCCGGGCCATCGGGCAGATTTACCGCTCGACGCTGTGCAGTTCGGCATTGGGGCACTATTACTGTGACCACTATGTTGACAGTGATTTAGGATATACAAAGTTGACGGTCCCAATGTGGATGATTGCACATTAGCGGATTACTCACTATTTTGTGAAATAACGAAAGCAATAGCCACTACAATAACAAATAAAACAAGTTGTTTAATCATAGAGATAAGATATTGATAGGTCTATGTGCTAAAGTAAAAAATTAAAATAAATTAGTGACAATGAATCAAATCAAATTTGCCTACTTAGTAGTATAAAAAAAAAATCGTTTCTTGGCGATGAAATTGGCAATTTTTTATACAGTCGCTCTCACGATTCTGATAAATCTAACAATACCTTTCAAGCTGAATGCCATCAAGCATATATCTGTATCCATCAAGTAATTGTAGACTATATAGGGCACCAAAGAAATTCACTCACTTTCTTACTGGCGCAGTTCGGTAAAAAAGAATACAATACATTTTTTTAACAAATAGTCTATTTATAAAAAGGACACAAAAATCAATAAAATCAAATCATTATCTCATTTGAAAATAATTATGAATCGAAGCGAATGGCAATTTATCGGACAATATATTAAATTCGCGCGTAAACAGTGCGATGCAATGCCGAATTTATTACGCAAGATATCCAAATGAGCCGGGCAATCGGGCAGATTTACAACCCGGCGCTGTGCAGTTCGGCATTGGGGCACTATTACTGTGACCACTATGTTGACAGTGATTTAGGATATATAAAGGTGACGATCCCAATGTGGTCGATTGTACATTAGCGGATTATTTACTATTTTGTAAAATAAAGAAAGCCATAGCCAATACAATAACAATTAAAACAAGTTGTTTAATCAAAGAGATAAGCTACTAATAGGTATGGGTTAAATTTAAAAATTAAAATAAAGGAGTGACTGTGAATCAAATTCGTTTGTTGGCGATGAAATTGGTAATTTTTGTCAGTCGCTCTCACGATTCTGACAAATCTAACAATACTTTTCAAGCTGAAAGCCATCAAGCATAGATCTGTACCCATCAAGTAATTAAAAAGCCTAGCGTTCGCCCGCGGCTCCGCCCACGTCAATGTCGATACCTCGGGACAGTACTTTTTCCCGGGATAAAATGTACCCTATGTCTTTCTCCGTACCCCAGATAACGTGTATGCAAAATTTCATGGTGATCGGTTCAGTAGTTCAAGCGTAACAAACAAACATACAAACAAACTCACTTTCGCATTTATAATATTAGTTAGTATTAGGATTAGAATAAATAGCCACCAACGAAATATACTCACTATTTACTTACGCAGTTTTGTAAAAAGAATATACCTAAAAAACATATCTGTTAATAAAAAGAACAGACAAATCAATAAAATCAAATTATTATCTCATTTGAAATCGCAATAAAATAATTATGAATCGAAGCGAAAGGCAATTTATCGGGCAATAATTTAGATTCGCGCGTAAACAGTGCGATGCAATGCCGAATTTATTACGCGAGATATCCAAATGAGCCGGGCAATCGGGCAGATTTACAACCCGGCGCTGTGCAGTTCGGCATTGGGGCACTATTACTGTGACCACTATGTTGACAGTGATTTAGGATATATAAAGGTGACGGTCCCAATGTGGTCGATTGTACATTAGCGGATTATTCACTATTTTGTAAAATAAAGAAAGCCATAGCCAATACAATAACAAATAAAACAAGTTGTTTAATCAAAAAGATAAGCTACTAATAGGTATGGGTTAAATTTAAAATAAAGAAGTGACTGTGGATCAAATTCGTTTGTTGGCGATGAAATTGGTAATTTTTATCAGTCGCTCTCACGATTCTGACAAATCTAACAATACTTTTCAAGCTGAAAGCCATCAAGCATAGATCTGTACCCATCAAGTAATTTAAAGCCTAGCGTTCGCCCGCGGCTCCGCCCACGTCAATGTCGATCCCTCGGGTACAGTACTTTTTCCCGGGATAAAATGTACCCTATGTCCTTCTCCGTACCCCAGATAACGTGTATGCAAAATTTCATGGTGATCGGTTCAGTAGTTCAAGCGTAACAAACAAACATACAAAAAAACTCACTTTCGCATTTATAATATTAGTTAGAATTAGGATTAGAATAAATAGCCACCAACGAAATATACTCACTATTTACTTACGCAGTTTTGTAAAAAGAATATACCTAAAAACATATCTGTTGGTAAAAAAAACAGACAAATCAATAAAATCAAATCATTATCTTATTCGAAATCACAATAAAATAATTATGAATCCAAGCGAAAGGCAATTCATCGGGCAATAAATTAGATTCGCGCGTAAACAGTGCGATGCAATGCCGAATTTATTACGCGAGATATCCAAATGAGCCGGGCAATCGGGCAGATTTACAGCCCGGCACTGTGCAGCTCGGCATTGGGGCACTATTACTGTGACCACTATGTTGACAGTGATTTAGGATTTGCAAAGGTGACGGTCCCAGAGTGGTCAACCCCACCCACCTCTGTTACTGTTCTACTTTGATAGAATCGAATAATTAATTAAGGGTGCAAATTAAACTGTTTTTAAAAGCATCATTGAACTGACAGACAACTGTTTGTCTGTCTGTTGTATTCATTTTACGTGATATAAGGGTGAAAGAATGATAGATGCGTCACAAGCCGAACGCTTAGGCCGATCGTGCCTTTCTATCGCTTATTCGCGCTCTCGCTTTCACACAGAACGTGACACTTTTTCGTGCGTGCAGCCGGGGTTCAACGATTTACTATCGCTATCACGTCAAAAATTGGTGTCATTTGTGTCGTCATCCGTGCCTGGGCATATTATTAGGGTCCATGACCGATGGTGGCCATATTTAAATAGTGACATTAAAGTTAGGTACATTTATGTAACAAGACTGGACTGAAGGGTGGATAACTCCCGCTGTAAGTGAGATACAAATATTGAAGCTAGTAAATTAAAAAGAGTAAAAGCTTGCCAAGACAGAGCCGGGTGGCGCTGTCATACGGGTTCTGTACACAACGGAAACTAATAGTTACTTTTATTTAATTTTGACAATGCTGTTTGTTCCGTATACATAAAACTTACCATAAAATATTAAGAAGACATATCATCATATTTAATTATCTATATCATCATTTCGAGTAGGTGTCACGGTCCATCGACCATGCACACCCTGGTGTTAGAGTTCTTCGGAAGCGCCTCTCGGCCTCTGACGTGGTTCCTTTAACGACTACCAAATGGCAGCCGGGACCACCGGCTTAACGTGCCTTCCGAAATACGGAATCATCTTTATTATCAGACAATCAGGTGATTCAAGCCTGCAATATCCTAACCAAACTGGAAACAACTAAACAAAGTGTGCTTCCGGTGGGAATCGAACCCACGACCCCCGGGTCAACAGGCAAACGCCTTAACCACTGGACCACGGAGGCATTATCTATAAATGAAACTAAATCCATACTCCTATAATATTATAAATGCGAAAGTAACTCTGTCTGTTTGTCTATCTGTTACCACTTCACGCTTGCGATGAAATTTGATAGGGTACAGAAGAGCATAGGGAGGAGAGGGAGAGGGCACGACAACCCTAAAGCCTGGTAACCTACTCTATCACCGGGAGGGTGACTTTAAAAAGTCACAGCAAGGTGTCGGGTTTCTCGTCCACAAGTCCCTAATCAACAATTTTATTTAACCATCGAAAGTGTTTCCAGCAGGGTAATATACCCGATACTCAGAGTATCTAAAATATACTTGTTGAATGTAATACAGGTAAGAGGGGGAAGCAGTATATGAGGACATTAGTAGGGCCATACACGCTCCGAAAACCTATTTTACGATTGTTATGGGGGATTTTAACTCAATACTTGGCAAGCGGAGCGATGGAGAGTCCAGAGTGGGACAATTTGGATACGTAGAACGGAATGACAGGGGTCATAGGCTGGCTGATTTTCTAGAAGAAGAGGGACTCTATGCGATGAACTCTTTCTTAGAGAAGCCGCCTCATAGAAAGTGGACTTGGGTGGGCCCCAGCAGAAGAGACCAACCTCGTGTCATAAACGAAAAAGACTTCATCTTGTCAACGAGGAGAGAGATATTCAACAATGCCTCTGGGATCAATTGTATTAAAATCGGTAGTGATCACCGAATCGTGAGAGGCATCGTGAATATCAATCTCAGATGAGAGGGGACTCGCTTAATGAAGTCTACGCTCCGACCATCACCGGTCCATGTCCAAAATGTCGACAATTTCCAACTGGAACTCTCAAATCGCTTTGATTGCCTGAAGGATTGCGTTACAGTGGACGAGTAAACAATGGGTAAGAAACTGTCCAAGTAGGATCAAAGTTTTTTATAGCGTCCTCTAAAATCAGTTCTTACATTACGAAACCAGAACCTGTTAATAGCAGCCAAGTTCTTCACCTCGCTTTAAAATCCTATCAATATTACACTACAGAACTCTAAAACCGAGATCCCTCCACTACAGCCAAACAAATATTTGTATAGGCACGCAAAATAAGAATTCGGGCACCCACACAAACTTTGCTTTAGGTATCAAAGCGTTCAATCGGTACGACAAACAAACACTTATACAACACAAACAAACACACAGATTTGCGAGTGTTTGAATTAGTTTTCGTGGGTTTGTCATGTTTTTTGGGAGTGCAGTTGAGATGTTGGTTTACGTTTATTGAATACCAGACACAAACGGTTAGTTTTTGAGCCGACAACTTCAAAAAGAGAGTAATGTGTTAAAGTGAATTTTGCCTATAACGTGTTTCCCGTTACTTTCCCCGCGTTGGTCCCAGGGCCCATATATCTCAGGTTAGGATGTAACCGACACGCTGACTTGTTTTTGGATTTTTTTTCACCCATATTTTGCCTGATGGGAAGCAAAGATGAGATCTAGAGACTACCCTATACCCATAAATTTTTATTTGCCTATATATATACGCAAACGAAAATTCCCTTAATCGAAAGATGACAAAAAAGAAGTAGTTTTCGTAGCGCTCTCCATAAATGACGTTTATAGGCAATTCCCAAATTTTATGAAAAAAATATATAGCTTATATTACAGAAAGCTCATATTAATAAAGTTTTAAATAAGTGTAGTAGTTTTTAAGTTTATTTATTACAAACAAACCTTTTTTTTTTATATTATTCTAGATAAAGCAACTATACCTACTACTAACGCACTATAACGAAACGATAAATTTGGTAGATAAAACAATATTTCTTGGGATGACAGTTGACTCGGGACTTCAATGGGGTGTCCATATCACATCCTTAGCGAGTTGAACTTAGCTCTGCTGCTTACGCGGTTAAAAGAATTATATACACGGTTTAAGAAATAATAAATTAACTACACCTTTGCGATTACAGAAAATAATGGATCCTTTTTTTATTGTATACGCTTGTATGATAAAATTCCTGCAGAAATATTGGTTCTGTCTGCCATTATTTTAGTTAACTACTATTAAAAATCAATTACTTAAAAATACATAATATTGTATTAAAGACTATCTATAAACGATAACAAATAAAACTGCGTGTAAGTAATACATTTAATAAATAGTTAATCAATATAAAATATTACAATTTGTTATAAATATGTCAGGCACTAGCCGTGTGGTATCCGTCAGAGTACAATAGGACCACTCCAAGTCTTCCCGTGGATGTCGTAAGAGGCGACTTAGGAAATACAAGCTAAACAAAGTTCATTAACTTCAATGAGACCTCTCCAACCCGTCTGGCCAGCGAGGAGAGTGTAGACTAAAACCTCTGTCTGCTCTGGCCAAGTATGGCTCTGGTAGGACAGAGAGGGTCATGCTCCTGCAGTGGAGACTAAAAAAAGACCTGATGATGATGATGATGATGTCAGGCACGTAGGGACAAATAGTGAAGTGAGTTACTTTCAGCGTATTCTTCTTAGCAGTGGTCGTTCCGAAACTCTAGTAGTTTATTAGTTCTTGCAAATATTTTAAAAAATATATGACGTTCAAGAAGTATACATTACAAGAAATATTGGCTAGCTCCGCAGCGGTCAACATGCCAGCCTGCGACACGAGAGTGCCCGGGGGTCGATCCCCGGCCAGGCAAGATGGATCTTTTTCAGATTGGCCTGGGTCTTGGATGTGTATCTGTATATGTTTTTGTTATAAACTCTAGTATCGTTGAGTTAGTATCCCATAACAGAAGTAAAAGAAGAATCGCGAACTTATTTTGGGGCTAGCTCAATCTGTGTGATTGAGCTAGCTGGGGCTAGTTTATGATATTTATTATTTATTATACATGATATCCAAATTTGAATAAAATTTTATTTCATGTGTGTACTAATGCGTCTCACACTCGGCTATAATCTTGTTTTAACTTTCGCACTTTCAACAAATAAATATAAGCGAGACTTAGCACGAACCTTTTTAAAGCTTCGATTACTGGTGACCGCCCGGCGGTCCCGGGTGACTTGCACCCAGGATAGGCCCTTCTGGCAACGTAGCTTTCGGCCCATAAGGCAAAAGATGAGAGTTGCTGCTCTCCAAAGGCTTTTGCCATTGATTCTCAGATTGGCCCTTCAGGCTTGCATGCACGTATACGCGGCCCATCAGGCAATATGAAAGTTTGCTGTCTCTCCAAGCCTTGCGCACACAGGCAACGCCCAAAGCCGAAGTCCGTCCCTCCTGGGGGCCCTTGGTGATGTTGTCTATAAAGGTCGAGGGCACTCTGCCCTCGCCTCAAACGCCCGGTGAAGTAGCGAAAGCTCACTTGGAGCTAGCTACATACTCCTTTCAAAAAAAAAAGAACCTTTTTAAATAATAAAATGAGTTACATTTGGGCAGTTTTTATTTAGTTTTGTATCCTTTACCCGTACAATAAAGTTTGCATTGTATTCCAAAGGCAAGCAATAAGACCGGGGCATGTTTAGTCCTAAATGAGGTATGTAACAAAGTTCTAACGATAACAGTTACATCCGCTCTTAATGAAACCAGCAAAAACCTACATTCTCCTAATTTCTCGGTCGTTTAACTAACATCATACGAGTACATTGAGTTCACATTATTATGGACACGACAAAAGGACGTTTCTTTACACGACGGGCTAAATAAGTGGATAACTTCAGTAAATAAAAAACCCGACTTCCATTTCGACAGTTTACGTCTGCCGTCTTATACGTCACGTAGCCTATGACAGTCCGGAAAAGAATACGAATCTAATGATACCTCACACTTTGAAATCGGTGAAGCTGTTTAGTCTACAGAAGACGACAATGGAACAGATATATTTACATACATACACATGCGCAAAAAACATTATCCTCATTCTGGGTAGGTCAGTCGGGAAAAAATAAGATGCAACGTTTTCAGGGTTCATGTATGTGCTGTGATACGAGTAAACCAGGTTTTTACCATCACGGAATCATTCATTCTACCAGAAATTGAAAATACTTATAAATTATCCACAGTAACACTGGCTAACAGATTTGGGAAAGATTTTTTTTATATTTTTGGAGAAGAAAGTTTTGTGATGGATAGATTATTTACACTGCTTTTTAACCAAGATGAACTATGTATGTAGCGACGCGATGCTTAGATCATCTAAGTTAGATGCGGTGAAATGGGAAAAGTATTTATAGACAAACTAAGCAGTGCCAAAAATGTATGCTGAAGCTGAGAAGCATCGTACATTAATTGATTGTTAAAGTCACAACACATTTTCCACTAAATCATTTCTTCTTCTTCCTAAGCTGTGTTAAATAAAATAAAAAATCGTTTATAGTCAGGTAACGAGTAAAACATTATCTACATATGCCCATAGACGCCTTACAGACTAACATACATTTGAAAATATATATTTAAAAACTGATTTCTAAGTATTGTCAACGCGAGGCATCAGCAAGCTGCCGTCCTCGGAACTTCCGATACATGACTCCCTGTGGCCAGAATAGTGGGTTGGCACTCTCACCACAAAGCTTACTTTATAGCGATGTAAAAATGTAAATTTGTCTCCCCATAAAGTGAGCCTCCACACTTTTTTTATGGTATAGGACGTCTAACGAGCAAGCGATTCACCTGATAGTTGCCCATGTATAACTGCAACACCAGGGTGTAACAGGAGCGTTGCCGGCCTTTCAAGCAACTGGGGGAAGGACATGGGGGGAGAAAATGTGGGAAAGATGGCCCTCCGAGGCCGACTCTCTCACTTTAATGATCGAATCATAGCAGCGGTAAAGCTTCTACTCAAACGTCGATTTTCTGTGAGAGTGTGGTACTTCCCCGGACGAGCGGCCCATTCATGCCACTAGAAAAAAATCTTTTTTTCCGGTAGCGTGGCTGTACCACAATTAATAATAATAATAATAATAATATATGTTTATTTTCTCTTTAACAAAGATAAGCCTTAAAAGTATGGGTCCTAAAAACTATGGTTGTACAATTTGTTGCGACTTGTTCTCTTTGTTTGGAGACTAGTCCTTGAAATAGGTTCCTATTGGAACCTGTGCCACAAGTGACTAGGCCCCTCCCTCGGATCACTGAGTCTTACATACAGTGTAGAATAGGTATAAAAAGTTACATATTGTTTAATCTAAGTTGGGGAGCACAGGTAGGTGTTAGTGTAAGATTTGTGTCTGTATATGTGTGTGTGGGTGGAAGTGTGAGGGTCAGACAGGTGTTAGTGTTGTGTTTGAGTGTATGAATGTGTAGAGTGTAGAGAATGAAAGTCAGTTTTAGTTTCGTTAGCGTCAAGTTAGTTGTGGGAAGAGTGAGTGTCAGTGAGTAGGTGATTGTAGTATCAGTCAGTAAGAGCGTGAACGAGATCAGAAACGGCGGTCAGGGACAACGGTAGGTAATGATGAGTCGTTAAGAATTTTGCTGGTGATATTTTATTATGTTTATAAGTGTTTCTAGAGGAAGTATTTTTGATAGGTAAGTGTGTGAAGGTAATTAATTCATGAAAGTGGTGAATGGTAGAGGTATATACGATAGTTAGAAGAGAACGGCAGGGAGTGATTTGAGTGATTTTATATGTTAGGTGTAAGTAAGGCTTCCGTGTTAGTGTAGTTTAAGGTTTTGAGGTATTTGGTGACTGTGGCTTTGCATGAATACTTATGAAGCGGGAATATATTGAGTAGTGTGTTTAGCTTATTATAAAGGTACGGGCCGAGATAGCAGAAAAAGTGACTAGAGGTTGCCGTTGTTAGCTTATTGTACGCACAGATAGGTTTCCTTCTACGTACGTTCGTAGTTGCCATTGGGGTAAATTGTGTCTGGGAGTGTTGCTTCAGAGTGGTATAGAGCACGAAAGACTGCCTAACGGTGAGTACGTCCCAGAGCTTATATAGCTCGTGCGTTGGGTGGTGGAAAGGTAGTCCTGCCGCAACTTTTAGTATTGCGCGTTGAGCTCTTTCCACTTCGATGAGGGAGGTTTTGGCTGTGCCTCCCCAAGATGTAATGCAATAGATCACTAGCGACTGACATAAGGCGTTATATACCATCTTGATCACTTGCCGGCTGGCCGAGTGTCTTAAGGTTTTAAATATATAAATGAGTTTCCTTAGCCTTGCCGCTAGTGATTCAGCATGGGGTGCGAATGTGAGCGTGTGGTCTACTATGACGCCCAAGTATTTGATGGTGTCAGTTCTTTGAAGGGGAGGGCAGGAACAGCTTAACTGGTTTTGGGAACAATTATGTGCGATTATGTTTAAGTTCATAGATGGTAAGTAATTTCTTTTTAGCGCGAAAGGAATGTATTTGGTTTTCTTCACGTTAAGGGTGAGTAGGTTCTCTGTTAGCCATTCCTCTACTTGGTTGAAGCCTATTTGCGCGTTACAGAAGGTGTTTTCCCAGGTCTCACCGGTAAAGAATAGTGCGGTGTCGTCGGCGAAGGTGAAGATTTTCCCATCCTGGAGTTGGAGGCGACATAGGCTGTCGATGTAGATGAGGAAGAGAGTCGGAGAGACGGTGCTGCCTTGTGGCACGCCAAACGTGAGGGGGGTTTCGTCACTGGTCCACTCTCCTATTCTGGTACGTTGAGATCTGTGGGTGAGGAAGTCTGTGTAGAGTTTGAGTGGTATTCCTCTGACTCCTATGTACTCCAGTTTGGCCAGAAGGTGGGGAATGGACACGGTGTCGAACGCCTTGGTAAGGTCCAGAAAGATGGTAACACACTTCTTTTTGCCATCCAAGGAGGTGATGATGGAATGGACTAGGTCATGGACTGCGTCGCTGGTGGATTTCCCGGCACGGAATCCGTACTGGGATGGCGCCAACAGGTTGTTCTTCTCTAGGTATTGAATTAGCCGGTCGTTCATTATACGTTCGAGGATTTTGGATAATGCGGGTAAGATGGATATAGGTCTAAAATTGTCGACATGGGTTTTGTCGCCGTTTTTATGGATAGGCTTTATAAGGGCCTTTTTGAAAGCTTCGGGGAATACACCTTGCTCTATGGATAGATTGCAGATGTGGGTGATAGGTTTGGTGAGCAGCTGGACCTAATGGTTTTAGTTGAGATTAGATCTAAGCCAACTGCACACCTCTCTTTTAGACCTAAGATGATGTGGAAGACATCCTCTTCCAGCACAGGCGCCATTTGTAGACTATGCAATGAGGGAAGGGACTGTTGTGTGGGGCGGTTCCTCACGTGTCTGCTAATTGGTATCGTTCCAGCAAGATTTCTACCCACATCTGCAAAGTGTCCGTTTACCGTGTTTACGCTATCCTTTGGGGCATTATCCGAAATAAGTGACATTGAGTGGTCGGGGGGGTGTTTGGAGCCACTTATGTTTTTTATAACCTCCCAGAGACGCTTTTGGCTACTGCGTGCATTTTCTATTTGTTGTTTTTCAAACATCATTTTAGCCTTTTTTAAAATTAAAGAGCAGTGGTTCCGGTATCGTTTGTATGTGGTCGACAGGACTTGATTGTCTGGGTCCTTTTTGTGTTTTTTGTGTAGGTTATCCCTGTTTTTGATGCATCGTAGTAGACCTTCGGTTATCCATGGTTTCCGGGTAAGTTTACGCTTTGGACTCTTTCTTTTCAATTGAACGTAGTCTACGACATCCAAGCTAAGCGAAGCAACACTACAATTGGTGTAATTCCCCTCTGCGCTGCCTCGCACAGCTTTAGTGCAAATTTAACCAAAGGTTAGAATAGGCTTGATTCCTAAACAAGTACCTACAATTTAAAATAATTAATCCATCTAATAGATTATCGAAAAATATTACATACGTATTTTGTTCATTTTTCAATCTAACAAAAGTTGATAAAGATAAAGCGCATAAAAGTTCAGGAGTGGGGGCTCATGACGCAACAGGCCGGTAAAAAGTGTACCGGATAGTGACGTCACGCGGAACTTTAACGGGCTATATCTTTGTCAATTTTTATTTCATTGACAAAAGAAGAAATACGTATCTAATATTTTTTAATAATCTCTCTCTCATCTGAGCGTGTTCCCGGTTGCATCCTCAGCTGGGGTGCTTCGGAGCCCGGGGTCCGCTTTCCGGCTTCTTCTTCTCCACTTCGCACGATCTTTGGCATCCTTGGTTATGAGTCCATTGGCACGCATATCCTCCCTAACGACATCAAGCCAGCACTTCTTGGGTTTTCCCCTTCTGCCGGGGCCTGGCGGAGGCGGCATAGCAAGACATTTGTTTCCTATGTAATTTTCCGGTTTTCTCAAAACGTGACCGTACCAGCGTAGGCGGCTCTCCTGCAGCTTGTCTGCTATGTCACGGACATGGAGACTACCGCGAATGCGGGAGTTCCTTATGCGGTCCTTCCGCGAAACTCCACACATCCAGCGCAGCATATTCATCTCCGTGACACGCAGCTCCCTCTTGTGCCGCTCAAGCACAGGCCACGCTTTACTTCCATGTAAAAGGACAGGTCTAATGATGGATTTATAGACCTGTCCTTTCAGTTTAACCGGTATTTTCGGGTCACAAATGACACCAGTCACCTCACGCTACTTTGCCCATGCTGCTGTTATGCGAGCTTTGATGTCGCCGTCGATGTCTCCGGACGCGTGAAGTACAGATCCCAGGTATTTAAAATGGTCCGTACGCTGGACTACGTTTCCGCCTATGCGTACAGGTAGGGGATATTTTTTAATAATCTACCACGGGCTAATTATTTTGTAAAGTATATTTTTAGAAATGCCCATTAGCAGTCAACTCCTTGCATTTACTTCTAGATGCGTTACAGAAGTTAGGGACAAGTAAGACAGTATTCAGTTTTATGGGGCTCGTAAAAATATTTTATGCCTCGGCCAACATTGGGATTACTCGTAACGCCATCTAGGACTTGTATTTCAAATGAGAAAATGATATGGCTCAGATGCATTTTATTGAAATGATGCCTTGGGGCCTTTGACTTTCGAAAGTATTTGCTATCAAATACTATGTGTGTGTTAGTGACCAAAGCCTATGTCACATTTTCCAAACCGACTAAAAGCAGCATTTTTTAAAAAAAAGCCACAATTTTATAACAATTTAATTCTGCCACGCTACCGACAAAAGTAATTTTTGCTAGTAGCATGAATGGGCCGGCTCGTCCGGGGAAGTACCTAAGAAGAAAATCGACGTTTGAGTAGAAGCTTTGCCGCTTTTATGCTTCGTTTGACAAGTGAGGGCCGAAGGCCCGTCCTTCCCCCATTTCCTCCCTCAGTTTCCTTCCCCTAACTCCTTCAAAGGCCACAACGCTCCTGTTACATCTGGTGTTGCAGTTGTGCATGGGCAGAGCTGATCGCTTACCATCAGGTGACTCGCTTTCTCGTTTTGCCGTCCTTTAACATAAAAACGCTAACTTAAAGTCAACGAAGTTACATGCTTTCTAAAAAAAATGGTTGACTGTAAAGTTGGTATACGTACGATAATTTTACGCGATAATGGTGAAAGAGAGATAGATGCGTCACAAGCCGAACGCTAAGGCCGATCGTGCCTCTCTATCGCATTTTCCGTGCTCTTGCTTGGACACGGAACGGGCCACGTTTTTCTGCGTGCAGACGGTGTTCTACGATTTTTAAGGGTCCGTACTACCTCATATCTACTGCTTTGTGTGATTGTCTGTAATATCAATAATAATGAAATACTCGAGTGGAAATAAAAATGCAGCAAAGTTCAGGACTAACTCTGGTAACTATCTGACTCAAAACGCGATTGCGTTCAATTTTCTCGATAGAAAAAAATTGCAAAGTTGTCTCTAAATCACGTCTAATTTACTCGGTATACAGCAGTATTTACCAAATACATTAAAATAAACCTTGAAACTTTTGATTATAATTGCATTACATAAAAGGCAGCCATCATTTTTTTCTTCGAAAAACCCTTGAGTATACTTTAAAAACGAAAATATCAAAGTACTCAACGCTTTTAAACCATCCGCTTTTGTACCGCCACGCCGCCTGGCCTATGGCGGGCCGGACGTTTTCACATCAGAAGTTGGTGTTACTTGTATCGTCATTCGCGCCCGGTCCATGAGCGAATGTCGCCATGGACCACGTTAAAAAGTATCCCAAGAACTAATCTGACTTAGCCCACATCTGACGATGCTTGCCATTCATAAACGATGGCGATTTTGACAACCAAATGAGGCCAATTGCTGGGCGATCGAGCTCTTGATATACAGCAAGTCTGATATCCAGGAGAGCATGAACATCGAAGAGCTAAAACTTGACCGTCTATAAATCAGTTATGTCGCCTCGCCGTCAGCGCAGAATGTGAAATGATGGCGACTCTGCTCATGTCCCACGTGCCCTGAATGCCCCGGCTGAACGGCGGCTAGGGCTTTACTTACAGCGGAAATCAGAAATGAAGCAGGCACGAATTCAGACTGACACAAATCAAACCTCTTTATTTTCATTACAAACATACATTTGTGTTGAAAATAAATGAATTTAAGTGTATTTAAAAAAATATGCGTTCTTAACATATAATTAAAATATTAGTGTCAAAAAATTCTGAACACGCTGTCAAATTATAAATAATGACCGTTAAAAAATAATTACTTATGCAATTGTAGCCCAAAACATGTAATATCCCGGCTGAACGATGGCTAGGGCTTTACTAACAGCGAAAACAAGAAACTACACAGGCATTAAAGTTTACTCAAACCACGTTTTTAGATATGGAGTTTGGCAGCCTTAAAAGTAAACCGTAGAATAAAATCAGGTAACTTTTCTCAATGTGTGAAATGACCTATCGAACGATACTAAGCTCGTTGCTTGTAGTAGAAACCGTACAAATCGACAGTTTACAACAGAGCTCGGAGATTCATAACAACTTAGTAGTTTGGTTTTGGCTTCGCTGATCCAAATTTTTACTTACAGGATATAGATTAATGTCGTATAATCGCATACCGACGTAATAAACTTAATACTAACTAAATGTGGGCCAGTCTGTGTAATTTGTCCCTATACATTTATTTTATAATACTAACCGAAAACTCATTAATTTAAACACGATTACCAACAAACATTTTCGCAAAACTTTGAATAAATTTTGCGTAAACTGACCGTTGGCGGAAGCACCCAGAGTATTTAACTCAAAGGACTATAATCTTATATACCTGCTCTCGGCCAAGCGTCAGCTTTACGCTTTGACATACCGAGATAGCGATGAGCAGTAGGAATTTCGACGATTTTCCAGACTCAACTCGTTTTTATTGCCGGCAGCCTATTATGAAATATCTTTGAAATAATAAAGGAATTCTGTTCAATGAGATACTTCAGTTATTTTTACTATTACGTACCAATTATCTAAAACTAAATTCCGAATTGTCTTTTTGTAATATCTTTTTCTCCAGTACTGCTACTTGCTTTTCCCACATTATCAGAGTGAGTAGTATCCCATTCCCAACTATCAAATAGCATAGGTCCCCAGCTTAAAAAATGCTTCTAATAGGCAGCAGCGTCAGAAGCACAAGAAGCCGAAGAAACTGCCCTCGCCGCAGTTCAGGTGACATTGTTTGGCTGAGTGGAAAACAGTGAATAAGACTAGCACAGGACCGTAGAAAATAGCGTATGAAAGGGAGGCTTATGCCCGGCAGTGGGCTGATATGGGCTGTAAATGATGATGGATATTTTTCAAGTTGGGTAGTTAACAAGTCATTGATTCTGTGTTTTATACAAAACATCGAAACCTAAAGAAAAACAAAGTGTTCCGGGACTACCCGCGGAACTCCGCGCGGTAGAAAGAGACGGGGATATTACTTCCAGGTCTCAGGTCACGTGTTCGTCTTACGAATTTTCGATCAGGTCACGTGTCCTGACGCGAGTTTAACATTTCTTACCCATCCAAAAAAGTGCACCACGGTGCTAAAAAAGTTTCCGCTTTAAAAAAAACAGAGTGAAACACTATCTCGATTATTAATGTTCCTGAGATATTATATACTCATACTATGAGTGTCTTACTGAATTTCTGTAAAACATTTTCCCATCATTGTTTCCCATACCAAAAGTTGTTCATATTAATCGGCTAAGTCGCCCTTTCAAAGATAAATCAAGCGTAGATTTTTACGCTGTATGTCCACTCTATAAGGACACACTGAAAAGGTATTTGTTGAATTGATTCGTAAATCCGTTTGCATGATCGGGCATGAGATTGAACGCGACGTGCCTGTGACAGGTTTTGTACTGAGATCGAGCGGCTACAACGTAGCGCTGGGTAGCTAGTCAGCCGAAATACTAGATTGAACTGAAAGGATTTCCTGACGATTGATCGATAAGACTCGAGCCTTTTAGGCTTACATTTAGAGTATAGAGCCTAATTGAGGCGAGCTCGAAAATAAAAGCCCGATAATCCTACAGAAAATCGACGTTGGATTACAAGCTTAACCTTTTTTTTTGTATATTAGACGGCCAACAAGCAGACAAGCCACCTGATGGAAAGTTGTCACCGTCGCCCATGGACATCTGCAACACCAGAGGAGGTGCTGATGCGTTGCCGACTCTTAAGATACCTGGAAACACGCCGCTTGTATGCTTCGTTCGGTAAGTGAGAAGGCCGGAGGCCATCCTCCCCATTTTCTCCACATTATTTGTTGTGAGACATAGACACAATGGATGGCGAGATGCAGGCCGCGTCCAACCGGTCATATTGGAAATCCTCGACGGAGATCTATGTGCAGCAGTTGCGGCTGAGATGATGATGATGATGATGATGATCTCGGCAACAAACTGCTAGTCACCTGCATCCCTTAGTTCCAGTAAAAGTACATTGAGGACGAAGATCAGACCCTCAAGTACTGGGTTAGTGTACGAGTATATAAGATCAAACGAGAGACGACTGAAGCCCGTAACATATATGTATATATATATATATATATATACAAAATAGTATACGCAACGAACCTCTCGGATCGGAGCCTTTGACAAACTCGTCGACTATTGAAAATGGAATTTCAATGGACGGCTCTTAGTGTGATTCGATGTCAGCTAATCGAACAGAGAAGGGACGCTCATTGGGACATTTCTATACCTGGATCATTGCATCCAAGGCTAGAAATGTCAGTATAATCCACGCAGTCGCAGCCAACTGGGTAGTTGGGTAGTTAACAATAATTTTAAACACAATTATTTTACTTAATTTTCTTTGAATAGTAAAAAAATATATTTTTTTTTATTTCTTCCTCTTTATTTGTTTTATAAGCTTTACGAGCAAAATTAATGAACTAAGCTCAATCGGTGTGATTTGTCCCTATATATTATTTACTAACGGCCCGCCCCGGCTTCGCACGGGTCATCATCATCGGCCTTATCCGTCTTTACAGACGATTTAAACAATGTCACTACGACGACCGTTTAGCCGTGTAGTATCCGGCAGAGTAGAATAGGACCACTCCAAGTCTTCCCATGTATGTCGTAAGATTATGTTTGTGTACGCGACTTAGGAAATACAAGCTAAACAAAGCTCATAAACATCAATGAGACCTCCCGTCTGCCCAGCGAGGAGAGTGTAGGCCAAATCCTCTGTCTGCTCTGGCCAAGTATGGCTCCGGTAGTACAGAGAGGGTCATGCTCCTGCAGTGGAGAATAAAAAGACCTGATGATGATGACTACGACGACATGCTTTCGTTCACATTCGCACGGGTAGATATAGGTATTCTCAAATCTATAGCCTATGTTCATCAGAGATAATGTAGGATTCAAATGGTGAAATAATGTTTCAAATCGGTCCAGTAGTTTCAGAGCCTATTCGATGCAAACAAACAATCAAATCTTTTCTCTTTATAATATTAGTATAGAAGTATAGATGTCATCATCATCATCATATCAGCCGCAAGGACCAGGCCCCTGTCAAAAATGAGATAGACTTCATCTTGTCGACGAGGAGAGAGATATTCAATGATGTCTCTGTGATCAACAGGATTAAAATCGGAAGCGATCACCGAATAGTAAGAGGCATCTTGAATATCGATCTCAGACGAGAGAGGACTCGCTTGATGAGGTCTACGCTCCGACCGTCTCCGGCCCATATCCAAAATGTCGAAAGTTTCCAACTGGAACTCTCGAATCGCTTCGATTGCTTGAAGGATTGCGTATCTGTGGACGAGTTAAATAATGGGTTCGTAGACACTGTCCAAGCGGCGGGAGCGAAGTTTTTTAAGTCCCGCCCGAAACAAAAGCCTCAAAAAATCTCGCCCCAGACCCTAAAATTGATGGCCACGCGACGATCTATGCCGCTGCAGACCTCCGAAGACGCGGACGTACATCGGCAGCTCAATAGACAAATCCAGAAGGCCTTGCGACACGACATTCGTTCCTTTAATACCAAGCGTATTAAGGAGACGATAGAGCAAAATAAAGGCTCCAAAGTGTTCGCAAGAGTGGAGTCTATTGGGCAGAGCCGATTGACTAAGCTGAAGAAGGAGGACGGCGGCGTGGTATCGTCAAAAGCCGAGGTGCTGGGCGAGACCGAGAGGTTTTATGGACAGCTGTTTACCTCAGTAGCCAAACCCATTATAAGTTTGGCCAAAGATCCTAGAGCCAAACTTACCCGACACTATACCGAAGATATCCCGGACATCAGCCTGTACGAGATTAGGATTGCTCTCAAACAGCTCAAGAATAACAAGGCGCCGGGCGAGGACGGAATCACAGCAGAGCTTCTGAAAGCGGGCGGAACGCCGGTACTGAAAGTCCTTCAGAGGCTCTTCAATTCCGTTCTGCTCGAGGGCGTGACGCCAGAGACGTGGAACAGGGGCGTGGTGGTGCTATTCTTCAAGAAGGGCGATAATACCCTACTGAAGAACTATAGACCCATCACGCTCCTAAGCCACGTCTATAAGCTGTTTTCGAGAGTAATCACGAATCGTCTCACGAACAGGCTCGATGCCTTCCAGCCTCCCGAACAAGCCGGTTTCCGAAAAGGCTATAGTACCATAGACCACATCCACACGCTACGGCAGGTTATACAGAAGACCAAAGAGTATAACCGGCCACTATGCTTAGCGTTTGTGGACTATGAGAAGGCCTTTGATTCGATCGAAACATGGGCCGTACTTCGATCTCTCCAGCGATGCCGCATCGATCATCGGTATATCGAAGTGTTGAAGTGCTTATACAACAACGCCACAATGTCAGTCCGAGTACAGGAACAGAGTACGAGGGCTATCCGACTACAGAGAGGTGTGAGACAGGGAGATGTGATATCTCCAAAACTGTTCACCGCTGCTCTGAAGGATGCCTTCAAGCTGCTGGAATGGAAAGGACTTGGCATTAATATTAACGGCGAGTATATCACTCACCTTCGATTTGCCGATGACATTGTTATAATGGCGGAGTCGCTGGAGGATCTGAGTGCCATGCTCAATGACCTCAATGAAGTTTCCCAACAAGTGGGCCTTAAAATGAACATGGACAAGACGAAAATAATGTCGAATGTCCATGTTGCGCCTTCTCCAGTGCTTGTTGGGAGCTCCATACTTGAAGCTGTTGACCAATATATCTATCTGGGTCAATTGATCCAGGTTGGAAGTTCCAGCTTCAAGGATAAGGTCTTTCGACGAATCCGACTTGGCTGGGCAGCGTTCGTATCGGCAAGCGAAGCGTCGGAGCTTTTTGCCCATTTTCATGTGAGAATTGTTTTAGACGTATAATTTACACATGTTTCGAAGGAAAATGTTTTTAGATATCAAAACATTGTATCGTTCTTAAATTTCATATGTATCTGTTTCAAACTCCGACAAGGCAGTGATATAATACAAGGATCGACCTGAACTATACAAATAATTTTGATGTATTTAATTAATCCAACGAATATATTCCACAATTTCGTGCAGTACCTTCTTAAGAAATAATAAATTATCCGTACTTAAATATAAATAGGTTATATTGTATATAAATAGGTGGTATGTATTGTAACATACATACATACATAGTATCACGTCTTTTCCCCTTGCGGGTAGACAGAGCTTTAGTCTATAAGACCTTATGGCCACATTTAGTATGTTGGAAAGCGTGTAGATGGACAACGGAATCAAAATAGTGATGGGTTGCTAGCCGCATCGCCTTTTAACATAATTCCACAGATTTTAGCCCAATCCCCCGATCGGCTTTTACGATCTGCGCGGGAAGAGGAGCAGCTGGCCTATTCTACGTTTTTTTTTTCTCTTCTCCCAGACCAGCATGCAAGGGCAATGTATTTTTAATGTTATTATAAGATATACGAAATATAACTAAAGTGTAAAGCAATGCGATGAATAAATAATCTAAAGCAGAAATCCTCCATCAGGTACCAGATAGTGTTATAATAAGAAAATGAATATTGAAATCGAATTCTCTGAAAGAATTCATTTCCCAGATTAAAATTACCAATGTTCGTCTCCCACCGTGTCGGATGACAATGTTCACACTGTTCGAGTAAGTGTGATTGTTTATTGATTACATTTATGACATTCATTACATACATGTCAATTTTACGCATTCATTAGTTTATTACATTATAATAAAATTATTTTGTAGAGAAAGAGTATTTTATCATTCTGTAGATGAGAATGTACTAATTGATAAATTTCTTTTCAGTAATATATCTAAACAAATGTGACTTTTAAATAAATATAAACGGACAAATCACACAGATTGAGCTAGCCCCAAAGTAAGTTCAAGACTTGTGTTATGGGATACTAACTCAACGGTACTATATTTTATAACAAATACATATATAGATACACATCCAAGACCCAGGCCAATCTGAAAAAGATCATTTTCCATCTTGACCTGGCCGGGCATCGAACCCGGTCACTCCGTGTCGCAGGCAGGCGTGTTGACCGCTGCGCCACGGAGCTAGTCATAAATACTCCTGTATTACAAAGTCAAACATAATATAAAGTATATCATACAAAGAAAAACGCGCGCACCAAAAAATATCACGTTTGTTTAAGTAGCCAAACTGGTATCGGATTTTAAAAGATGCGCGAATCTACTATCATCGTTTGACGACTACCATTAATGTTGATAGCCTGGACCAACGACTTAAAGTGCCTTTATCACCTATATACTCGGGATTGCGTATACTTAAGCGCTAATAATGCTTCCCCTCCGTGATTTTGAACCAATAAGCTATATTGAAATTGCACTTAGCTATATTTAAAAACTGGGAATCAGAGGAAATCAATGGAATACAGAAGAAATACTTGTTGGCTAAATTTGAATAAAATATCATTTCATTATATTTTCGCTCATTTCCTCAACCAACTTCTACGGTCTGCACGGAAAGAGCACCTTCTACTTTTTTTTTTCCCGGTCCAGCATGGACGTATAATAAACCTAATGTAACCTAAAGAACATGGTTTTGACAGATTTTTTATGTTACATCATGAAAAATCTGTCAAAACTATGTTGTCATTACTCTATTCAAATTTTACTTGTATGGTATAGCCACACTATGTTTCGTTTGTATGGTTCGTTCGATGAGTGAGCAAGCCGGAAAATCAACCTCCCCCCCCCCCCCCATTTCTTTCCTCCCATGTCCTTCCCCCAACTCCTTGACACCCTGGTGTTGCAGTTGTCCACGGGCAGCGCTGATCGCTTTACATCAGGTGACTCACTTGCTTGTTTGCCGTCCTATAACATTTAAAAAAAACATGTTCTTGGACCATAAAGTTTCGCACTCGCCCGCCTAATGATTCGCCTAATTCACTCGTCCAATTTGAATAAATCTCTGTCGGATAGAGTCTGTGCTACTTCCCGGAGAATAAAATCAAAAAAGTCCACGTCGGCACCCATTCTCAAGTGAAATTTACAACCGCCGCTAAGATTGCTCAATTCCTTACGAATATAAAACGTGTGCTACAGTAAATTAGGTTGCTATAAATATAAAAGCCCAAAATCTAGCAGAGGAGAATGTCGAGGTATAAATTTAAATTGGGAGAATTGTAACATAGGTAACGCTATATGCATTGTGATAATTTAAATTCCCGTTCTCAACGTCAATACGAACAACGGTATTTACCGACAGCTTTATATTCTTGCCCTTCGCTGTAAAAACTTTGGGGGTTTGGGGCACTGAAGCCAAAAAATTGCGTCCCCGGGGCACTGAAGCAGGCGTGTTGACCGCTGATCCACGGAGCTGTCAATAAATAGTATGTAAGTAACATACATAAATTATTATCAAGTATTACGCTGAAGACATAAATAACCGTTCGTCATTGCCTTTTATCTGTCGACAGTATCTCTAAATCATTTTCAAGCCATAAGGTAGAATAAAAAAATATTAATACATAATTTTATTCCATGAAAAATCAATGCTGGTCTGGAGAAAAGGAAAAACGTAGAATGTGCCAGCTGCTTCTCTTCCCGTAAAAGCCGGTCAAGGGAATGCGCAAAAATCTAAAGAATCATGACAACAGGCGATGCGGCTAGCAACCCGTCGCTATTTTAATTCTTTTTCACCTTTACGCCCTACACGCTGAACGTGGCCTTTCAGTCTTATGACCTTAGGCTCTGTAAACCCCGTAAGGGATGAGGACGTGATAATATGTATGTAAGAAAAGACAATAGCTCGCAGTGGTATAAGAACCTAACTCCGCCTCAGCATGGAAAGTTTACGTCAAATTATTGGATTTTCCTTAATCAAGGTCCGTAATAGCCCCCTTTGTAGCGCCATGTCCTACGCCGTTTGTCATGGACGTCCGCATTGAACTGGGCCACTTACGATCGCTCGTATATTTTGCTCAATGTTGGGGTTGGAATCTTTATGCGATGCAAATCTGGGCTTTTGTCACCGAGTAACCTGTTTGCAGGTTAAGTCTGTAGGTTGAATATGTTAGTAACGTGACAACGTCTTATAAATCTATGAACAAGCGATGAAGAGACACGATCGGCCTAAGCATTCGGATTGTGACGCATCTATCTTCCCCCGTTATTACGTAAAATTATCGTCCTTAAGGGTCCGTACTACCTCACACTGCTTTGCATGATTGACTGTAATATCAATAATAATTAAATACTCTAGTTGAAATAAAAATTCAGCGAAGTTCAGGACTAACTCTGGTAACTACCTGACTCGAAAACACGATTGCGTTAAATTTTTTCTCGATAGAAGAAAAATGCAAAATTGCCTCCAAATCACGTCCAATTTACTCGATATACAGCATTATTCACCAAATACATTAAAATTAACCATGAAACTTTTGATTAGTATTGCATTACAGATAAGGCAGCCGTCATGTGTTTTTCTTTTTCGAATAACCCTTGAATATTCGTAAAAAAACGAAAATCCGCGTTTATACCGCCACACCACCTGGCCTATGGCGGGCTCTTAAACCGACTTTACAGACAACCAATTTTTAGGGTTCCGTACCTCAAAAGGAAAAACGGAACCCTTATAGGATCACTTGGTTGTCCGTCTGTCTCAGGAACGCGTGGAGGTATCAAGCTGAAATTCATATCAAATACACGAGTCTACTGTTCCTTAAAGCTGTGAAAAATCAAACTTCTAAGCCAACGCAATCAAAAGATACTGCTGTTTATGCTGCAAATTTTCGCGTTTTTTCGACACTCGCAAGGGAATCAAAACCTACAGGTTTACTTCCTGTGAACTCAGAATCTTGAAATTTAGTACGAAGTAACTATTCAGAGCACAGATAAAGGAAAAATTGCGAAAAACATTAATTTTGAGTTACATCATGAATAAAAATATTTTTAATAATTTCAATCTTATTATATACTAGCTGTTGCCCGCGGCTCCGCCCGCGTTAATGTCGTTCCCTTGGGAACAGTAGAAATGATAAAAATTCCATACAAACCCCTCCCCCTCTGCTTTTTCCCCTTAAGGGGGAATTTAATACATTTCACCTGCATATATCTTTAGCCCTTAAGGAGGGGATTTTGCCCAGTTCACCTACACAGATCTTTTTTAATTGTAATCTAGAACGTATATACTTATTTTCATACTTCTAAGATTAGAAATGAAAAAAAATCCATACTAACTTTACTCCCCTATTTTATCCCTTCAGTCGGTTTTACCTACATATATCTTTTTAATTGTAATCCAGAACGTCCAGAAATGAAAAAATGTCCATACTAACTTTGCATCCCCTTAAGGGATGATTTTTGAGTAAAATATTTTACTCGTGTTTCATACCTTTCAGTAAAGAACCTTCATGCTGAATTTCATTCGAATAACTTCAAAAACGACAAAGTTTCATACTAACTTTGCAACCCGTTTTACCCCCCTTAGGAGATGAATTTCTAAAAATCCTTTCTTAGTGCTTCCCTACGTTATAAAAGGAACCCCTGTGCAAAATTTCAAGTTCCTAACCCTTATAGTTTAGGCCCTGCGCTGATATGTCAGTCAATCAGCTACTCCTTTTTTTTTGTATGGATTACTATGGATAGTATGGATAGGTATAATGCTGTCGTATAATGATGATGAATTGACTTTGGATTTTAATTTTCTTATGTCACTTATTATTTTATTTTATTTTTGCTATATGTTTGCAGGCAAACTCATGCCTTGAGTTCATTCAAATGACGATAACTTTTTTTTTATTGAACCGATTTTGATGAAACAAACTTTAAATGTTTTGCTGAGTTAAAACAAAGCAATTGGTGAAAGTTTGAAGTAAATCGGTTCAGTATTTTCGGAGATAATCGTGATCATACATACAGACAGACAGACAGACAGACAAGAAATTCGAAAAATCTTTTTTTTTGCTTTCTATTATTCTTTTTAAGTGTCCCTCTATCCATTTCAGTCAAAAATTCTACATGTACAGACAAAATATTTTTACTGTTTTATTATATGTATAGATAATGTACGGAATCCTTCGTGCGCGAGTTCAACTCGCACTTGGCTGACTTTTTTTTTTATAATTGAACGAGCACACGAACATATGCGACACCTGATGGTAAGTGTCAGTACCGCCCATGGACATCTGCAACACCAGAGTATTTAAAAGAGCGCTATCGGCCTTTTAAATAGGAACCTAGGTCTTTTGAAGGACCCCAGGCCATAGCTGTTATTTATTTAAATTAAAGCACTAAATACGGTTCTATCGCGTTCATTACATTATTTTTACACCCAAAGTCTAGAAAACTTTCTCAATCATTCTGTGATCAAGTTAATAAAATCTCAAGCATCACAAGACTGCAAAACCTTCAAGACTTCAAAACCAATACTGCGTACATCCGGAACGTTATCAATAATTATTTTAGGCGGTAGTTTTGCATAGTTCTTATAACACAAAAGAAAAATGTCCACTTATTATCTGCGAACATGAAAACTGTAAAGTTTTCGAAACGTTAGGTCTAGAAATAATTAAATAAACACGATGAACAGCGGTGTTATGCTAACTGCTGTCCGGTAGTTGCAGGCATAGCATCAGGTACTCGCGCCGGACTTCACTTGTGGCACAGGTTCCAATAGGAACCTAGTTCAAGGACTAGTCTCCAAACAAAGAGAACAAGTCGCAACACAAATTGTACAACCATAGTTCTTAGGACCCATACTTTTAAGGCTTATCTTTGTTATAGAGAAAAATAAACATATTATTATTATTCTCTTTATTTATTTAATTTCTTAGGTTTTTATAAAACTTATATAAAAAGTAAAATATAAAAAAATATCATACAAAAAACACAACTTTTATAAAAACCTAATCCTAGAGGGCTGCCAGCAGCGGGGCAGGGCTCAAGCTACCGACAGTTAAGGCTACAGAGAGAGAAACCTCCTGACGATGCGCGCAGTGTCCAGGAGTACTGCCTTCTGTATCTGACCCTTGACCCAGCCATCTAGCGAGAGCCTCTTGAGGTGTATCATATTATTACTTTCCGAGCTGCTACTAGCTTTTCTCCCATTCATCTGAGTGAGTACTTTCCCGATACTTTTATTCCCTTTCCAAATCCAACAAATTCCTGTCTTTCCAATACCTATCCTTCCTCTTCTTCTTCCACTTCTCATCCCACTTACTGTGGGGTCGGGACAGCATGGAAGTCTTTTACCTATACCTATCCTTCTCCAGCTTTTAAATGCTTCTGATGGGCAGCAGCATCGGAAGCACAAGTAGCCTCGCCTGCCAAGCGTGGTGAGTACGGCAACATCCTCCCAGGAACGAAGAATCCTTGGGAGGGGCCTTTCTTTATTTTATTTTATCTTTATTTATTTACCTTCACAAAAGTTAAGAAAACAAATAACTATATAAAATATGCAGGATACGAAAACAGGTGAGGTTCTCTGCAAAACCTATCTTTGTGAAGGTCTGGTGCCTGAAATAGATTTCCAAAGGAAACCTGTTACACAAGTGGGACACAAGCCTTTGCCCAGTAGTGGACTTTTTACGGCTGAAATAATGAATGATGATGATGATGTACATACACATATATCGTCGTGTTTTTATCTCTTAAGAGGTAGACAGAGCCTCATCATACAACTTGAAGCAATAGCAATCTCTAATATTTCCTGCCCATATAAGTCATGTGTGCGTTTCTTCACACACAATAACACCGATTCTTAAATATGAGGGAGTGTTGTGTTGGTTTTCGAAACGTCAGAGGGTTATATTCTAAGCCCAGGCCCCTCTTTCCCACTGGGCAATCTGGTCACGTGCCCGGCCCCACGATCAGTAAGGTGGGGGACCTTGCTACCAATACATATGCATATTCTCCCCAATAAATTCTGAAATAAGATTAAATTTTTGGTTTATTTTGAATTTTATTGAAAGTAAGATAACATTGGCTATGACAGAAAAACTTAAACACTAAAACTTAATCTAAAAACTTATTATTAAATAAAACTAAACCTAACTGAACAAACTCAAAATATCTAATAAATTTGGGAAATTCGGCATTGTCCCGAAGATGCTGGCAGCATTTCCTCGCTGAATCGCAACGCTAATGTGCTGTGCGAGGGAAGTGCCAGCTTCGGTCACCTGTTGTTTAAAAAATTTAATCTCTAACGCAATAATACTACATTGCTAATTGTTACTTTTTTACATATAACTTTTTGAAATAGAAGGTAGTATGTGCTTCCATGCTGGTCTGGGAGAAAAGAAAAAACATAGAATGTACCAGCTGCTTCTCTTCCCGCGCAGATCGTAAAAGCCGATTGAGGGAATGGGTAAAATCTGAGGAATCGTGTTAATAGGCGATGCGGCTTGCAACCCATCGCTATTTTGATTCCATTTTCCACCTAATGCACACCAACATGCTAAACGTGGCCTTCAGGTCTTATAGACCTAGGCTCTGTCTACCCCGCAAGGGAAAAAGACCTGAAACTATGTATGTATGTATGTAGGTAGAATGTCAAGGACCTATAACGTGTGGGCTAAAGGCGGCCTTGTCTAGGCTGGAAACCAACGGCACTTCAAAATCTTGTATTCTTGTACGGAGACGAAAACTATCCTGAGGATCGTGTCAAAGAACATTTATAAGCAAACAGCAGTCGACAGTGTAGTCAGAGTACCTGCAATATCCGCCTCTAGCTCATATCCGCTCCGCGCTTCACATCTTTAGTGGCCACTCCAAAGCACAGGCGGAAGCGATTGTCGAACATTTATAAGGAAACGGCAATCGACGGTAAATCAGAGTACGTGCAATATCCTCTTCTAGCTCATATCCGCTCCGCGCTTCACATCTTTAGTAGCCACTCCAAAGCACAGGAGGAAGCGAATGTCGAACATTTATAAGGAAACGGCAATCGACGGTAAATGAGAGTACGTACAATATCCTCCTCTAGCTCATATCCGCTCCGCGCTTCACATCTTTAGTGGCCACTCCAAAGCACAGGCGGAAGCGATTGAAGAACATTTATAAGCAAACTGCAGTCGACGGTAACTCAGAGTACGTGCAATATCCTCTTCTAGCTCATATCCGCTCCGCGCTTCACATCTTTAGTAGCCACTCCAAAGCACAGGAGGAAGCGAATGTCGAACATTTATAAGGAAACGGCAATCGACGGTAAATCAGAGTACGTACAATATCCTCCTCTAGCTCATATCCACTCCGCGCGTCACGTCTTTAGTGGCCACTCCAAAGCACGGGCGGAGGCGATTGAAGAACATTTATAAGCAAACAGCAGTCAACAGTGTATCTCAGCGTACCTGCAATATACGCCTCTACTTCCTGCTCCGCGCTTCACGCCTTTAGTGGCCGCTCCAAAGCGCAGGTGGAAGCGATTGAAGAACATTTCTAGGCAAAAGGCAGTCGAAAGTGTAACTCAGAGTACTTGCAATATCCGCCTCTAGCCGATATCCGCTACGCGCTTATTGTCTTTAGTGGCCACTACAAAGCACAAGCGGAAGCGATGTAGAACATTTATAAGCAAACTGCAGTCGACGGTAACTCAGAGTACCTGCAATATCTGCCTCTAGGTCATATCCGCTCCGCACTTAACGTCTTTAGTGGCCACTCCAAAGCACAGGCGGAAGCGATTTAAGAACAATAATAGGCAAACAGCAGTCAACAGTGTAACTCAGCGTACCTGCAATATACGCCCCTAGCTCATATCCGCTCCGCGTTTCAAGTATTTAGTAGCCACTCCAAAGCACAGGCGGAAGCGATTAAAGAACATTTCTAAGCAAACGGCAGTCGACGGTAACTCAGAGTACTTACAATATCCGCCTCTAGCTCATATCCGCTCCGCGCTTCACATCTTTAGTGGGGACTCCAAAGCACAGGCGGAAGCGATTGAAGAACATTTATAAGCAAACATCACTTGATAGTGTAACTCAGAGTACAGTTCTACCACTTTATAAGTTACAGCGATGTACCTGCGCCGATATCAATATTGTCTTACGATTTAAATCTTTTTATTTCGATGCTTTGAGTCGGCGGTAAGTTGCGCTATTTCTTTGGTGGTAGAATTGTTGAATCTATACCTACCATCACTTCAGTCAGTCATACGCTAGGCAATCACAGCCTTATGCATACATCACTATCACATGGAATTCAAGATTTAATTTCTTTGACTCGTTTGAACTTGTAACTTAGGCCACGCCGCCACTTCAGGTAGTCGCAAGCCAGACTCGATATTAAGACGGTAGGCGTTCTGAGCCAAACCGATAGCATCCCAAAGAATATAAGATTTGCGTCTGATATTTGAAATTTTTCGGAAACAAGATCTCTATTGAGATCGAAAGCGCATTCTATTGAAAAATCTACGACATTGGTTTACTTATATGTATATAAATAAATTTTCAGGCATGGTCAAGGGTGTCATCCTGACCTGCCTGTCCGGTGGTCTAAACAGCCTCCGTGGTCCAGTGGTTAAGGCGTTTGCCTGTTGACCCGGGGGTCGTGAGTTCGATTCCCACCGAAAGCATACTTTGTTTAGTTGTTTCCAGTTTGGTTAGGACATTGCAGGCGTGAATCACCTGATTGTCTGATAATAAAGATGATTCCGTGCTTCGGAAGGCACGTTAAGCCGGTGGTCCCGGCTGCCATCTGGTAGTCGTTAAAGGAACCGCGTCAGAGGCCGAGAGGCGGTTCCGAAGAACTCTGACACTAGGGTGTGCATGGTCGATTGACTGTGACACCTACTCGAAATGATGATGATGATGTCCGGTGGTTGCAGGTATATCATCGGGTACGTGCGCCTGGCCTCCCGAGCTGCTATTTGCTTTTTCCCCATTTATCTGAGTGAGTAGTATCCCAATACCTTCATTTCCTTCACAAATCCAACAAATTTCTATCCTTCGCCACCTTAAAAATTCTTCCGATGGGCAGCAACGTCGAAAATTTGAAAGTGAGTGTTATTGTTAAGGAAGGGAAGACGGGATTTTTATTTTTTAAATAATACTACTTGTTTAGGATTATTATTCTATGACAATAGCGTAAAGCATAGCCAATTTGACTCGAGATGCAGCTGATACATTTATTGTTTTTGTTTTTAACTCATAGATCCGCATGCCTCTATATCATCCTTATCCTTACTATAATATTATAAATGCGAAAGTGAGTTTGTTTGTTTGTTTGTTTGTTACGCTTTCACGTCGTAACTACTGAACCGATCATCATGAAATTTTGCATACAAGTTCTCTGGAGTACGGAGAAGGACATAAGCTACCTTTTATCCCGGGAAAAAGTACTATCTCCGAGGGATCGACATTAACGCGGGCGGAGCCGCGGGTGAAAGCTAGTCCTCTATAAAAAAAAACTTATAATTTGTCCTTACCCTACATGTTTTTATTCCCAGTTTATAAGTTTATAGGCGGGTATCTCATAACCTAGAAATCTCATATTCATATTCTATTTACGCCATAAATTCATCTCGATCGAGTATGTTTTTATTAGCGCAAAAAGTGGTGAGCAACGTGATCTGATTACTGCCCGAGCCCGCCAAACACTTTTATTGCAGTATTTATGACATTTTATACGTTTCACTATACGCAACTACAAAACAATGTAAGCATAGATGTGTAGCTTTTGAAGACCTCTGTGACCTAGTCATGCCAGGCTGTCACAACGGAGGTCCGCATTTGTTTCCCGGTCGAGTCAAAATGGAAAAGGATATTTTTCAGATTGGCCTGGGTCTTAGGTATGTGTTTGTTATAAAAATATAGTATCGTTGGCCTTGATACAAAATACAAATATAAATCCTCTGTCTGCTCTGGGCAAGTATGGCTCCGGTAGTACAGAGAGGGTCATGCTCCTGCAGTGGAGCTAAAAAGACCTGATGATGATGATGATAGTATCGTTGAGTTAGTATTCCATTACCAAGTCTCGAACTTATTTTGGGGCTAGCTCAATCTGCGTGATTGACCGTATATACTTATTTATAGTTTTGAGTACTCGTATAACTTTAACTTTAAATTTTTTTTTGTAACGCGGGTTTTTTCAGATTCAATTTGTAGCTTTTTTCGATTTAACTAGTTATTCTGTTACAAGTAGGCAGTAACATTTTATGGATTTTATTTGTATTTATTGTATATAATATAGGCTGTTAATTCTCCACGAAAATAAATAAATATCTAATATCTAACTTTTAAATATTTATTGGTGGTTCTGAATTTGATTTACATCCATAAAAAATTACAAATAAATAATAATCCTGCAGCATTTTACCCTGTTTCGATTTAAGAATTCACAATACTCTGTATCAGATGCTTAATTCAAAAATATATATTTTTTTCATTAATTTCTAAAGAGCCTACAACAATTGTTATTTAAAATCTAATTTTAACATCATACTAATAAAAAATCTGTAAGGGTTGGTCTTGGAGTAAGTTACTTTGTTTTCAGAGATATAGTGTTTATAAGCTCTATACATGATACTGAAACTAATTTGAGGATTTTTAGAATATTTTTCTGTATGTTTGTTCCTCCATAACTCTTAAACGAATTAACAGAATTTTATGAAACTTGTACAGGACACAGGATAGGCTACTTATCATGAGAAGACATGGCTTCCATACAAACATTACATAAAATGTACGCGAACGAAGTCGCGGGTACTGCTAGTAACTTTATAATACGCCTACTGTATAAGTTTTTCTTCTGCGTTCTCCAGTTTTGTGCCTCAGCCAGGATATGCCCAGCCCTCATTCGGAGCTATAAATTATAATCGAAAAGAGGCAACCTCGCGAATAGCCAAAAACGTGGAAATTATTGCCCTACCCCGCACCCGCCAGTGTTGCCACTCGCTATATTTTATTTATACCTTTTACGAGTGTTACCAGCCATAAAAAAGTTTTAGTAGCCGTTGTAAAAGTAAAGGTCCCGCTTTTTTGTTGTTGGAACACTGGCCTGATAGGTTTCTGGGATAGAGTGTTTTATTAAATCAAGCGATTGTGGGCAGTAAACGTAAAGTTATGGGGGGCTTATTATAGTGTGTAACTGAACTGTGGCACAACGGGCCAGTGAAACTGCTTTCTGAGGCCATTTTTCTAATATTTTATAGAGCTGTTTATAAATAAAATGAACCTTTCAACCATATGAAGACCTCTCTCAACAATGTTCGGAATAACATATGACAGCTATTTGCACACAAATGGCCAACAACAATACATATACATACATAAATAAATAAATACGGACAAATCACACAGATTGAGCTAGCCCCAAAGTAAGTTCGAGACTTGTGTTATGGGATACTAACTATACTATATTATATAATAAATACATACATACATAGATAAACATCCAAGACCCAGGCCAATCGGAAAAAGATCATTTTCCATCTTGACCTGGTCGGGGATCGAACCCGGGCACCCTCGTGTCGCAGGCTGGCGTGTTAACCACTGCGCCACGGAGCTGTCAATGTACATATTATCACGTCTTTATCCCTTACGGGGTAGACAGAGCCTAAAGTCATAAGACTTAAAGGCCACGATTAGCGTGCTGGTGGGCGTAAAGGTGAAGGCTAACAACAAATTTGTTAATTAAAATATGTGGTCGCATGTATGGCATCGGGTATGCGCGCCCAGCGTTCTTGCTTTTCCCTCATTCATCCCAGTGAGTAGTATCCCAATACCTAAATTTATTTTAAACCAACTAATTCCTATTCTTACCTAGCTTAAAAATGCTTTCGATGGGCAGCAGCGTCGAAATCACAAGAAGCCAAAAAACCTACGCTTGCCAACACGCCTGCCAAGCGTGGTGAGTATGAATATCCTCCCAGGGAAAGGGGAATCCTTGGCGGAGACAAGACAAGTCCAGTGGACAGTGGACTCCTTACGGTTGCAATTATGAGATACAGTGCATTTTAGATTTCCAGAAAAAGCGTCCCCGAGGGATCTTCATGCTTTTTAAATGCTGGTTTCCAATAAATTTATGGAAAAACGGACTGTTTCGCAAAAGATATAGAATAAAATAAAATGTGAAATACTTACATTATTCTAAATTTAGATATTAAGCAGTGTATTATGCAGTATATTCCTGTCACTTAAATTTATATTTTAACTAGCTTTCGCCTGCAGCTCCGCCCGCGTTAATGTCGATCCCTCGGGAATAGTACTTTTTCCCGGGATAAAAGGTAGCCTATGTCCTTCTCCGCACTCCAGAGAACTTGTATGCAAAATTTCATGATGATCGGTTCAGTAGTTACGGCGTGAAAGCGTAACAAACAAACAAACAAATAAACAAACAAACAAACTCACTGTCGCATTTATAATATTAGTAAGGATAAAGATAAGGATGACAGTCTACTCTAACTAATAATTCCATATATAAGCACATGCTTTGGATTACAGCCTGTTTTATTGTGTTGTTTATTTTTTATACTAATGTTTGGAACTGTAATCTGTATTGTGATAATAAATAAATAAAAAAGAGACTTTTCAGCCCGCTTTTCGTTCACTGGTCCCCGTCTAATGACGGTGGAATAAGCATATACAAAGCACCTATGAATGCGCTGATTTACGAGGCCATAAATTCCGAGCGGCCGAATGGTTTCGCGCCTTTTCAGCATAATGTGGCGTGTTTAGGCTTTGGGCCATACATACTTATCACGTCTTTTTCCTTTACGGAGTAGACATGTTTTAGTACCTGAAGCCCTCATTTTGCGTCAATATCAGCATAGGTGGAAAATGGAATCGAAATAGTTATCGTCATCATTTCGTGTAGGTGTCACGGTCAATCGACCATGCCACCCTGGTGTCAGGGTTCTTCGGGACCGCCTCTCAGCCTCTGACGTTCCATTAATGACTTGGTAGTCATTAATGGAACGTGGTCGCAGCTGTCATCTGGTGATGACAGCTGTCATCTGGTGATGACAGCTGCGACCAACAGCTTAACGTGCCTTCCAAAGCACGGGATCATCGTTATAGATAGTGATTCAAGCCTACAACGTCCTAACCAAACTGGAAACAACTAAGTAAAGTATGCTTCCCATGGGAATCGAACCACGACCCCAGGTCTACAGGCAAACGCCTTAAACACTGGACGACGGGGGCACTCGCCAACCCAAGTCTGCCAATTCAACTCGGCAATGCTGCCAGTCTTTTAGGCACGATGCTGGGCATCGTGCCTAAAAGACTGGCAGCATTGCGAGCATCTGGAGGGATTGTACGATTTCTAATTATTTTTTGTTTGTGTTTTAATTTGTTTTTGTTTAGTTAGCTATATTGTTTTAAGATAGTTTTTTTTTGTTTTTTAATTAGGTTATTTATTATGTCCAAAAATAGTCACTCACGTGCTATTTCGTTGGGATTGGTTATATTCATAAGTAGATGAAATTTCTATCAGAATCAAAGTTTTACAATTTTCATTTCTATGATATCATTTGTTGAATCTATATGCATATTTCTTAGGAATTAGTTTAATGTCTCCTGCAAATTTTTCATTTCCAAGATCTATCAGGTTCATATCTACCACCGAGAGTGATTAGTTATGGCTTAAAATTGTGTTTTTTTTCTTCTCTCTATAGTACTTACATATTTGATCGAGACCTTTGCCTTGCTGAGGGGTAGGTCAGTATAAGCTTCAGCTTATCTTGAAGAAATCCTATCTTTTTCAGATATGTTGAAAATTGGTCTGGGAGTAAAGAAAAACTGGCCAAGTGCGTGTCGGGCCACGCGCAGTGTAGGGTTCTCTAGTTGCGAATGCCAGCTTTGAGTTCGCGCCTAGTACACCAGAGTTAGTCATATGTACACACGAAAAAACAACCGGCCGAGTGCGAGTTGGACTCGCGCACGAAGGGTTCCGTTATCTATAAAAACGGCAAAAAAAACATGTCTGTTTTATGGGAGCCCCCTTTAATATTACTTTTATTTTTATTGAATTATTTATTTTTAAAGTGAATATATAATTAAATCTTCTGTGAATATTTCAAGTGTCTACCTGTTGCCGTTATCAATATCGAGCGAAAACAAGCAAAAAAATCACGTTTGGTGTATAGGAGCCCCTTTAAATATTTATTTTATTCTATTTTTTAGTATTTGTTGTTATAGCTTCAACAGAAATACATCATCTATAAAAAATTCAACTGTTTAACTATCATGGGTCATGAGATACAGCCTACAGAGATACAGTGACAGACGGACAGACAGACGGACAGCGGTGCGAAATTAATAGAGTCCCGTTTTTACCCTTTGGATACAGAACCCTAAAAACAAGCTTATAATATCATCGATAAAAAACAGACAACAGATATATCACATATATTTTCTCAACATAGTCAGAGCAAGGTAGAACTAACTCGAACACATTGTAATGTTGCACGTTTAGGGAGTTCCCTTTACCGAGCTTGTGCCCATTTAGACACAGCGTGATTCAGAAAGCCTTTGTAGCAGCGTCAAGGGCCACAATGGAGAATATTCCGAACTATCAGCAGGATAGCATTCGAGCGTTCTACAACTTTGACGTTCAGAACGTGGATGTGCGAGTAATTGGAGCGTCCCGGAAAACTATTAATGTTGTATGTTTCATGAACGTACAGTCAACCAACGAGATACCTGACCCCGCCATCTACCTATATCATGAATTATCTCTTAAACTAAAAAAATATTAACATGAAAATATACATTCAGAAAGATTTTAATTAAGACTTTCTGAATATACATTTTTATATTAATATTACTTTTAGTTTAAGAGATAATTCAAGATATAGGTAGATGGCGGGGTCAGGTATCTCGTTGGCTGACTGTACCAAGTTTCATACAATTCCGTACACCGGTGTACAGCAGTGTACGAGTACGTACCAAGGCCATCTATAATAGAAGAACTGAGCTCTCATAGTAATAATTGGTACAGAGAGAGAAGACAAATTTCGTACTTCTATCTCGCTCTAAGCCTACTATAAACCAGCTAACTTCGTATTCGTAGCACATCTTTTCCGTAGGTCCTTTACCGTTCCATCCTTTAGTCGTAGCAGATCTACGCCGTAGCCAATCGTTGCATCGTAGACATCACTACGACTTTGATGTTCTAAGGCGTGAGTTTTTACGTTGATAAAACCTGATGGGCCCATCAGGCAATATGAGAGTGTGCTGTCTCACTAAGCCCGCACACAGGCAACGCTCAAAGCCCAAGTGCGTTCCTCCTGGGAGCTTTGGCAGCTTTGGTGATTTTATCTATACAGGTTAAGGACACTCTGCCCTCGCCTCAAATGTTAATTGTATGTATGTATGTATATTTGTGTTTGGCTACGCATATCAGAAAGTATTGGTAGTTTTGCAAAATATATTTTTAGTTGAACTAGGGTCAAAACTTCTATTGACCATTTATATGTTCTCACACATAAATGTTTTTAGTTTTATATATTAAGATTTATTTTTTAAGTAGAAACGCGCTTCCAGCCATATCCAAACGCCTCTAGCTTCTAGCTTCTCGTCGCTCGGTGGTGTGTGTGAATATTTTCACTCAGTTTGCTTTGACGGTGGATGGCGAGCGAATTGATGCACGAATTTCTGGAAGTGATACCGTCTATTCGACCTGTCTTTTAGGCATAAACACTAATATAATAAAAACTGCCTCCGTGGTCCAGTGGTTAAGGCGTTTGCCTGTAGACCCGGGGGTCGTCGTTCGATTCCCACGGGAAGCATACATTGTTTAGTTGCTTCCAGTTTGGTTAGGAAATTGCAGACTTGAACCACCTGATTGTCTGATAATAAAGATGATTTCGTGCTTTGGAAGGCACATTAAACCGTTGGTCCCGGCTGCCATCTAGTAGTCGTTAAAGGAACCTCGTCAGAGGCCGAGAGGCGGTTCCGAAGAACTCTGACACCAGGGTGTTGCATGGTCGATTGACCGTGACACCTACACGAAATGATGATGATGACCATACTGCAACCACCGGCCAAGCAGTTTGGAATGATACCCCTGATGTCTTCTACATCAGTAGAAATTGGCGAGCTCCGTGGCACAGTGTTTAACACGCCAGCCTGCGACACGAGGGTGCCTGGGTTTGATCCCCAGTCAGGTCATAATGGAAAACGATCTTGTTCAGATTGACCTGGGTCTTGGATGTTTATCTATATAAGTATCTATAATATGACCTGCGTGACATTTTTTATTTATAGATAGGTTTTTATTTATAGTTAGGTTTTTTTTATATGTAGGTTTTTATTTTAGATTTAATTAATTTTTAGTTTTGTATTTAGTCAATATTTAATTTTTATTGTAATATTTTTATGAATATAAGCTAGTATCTATTATAAAATATAGTATCGTTGAGTTAGTACGACACAAGTACACAACTTACTGTAGGGCTAGCTCAATTTGTGTGATATGTCCCTATATATTTATTTATAATAACTTGAAATTCACTGTACCTAAAAGTTTTATATCTGTGTATGATGATGTACATAAGTAAGTTAAGTTTGACTTGCTCAGCTTAAGACCGCATTGTAACGCGCTATTGGCTTTAAGTTAGTTCACCCTTACAACTACATGTTCAACTCGATATAAGTTACACCGGATACCATGTTGAACATATATGACCATCTATGATGCCACCTCCATGCTGGTCTGGGAGAAAAGAAAAAACGTAGAATGTACCAGCTGCTTCTCTCCCCGCATAGATCGTAAAAGCCGATCGAGGGAATGGGTTAAATCTGAGGAATTAAGTTAATAGGCGATGCGGCTAGCAACACATCACTATTTTGGTTCCATTTTCCACCTAATGCCCACCGACAAGCTAAACGTGACCTTCAGTTCTTATAGGCTTAGGCTCTGTCTACCCCGCAAAGGAAAAAGACGTGATGCTATGTATGTATGTATATAACTCAATATAATAGATCGAGCCATCTAACTACGTGACTATCTTGGTTTCACTGAAAATCAGCATATCATAACTTTTTGGTTGCATATATGTTTAAATTTATAACTTTGTTAATAAGTATGTCATAACACTTTACTTTTAATGTAATTTTTTGTCTTTATTTTTGCACCATATAAATAATTTTCTTTGGCTTCTTATGCTGCCGTCTCATCATCATAAGCCTACTTTTGTAGAAAATTCATCATCAACATCATCAGGTCTTTTTTTTAGTCTCCACTACAGGAGCACCACCCTCTCTGTACTACTAGAGCTATACTTGGCCAGAGACGCCAGAGGACTTGGCCTACACTCTCCACGCTGGCCAGACGGGTTGTAGAGGTATCACAGATGTTTATTAGCTTTGTTTAGCTTGTATTTCCTAAGTCGCCTTCTACGACATCCACGGGAAGACTTGGAGTGGTCCTATTCTACTCTGCCGGATACCACACGGCATTTGTAGAATATAACAGCCTCCGTGGTCAGGTGGTTAAGGCGTTTGCCTGTTGACCCGGGGGTCGTGGGTTCGATTCCCACCGGAAGCATACTTTGTTTAGTTGTTTGGTTAGGACATTGCAGGCTTGAATCACCTGATTGTCTGATATTAAAGATGATTCCGTGCTTCGGAAGGCACGTTAAGCCGGTGGTCCCGGCTTCCATGTGGTATACGTTAAAGGAACCACGTCAGCGGCCGGGAGGCGGTTCCGAATAACTCTGACACCAGGGTGTGCATGGTCGGTTGACCGTGACACTTACTCGAAATGAATGAAGAATCATTACGTAAATTTAAACAATACATATTTCTCCAACGTTAAAAGAGTATTTTTGCGATATTGTCAGAAACTCACTCGAGCGGGTCGCGCAAACATTGTCATGTTAGTACGTGGATTGATTAAAAAACTTTTTATTGCCCCAATACAGTCGATTTATTACCTAACTTTTTTTATTTTTCTCTTAATACAAAGTTGCTGGCAGGAAATTAGCCGTTTCACATTGCCGATTGACATTTGTTCGCTGGAAAATGAGGTACAGTCGGGCTTATAACAAAGTAGATAAATATTAACAACCTCCGTGGTCCAGTGGTTAAGGCGTTTGCCTGTTGACCCGGGGGTCGTCGTTCGATTCCCACGGGAAGCATACATTGTTTAGTTGCTACCAGTTTGGTTAGGAAATTGCAGGCTTGAATCATCTGATTGTCTGATAATAAAGATGATTCCGTGCTTCGGAAGGCACGTCAAGCCGGTGGTCCCGGCTGCCAACATGGTAGTCGTTAAAGGAACCACGTCAGAGGCCGAGAGGCGGTTCCGAAGTAGTCTGACACCAGGGTGTGCATGGTCGATTGACCGTGACACCTACTCGAAATGATAATGAATAAAGTAGATATGAAAATCTGCACTTTTTTGCTTTAAGACCATATGAAATCGTTCTGTAATTATGTTGCATGCCTCCGTTATGGTGCATGTTGCTTTCTACCTTTTTTAATCTATACCAATATTATAAAGCTCAAGAGTTTGTTTGTTTGTTAAAACACGCTAATCTCAGGAACTACTGGTTCAATTTTGTTTATTTTTTTTGTGTTGCATTGTCCATTTATTGAGGAAGGCTTTAGGCTATAAAACATCACGCTGCGACTAATAGGAGCGAAGCATCAATAAAAAATGTTTTGACAACGGGGGAAAATGATTCATCTATATTCACAAAAAAAACATAATCATAATAACAGAAATTGCCGCGGACGAAGTCGCAGGCAACAGCTAGTTTTAAATTATGTTAAAGAACTATATTTTCGAATTTAAAATTCCGTTTGATAATTCTTCTTTTATAGAATTCTTCGTCACGGCCTTTTTTCTTGACTACCTCGCTACCTCGTTTTATTCATATTTTTAATGAATTTACTACACTTTTTTCCGAAATGATAAAATTACCAAATTTACCTAGATTATTATGGTTTTTAAGCATGCACAATGCTATACTATCTTAGTCTTATTAAATAAATAATATTATGGTCAAAAATTCAGTCCAAAATAATTAAACTGCATTATGATGTTCTTTTATTCTTTTTTTAAACATTTCACCATTTCGGTTAATAGACAAATGATATACCAATCATAAGTATGAAGCCTATATAGTAATATGCAAACGTAATTTTAAAATAAAGCTTACTCATTAATCAGACCAGCACAAATTACTAATATAGATTTACCTGTTTAGACCTGCCTACTCAAAAGTTATGACGCGAAAATAAATAGTCAACGTAACGATTATTACTCTTTACGCTTCGTACTTTTGATTTGTAGGTAATTATTACTATTAACCGAAAAAGTGAAGTAAAAAAAAAATATCTGGACTGAAATTTTTTAGACAACCTACTTGCAATATATATATTTATTAACATATTTAATTTAATATAAAATACTTTTCATCCATTAAACAGTTCGGTGAAGGTCGTCCTATACTCGGATCTTAGACTAGTAAAAAATATTTTTACATAACAAAAAATGGAATAAAATTCTATTTTGCAAAGGATTTAAATAAATACTCTTTTTGACGTGACACAAAGTTTTTGCGTTCGCCTGTACCTTTTATTATTTGCTAGCCACAGTACATTAGTTTTCATATCCTTACTTTATATCAGTACTTGCCCAGTGACCCTTTGCGTTTTATGATTGCCCACAAACAACTGCCCAACTGCCCATAGCCCAATGTCCCGGACCGAACGACCCAAAGTTTATATGCAGAGATAAATTCATTGGGGTAGTACTTAGATTACAATGTGGGCATAAAATGCAAGTTTTACGGCCGACCGCGGCCTTTTGTCATAAACTAATAATATAAAGGTCTAGTGAAATGAGTTAGCTGCTTCCAGTTTGGTTAGGACATTGCAGGCTGGAATCATCTGATTGTCTGATAATAAAGATGATTCCATGCTTCGGATGGCAAGTTAAGCCGTTGGTCTCGGCTGCCATCTGGTAGTCGTTAAGAGCCCGCCATAGGCCAGGCGGCGTGGCGGTACAAACGCGGATGGTCTAAACGCGTTGGCTACTTTGGATATTTTCGTTTTTTAGGAATATTCAAGGGTTATTCGAAAAAGAAAAACATATGATGGCTGCCTTATCTGTAATGCAATAATAATCAAAAGTTTCAAGGTTAATTTAAATGTATTTGGTGAATAATGCTATATACCGAGTAAATTAGACGTGATTTGGAGGCAACTTTGCAATTTTTTTCTATCGAGAAAATTTAACGCAATCGTGTTTTTGAGTCAGATAGTTACCAGAGTTAGTCCTGAACTTTGCTGCATTTTTATTTCAACTTGAGTATTTAATTATTATTGATATAACAGTCAATCATGCAAAGCAGTGTGAGGTAGTACGGGCCCTTAAAGGAACCACGTCAGAGGCCGAGAGGCGGTTCCGAATAAATCTGACACCAGGGTGTGTATGGTTAATTGACCATGTCACCTACACGAAATGATGATGATGATGAGTGAAATGAGTATAAGGTAATAAGTAAAGTGAATTTACATACTTATCTGAACTGAATAACTATACCTATGAAATTGTAGGTTTTTTTTCATATCCCATTTTGTTCACTATGATTTTCAGTTAAAGACATTTTTTTCTATTAAAACTTGAAAGTGCACATTCTACATGATTTTTTTGTTTCTCTGACTTTAATTATTGAAAAAAGCCAATAAGAATCTAGTAGAAATAGTTATCTATAATAATGAAACAATTTTATAAAAATGGGACACATTTTTTATAATCTTTAAAAATGTTTGTGTGAGCGGACAGCCATCCAAATGTCAAAGGCCTCTCAAAAAAAATAAAAAATAAAAAAAATAATAGCGAAACGAAGTTCGCCAGGACAACTAGTAATGTAATAACAGGACAACTAGTATCTAAGAGAACGGTTTGTATTTTATAGCGACATGCCCCAAAGTAGTGGTTTACGTAGTGCTGAAAATTTGCGATTGAGGATCCCGTCACACTCCACAGAATTTTATGCTCAGTCGTTTACTGTCAAGGCCGTTCAACTTTGGAACTCACTACCACTATCTATCCGGCGCGCTCAAACGCTAGCCAGCTTTAAGTCTCAAGTAAAATCACATTTCCTTTCTTCTTTGTAATTTTTCTCCTTTCATATAACGTTCAGGTCTCGGTTTCGCACATTTCGTGTACAGTTATATTATATGTGTGTATGTATGTATTTATGTATATATTTTATTTATATATTTCTGTTTTTCATAAAATTGCTCCTCCACATCTTTGCACCTTGCCTGTTTGTTGATTTCTTTTTTCCAACTACCCTAAGGTTGCCTGGAAGAGATTGCTATTGCGATAAGGCCGCCTTTTGTATATCTTTTTATGCTTTTTGTTTTTTTATTAATGTTCTTTATGTGTGCAATAAAGTATTAAATAAATAGAATAATAAAATAATAATCGCGATAAAACCATATTAAGTAATTTAATAATAAAAAAAGGCCAAGTGCGAGTCGGACTCGTGTACGAAGGGTTCCGTACCGTTATCATAAAAGTGGCAAAAAAATCATGTCTGTTATACGGGAGCCCCTTAAATATTAATTTAATTATTTATTTTTAAAGTGAATATATAACTATATATTCTGTGAATATTTCAAGCGTCTACCTGTTGCCGTTATCAATATCGAGCAAAAACAAGCAAAAATATCACGTTTGTTGTATGGGAACCCCTTTAATATTTACTATATTCTATTTTTTAGCATTTTTTGTTATAGCGGCAATAGAAATACATCATATGTGAAAATTTCAACTGTCTTACTATCACGGTTCATGAGATACAGCCTGGCGACAGAGGGACAGACAGACAGACAGACAGACAGACGGACGGCGGAGCGAAATTAATAGGGTCCTGTTTTTAGCCTTTGGGTACGGAATCCTAAAAATCCTGTTTGTTGTATGGGAACCCCCTTAAATATTTGCTTTATTCTATTTTTTTGTTGTTATAGCGGCAATAGAAATACATCATCTGTGAAAATTTCAACTGTCTAACTATTACGGTTCATGAGATACAGCCTGGTGACAGACAGACGGACAGCGGAGCGAAATTAATAGGGTTCCGTTACCCTTTGGATACGGAACCCTAAAAACAGTATTTACTATCAAAAAAGTTAAAATGAAAACGTATATTTAACCCAATAAAAGAAAAGCCGCACAAAGGCGACGGCGGGCGGCGGCGAGATCAAACGTTTTTATTAACCCTGCCGGTGACATTTTTGTTTTTCGTTTTTTTAACCGCCCGTGGGTTATTGATAAATTAGCGCCCTTTTGAGGTTCAGGCTTGTTTCCGGGTCGGCAAAGGCTTAAATATAATGAAATTAATAAAATATTAATGATTATTTGTGCCTGTATTTTTGGCATGGAATGCTGCATCCTATGGACGTAAAAAATTGTACAATTTCTTAGTGATGTTATTGTTTTTTTTTTTGCGTATAGAATTTTTCTTTCTTTATTTTATGCGTCAAAAAAGCGCAGTCCGTTTAGTACGAATAAAAAAATACATATGCGTCATGTTGACAACAAGGTCCGTGATGTTAATAAGAAGAATAGACTCCACTCTTTTAGAGTTTCAGTTCGATAAATATTTCGATATAATGTAAAAATTAAAAATTTGTTTGTCTGTAAAATCGGTTTACGGCCGATATTTTTACGTGATAACGGTGGAAGAGAGATAGATGCGTCACAAGCCGAACGCTTAGGCCGATCGTGCCTCTCGATCGCTTGTGCCGCGCTCTCGCTTTAACGTGACACTTTTTCGTCCGTGCAGCAGACGTTCATCGATTCATAAGACGTTATTACGTTAATAAGTCGCTTTTAATAGATTCGGCATTTTTACCTAAAAATGATTCACAATATTGAACTAAGATAACAGACAATCAACATCATACTTTGACAGCAATGAAAACAGATGACATTAATGATCTGAATCTTAAAGCCACGTCGCCAGTTTAAATTAGTTCCAATAGTTTCCGGTTGTTATAAAAGAGCGGTGTCTCCTGGCACAAGCAGATATTGCTTGTTACCCTATAAACATTTTTATTTATTTATTGCATGCATGTCTGTGGACTTGCATGCAATAAATAAATAAAAAAACTTCCTGTGGGAAGTTCAGTCTCTGAGAGAGTCTATGATTGAACGGGTTAACTCAAAACTACAGAGGGTGTCCGATTGGGGAGACGCCAATCTTGTTAAGTTTAACACGTCCAAACACAGGTGTCTCTTCTCCGCAAAAAAGATTTTTTTCCTACTTTTCCTACTTGCACCCACTTTCCAAGGTGTTTCCTTACCGTTAGTTGACCATCTTGGGCTTTTGGGCATCACTGTCACTTCCAAACTCGGCTTCGGTTAACAGATAGAGTCGATGGCACTAACTGCTTCCAAGAAGTTGGGCATCATCTCAGAGTTTCAGCGGTACTTCAGCTCTGAACGGCTGCTCAGTCTTTATACAGCCCAGGTTGCATGGAGTACTGCATTTACCTCTGGGATGGCTCAGCTAAATACTAGCTTGAAGCATTGGACTCTGTTGACCGAAGAGCCCGCAGGCTTATAAACAACGACGGGGTTTCGAACCATAAATTGCAATCCCTGGAGCATCGCCGTAAAGTTGCTTGCCTATCGGTTTTTTATAAGATTCATTAAGGAGAGTGTGCGAAAGCGCTCTTTGAGCTAGTAGAATCCTCACCATTCCTCCATCGGACTACGAGACGCAGACACAAATTTCACTCTTTTATCGTTGGAATACAAAAGAGTCGAACTAAACGCTTTGACAGTTCCTTTTTGGTTCGAGTAGCTAATGTGTGGAATGAATTGCCTGCGTTTATATTAAGTACAATCCCGAGACATTTAAAAGTAGAATAAATGGGTATCTCTTGAATAGGCATGTAACATCCTCGTCTCCATCGTCACTTATTATCAGGTGAGATGGGAGACAAATGCCTACTTCAATAATTAGTAAAAAAAAATATTTTCTTTATTTTCTGCATTATGGTTAAGTTTTTTTTATTTTTGGTCGGGCTTTTACTAAAGTTTTAAAGCATAAATACAACCCAAAAATCTTCATTACTCAGCACCAAAAAATACAAAATATTTTCCTCACAAAATCCCCTGCACAGAGTACGTATAGATTTGTATAGAGCGCGCGCCGCTAAAAGCTTAGAGTAGTTTAGGCCCTTCGGCTTGGCCCTACATCATAAACGATGGGGAAAGTCAATTTCAGCGAGGATAAGACCGCCATTCCACAAGACGGGAATTCCGAATTTTCCAGAAAATATTGAATGGTTATACGAGTACATACAGGTTGATTTTTAATCCTTGGCAATATTTTAATGACTTTTTAGGGATTCTGTTTTCGTATCCGCAAGAAAAAAGGTAATTTATGAAAAAGGTAAACTAATAAATCGTTATATTTAAAAATATACTTAGTCTTCTCATATAAGTTTGGATCGGTGACTTTGTATGGGAGGCTCAATTTTTATGTTTTACCTTTTTATAGTATCAAAACTAACGTGAGGTAAATTCAATATAGAATCACCTGATTGTCTGATAATAATAATAATTCTTTTATTTTCGACCATCTTTTGGATCATATTAGGTGTTAGTAACAAAAATTCTTATTTCTAATGTTAGTATAGTACCAACTTAAATTATTACAGGTCTTTATTTCTCAGCATGTGAATCATCGAACAATGGCTCATATACTGAAAATCAAGCCTGGTCGTAAACAACCTGAGGATGCTGTTGGCGCTGGCCCGGAGCCTGCTCGTCAGGGATGTGCACTTCCTGCGCATGATTGTAAAAAAACAGTCCACGCGCGCTTCAGCGAACATCCCTGACGATAATAAAGATGATTCTGTGCTTCGGAAGGCACGTTAAGCCGTTGGTCCCGGCTGCCGTCCGGTAGTCGTTAAAGAAACCACGTCAGAGGCTGAGAGAGGCGGTCCTGAAGAACTCTGACACCAGGGTGTGCATGGTCGAATGACCGTGTCACCTACACGAAATGATGATGATGAGTAGGTAGTAATAAGTGACACTTACCAATAACTATTTTTGTTTTTCACTTTGTATCATAAAATAAAAGGAAATAAATAAAAACAATACAATATTTACGATTTTGTTTACAATACGCCACTCTGGAGATTGGATGTTTTATTATCAAAATGCATTATAGCCTATAATAATGTCGAGACACCGATCTCATTTCGTGAAAGCGTCTAAACTGTTTGAAAATCGACAAGAAAAAGCAGATGCTTTACTAAAAAAACATTATGTGATGAAAAAGACCTTAACACAGCACAGGTAGGATTTGAATGGTGAGTCCCTTAAGTTTACGCCCTAAGCGTGCTACCTATACACGGAGAAATTTTGATCGTTCTGGACCCTCAAAGGAATGATTCAGCCCGTTGATACAAACAACGTTTCCGATGGGGCCAATGCTGAGATCTCTAAATTTTTTTTGACGTTCCCATATAAATTGACCGAGCGGCCGAAATTTTTTGTATGGAACTGCCCATTTTTTTTTGGGTTTCCAGCATTGGTCCCACGGGAAAAGTTGTTCATATCGACGGACTGAATGACCCCTTTAAGGGTCCAGAACGATCAAAATTTCACAGTGTATATCTAGCTGTGCTCGCAACTCCATTCGCGAACATTTGTATCAGGCCACGTTAAGACGACTTATTTTTTTTTTCCAGTTATGATAAGTCATAACTGGAAAAAAAATAAGTTGACTCTCCTGTGTCCTGTTTTCTACCGAAATAAATAAATGTGTAACAATCGCGAAAACATGAGAAACCATTGAGAAAGAAATTTATTGGATCTGGGAAGGGCATGAACGAATTGGGATACTACTCGCTCCGATAAGTGGGAGAAAAGAAAGTAATAATAATATACACTTTATTGCACCACTAGCTGTTGCCCGCGACTTCCTCCGCGGCAATTTCTGTTATTATAATTAATTAGATTTTTTATATAAGTATAGATGAATAATTTTTCCCCGTTTTTAAAACATTTTTTATTGATGCTTCGCTCCTATTGGTCGCAGCTTTATAGCCTAAATCCTTCCTCAATAAATGGACTATTCAACACAATAACAATTTTCCAATTTGAACGAGTAGTTCTTGAGATTAGCGCGTTCAAACAAACAAACAGACAAACTCTTCAGCTTTATAATATTAGTATAGATTAAAACGAAACCTCAATGAGAAAGTAGAAAATAGCAGCTCTGAAGGTAGGGGTATATAGGTAAATAAAATATTAAATAATATTTAGCATACTTTTGCAATGATCAAATGACACACAAAACAGTCTTTATGTACTTGATACACAAGAGTTCGTCATAGTAACATTGTAACTAATTACTAATTAATAAATTTCCTGTAATAAAGGAATAAAATTAAAGTCTTTAATCAACGTCAAAACAATAAGAAACATGTTGACATTCTATGCAAACCTATATGCAGCGTAAGTAAGCCACTACCTTATTACTTACTAGCTTTCGCCCGCGGCTCCGCCCGCGTCAATGTCGATCCCTCGGGAATAGTACCTTTTCCCGGGATAAAAGGTAGCCTATGTCCTTCTCCGCACTCCAGAGAACTTGTATGCAAAATTTCATGATGATCGGTCCAGTAGTTACGGCGTGAAAGCGTAACAAACAAACAAACAAACAAATAAACAAACAAACAAACAAACAAACTCACTTTCGCATTTATAATATTATAGTAAGGATAGTAAGGATAAGGATACTAAGGATTCGTAGGCCACTACAAATACATTGGACGCATAGCAATCGCACGCATAGAGTATTCGATGTACTAATACTCTAGTCTTGAATTAGTCTCCCCGCGTCGCTGTTTCCCACCTCATTCATCATCATCATCATTTCGAATAGGTGTCACGGTCAATCGACCATGCACACCCTGGTGTCAGAGTTCTTCGGAACCGCCTCTCGGCCTCTGACGTGGTTCCTTTAACGACTACCAGATGGCAGCCAAGACCAACGGCTTAACGTGCCTTCAGAAGCACGGAATCATCTTTATTATCATACAATCAGGTGATTCAAGCCTGCAATGTCCTAACCAAACTGGAAACAACTAAACAAAGTATGCTTCCGGTGGGAATCGAACCCACGACCGGTCAACAGGCAAACGCCTTAACCACCGGACCACAGGGGCTGTTACCCACCTAGTTCAATTGAGGGATTTTCAAGGCAAGAGTGAATAGGCATTGAGTTTGCGTGTACCACCCTAGACCGCATCGTTGCTTCCCATCAGGCAAGATAGAGGTTAAACGCGCTCAAATTCTTTTTAAAAAAAATAACTAATACCTGCAAAATGTTCCAGACATTTCCTTTTTTGGTTTAAATGCAGGCCAAAAATAAAATAAAATGCATCAAAAACATGTTACACGGTTTACTGAACAAATCTAAAGGCAAGTAGTCACTAGACAGGTCGGAATAAAAAAAAATGAGTTAACGACCATGAAAAAGAGTGGAGCCGAGACTCAAAGGCTTCCGGAGTCAGCGCTCGGGGTAAAGGAATTTACACTGTCCGACACAGACTCGACACGACATATCCTTGCTAATATTATAAATGCGAAAGTGAGTTTGTTTATTTGTTTGTTACGTTTTCACGCCGTAACTACTGAACCGATCATCATGAAATTTTGCATACAAGTTATCTGGAGTACGGAGAAATACATAAGCTACCTTTTATCGCGGGAAAAAGTACTATTCCCGAAGGATCGACATTGACGCGGGCGGAGGCGCGGGCGAAAGCTAGTTTTATATATATTTCGCACTAACTATGCGAAAAACGCTCCAACTGCAAAAGCTCTACAGATGCTCGGTGCTCGTTCAACAAATTGATATTGACATTTTCAATGATTCTATTAATATTTTTGTAAATAAGTTAATTGTATATCTTAATTCTTTAAATTTTGTTATTTGACTTCTATCGGTTTTTTTTTTTAAATTTCGTAGCCTGTATTTGTGTTTGTATATAATATATTTGTTCCAACATTTTATTGTAATAAACAAAGGTATTAGAATTTCATTTTTTTTTTTTTTTAGTAATGACTTATTTAATAATTATTAATTAACTGTAAATCAATTAATAATCAACTGTAAATCTGTGTGTAATTTCAATAAATAAATAAATAGTGTCATTGTCTAAATAAATTCTCTTAAATTTTAAATTTCGATTTCTTTTACCGATGTATTTGTTATTACTGGCCAGTTTTTTTGACGTGATAACGTCTAATAAACAGAGGTCTAATAAAAAAATAATTAATTCGTCATTTAGATAATCAAAAAATATTGTATAAGTATTTTTGTTTGTCGATTAAACGAAAAATGATAAAGATATAGCCCTTTGAAATTTCATGTGTCGTCATAGTTTGCCACATTTTTTAGCAAACTGACGTGACGAGCTCCCATTTATGAACATTAACGCGTTTAATCTTTACCATTATTTTTTTATTTGACAAAAGAAAAAATACATGTCCATACATTTTGATTATTTAACTAAGTAATTTATAGTAATTTGACCCAGGAAATTAGCCTCCTGTCTTTCTGTGTTCTGTGAGCTCAGCAAAAATCGTGAGACCGCCTGTAATCAAGGCTGAGTGCATTAAAAAGCGGTGACTCAACAAGTCTGCTGTAAGCACTAGAGATCGACGTCTCGCCGCTACCGACAATTTTGTAGGTTCTTTTTAAGATATAATGCACATAGTCTTTTTAAACTACAAATGCTAGCAAATATAGTTACGTAACTAAGGGAAAGCCCTACAATTTTACCTATGGAGCCGTATCTGTGAATTTTAGGCAGTCAGCAAAAAGCGTGAGGCCTCTAGAGTGCATTAAAAAGGCAGTGACTCAACAAGTCCGCTGTAAGCTCTAGAGATCGATGTCTCGTCGCTACCGACAATTTTGTAGCTTCCTTTTAAAAAACACGCAGAATTTTAAACTGCAAATGCTAGCAAATACAGTTACGAAACTAAGGGAAAGCCCTACAATTTTACCTACAGAGCCATATCTGTGAATTTTATGCAGTCAGCAAAAATCGTCAGAACGTCTGCAATCGAGGCTGAGTGCATTAAAAAGGTGGTGACTCAACAAGTCTGCTGTAAGCACTAGAGATCGGCGTCTCGCCGCTATAGAAAATAACTAAGTACTGGACTGCGAAAGCTAGTACTAGTATACAGCGTGATTTTGGATCTATGGAAATCCTGCGATCAGAATCCCTACTTGAATACAGAACCGTAAAAGGTGAATACGAAAATAAATTTTGAGTTCCCATACAAAGTTGCCGATTAGTTGGGCGAATTGCTATGGAAAGTAATTTTTTTTTTCGCTCTTTTTCTAACCAATCTGCATTCAATTAAGGGATCCTGATTCCAGTATTTTAATATAGTTCATGGGTACTACACCACGCATATAGTTACAAAAATAAGGGGATGTCCCACAATTTTACCCATAGAGCCATATCTATACATGTTATGCAATCAGCAAAAATCGTAAGACCGTCTGAAATCGAGGCTGAGTGCATTAAAAAGGCGGTGACTCAACAAGTCTGCCGTAAGCACTTGAGATTGGCGTCTTGTCCATAGAGATAATATAATCCTGACGGATAGAGATTCAAACGGATGCTGTCAAACGAGACCGATTTTGAAATGCAGTTGTGGGTGTGATTTTGCATATGTATTCAGTAGTGTTTGGCTAAAATGTACCTGGTGTATGTCAATGTATCGATAGTCAAATCATTATACCTTCCCATTGAGAAAAGAAGCAAAATTATACAGTTTTACAGGGATATATACATTTTCCGAAGAGAAACTTCACAAAGAGTAAAAGGCAATGAACTTCTATAAATAATTTATTTACATTGAAACACAGCAAATAAAACATAGATACCTTTTTCATTTCTTTATTGACACATAAATAATAGTTTAAATATTTTTCATACAAAAAACCGACTTCCATCAAACTACAGAACTTATTTTGATAAAATTTAAATGGAAAAAACTTGAAAGCATACCGTTTTATATAAAAAAAGATTTATGCGGTTATGAGGACACAAACAGTCATGCGATTAAAAAAGGCATACGGCCGAATTCGTAGTCGTATGTATTCGTAGTATTCGTCCTTTTTTGAAGTCGGGTAACGAATCAGCCCATTTTTGAATGGTCAGCTAATAATATATAATAATAATAATAGATAAAAAGATAATAATTTAACCAGACAATCAATAGATTTAGCAATGTATTTTAACTAGTATTGCTCCTATAGGGAAAATTTGTCATGTGCACAGACGAAATGACCCCACCGAGGATATATAACACGTACATTTTCACTATGCATATCAAAATATTTTACGAAAAATAAACCATAAGTATACAAACATATTTAACACCTGATATACAGGCTCAGGCTACTCTAAACATAATTTGTTTAGTTAGTCGTACCTGAATAAACTCTATGATGTTTATTAAAGATTCGCTGTATGATTTTTTTATGTCCATGTGAATAGTTTCACCCGCGAGTCTGCAAGAATAAGAAACATGCATAACAAATAAATTCTAAAAAAATACGGCGACGTAAGCGTCTAGCTGAAAATACTTTTGAGCACGCTTTTGTTAGATATCGTTACGTGAAGTGGACGGGCGGCCTATGGAATAGAAAGGTTCTCGAATGGCAACCATGTACCAGCAAGCGCAGCGTTGGACACCCACAGACCAGGTGGTCTGACGACCTGAGTTGACCTTTCCAATTATAGTACTGGAAATCCTTGGAGAAGGCCTATGTCCAGCAAAGGACTTTATGTGGCTGAGGTGATGGATGATGATGACGTTAATTTTGGAATAACTTCAATGGGCAAGTTAAAAATTAAAAGAAATAATACAACCACGACACTTGTTATTCATAGCAATTTACAACAATGCAATATTTAACATATTGGTCATCGTACTCAAAGTATGCTAATGATGCTCTACTAGCTCTGCTCTTATTAAAAACTGTAATGCAATAAATAAAACACAAACAATTATGTTACTTTGGGCTATGGAGCGTACCATAAAATGTATAGATACATCCGTACTATTACATTTTTATTCCCTCGCGAGGTAGACAGGTCTAACCCAAAAGCCACGTTCAGCACGGAATCAAAATATTGATGGGTTGCTAGCTGCATCTCCTACTAATATAATTTATCAGATTTTGCTCATTTCCTAGATCGGCTTTTACAAGATTTTTTTGGAAGAGAAGCAGTCGGTTCATTCTACGTTTTATTATTTTCTGTCTGAACAGTATGGAAGAGTGAAATAGCATACCATACATATAAGTACGTGAAAGCTACAATAAATCTGCTCCGGACGCAGTCGGGTAAAATATCAAGTAACAATATTTCAGTGAGTGCAATCGAAACTATTGTCGATGTCGATAAAATATGAATAACTTCAAGCACTAGTGTAAACGTGTGCGAACTTTCTTTACATAATATTTTCGCTAATTCTCGTTTATGTTTAAATGTTTTCATTTTCCTATCAATTATGAAGCATACTTAACAATACTATCCTAGTAGAAATCAAAACTGTTCGAGTTTTTTACCGAAATTATACCGGTGACAAAAATGTATACTTACTGATGAAATGTATATTTGCTAGGATTATTCCTACGGGTTGTAGTGCACTCGACATCCGCACAAGACACCATGTTGGTATTTACCTAATTTTATTGTGTAAGTTAAAAGATTATTTCTATTTTAGGTAAAATAATTTCCTTTTCGAATTCAGCGGGCCTTGTTGTGCCCAGGTAATGTCAAATGTCATTAAAAATGGGCCTGCTGTCAGCAGTCTTATCTCTCTTTCTAAAGCACAGTGAAGCCGTATAATGACGTACTACTCATTTTCATTTTGAAAGTCTAAGGTATGTCTATTGTCTTGTCGCTACTGAAAATGTTGTACCTTCTTTTCAAGAAATCTTAGGAGTATAGTCTTTCAAGTAGTTATAGTCTTTCTCAATAGTCTATATGATTTTTTTAAAATACTTATTCTCATAGAAGTATGAAGTCTCTAGAAGCAGCGTATTACTTGATACGTCTTGTTACTGATACCCTTAAAAGTAGTGTATACTATACTCTAGGCATCAGTCCTCTGACGCCTGTCGAGGGGTATGTAACAGAGTGGAATTTAATTTTTAAAATTATAAACATGCCAATTTCTGTAGTTCTGTCCTTCTAAAATACTAAAATGAATATTATAGTAAACTATTGCGCTGGCACTTTTCAAATTTAAGTAATGCAAGTTCATGTTATTTACAATATTATAAACATATTTATCCTCCTTTAAAAACGTCAAATTCCATTGTCAGTGAAAGGCGGAAAGACGCATAGTGATGCACTTTGTTATTTTTTGCCAAACATCGATAATTTACATGAATACAGATGAGTGTAATAATATAAGTAATAAAGTTAATGCCAAGAAATAAATAATAATAAATTCACTCTCCACGACTTTCCCGAAAATTTATTATTTTTAGTGTTCCGTTCCCTAAGAGTAAAAACGGAAAGGTAATAATACTAAGTCTTCGACGTCCATCCGTCCATCCATCTGCCGCATGACTGTATCTATTGAACCGAAATAGATAATATTTCAAAAGGACAATGCCGGTTATTGGCGTCTTTTTGTTTTCGCGCGGCCACTAACCATACCTTGTTTTTCCGATAGTCAATAACAAAATAAAGTTATAAGGGCATATATACCTCTAAACTCAGTCCGAACTGAGTTATAAGGATTAGATATTATATTCATAGGTTTTTGCACTATTTTTCACTAATTTCATTAAAAGTTGCAATTAAATAATAAATAAAATTATTTTGGACATTTTAATCACTACTATACTTTTTTGAAGCCTTTTTCATCAACGATACAGCAGCAGGCTCTTCTCCGCTACCTCCTTGAGTTTAAGAGTATATAGTAACTGTTTATTGGGGCAGTCTGAAGTAGCTTTGATAGATACTTGATACATTAGGTAGGTCTTTTTGTTCTTTGCTTGGCCGTCGTCTTCACTGTTTCGCTTCACTCTTGAAGTATTGGTGCAGCCGATAGCATAGTGACGTCAGCTTTGACGTTCCCAGGCGAGGACTTGGTGCGTCACGAGGCAACACAACAAGTACCGAAAACTGTACTTGTTGTTGCTGTCCATGTTCACTTCCATATACTAACAGCGCAACTGCCACTACATTAGTTGCCATCATTAGTAGTTGATCTGCTTCATAAACACCTGTGAGAGCTTTCGTGGCACCCCGCTCAGCGCTTGGGCAGCATGATGACCCAACAGTGACCCACGGGGTCACTTCAACAGATGGCGAACCAACTTATTCAGCAGGCAGATCATACGTTGCACTTGGAACACAATGGGAGTAGGCTTTCGCCAATCATCTTGGTTTTGGTTATGACAAAAGTGTTTTACTTAGATGGTGCCCTCTCTTCCGGTCTGCGCAACACTATAAGAGATGTACCTCAATACATACAGGACTTATGAGAGCCAAACCCGTCTTACTTTTTATACAAAGGCTCGTACGTCTCTAGGAGTAGCGCTACTCTTAAAACAGCGTATGCTTTTTCGCGGCTTCAGTCCTCTGACGTCTGTCGTATTATTTGTAGCGGAACCTTATGAGCCGAACGAAAATTTATTTTTATAATTATAAACATGCCTAGTTGTGTAGTGAAATCCTGCAAAAATATTGTAAAAAATGCTAAAGGTAAACCACAACCTGTGACTTTTCACATGTAAGTATGCATTACTTAACTACTACTACTAAATTTCCGGCGCAGGCAAAAACTTGTACTTCAGTTTCATATTTATGTATGTCCGCGTTACTGGAGTTACATAAGGAGAATTGGCGTTGGGCCGTTAAACATACATTCATTCATATTATCACGATCTTCACCCTTACGGTGTAGGTCTCTGCCTGAAACCAAAAGCCACGTTTAGCGTGTTTGTGGGCGTATGTAGGTGGAAATCTGAATCAAAGGTGTAATAGGTTGCTAGTCGCATACCCTATCAGAGAAGCAACTGGTACATTCTAAATTTTTCCGTTTCATCTAGACCAGCATGGAATATATATTTCTTATTACAGCATAAATGCTGTCATAATAGCGGACCCCGGGCTTGGATGCAGCACAACTGAAGATGCCAGGAGTATAAGGAACCAGGGAATCTCTTAGATGATTATGACTATATAATTATTACTACTTCATATTTTGTTTACTTAAATGAAGTCAAACTGAAACAAAATCTTGTTGTGGGTTTTTCTTGATATCGATATTACACGGTGTTGTTACATCTCTTATGACAGCGGCTTTAAACGTCATGAGTGCTATTTTCGAATCGACGTGTTTACTAAACGACCGATGATGTATGGAAAAATTGTACTTCTTCATCGAGTCACTCATTTACAAATAGCACCCCTGAAACCACAACTCCCTTTCCTCTGCCTCACACCCTCGCTAATGACACACTAGGTTCCCATACAAAAATGGCAGAATGTGACATCTATTCAGAGAGACGAAAAATTTTTTTTTAAATCTATGCTTATTCTAAATAAAAATAGTGCAAACTAACTGAAAGATGATAAATAAATCTGTCAAATAGCTGTAGTCGTAGTGTAATGTTATTAGCACTAGGATTTTAGTTCCCTGTTTACTAACAAAATATCTATGAGTCTGGTTATTTTATTTAAAAAAAAAAGATTTTTTCTTATTCATAATTCTAGAATATACAGTTTCGAATAAGATATCTTAGAATGGTGTTCCAAGTAGTAATATAATCTTTCTCATAGTTTATGAGCTTAGGATTTCATTGTCCTAGATCTTTTTAAGATCGGAACTTAAGATAGGAACATACTTCGTTTGTTGTAGTAATGCGAGTATAAGAAAAGGTCATCATCACCATCATCATTTTGTGTAGGTGTCACGGTCAATTAACCATGCACACCCTGGTGTCAGAGTTCTTCGGAACCACCTCTCGGCCTCTGACGTGGTTCCTTTAACGACTATCAGATGGCAGTCGGGACCAAAGGCTTAACGTGGCTTCCGAAGCACGGGATCATCTTTATTATCAGACAATCAGGTGATTCAAGCCTGCAATGTCCTAACCAAACTGGACACAACTAAACAAAGTATGCTTCACATGGGAATCGAACCCACGACCTGGGCAACAGGCAAACACCTTAACCACGGTACCACGGAGGCAGAGAAAAGGTATAAATAAATAATACTCTGCTTGTATGAAGCGTCATAGGTACTTGTAGGATGTAACTCAGGAGGGTGTCAGAATTACATATAGTTTTAGTAACCTATGTATTTATTATAGTAGTAATTAGTACTATTGTTTACTACGACAGTCGTGTTGTTTTTAAAGGCTTAGTTAGGTTGAATGTCTGCTCTGATTTTGTAACTTCTGACTGGTTACAGACAATCCCATAACTCCTTGCCCGAACTGACGAACTTCAGTCATTAAAACAAGCATATGTGCACACTTAATTACACTCTTAACATTGTATGCCACCGTATTCCAGTTATAGGCAATAAACATGTCCTTTACGGTACTAATTCAGAGCCATTCGTCTATACCCGGCTTTATTGCAAAGGGCTAAAGATTATTACAGCTAGCCTCTGCGCTATCCCCCATTTGTATTACTACAATACTACAAAGTTAATATTACTGTTGGATTTTGGATGATCAAACGATTAACAACTGTATTTTCTACGTGATAAGAGAATGCTGGTTTAATTTAAAGGTAAATAGAGTGACTGGACGAACAATAAAAGGTTTATGCATCTGGTCTCTCTGGGCGTAAAGATGGCAGGCCCCTTTTGCCAGACAATTAATTTGTTAAATGAATGACAGAGGACGCTAATAACTTTGATTAAATTGAAATTCTACGCTTGTATGGACACTGATAAGCTCTGAAATTAAGAAATATGGTGAAAAATTCCACGTGGGCGGGGTTCGAACCTTCGACCTTAGGTCTCTGTACCGCCACTTGAGCTACCGCGTGTATTTCTTATAGTCGCTGCGTCTTATTTAGAGTATATCAAAATAGCATTGTAAACGCAAAGAATCAACGGAGTGCACTTCTGGAGTGCTGGCCGTCGCCTATTGTCATGATTCTTTAGATTTTCGCCCATTCCCTTGACCAGCTTTTAAGGCCTGAGAGCTGGCACATTCTACGTTTTTTTCTCCAAGACCAGCATGGAAGAGTATTGACAAAACTGTTAAAGTTTGCGGTACCTATGCGTAACAAAATATTATTTAGGTACCGGAAAAACTGGTGTGTTGTTGTGTATTTCCCGCGCATTTTCCGCAGTATTACTGACGTTTTACTTTTTAAATAAGACGAGGGCATGGTAGTAAGGATAACAAACAGATTCTGCCTAAATCCGTGCAGCATAAAGAAACTCGTCACCAGATTACAAGCTTAAATCCGTACCTCCTTAGTCAGGAGGGCTGTACATTTTTCGGGATTATGACTGTTCAATCTTTTTGCGGAGATTTTAGCACGGCATATCTTCAGGTATGCATAAACCTAAAAAGACTGCTCAGAAAGATAATTGGCGTAAAATTTGAGGGAGCTGAAACTAACCAATAACTGCAAAAGGTTTTGAACTTTTTCGACATGGATTTTAATCACTAAACACTGATATACAGATCTGTGTTTTGAAGAAAAACACGAGAAGAACAACACGAAACTTTAAGAAATTCAATATTTCATCATCATCATCATCAGGTCCTTTTTAGTCTCCACTACAGGAGCACGACCCTCTCTGTACCTACTACTAGGGCCATACTTGGCCAGAGCAGCCAGAGGACTTGGCCTACACTCTCCACGCTGGCCAGACGGGTTGGAGAGGTGTCTTAGATGTTTATAAGCTTTGTTTAGCTTGTATTTCCTAAGTCGCCTTCTACGACATCCACGGGAAGACTTGGAGTGGTCCTATTCTACTCTGCCGGATACCACACGGCTAAAATTCATCATTAAATAAAATTCACCGAGCTGCTGATACGAAAATTACCTTTTCTCAAACATGCTCGGAAATGTAGGCATTATTGTAGTAAAATGAAGCCACGAAGTTTGTAATTCTTGGCTCGTCCATTACTTTACCGGCCTAGGCCAGGAAAATAAGTATGAAAATTAATTCCTGGCCGCTGCTCAAAACTTTTTAATTAATCTATGTAACTACACTATGTAACTTGTCATACAGCCATGGCTACCACATTATAAAAAAATGCACTCATCGAGCATATAAGTATATGAATATGAAAATAATTTTATTAAAATGTTGGTATAAAATCAAACAAAAATATGCCAATAATAAAAATAAAAAACGCGGGTAAGTAGATTTTTACTATTACATTTTTTGGGTAAAATATGACTGGGCTGTATGGGCTATGTTTCCTTAGCACTAAATGACAATTGCAATTAAAAAATAAAATAAAGCGGGAATGTACTATTATTTATTTTCGGCGGACTGCAAGGTTGTTGTTTTCGATTGTTTTGCAGATTGCTTCTAGTGGACGTTATAATGTAAAATCAATCAAAAGGTGTAATTTGGTGTTATAAATGGCTATGTTTATGAACAATGTGTGATGGTGCAGCTGTAGTGCGGATTTAGAGATTTACATAGCGGGCTGATGGTCGCTCGCGTTACTGCGTCGTCTATGATCAAACCAGAGGATTCGTGAAAAATAACGCCAGGAGCTGCGTTGAATCATCGAAATGAATTACACCATCATTTTTTTGATAAAACGTTGAAAAATATGAAGGTCTTAAAGGCGTAGAACACCAAATGCCGTGAAACGGCTTGCCGGACTCGTATTTATTGCCAAGGCCTCGCTGACGCTCGGCCTTGAAAACTCTACTCGTCCGGCAATCCCTTACTTCCCGGCCTCTGCAATAATGTACTATTTCTCAAACATGCTCGGAAATGTAGGCATTATTGTAGTAAAACGAAGCCACGAAGTTTGTAATTCTTGGCTAGTGCAATACTTTACCGGCCTAGGCCAGGAAAGTAAGTATGAAAATTCATTCCTGGCCGCTGCTCAAAACTTTTTAATTAATCTATGTAACTTGTACAATGTAACTTGTCATACAGCCAATGGCTACCACATTATAAAAAATGCACTCATCGAGCATATAAGTAGTTATATGAATATGAAAATAATTTAATTAAAATGTTGGTAAAAATCACACAAAAATATGCCAATAATTAAAAGAAAAAACGCGGGATAGCAGATTTTTACGGTATTACATTTTTCAGGTAAAATATGCCTGGGCTGTATGGGCTATGTTTCCTTAGCACGAAATGACAATTGAAATTAAAAAAGAAAATAACGCGGGATTGTACTATTATTTATTTTCGGCGTACTGCAAGCGAGGTTGTTGTTTTGGATTGTTTTGCAGATTGCTTCTAGTGGACTTTATAATGTAAAATCGGTGGTTTGGTGTTATAAATGTTTATGAACAATGTGTGGACTAACTAAAGTGTCATGGTGCGGATTTAGAGATTTACATAGCGGGCTGGTGGTCGCTCGCGTTACTGCGTCGTCTATGATCAAACCAGAGGATTCGTGGGAATTGTCGCCAGGAGCTCCGTCGAATCAACAAAATGAATTATACCATCATTTCTTTGATAAAACGTTGAAAAATATGAAGGAAAAGGCGTAGAACATCAAATGCCGTAAAACAAATATGAAAATAAAAATGTACATACTATTATCGTTTTTTATATTATACTCATTTATTCCCAGTAGTACGTCTTTCATTATTTCCTCGCATTTATTGAGAAAAGCACAATACATGCCTTTGCCGGGAAACGGATTGCCTGACTTGTATTTATTGCCAAGGCCTCGCTGACGCTCGGCCTTGAAAACTACTCGTCCGGCAATCCCTTACTTCCCGGCCTCTGCAGTAATGTACTATTTCAGAGGCTAGTGAGGGAAATACATAGAAGTATGAAACGAATTTGTTTTTTTAATCTATAGGGAAATAGCACAGGATTTCAAGACGGATATGCGCTTCCAAATTCAATATTTAATCGGACCTATTCGGAAGTTTGTAAAAATTAAAGTGTAAGTTCTCTAGCGCCAAACCTATCCTATTTCTGAACAAATCTACACCATCTTATTATTAGACGAAGAATCCTTATCATAACTAATATTATAAATGCGAAATTTGATTGTTTGCTTGTTTGTTACGCTTTCACGTTGTAACTACTAAACCGATCATCATGAAATTTTGCATACACGTTATCTGGGGGTAAAAGGACATAGAGTACATTTTATCCCGGGAAAAATTACTGTTCCCGGGGAATCGACATTGACGCGGGCGGAGCCGCAGGCGAAAGCTAGTATTATAAATGCGAAAGTGAGTTTGTTTGTTTGTTTCGCTTTCACGTTGTAACTACTGAACCGATCATCATGAAATTTTGCATATACTTTATCTGGGGTACGGAGAAGGACAAAGGGTACATTTTATCCCGGGAAAACGTACTGTTCCCAAGGGATTGATATTGACGCGGGCGGAGCCGCGGGCGAAAGTTAGTATATTATAACTAGTTTAAAGTATTAACCGACCAAAATAATTCAACACTAATTACTTTGACGTTTTCTCAACTGTCATTGTCAATTTGTTTTGCGCGGATAAAGGTTTAAACCAACTAAAATTAATCCTCGTTTTATAAAAGACGAACAGAGTCTACTTACTATTTATTCAAAAATCAATAGAAACCTTTGTCTTTCCTTTTTTATTAATACTAGTGACTACGACTGATAATAGGTATCATTTTTTTTTGGTATAGCTACGAATAAGTAATAAAACTTATTTGTAGGGTATAAATAGAGTATAGGCCAAGTCCTCTGGCGGCTCTGGCCAAGTATGGCTCTAGTAGTACAGAGAGGGTCGTGCTCCTATAGTGGAGACTAAAAAGACCTGATGATGATGATGATGTGATTAGCATATCACAGTTTAGCTTAATAGCCGTTGGTCTTGTGTGATCACAAATCAAATAAGAAACTACATCCTATGCATGTTAACATGCACTGGGCTATCAAGCTCAATATAAACATTTTGAAAACAGCCATAAGACTTTCTATTCCCAATTAAATGGAAAGTTTAAATTTATCACGTTTTCTATACTACACAGGGATAAAATTATAAGTACGTAACTGAGCAAAATAGAGCAAAACAAAAATAAATCCAAAGTGATATTATCCAACGGATACTGTTTATGTTAACGATATAATTCTGCCGTTTACAAAGCAGAGGTCAGGGGGACTTAATGTGTTTTCCTAACAACAGGAACGCATCCAGCTACCAAAAAGGCTGTGGGCACTGCATACGTGTCCAACGCAGTTTCGCAGCCTCGTAACGCATCCTAGCACTGCTATAGAGGCAGATACCTACATATGTTAGGTGGAAACCTAGTATCGACAGAGTGAATCCAGTGAAACAACATATGGAAAAAAAATAATACATTATATGTTGCTGAACTCTCACAATAAAAAGATAAGGTTAATATTTAAAAAATCTATATATTTTTGTTAACATATTAGCCACCGTGGTTCTGTTAGCAAGTGTGTAAGCATTTAATCGAGCCATGCTGAGAAACTTTTGTAAAGTAATCATCTATTCATACAAAAAATATGTCAACATAAAAATCTACTTTTTATCCTGTAGGTTAAGGCTCAGCCAGTGGCAGTTCCATTGTTATGGCTACAGTGGGCTGTATACATAACAATGGAACTGCCACTGGCTGCCAATGAAAAATGCTTTACAGGAAAAAACAGTAATTATTTGCAGCTAACCCAAATTTAATATTAATCGCCGTTATTTTTAATTCATAATTTTGCAGACACCTATTGAACTTAGGAGAACGTTCAGATTAAGTTATTCTTATTTAAATTCTTCAGGATTTTATTTTTAATTATAAATTCTAACTGAGCTATAAAGCTGTTTTTATAGTTCAAATATGATTTAATGGATTCCTAATTATTAATACACAATACAAATCAAATTAAATAACAAACATAGTTTTTTCTTAAAAAAAAGATATTGAAGCTTTTTTCGACAATGGCGAAATCATTTTATATTGCATAGTAATTTCCTCGTTCTCGCTTACGCACATTCAGTTCTTCGCTCTATCAGCAAGCCATCTTACGAAACTTAGTTCCAAAACTAACGTGGTTACTGCTGGAATGAATTCGCCGGCAATATATAAAAAAAAACCTCTTTGAAGCCATTTTTCACAAGTCATATTATATTTAACTCCAATCTAGAAGAATAAATGAAGTTATTACAAATGTCGCCCTTGGCTTAATAGAGACTTGCTAAAATAAACATTTGAATGAAGTTTAGTAAATAAATGAAAAAAAAAAGGTTTGTAAGTCTGCCCACCCCGCCCATAATATTGGATCCGCCCCAGTCTACCAATGAAAAATGCTTTACAGGAAAAAACAGTAATTATTTGCAGCTAAACCAAATTTAATGTTACTGCCGCAACAGAATCCGCGGCAATAAAAACGAAATTAATCGCCGTTTTTTAGCAAAATTAAAATGTCGCAGGCGCCAAATTACTTGGGGGCGAAATGTCCCTTTTGATGATTGACGGCGAAGTATTTTACTCGATTTTTATCTTTTTGATTCAAATTTGTGGCTTTTATTTTACCCCTCCCTTTGAAAGCCCGAAATTCAGCGAACAATTGTAAATTGGTTGACAAAATTATATAGAATTGTCGTCCGACTTAAATTGCTGGTCTACATTTGCTGTGCTAATTCATTCATATATTTTTACTAAATTTTGTAGTAGGCATTTGTCTCCCATCTTACCTGATGGTAAGTGACGATGAAGACGAGGATGTTACATATCTATCAAAGAGATACCCATAATGTACAGCGTGTAACTTTACCAACGACATAACCGTGAAGGGGTAACTTATTCCATCAAAATGGAACAACTTTTCGTAAAACTTTTCTCAACTTTTTCATACAAAAGCGTTCAACCGGCCCGGCAATTTTTATGAAAAAGTAGTTTTTTTTTTAGTTTCCAGAGTTAATACCATAGGAAAAGTTGTTCATTTTGACGGGCTGTATTGATGGTTTGAGTGTGATTACCCTAACAGTCTGTATATTTAAAAATAAGTAAAAGCTTTTTCAATACGATCAACTTTCTATTCATCGTGAGCTCCGTGGCGCAGTGGTCAACACCTAGCGTGTTCAAAACTATAAGAAAAACAATACACTCCTTTTTCTGAATTGGCATAGGCTAATGTTATTTTTGGCAGGGCAGTGTTTTATTTTTTGTAATAAAACATGTTACAATTAAATTACACACTGTTTTACAAATAATTAATAGATAAGACTTTTTTTATTAAAGACCATCTTTATGTGGTCGATGGTAGGGTGGATCATAGTTTCTTAAAACTATAATTATACCAATATAATAAGATATATAACCACACTATAATCTCCGTGGATAAAACTAACTGGCTGAAATATTTTCAAAATGGCCGTCTCTTGCGCTTTGACTGCAAACTTAGAATTCTAAAGGTTTTAACAAATGACGCGGCAGAGCGGATAAACGCGGTAACTTAAGACGCGGACTAATCAACAGGCGATTTAAACTCCGAAGAAATCCGCGAGCAATCCTAGACTTTTTGTTTTGCTCTCATAACTCAAAGAGATATTTGAGATGAGAACCTTTACAACTTGGTGCTTGAAAGCGGATAACTAAAGTTTTTGGTTCATGAGTTTGTGTGAACAGGTTTTAATAAATGAGGCGGCACAACGGAAAAATGCGATAACTTAAGACGCGGACTAATCAACAGGCGATTTAAACTCCGAAGAAATCCGCGAGCAATCCTAGACTTTTTGTTTAGCTCTCCTAACTCAACGAAGTTATTTGAGAACCTGTACAACTTGGTGCTTGAAAGCGGAAAACTAAAGTTTTTGGTTCATGAGTTTGCGGGAACAGGTTTTAATAAATGACGCGATACAGCGGAAAAACGCGGTAACTTAAGACGCGGACTAATCAACGGGCGATTTAAACTCCGAAGAAATCCGCGAGCAATACTAGACTTTTTGTTTTGCTCTCATAACTCAAAGAAGATATTTGAGAACCTTTACAACTTGATGCTTGAAAACTTCAGTTGTTGGTTCATAAGTTTGCGGGAACAGATTTTTTGCCAATCTATTACTCTTATAGTTTTACATAATGCTTCGTCTTTTGTACACATATTAATGACTAGCGACCAATCCCGGTTTCGCACAGGTAGATATAGCTATTTATTCTATACTTACTTAAATTCATCAGGGATAATGTAGGATACTAAATGTTAAAGATTTTTTTAATCGGTCCAGTAATTTCGGACCATAATAAATGCAAAAAATCAAATATTTCTTATTTATAATATTAGTGTAGAAGTGTAGATTACCTAGCGTCGATGTAGATTTAGTAATATTTTCCGTCATATTAATCAACTTTAAAAAAATAAACATATTAAACAACAGCTCCGTGGCGCAGCGGTTAACACGCCAGCCTGCGACACGAGAGTGCCCGGGTTCGATCCCTGACCAGCTCAAGATGGAAAATAATCTTTTTCAAATTGGCCTGGGTCTTGGATATATATCTATATATGTATTTGTTATAAAATATAGTATCGTTGAGTTAGTATCCCATAACACAAGTCTCGAACTTACTTTGGGGCTAGCCCCTTACTATGGGGCTAGCTCAATCACACAGATTAAGCTAGCTCAATCTGTGTGATTTGTCCGTATATATTCATTTATTTAACTTAGTTTATGCCTACAGCCACTTACTTATTTTTTTCCAAAATGGCCGCTGCTTGATCACTGGCTGTAAACTTTTATGTAAAAAAGGTTTTAATAGATTACGTGCACCGCGAGAACAACGCGGGAACTTTTGACGCGGGCGATTTAAACTCTGCAAGGAATCTTACAGTTTTTGCTTTTGTCTTATAATTCAAGAAACATAGACGGTAGTTAATGTTTCGTTACTAACTTACAATCTATATCTATACTAATATTATAAAGGTGAAGAATTTGTTTGTTTGAACGCGCTAATCTCAGGAACTACTGGTTCAAATTGGAAATGTTGTGTTGGATAGTCCATTTATTGAGGAAGGCTTTAGGCTATAAAACATCACGCTGCGACCGATAGGAGCGAAGCATCAATAAAAAATGTTTTGAAAGCGGGGGAAAATTATTCATCTATACTAATAAAAATCTTATTACGAGTAATCATAATAACAGAAATTGCCGCGGATGAAGTCGCGGGCAACAGGTAGTGAGTTATAAGCGAAAGTGGCTCAGTGATCAAACAGCTCGACTTACAAGCGGTTGGTCCTGGTTGAAAACCCGATTAATTTGCCATCCCATCCTCCTGGATACCTGGCAGGAGGTGTCATGGAAGCGGAAAGGAAAGGGTAAAAACCGATCCCGACTGCAACCTACACATCTGGCAGGTGCCCAGATGTCCGATAGGGCCCGGGATAACCAGAATCAAAAATATGTTGATCAACCCCGCAAGGGGCAACAACATCATCTCCCGATGCATTCGCGTCGTCGCGACGAGAGATACCGCGACTTTGTGAGGCGCCTACAACAGCCGGCTATCAGACCTCAACCAAGAGCCGACCTGGAACAGGGAAGTTCAAGGACGAGTGAAAGATATGCCCGCGAACAACAACATCTTTCCGACCCCTCCACCGCTGGACCGAGCAACTCCGAAGCTCCGAAATCTGGTCAGGAAACCGAAAGGGGACCTGCCAGACGAAGGATGTCCGAGGAAGAGCGAGGAAAGGCCGTGCCGAGCGGTCCGAACTACACCCGTAGGGCAGAGAGGACGAATACTGGGTACCAGGATCGCCGACCTGCCTCGGGCAAAAAACAACGGCATCAGCCGAATGACAGGCCGCCGCTTAATAAGCCGCCGCCAAATATCCCGCAGTCTTCTGCCGGACAACGCTCCAAAAGAACGCGCTTGGACGACACAGTCTCACCGAGAGGTGAACCCAAACGCGTCAAGCTGGACTCGTCAAAACGACGACCCGGCACAACATACGCTGGAGCCATCATCACCGACCTCCACGTGGCCATCACCACGGAAGACGGTTCGGACCTACTCCAGAAGGACCTGGAACAGATACAGGCCGAGGTGGAAGACATGCTGATGGACCACGTTCTTGACCCCAACAACACCGTCATCCCGGCATTCGGGGGTAAGCCCGTCATCGTAGATGGCGTGCTTAAACGCCTATGCAGGGATGAGGAAACAAGAGCATGGCTCGAGAACGCGGTGGCAAAAATCACCACCACGGCTTCAAAAACGCCGCTGCAAGTCATTCTTCAGAATGACTTGGTGAAGAAGACAAAATGCGGCATATTTCTGCCTGCCCGAAACGGAACGATGGAGCAGCTACACACCATGCTGCACCGTATGAATCCCTGGGCAGGGGTCGACAGGTGGAGTCTTTACACCGCCTCGAAACAGGACGCTGGTACGTATGTCACGGTAGGTGTTCCCGACGACATCCTGCCGATGATTATCGACCAAGGACGCTGCCTTTCATTCAGTCTCGGATCGGTGTACCTAAAGCGCCTGCAAACGGAAACGGAAAAGGAGCCCGATCCTGAGACTCAAAAACAACTGGCAGAGACAGAGGACACCGTCTCGGACCAGACCAACAAAGCCGAACCAAAAGGTAAGGATAACGCGGTCCACATAGAGACCACAAGAACAACCCCTGACGAGCAAGTGGCTGGACCGTCAGGCGTAAAAATCAACCCCCCGAAACCCTCTGCATCAAGAGCGACCAGCCCTACACCTACGCCAGGCAAGACGTCCACTAGCGTAGCTGCTACAGTGGCGTCACAACTAGCTGGCAGAGACCGAGGGGGGAGTGAAGAGAGCGAGGAGGACCGCTCCAATGACTCCCTTGTCGACACGGGGTCAGATCTGGATGACTAATGTCATCCAGATCAACCTTCAGCACAGCCAGACCGCAACGGCTAACCTGTGGAGCGAGCTGAAGGTCAAAAACAAAATAGCGTTGATCCAGGAGCCGTGGATCAACAAAACAAACAAGATAAGCGGCCTAAACAACCTAGGAGGTAAGCTCATATACGACCAAACCTCGGCTCATCCGAGAAGCTGTATCTACTTACCCCCCAATTTCGCACTAATGCCACTAACACATTTGTTTTCCAGAGACCAAGTAGCCGTGAAAATCTCCGGGAACAAAAATAAAAAACAAATTAATAACAGATACAGTGATCGCCTCCGTGTACCTTCCTTCGGACATGGCGATTCCTACAGAAACAATGATGGAACTGGTAAGCCACTGTGCACTCAATAACCTTGAACTTATCATCTCGGTCGATGCCAACGCCCACCATCCTCTGTGGGGTATGGCAGAATCAAATGACAGAGGTATTGAGCTAGTAAACTACCTGTTCCAGACCGACCTTAACATCATAAACAGAGGTAACAAACCCACTTTTGTAACAAGGCGTAGCCAGACAATCATAGACCTAACACTGGCAACTAGCGGAGTCGCAGAACTCATCCATCAGTGGCAGGTATCCGATGACTACTCGGGCTCCGATCACAGATGGATCAGGTACGTAATCGACCATGAAATTGCTATACCTACTCCACGCAGGAACCCCAGAAAAACAGACAGGCAAGCTTACAAAAAGAGCCTAGAGGAGAGTCTCGGGACTGCGCGGGATATAACAGACCTAAATAACTGCACAGAAGTCGAAAAGTATGCAAAAACAATATCAAACGCCTTAATAGAGAGCTTCCATCATTCATGCCCCTTAAGTGCCCCTACCTGCGGCAAAAAAAATGACAATGGTATATGGGGCCCTGAACTAGCACGTAGAAAGGGTCAAGTTGGCAGACTCTTTAATAGAGCAATGAACACCAGAAGTGACTACGATTGGGACAACTACAACAGGGCCAGGGCAAATTATAAAAGAAGAATAAGATCCTTTAAACGAAGGTCCTGGTGTAAATACTGTTCAAACATACAATCTACCGCCGAAGCCTCAAGAATTAGAAAAGTACTAAGCGGGGACAACAGCCAAAAAACTATTGGAACTCTTAAAAAACAAGACGGGACTTACACTGCAACGGAGGCAGAAATTAACGAGATCTTACTGAACACGCATTTCCCAGGCTGCATAGAAATCACATCAGAAACAAACAGCCCAGGTGAAACAGTAAGACGACCTACAAGTGAAATAGACTGGCAAACAGCGAAAGCAGTAATAACAGAAGACAGAGTTAAATGGGCAATCAATAGCTTCCAACCATTCAAAGCTCCTGGCCCGGACGGAATCTTCCCAGGCCTACTTAAATGGGGTGAAGACACTCTACTCCAACACCTAACAAACCTGATAACAGCCTGCTTAGCGCATAGATACATACCTGAACAATGGCGAGAAGTTAAAGTAGTCTTCATTCCCAAACCAGGAAAAACGGACTACACTGACGCCAAATCCTTCAGACCAATAAGTCTATCTTCATTCCTGCTGAAAACCCAGGAGAGACTATGCGATAGATTTATTAGAGATAAAATCATCGCAAAAAACCCCATCCACCCGAGGCAACATGCCTACAGTGTGGGAAAGTCAACCGAGTCAGCACTACATGAAGTAGTAAGCATAGCGGAAAAATCGATACATAACAAGGATCTTTGCTTAGGAACCTTCATAGATATCGAAGGAGCCTTCGACAAGACAAATTTCAACAGCATATGCGAAGCCCTATCTAGACACGGCACTCCGGACACCATTACAGACTGGATCCGTAATATGCTGAAACAAAGGAAAATACAACTAACAATACAGGACACAACAAAAGTAATAGCTACAAGAGGTTGCCCGCAAGGGGGTGTTCTATCACCAATCCTGTGGAGTCTGGTTGTAGATGAACTTCTAACAACCCTAAACAACAACAACTTCATCACAATCGGCTACGCAGATGACCTGGCGATACTTATCCCAGGGAAAACTGCAGATACAGCCTGCAACCTCACCAGAGGTGCACTAAAGATTGTAGAAGTATGGTGTAGAAAAAACGAATTAACAGTAAACGCCAATAAAACCGAATTGGTAATGTTCACAAAAAAACGACAACTAGGTAACTATACCCCACCAAAACTATTTGGCACCACACTAAAACTGTCACCAGAGGTTAAATACCTGGGAGTCATCATAGACAGCAAACTAAGCTGGAATAGTCATCTAGAAAACAAAATAAAGAAATCCTGCATATCATTATGGCACTGCCGTAAGATGGTAGGCAAAAACTGGGGTCTCACACCAAAAATAATGAAATGGCTTTATACGATGGTTATAAGACCAGCGCTCACATATGGAGCAATTGTCTGGTGGAAAAGAACCACTTTAAAAACAGTACAAGACAAACTACAGCGCTTCCAACGCACAGCCTGTATGGCCATTGGTGGAGGCATGAGCACTACACCTACAGCAGCCCTGGAAGCGATACTCGACATCAAACCACTCCACTTACACATACAACAAGAAGCGGAGATTGCATCCATAAGACTAAAGACAATGGGTACTTGGAAAAGTAACTCTGAGGCACCCCACACACAAATTCTGGCAAGAGCGATGGAATCATCCCTAATGATGGGAGCTATAAATGACAGAATTAAGAAACAATTTGTCTTCGACAAGAAATACAAGATTCAGTTACATGAGGGAAAATCTGACAGCTCAGGCATCAGAGAAATGAGAGTTTACACCGACGGCTCCAAAACAAGTAAAGGAGTAGGAGCAGGAGTCTTCTCTCATGACCTCAACATAAACTATGCAACGGCTCTGGGTAGGGATAACTCCATCTTCCAAGCAGAATGCGTAGCCATTACTCATGCCGCTGCACATATCAACAGGATGAAGGTAACGCAACTAAACATTCGCATCCTATCAGACAGCGCAGCAGTACTCCATGCTCTAAGAAACCCTTTAATTGACTCTGCGCTCATCCTCGAATGCCACATCGCATTGAACGAACTCTGTAAGTATAACACAGTTACCTTACAGTGGATAAAAGGCCACAGTAACTCACTCGGGAACGATGCAGCGGACGAACTTGCAAGGAGGGGGTCGAATATGATTCCATTCGGCCCACTACCAATGGTACCCATACCATTCGCGCAGGTACGTTCATGGATCAGTAACCGAGGTAAGGCCGAACATCAAAGAATCTGGTCAACCCTGGACACATGCCGACAAGCTAGGGAAACCTTGCCTGTCCTAAACAGCAAGCTCTCAAAACGCATGCTGGCGCTACCAAGGGTAAAATTACGACTCCTTATAGGAGTAATTACCGGGCATTGCTCGTTAAACAAACACCTTTTTGTTATAGGAATCACTAACAGTCCCCTTTGCAGAGGCTGCCTACAAGCTGAAGAAACTGCGAAGCACCTCCTACTGGAGTGCCCAAGCATAGCATCTACTAGAGAGGAGTTCCTGGGACACCCGGGGACCATGAGCGAGGCCTGCAGCACACCCTCTGCAGTCCTACGTTTCCTCGACGAGCTGAGATGGCTCGAGTAAAACAACAAAAAAAATGAGGGAGAGAGCAGTCTCCCCAAGGCAGAAGACTGGGAGAACAGACGTCTTCAGCTCACACACAATGGGCCCAAATGAGAGGCCTAAGTGTGGAAAAATGCCCACGGAACCAGGTGAACCAGGTAGTCCATTTATTGAGGAAGGCTTTAGGCTATAAAACATCACGCTGCGACCGATAGGAGCGAAACATCAATAAAAAATGTTTTGAAAGCGGGGGAAAATTATTCATCTATACTAATAAAAATCTTATTACGAGTAATCATAATAACAGAAATTGCCGCGGATGAAGTCGCGGGCAACAGCTAGTGAGTTATAAGCGAAAGTGGCTCAGTGATCTAACAGCTCGACTTACAAGCGGTTGGTCCTGGTTGAAAACCCGATTAATTTGCTAAGTGTACAAATGGCCGGCTTATTTGCTAAGTGTACAACTTTTTGATAGTCACTTCACAATACATTGTGGCTTCCGTATGACTGACTAGCTTTATTTATGATGTACTAGCTTTCGCCCGCGGCTCCGCCCGCGTCAATGTCGATCCCTCGGGAATAGTACTTTTTCTCGGGATAAAAGGTAGCCTATGTCCTTCTCCGCACTCCAGAGAACTTGTATGCAAAATTTTATGATGATCGGTTCAGTAGTTACGGCGTGAAAGCATAACAAACAAACAAATAAACAAACACACTTTCGCATTTATAATATTAGTAAGGATAAAACCTGATAAGTTAGCAAATAGGCCGGCTGTACCTCTGAGATTGTAGATCAATCTAACTCAAGTGTAAATTGGAGAAGGCAAGGGCAAGTCAATGCCAAACTATGCCATTATTTCCTGCCAAAATTGATACTGTATGCGTTTCTTTCCATACTATGATAACCATAAGAGCATAGCTCTTATACAGCGTGTAAATTGACCCTCGACGTTCCCTTAACGGGGTTAATCAATCATCATCATCATCATCATCATCATCATCAGGTCCTTTTAAGTCTTCACTACAGGAGCACGACCCTCTCTCTAATAATAGTATTAGAGAGAGGGTCGTGCTCCTGTAGTGAAGACTTAAAAGGACCTGATGATGATGATGATGATGATGATGATGATTGATTAACCCCGTTAAGGGAACGTCGAGGGCCATAGGGCCATACTTGGTCAGAGCAGCCAGAGGACTTGGCCTACACTCTCCACGCTGGCCAGACGGGTTGGAGAAGTCTCTTAGATGTTTATAAGCTTTGTTTAGCTTGTATTTCCTAAGTCACCTTCTACGACATCCACGGGAAGACTTGGAGTGGTCCTATTCTACTCTGCCGGATACCACACGGCTATCTGTCGGATACCACACGGCTATCTGCCGGATACCACACGGCTAAAACCCATCAATATGAACAACCTTTCCTATGGGAACAATGCTGGAAACCCAAAAAAATCGACATTTCCATACAAACTCCCCGGACGGCAGAGCTCTTTTATTTTTTAGAGTTCCTTCATTCCATAGGAAAAGTTGTTCATATTGATTGATGGTCTGAGTCACCCCTTTAAGGGAATGTCGAAGGTACATTTAAACGCTGTATATCACACACAATCAATTACTATTTTTGGAAGAGCAACAATATTTAAATATGATGAATATAAATATTTAGTAAAATATGTAAAGTAATTTCTGTTTTCTGATAATAAATATTTAGATATTTAGTAAAATTATCAGAAATGAAAAATGACTTGTTGAAATATTTCCAAAATTGCAAATTTACTATATAGAAGAGAATTAGAAGAGACTTAAAAAGATTTTTTTCCAAAAGACTACATGGTGCCGCAAAAAAACGCGGGAACTTTTGACGCTAATTAACTGGCTATCTAAACTCCGGAGAAATCCGCGACGAATCTTATACTTTTTACGTCGCTCTCATAACTCAAGGAAGATATTTCAGCCTTTGACTCCATTAACTTGGAGCTTGAATGCGAAAAACTTCAGTCTGCTGGCTAGCTAAGCGGTTTGCGATGGAGGCAAGAAAATTCAACAATATCTGTGAAATAAAATACTTTAGTTTTCGTAAGTAGATTTAACACACAATGAGTATTGGGATAGCCGTGTGGTATCCGGCAGAGTAGAATAGGACCACTCCAAGTCTTCCCGTGGATGTCGTAGAAGGCGACTTAGGAAATACAAGCTAAACAAAGCTTATAAACATCTAAGACACCTCTCCAACCCGTCTGGCCAGCGTGGAGAGTGTAGGCCAAGTCCTCTGGCTGCTCTGGCCAAGTATGGCCCTAGTAGTACAGAGAGGGTCGTGCTCCTGTAGTGGAGACTAAAAAGGACCTGATGATGAGTATTGGGACCTTACTTATGAAATTGGCGTTTTCTATAGATCATCTCAAGTAAATTTAATTTTTCATACTCACATTTTTAGTATCATTTCGGGTCTGATAAATTCAACTAAAGTGAAAATTTGCAGGTGTATTTACGTATAATATAGTAAGCTTGACCAATATACGCATTATAAAATTTACAAAAAGTCAGAAAAAGAACAGAAAAATGACGAAATATTTGAGTAAAATGGATAACATCTGAAACGAGTTCTTTCATGAGCATTTTTCAATAATTAAATTCAGAAAAACAAAAATTAATGCATGCAGCTTGTTAATAATAAAGTCCACTTTCAAGTTTTAATAAAAAAAATTATTTAACTGAAAATCATAGTCATTAGGAACAAAATGGCAAGCGGAATGAAACGGAAATTTCATAAGTAAAGTTACAAGTAAAAGACCCATTACAAGCAAAAGAACCTCACATCAAGCGTTTCAGTCATATTTCTTATTGTAGAGCCCAGTTTACAACAAGACCATGTAAAGTTAATATGTGAACAGGTAAACAATGCCGATGTATTTCCAAAATGGCGGAGATTTAAACAGTGATCGCATACGTAAGAAAATGCGGAAACTTATGACGTGCACTAATTATCGGGCGATTTAAAGTCCTGAGAAATCCTCGAGCAATATTGCGCTTCTTGCTTTGCTCCCATAAGTCAAAGAGGATATTTGAGAACCTTTAGAACTTAATGCTTTAAACGAAACTTATTTGTTGGTTCATCAATTTGCAAACCTAGATTTTCACCAAACTACGCCACTATTCTTCTACGAGTAAGTAGTATATGTACTTATAACAAGGACTACGGGTCGATGCTTGGCTTAAATCAGAGTTTCTATATACTGTTAATTTTTATTGTTTGCATACAAATTAATTAAATAAATATTTGGATAAATCACACAGATTGAGCTAGCCCCAAAGTAAGTTCGAGACTTGTGTTGTGGGATACTAACTTAACGATACTATATTTTACAACAAAAACATATAGATAAACATCCAAGACCCAGACCAATCTAAAAAAGACCGTCTCCTGACCTGGGATCGATCCCGGGAACTCCGATGCGACAGCCTGGCATAGTGACCACTAAGCCACAGAGCTCGTCTAATAATGAATACATTAAATTATGCTTGAAGCCAGACAATTATTATTAAAATATCAATAAAACAAAGAACTTGCTAAAATATTTCCAAAATGGCCGCGACTTGCTTAATGGCCTAAGACTTACAAGTAAAAATATGTTTATAATATTTTACCCGACGGAAAAAAAACAAAGAAACTTTTGACAACGACTAATTAACGGGCTATTTAAACTCCGGAGAAATCCGCGAAGAATCCTAGACCTTTTTTTGCTCTCATAACTTATAGAAAAAATTTCAGAACCTTTGACTCCTTTAACTTGGAGCTTGAATGCGGAAAACTTGAGTCTGCTGGCTAACTAAGCAGTTTGCGATGTTGGCGAGAAAATTCTGCGGTATCTGTGAAATAAAATACTTTAGTTTACGTATAGATTTAAGCTCTCTCACTCTCCGAAGCAAAGAAGCGGTAAAGTTTCTACTCAAGCGTCGATTTTCTGTGAGAGTGTGGTACCTACTTCCCCGGACGAGCCTGCCCATTCATCCTACTAGCAAAAATGAAGTTTGCCGGCAACGTGGCTCTACCATAACGTGTATAGCTAATAGGTAAAATAACTTAGGTACATAAAATATTACTGAAGTATACTCTTATTAAATTAGGAACTAAATAATGTTGAAAAAATTTGAAGCGGGCGGGACTGAACCTGCGATCTTAAGTCCTACATAGACTAAAGGTCGCAGGTTCAAATCCAACCCGCTTGAAATTTTTTCATCATATTTTAATTCCTTATTTTAGCATTGTGAATTCAAAATGGCTAGCTCCGTGGCGCAGCGGTCAACACGCCAGCTTGCGACACGATAGTGCCCGGGTTCGATATCCGGCCAGGTCAAGATGGAAAATGATCTTTTTCAGATTGGCCTGGGTCTTGGATGTGTATCTATATATGTATTTGTTATAAAATATAGTATCGTTGAGTTAGTATCCCATAACACAAGTCTCGAACTTACTTTGGGGCTAGCTCAATCTGTATGATTTGTCCGTATATGTTTATTATTTATTATTAAAATATAAACACTTAAAAATATTACTAAAGTATTTTCAAAATGGCGACCATTTAATCAGTGACCACAAACTTAAGACAAAACGCGGGAACTTAAGACGCGGTCTAATTATCAGGCGATTTAAACTCGGGAGAAATCCGCGAATAATCTTACACTTTTTGCTAGGATCTCCCAAGGAACCCTTTAGAACTTAGTGCTTGAACACTGAAAACTTCAATTGTGTGTTCATCAATTTCCGAGCCCAGATTTTTAACCAAACTACTCTTACTTACCATTAAAAGAATTTTCTTTAAGTAATTTGAACGGGAATTATGGGTTAATACTTAACTAAGATCTAACTTTGAATTGGTTATTTTAAAATTTACTTTCTAAGAACATTCAAGAATGCTTTGCTTCGCTATGCACGTGTTAGATAATATAGGTATCATTGTTAATTATCACTAATTTATAAAGTATAAATACGTTGTTCATTAACAATAGGTCACTAGGTGACTTGATTAATCACCTTTTCCTGTTTGATACTACTAAATGTATTATTTATAATTGTACTAAAATAAGTAAGTTAGAACAATGAGATAATTTACAATTATTTATACTTTATAAATTAGTGATACTTAACAACTGATACCTATATTATCTAACACACGCACAGATACATACATATTAGTATTAAATTGAATTCAATATTGCCTTTACATAAATTAAACTTACTTAATTGGTACTCGTACCTAAATGACCAATGTCCGACCAATGACCAAAAAACTAGCTGAAATATTTTCTACTTTACCACTAGCCCCGCAGCAAACTTCTCAAAGTAAAAAAAAAATTGGTTTTACAGACAACCAATTTTTTTACGGTCGATTACGGACGATAATTTTACGTCCATAATTTTACAGTGGAAGATAGATAGATGCGTCACAAGAACGCAAAGACTGATCGTGCCTCTCTATCGCTTGTTCCGCGCTCTCGCTTGCACATGGAACGTGATACTTCTTCTTATCTTATAAGACTTATCACGTCAAAAATAATTTTGATAAAGTACGCGGAAATACGGAAAACGTAGTTTCTTTGGACGCGAACTAATCAACGGGCACTTTAAACTCGGAAGAAATCCGCGAGCAATCCTAGACTTCTTGCTTTGTTCTCATAACTCAAGGAAGATATTTGAGAACCTTTACAACACAGTTTAAGCACAAACACACAACACAGATGTTTAAGCACAAATGTATTATTATTACAAGATTTTATTTAGTTTCACCTGTCCCGCCCGATGTTAGTCTGTATTCTGTAATCAAATCTTGCACGTTTTTGATCCACTTTCCGGTAATTGATTGAGCTAAAATTTTGCATGCATATGTAAATCGGATTACAATACAATATTATCCGACCGGCCGATCACCAATTCGCTGGTCTGACATAATTAAAAAAGCTACCGAGTCAAAACGTTACAAACCAAAAGAAATGGAAGTACATCGCGGAGAGCGAAATCCTCGAAAAAGCACGCCCGCCAAACACCTCTCAATGTACCACGTCTGCGCAACCACGACCACTCTGACAAGAGTGAACGACTAAGAAGAAGATTATGGAATCGTTGCGCTTTTCAATGGAGTCGGAAGGTGGCCATAGGAACTATAGCCCAAACACGATTGGTGTAAAGATACACCAATCGGCTCATTTGATTTGTCATGGAAAGTATTTTACAGGGTGGATTCGTTTATAGTAAAAGCTTGTTATAAAAATGTAATTAATGCTTGTTTTTTTTTTTTTATGAATGACAAACATTGCTATCGGATAAACAACTACCATCTTATGATGTTATCTTATGATGATGAAGCCGTGTGGTTTCCGGCAGAGTAGAATAGGACCACTCCTAGTCTTCCAATGGAAGCAAGCTAAACAAAGCTCATAAACATCAATGAGACCTCTCCAACCCGTCTGGCCAGCGAGAAGAGTGTAGGCCAAATCCTCTGTCTGCTCTGGCCAAGTATGGCTCCGGTAGAACAGAGAGGGTCATGCTGTGGAAACTAAAAAGACCTGATGGTGATGATGATGATCTTATGATGTGAGCCGGAACCAACGGCTAAATAAATTATAATAACGGCAGTAAATGCGGTAATAATGTGCTTGTAACTGCAAGCTCCTTCATTATTTTCAATCGTCACTTAATTTTTATAGGAATAAGATGTATGAATTCAGGTGTCGTCTGGATTTTGGCTCTGGCGTCGTCTTTACGTGCAGTAAAGAAGAAAGATTTTTAGATCACATATCTAAACTCTACGATTGAATTGTTTCACTTAAACTTATTTGCGCCTATGGGCATGCAAAATATGTCCCTTTTCAGCTATGTGTACCTAAGTAGGTTATATGGAACTGTAAAAAATTTGCTGGAAAACCTACAAATACAGCCCCTTTAATCAAAAAAATAAAAAATAATTACTTCAACTTTTTTGTTCTTAAGTAGGTTATAGTGGCAGGAACCTCCTATTAGACTTTCATGTAGTCCATGTCAGGGGACTCCCTCTTCCTTATGTAAAGGCACGTAATCTAAACTTAACTAGGTATTCCAAAAACAAAGATAAAACACAGATAAAACATTTTACAACCTGTAACAATAACGAGTAAGTTTAATCCCCTACATAAAGTCTTGTAACTTGTAATGAAGAAAATATTTTTTGTTATTTCCATGGCAAAGGAAAGCGGCCATAAATCCACAAAACTTATCAAGACATAAAACCATAGACAACGTCCGACAAACAGGTAAATCGGCGCCTTTTTGATCAACGCTATAAAAACATTATCTACCCTAAACGTCGGCATTGGGGGAACAATTCAAAAACATTACCTTGGGGCTAAAATGTATCTAACGTAAGTTGGGTAATAACAAATATACCCAAATACGTAGAAAAGGCCATTATAGCTTTTTACCCGACTTTAACAGAGAGGTCCAATTCTCAACATGTATACAGCGTGTAACATAACCAACAACGTTCCCGTAAAGGGGTGACTCAGCCCGTCAAAATGAACAACTTTTACTATGGGACCAATGCTGGGAATACCTATTCAACAACAACCTACACGTTGGGTTAGCCGAGAAAAAACAAATTGACTCCCACTTTACTTGTGGGATCTACCCTAAAAAAACATCTATACCAAATTTCAGCTTACCAGTAGGTACATATATTCTCTAAGTAAAACCATGGACGGACAGACATGGCGAAACTATAAGAGTTCCTTGTTTACTACGGAACCCTAGAAATGGGCTTTCTGAGGCACTCTTTAACTTCAATTTAAGTACATCTATTTTTGTTACCTATATTAAGCATAGTCGAATCATCATTAACTGAGTAATATGTTGAAGGGCTAAAACTACTAGTATTCTGAACTGACCACTGCCGAGAACAAAACGCTGTTAGAAACTTCAATAATATGATAAGTAACACAATAATTTGAATTTTATTCCCGTTTAAAACAAATAATATAAAAAAAGTAACACATATTACCCTGATTTATTTAAGAATGAAATAATTTACCCAATATTTATTATTTTCAGAGGCCGAGAGGTGGTTCCGAAGTACTCTGATACCATGGTACGCATGGTCGCTACACGAAATGATGATGATGACTATTTTCATTATATAAAAAATTAATTAAATATTTTTATTGCCAAAAGACATGTTGTTTTTGTCAATGACAATAGTAGGACCTAATGATCCATGATTTCGGTCTAGTGTCTTCTGGGCTCCTACAAATTTTCTAGCTTTAAGAATATTATTGTTAAACTGTAATAAAGTCTAAGTAAAATCACTTTAATACGGTATTATCGCGTATATTACATTATTTTTACACCTAAAGTTTCGAAAACTTTACAGATCACAAGACTACAAGACCTTAAGACACCGTGAGCCAATACTGCGTACATCCGGAACGTTATCAATAAATATTGTAGTAGTTGTTGTATAGTTCTTATAACACAAAAGACAAATGTCATCTTAGTCTACCTGCGACCATGAAAACTGTAGTTTTGAAAACGTTAGGTGTGAAAATAATGTGTAACAATCGCGAAAACATTAGAAACCATTATGTAGGTAATAAAGTCATTTTCATGTTTTTTTTTTGTTAAAAGAAAACATTATTGTTTTTTATTTGCCGAAAGCGACTGCAACAAAGAATGTACGATGAGAGTATCCTCTGAGTTTTTGCGAGCGTGCATTTCGGCCACCATAATTACTCAGCTCATGCTTCCTTGCTTTTAATTAAACCAAGACTTGTTTATTAACTTTTTGCCCGCGTCTCTAGACCTATGCGGCTCGTGTTTTTTTAGACACTGACCTCTTAATGCTAGACTTCTTATTTTCGGCGCAAGCAGGACGAGATATAGAGATCCTGTTCTCGCCCCCGCATGTTTCACCCCCTTGAAACCTTGTCCGAGCGGAAGATGTAAGCTTTAACTGTTTGAGGTGGCATTTTTCGATAGCCCGTTACAAAAAAACTTGTAAGTAAACTAACTTTTTACACTCACAATAGGCAGTGCTAGTTTTCTTACTCGTACTACTTAATGCCTAGGATGTTTTTTAATTACATTTTGTGTTCAGCTTTTATTATAAATGATCCACTCTGTAAAGTGCTTTCCAAGATAAATCAAATGAGCCCAATCACGATTGGTGTGCCTTGTTTAGTTTAAAAGTTCCTATGGCCACCTTCCATCCTCAGACCAGCGCAACAATTCTTTAATATTATATTGTCATCCGATTAACACATGCATGCAAAATTTCATCTCAATTAGTAACCGGAAAGTGGATCAAATTTATATTGCAAGATTTGATTACAGACAAACATCGGGACAGGTGAAACTAAATAAAAGCTTTTAATAAATTAAGCGGGAAAAATTTTCATTCGGGTGGGACTCGAACCAACGACCTAGGTCTATGTACGACCTAGGTCGCTGGTTCGAGTCCCGCCAACATAAAATTTTTTCACCATATTTTATTTATTAAGAGTATACCAAATAGCATTGTGAATGCAAATTAAATGAATGAATGAATGAATATAAAAGCTTGTAAAAAACTTATAAATAGCCAACAATCTAGTGTTCTGAAAATACTTGTTTATAAACAACTAGCTTTCGCCCGCGGCTCCGCCCGCGTCAATGTCGATCCCTCGGGAATAGTACTTTATCCCGGGATAAAAGGTAGCCTATGTCCTTCTCCGCACTCCAGAGAACTTGTATGTAGAATATCATGATGATCGGTTTAGTAGTTACGGCGTGAAAGCGTAACAAACAAACAAACTCACTTTCGCATTTATAATATTAGTAAGGATATGTACGTGTACTGTCTAGTAATAATACAAGTCAATGCTAGCGATTCTTGTTTTTTGGCGAAAAGAATTGAAGAAATTAAAACGTTTCGCGTTTGAAAAGAAACCGCTGAAATTTTTTTTGATAAACAATTTACAATTTTGTTTCAATTATATTCTGTCACGAACATATGTTTCTGCTACGTATTGTTTTCATTTTATACACATTTGTGTAATTGCATTATTCTTTTGTTTTATTTAATAGGACTTGCTGTACATAATTGTTTTGTAAATTTAAAATTGCTCTTTGAAGAGAATAAGTATTTCAATTAAGATATATCTATAAAATAAAACGTAGGAAAAATTATATTTTAATTACGTACAAATGAACTAAACGAGCAGCACACCCCGGCTTCGCACGGGTAGATATAGGTATTTAATTGCATAGCCTATGCTCATCAGGAATAATGTAGGATTCTTATTGGAAATCGTACAAAAAAACGAGTTCTGCTTTGAATTCAGTGAGATAGTGCTATTTTTGTATGTTATTAGGGATGGTGTCATCATCATCATCATCAGGTCTTTTTAGTCTCCACTCTAGGAGCATGACCCTCTCTGTACTACCGGAGCCATACTTGACCAGAGCAGACAGAGGATTTGGCCTACACTCTCCTCGCTGGCCAGCCGGGATGGAGAGGTCTCATTGATGTTTATGAGTTTTGATTAGCTTGTATTTCCTAAGTCGCCTCTTACGAGATCCATGGGAAGACTTGGAGTGGTCTTATTCTACTCTGCCGGAAACCACACGGCTAATTAGGGCAAATTAGGGATGGTGTGGTTATGACAAATCTAAGTTTTCGACCTCGAGTGACAGCCGGGATATTGTTTTTTTGAATATATTTCAAAAATTGCGTTAAGTATTTTAATCTTTATTGAGCATCTCAGGTGGGTATGTATGGTATACCTCTGTATATTACAAATTGTTACAAAAATGCATTTGAAAATATATTGTTACAAAGCTGAAAACATAATATTAGTAAATAAACAAAAGCGAGGTTGAGAAAGAACTAGTGCCTGTGCTAGGTTTCCAAGGAACCTGTATTACAGGTCACCAGGACACTCCATTAGCTCAGTTTATGTATATGTATAATAAATAAAGACATTAACATTAAAAGAGTAGTATTTTATGAAATTACTAGTAGAGCAATTTATGTGGAGAACTGGTGCCCGTGCTAGGTTTTCAAGAAACCTGAATAACGGGTCACCAGGATTCGCCATCGACAAACTAAAAAGATACTATGTAGTAACTTAACTTTCTTTTTGTAGAGTGATCTTATCAGAAATATGGTATAGGTAATAGTATGTACTTGTAGGGTAACCGGGAATATGCTTAGATGATAGAGACATCAATTTATCACAAAGCCTATCTAAACCCTGAGATACTTCAGGACCTGAGGCCGGGGGGGTCGAAGCCAGGAAACTGCGCTCGCCAACCCGCCTGCCAGGCGTGGTGAGTATGACAATATCTTCTAAATGCATTAACGGGAATTAGCACGAACATACCGTTTTTCTCCAGACGTTTCGACCACGGCTGTGGTCACTGGATGACTGTCAGTCATTCAATGACCACGGCCGGTGCAACCTGGTCGAAACGTCTGGTGAAAAACCGAAAGTTTAAAAGTATTTATGACAATATGCGATGCGGCTAGCAACCCATCACTATTATGACTGCGTTTTCCACCTAATGCCCAACAACTTGCTAAGCGTGGGCTTCAGGTCGTACAGACCTAGGCTCTGTCTACCCCGCAAGGGAAAAAGACGTGATACTATGTTTTTTTTTTTTTTATGTATATCCGACGGCAAACGAGCAGACGAGCCACCTGATGGAAAGTGGTCACCGTCGCCCATGGACATCTGCAACACCAGAGGAGCTGCTGATGCGTTGCCGACTCTTAAGATACCTGTAAACACGCCTTTTGAAGGACCTCAAGTCATAGCACACAGGGAAAACCTCGGGAGGGAGTCCATTCCACAATCTTGCTGTACGAGGAATAAAACCACGTGACGCTCTGACATTTTTGGAGACCCAAGTGTCAAGGATGTGGGGATGGACTTTACTCCCGTGGCGAGCGGTGCGGTGGTAGAAAGGTGACGGTGGCACCAATTCAAAAAGTTCTTCAGAACACTCCCCATAGTATAGACGGTAAAATACACACAGAGAGCCAACGTCTCTCCGTAGACCGAGGGTGTCTAAATCGTCTGTGAGTGTGGGATCGTCGATAATACGAATTGCCCGGCGTTGGATGGAATCAAGAGGAAGGAGTTGGTATTGAGGTGCACCAGACCAGATATGTGAGCAGTACTCCATGTGGGGCCGGACTTGGGCTTTATATAATAAAAGTCTATGACCCGGAGTGAAGTACTGCCTCGCTCTATTGAGCACCCCAAGTTTTTTAGAAGCCATTTTGGCTTTACCTTCCAGATGACTCCGGAATTGGACCTCCTTCGTAATATCGACGCCAAGGATCCCAATACTCTTAGAAATGGTAAGAGAGGTGTCCCGAAACTTCGGTGCTATGTTAAATGGGGTCTTCTTAGCGGAAAACACGCAGACTTGTGTCTTAGTAGGGTTGAATTGGACTAGGTTTAGTTTACCCCATTCAGAGACCTGCTCCAGAGAGGTCTCAATGTCAGACACAAGTCTCTTTCTGTTCTCCTCCACCTGTGTTTGAGGGATATTTGCACGACCTGCATAATATGCATCACCCGTACTGTCGTCTGCATAGCAATGGATGCTACTAGTGTTAAGCATGTGGTTGATGTGCAGAAGAAACAGCGTAGGTGATAAAACAGATCCTTGGGGGACGCCAGCATTGATGGGCATGATATCGGAGCATAATCCGTCTACAACGACCTGAATGCTTCGCCCAGATAAGAAACTAGCGACCGACAAGCATAGTCCCTCAGGAAGCCCGAAAGATGGTAACTTCGCGAGAAGAGCCTTATGCCAGACCCGGTCAAAAGCCTTTGTGACATCTAGACTAAATGCCAGTGCTTCTCCCTTGCTCTCGATGGCGGCTGCCCATCGGTGCGTTAAGTACACAAGAAGATCACCAGCACTACGCCCGTGGCGGAACCCGTATTGACGGTCACTAATTAGCTGATGATCTTCAAGGTAACCAAGGAGCTGGATGTTTATCACACGCTCCATCACCTTAGAGAGCAGGGAGGTTATCGCAATAGGCCGATAGTTAGACGGGTCTGTGCGGTCACCCTTTTTAGGAATAGGGTGAACGTAGGCTACTTTCCACGAAGACGGGACTTTTCTTGAGGTGTAAGACAGCGAGAATAGGCGTGCTAACACCGGAGCCAACTCAGGGGCGCATGTTTTGAGCACAATTGCTGGAATGCCATCAGGCCCGCTGGACTTCCTGACGTCGAGGGAAAACAGAGCACGTCGCACTGCACTTTGAGTGAACCGAATTTCCCGCATTGAGTGCTCGCATCGCGGAAAAAAGGGCGGCGATGCTCCTCCGTCGTCAAGGGTAGAATTTGAGGCGAAGAGAGTAGCCAAGAGATCGGCCTTCTCTTTTGCGGAGTGAGCCAGCGAGTCCTGACGATTGTGCAGAGATGGAAGTGAAGGGCGACAGAAATTCCCCTGCGCTGCCTTAGCAAGAGACCAGAATGCTCTACTCCCGGAGGGATAGCCAACCAGTCTCCTACCAATGCGCGCAGTGTGCGCAAACTTTGCTGCAGTGATCTGCTTCTTGTAGGCTCTTGAAGCTGCGTTGAACCGCTTCTTCAAATCAGAAGTATTACGATCCTTGACATTTCGCGCAGCAACCCAGGCTTCGTAGGCTTCGCGCTTGAGGTGGGCGGCATGCAAAGACGAGCAACGAAACCAAGGTTGAGACCGCCCTCCGATACGAACCGCCGAGCTGGGAATGTAGCACTCCATGCCCAGCAGTATCGCTTCGGCGACAGCTTTCGCACAAATGTCAGGATTTTCTGATGAGAAGCACAACCGTCTCCAATGGTAGGATGCATAAAACTCTCGCAATCCATCCCAATCTGCTGACCTATAATGCCACACACGACGCATACCAGGTGGTCTGGATTGCGTGGTCTGACCGGATGGAACCACAGCACGTACCAGGCAATGATCCGAGGTTCCTAGAGGGGCATCACGGAATACCTGGTAATCGTTTGGATGTGAGGTCAGCAGAAGATCCAACAAAGCAGGATTGTGTCCTTTAATATCAGGTATTCTGGTAGGACCATCAACTAACTGGTTGAGGTCATTTGTTACAGCAAAGTTGTATGCAGCCTTCCCAGCGTAGTCGGTCTTCAGTGATCCTAGCCACTCAAAGTGGTGAGCGTTGAAGTCCCCTAGGATCACTACCTCCGCCGATGGGTGCTGCTGGAGAATTTCGTCTATGCCCCTGTACATGCCCGAGAAGTCGGTCTGTTTCGGCATCACCGCTATGGGACCTGTAAAGGCACGCATAGAACCGGATGCGGTCACCGTGATCTACGCGCGCCCATAACAATGACAGGTTTCTGTCTTCAAGGCTGCTGAGACGTCGACAACATACATCCTCCCGTACGTACATACACACCCCAGCATTGGGCATAAACTTGTGCTCCAAGCTGAAACCGGGATACAAGAGATATGTGACGTCGGTAGGAGAGGATATTTGTGTCTCAGTCAGGAAAAATAGAGCCGGCTTAGTCGTCTCCAAGTGATGATGGACGACATTGAGGTTGGAATGCATTCCTCTGACGTTGAAGAAGTCCACATTGAATGTGGAAGGGGGTGCCGCTGTAGAAACATGTTTTCTATTTTTCGATCTTGCCATAAAAAAGGTGGTTAACAGGGAAAAAATTGAGGATTGCCGTAGTTACGACAGTTACATAGGCAAAGTTAAGGAATGATGGCCCGCAATGAATGACCAGTGAGGTGCGCTGCTGGCACGGGGGACGGAAGGGCCCCCGATCCAACACAATGATCAGCCGCCGTGTTCCACTCCGGTCTCCCAGGCCGGCACGACGACCAATCACGAGCTTTTGACACTGGCGGCAGGACAGCCTCCCTAGCCGGGACAGCCAGGGTTCGGGTCCTCTACGTACCAGCGGGCGGCCAGCGGACAACCGTTTCATCGGGTCTCCCTGGCCCCCGCGCCAACGTCGCACCCCCAATCAGACAGTGCAAGACTCCAGCCCCTAAGGGACCATAAACTGTCGAAACTACGGGAATCGGGAATGGGGATTGGCTCTCACGCGCAACCGTCGAAACACACCCAACGGTGCTTTACGATAGATTTCGGCATGAGGGTGGTCGCCAGCCAGTCGGACCCCACGAGGTCCTACCACCGAGCATGTCGGGTATTTTACTCGCCTCTTACGAGATGCCAACCTGACGGGCAGTTGGGAATTGTATTCTACTCCGTCCCCACACGGAGAAAATGTATGACAATATCCTCCCACGGAACAAATAATCCATGGGAAAGGCCGCCTTGTTCAGCAGTGGTTTAATGATAATGATGAAACAAATCTTTCCTGTTTATAATAATTAGGCTAGCTCCGTGGCGCAGCGGTCAACACGCCAGCCTGCGACCATGGATCTAAGAATAATCAGGATAGGACCTTGAGAATGTGGCAGAGAAGCAAATCACAATGTATGCAGACGTGTCGTGACACGAAATAAGCACGAAATTCACGCACACATCGGCACTCAAATGGATGCAGGTTTTCCCCGGTCGAAATGTCAAACTCACGAAATGTCAAACTTGTACTTACCGCGAAGTTGGTGTGCCTTTTGAAACTCGTTGAAAATAAGCATAAAAACATAAAATAATGCCGAGCTGTGTGGTAAAAGAGTGTAAAAATTATAGTAAACTACACAAAAAGTCCGACGGTATCATATTACGTATCATAGGTAAGTACAAACTTCTTGTTGTTTTCGAGACTATGTAAGTATTTCACTCAATCGCATATTTTCTTGGTTTAATTATACTATTTACACACACAACACCACAGTTACTCGTATGTATGTACGAATTTGTTGGTAACCGAAACACACGTTTCAACTACAATTTTAAATTAAACTAATATGATTTTGTAATTTTCGTTGCGCCGCAAAAGTCAATGACCCGGTGACAGCGCAGCGCTAAGTCGGACTGTCGGTGTTGCCAGAATATGATTTCAAGATTCCTGTTCTTTATTTTTAATATAAAATTTTATTTTGTTTATTTTTATAAGGTTCCCCATTGGTGATGCTTATGTAAAAAAATAATGGATCGATATTATTAGAAGAAATAGAAAGGATGCATCATGGGTACCATAAAAATTATTCATTTATTTGTTCCGAACATTTTAAAAATTACAATTTTTATATGACAAAAGGAGCATATCGCCGGTTGATTAAGTTCGCGTGCCCAGAAAAGGTATGTTTCTTATTAATACTTTTACTCGACTTCAAAAAAAGGAGCAGTTCCAGTTGTATTTCATTTTGCATATTTTTACGTCATAACTCCATCATTTATGAACTAAATTTGGAAAATCGATGTATGTGTTGATGATAAATCTATGAAGTGAGATGATTTTGGAATCCAAGATGGCTGACATTACTTTTCATTTAAAGTCAACTTTATTGGCGTTTTGGAATTTTTTGGGATATCAACAAAAATGAAGTCATTTTCAGTTTTCAAGATGGCCATCACCATTATTTATGGAAATTCGACTTGGGTGACGTTTTCGGAGTATTTCGGGGTAAAACTGAAGTCAATTTTGTGTTGGGATTCAAGATGACTGTCACAATTTTTTTGGAAATATGACTTATGTGTCGCTTTTGAGTTATTTTTGGGTGCATCTCAAACAACACCTATGGGATGCAAAACAGGGGTGATATTTTCGAGGTATTTTGGCGTGTAGATCACACAAGTGGCGTCAATTTCGGGATCATAGTATAAAGCTAGTATATTGCTAGTATTTATATGCCAACTGACTGTGACGTGAACATGGCGGAATTCACAGACTGCCTTGGAACTGTAAGTGCTATTGTTGAGGATTGCAATATAGAATCTGTATACCTACTAGGAGACTATAATGCACATCCTCATGAACCTTTCTTTAACGAACTTATAGATTTTTGTAGTGAGCAATCCTTAGTCTGTGTGGACATAAATAAGTTAGGTGTGGAATCTAACACTTACACATTATGTGAGTGATATAAATGACTCTAGGCGCTGGTTGGATCACTGTGTTGTTAGCCAATCATCAGAAAACTCAGTGGTAAATGTGCATGTGAAATATAATACATGGTGGTCTGACCATTTTCCCCTTTTAGTAGAGTGTAACTTACATCTTTTGCCACAAAAGGCAATGATCACAGTGGATTATGTCAACAATGTGTTGTGGGGAGATAGGACAAATGAACAAATTGAATTATATAATGAAGTTTGTAACAAAAAGCTAAGCTGTATTGACTTCCCAGCAGACTTGAGAGAGTGTGCTGATAATTATTGTAGTGATCATAATCATAAGGAAGTACTGATCTCTTTATATAAAGACATTGTATCTGGTTTAAGTGATGCTGCAAGGGCAGGTACAGTTACTAAAAGAAAAAGAAAACATAAACCTAAATGTAAAGTGGGTGGAATAAACATGTAAAAGATGCTCATATTGCAGCGAGACAAAAATTCTTATTGTGGGTGTCGCAAGGTAAACCTACCTATGGTTGCTTATATGACGAAATGTATGAAAGTCGAAAAATATATAAATCCAAGCTGAAGTGGTGTCAAGATCATCAACATCAAATACAGATGGATATATTAGCTTCATTGCATACCAAAAAAGATTTTAGTACTTTCTGGAAGGCAACGAAAAAACATAATGTCTGTCCAGCATTACCCGTTAGTGTGAATGGGCTTTCTGACAAGGGTGATATTGCCAATCTATTTCGTGACCATTTTTATGTTAAATCACCTCTTGGGCCATCGCAGTGGGTGAGCAATTCAGAGCTACCGAGTGGTCAGGTAGGCACAAGATTTACCTCAAAAGAAGTGAGGGATGCAATTCAGTCAATTTCAAGAGGAAAGTCTCCTGGCCATGACGGGCTTAGTGTTGAGCACTTATTGCATGCTGGCCCACATATTTCTAGAGTGTTGGCAATGTTTTATAACTTGTGTATAAGCCACGCCTTCATGCCTGATGATTTAATGAAAACTGTAGTAGTACCTATCATTAAAAACAAAACAGGAGAATTAGGTGATAAAAATAATTACAGGCCTATCTCTTTGGCTAAATTGTTGCTAAAGTGTTATAGTATGCTTAATACACAGTTAAATAAATATATAACTCCTCATGACAATCAATTTGGTTTTCGGCCTGGTTTGTCGACAGAAAATGCTATACTGTGTCTTAAGCATACTATCCGATACTACCTACATAGAAATACGCCTGTCTACACTGCTTTTCTTGACTTATCCAAGGCATTTGACCTTGTGTCTTATAATGTCTTATGGAAAAAGCTAGAGTCACTAAATATACCTAAAGATGTTATAAATATCCTAAAATACTGGTATAGGGGACAGTTAAATAGTGTTAAGTGGGCAGGTGCTATGTCTGAATCGTACAGGTTGGAGTGTGGAGTGAGGCAGGGTGGACTTACCTCTCCTACACTATTCAACCTGTATATTAATGACCTTATTGTCAAGCTTAGTAGTATGCGTATAGGATGTCATGTGGATGGCATAAATATTAATAATATTAGCTATGCTGATGATATGGCGCTGCTGAGTGCGTCAGCCTGTGGTCTAAGGACGTTACTCCAAGTGTGTGAAAAATATGCAATAGAGCATGGATTGGTGTATAATGTCACTAAAAGTCAGTGTGTGGTCTTTGGTCTTAATACTAAAAATGGATGGGAGATACCACCAATTAAATTATGTGGTCAACCGATGAGTGTTGTGGAGCGTTTTAAGTATTTGGGCCATTGGATCACACAAGATATGAAAGATGACATTGACATTGAGAGGGAACGGAGGGCCCTGTGTGTAAGAGCAAATATGATTGCCCGTCGATTTTCAAAGTGCTCATTAGAAACAAAATGTACTTTATTTAGAGCATACTGCTCTTCATTTTACACATGTACTCTGTGGGCGAAATACACTAAAAAAGCATACAGGACCCTTCGAATCCAGTATAATAATGCTTTTAGGATGTTGATGGGGCTGCCAAGATTCTGCAGTGCTTCTGGCATGTTTGCGGAAATAGGAATGGATTGTTTCCATACTATTATGCGCAAGCGTGCCACCTCCATGGTAGCCAGGGTAAGTGGCAGTGCCAACAGCATCCTAAGATTAATAAGTACAAGATTGGACTGTCCTTACATGTCTCACTGCCGGAGCTTGCATGCACCGTGCAGAGTTTTTATATACTAACATTAGTTCTTAAGATAATTTACTAACAATATATGAGTCTGTGTAACTTAAAATAAAAATTATTATTATTATATTATTATAAAACAAAGTCGCTTCCCGCTGTGTCCGTCTGTCCCTATGTATGCTTAGATTTTAAATGCGGTTTTTTTTATAGATAGAGATATTCAATGTGTATATTTTATACTTATATGTAAATGTGAAAGTATTTTATTATCATTTGCCGACGTCAGAATAGCCGCGTTTTACCTGAAATAAAACGCATATTAAAATACTTACCTCACTGGAAGCTTTATATTGAGAGTAGCGTGACTGACTTCCGTCGAATTATACCAGTTTTCGTACTTTTAAATGCCCGATTTCCGGTTTTAAGTGGCGCCACCTGGCGGCCGCGCTCAGTTTTGTCTACTTAGTAGGGAGCGCGCCATCTTGAGCTCATTGGCTAAATAAAATGCACCAGGCAGAAATTAAGTGAAAGCTTCCAGTGAGGTAAGTATTTTAATATGCGTTTTATTTCAGGTAAAACGCGGCTATTAAAACACTTGACCGTAACTGGAAGCTTTATATTGAGACCTGTTTGTTATCGCCTGGTGACGCCACTTTTGGGAGAACGGAGTTTAGTAATTATATAACAATAATACGCCAATGTGATTGACTATTAGCTTTTGTTCAAAAAGGAGCTATGTAAAATAAACACATTTTATTCACCATAGTGGTTTTATTTACTATAATTGTTACAGTCTTATATAACTTAGATAGAAGTTAGGTAATCATCTTGTACATCTATATTATATTTATTATTGAAATATTCACAATTAATTTATTTAAATATTAATCAACGAACAAGGTTTTACGTAATTGGTTCGAATAGATTTGTAAGGGCTCCTGGAGCACTGTCCTTCATTATTTCTCTTCTATAGAAATTTTTGAAGGTATTAGCTGATTGCCAATTTCCTCGGGCAAGGATTTGATCAACCGATTGGTTTTCGAGCCAACTTTTGGAAGCTACTGCAGAGCGGGTGCTTCCTGGGGTAGCTAATATGCCACATTCCTTAAAAAGGCTTTTTATCCAGCCCGCTATGACCGTTCGAGAGGCAGCTTTAGCTGTTCCTCGAAGGTTAATAAATAGGTTGTCAGACTTAGATTCAATTCTTCTTTCCTGTAAGAGATCTATAGTTCTATGTATCCAAAAGACCGGATTGAGATTTAAACTGTCGGAATTTGTCAATAGTTTCCAGCCTGATTGCCTATGATTGATACTATCGGTTTTTGAGCCGAATTGAGGCCAGAATATTATGTTGTCATTGTTTTTTACACAATGATCGGGGTCGACAGTGAGTAGAGTCAGATCATGAATACGTCTGCCAGAGCAGAGCAATAATAGGATCGCAGTATGTTGCGATGTTTGAAATAGGTTATTTTTGTTGACATTACGGTTTATTAAGAAATTAGCCAGTTTGCTAACATCCCATACTGGTGGTTTGGCGGGTTTAGGATATCTTATTGCGATCGATTTTAGGATATGTTTTACAAGTATGTGTGAGCTTAATCTGTTTGAAGAATCGGCATTGCATAACGTCGAAACCACAGACTTATGTAAAAGTATTGTGTTGTATGATAATTTATCAATAAGACATAAGTCGGATAGGAATTGGGCAAGCTGTGAGCCTGTGGGGCATTTTGCATTTATCTTATGTGTTATACACCATGAGGTCCAGCGTTTCCAAGCGACCTCGTAAGATCTTAAAGTAGATTTTCGCCAGGAATTTTTGAGAAGCGACCGCTGTTCGGCATTCCATGTTACTATTTCGTCTGCCCACCCCCACATTTCCATACCTCGAGAGTTATGTTCTGCACTCTGGAGGTGGAAGTCCTGTCGACGTGTCGATCAGGATGTCTTGAAGGTGATTCAATGTTAGTGGTGCTGCAAGTGATCGGGCTCTGAGGTCTGCTCGCCAAAACACTTTCTCCCAGCGTGGGACTACTAATAAAAATATTCCTGTTGACTGATTCAGATGAGCTAGTACTTTGGGTACTAGAACTGGGTACTAGTGTAGAAAGGGTGGTGGAAACACCCATGCTAAGGGGTAGTGCCATGGAGTGCTGAACGCGTCGTAAAATAGGGCTCGTGAGTCCCTCGTATTCAGTGTCACGTAGTTGTGTACGACATGAGCGGTTTCCGAGGCAAAAAGATCTATCATGGGATGTCCCCACTTCGCAAAGACTTTTTCTAGACCGGTTGGTATCAGATGCCATTCCGGAGGATGACGGAGACGAGATAGATGATCAGCGTGATTGTTCAATCTGCCGGGTATGTGATGGATGCTGAAGTGAATTTGATATTGATCTAGTAAGTTCAGAATTTAGTACGTTATTTCCATTAGTGGTATTGATCTCGTCCCCCCTCCTTCTTTAGATGAGCGACGGCTGTTTTGTTGTCGCATTGTATAAGAACTGAGCTGTTCTCCAATAGCTGAACTTTGCTTTTGAGAGCGTGTAGTATAGCCAGCATTTCCTTTTGATTGCAGTGCAATGTTTGTTCCTGTATCGACCAGGTGCCCCAGAGGGCTAAGTTGTTTAGCTGGGCGCCCCAAGCGTGGTCTGAGGCATCTGTGGCCAAGAAGTTGACTGCTGGAGGGTAATGCAGAGGTGAATGTAGGTGACAATTTTGAATCCACCATTTCAGTTCTCTTCTGACGTGCTGAGGTAGTGGGTACTTTTTGAGTGATGATTTCGGTAGTGAATTCATGAATAGCACTAGTTGCCGGTGGTTGAGGCGGCCTCGTGGAACCGCGAAACTGGCAAAGTTTAAAAGTCCCACTAACATTTGAACTTCTTTTACAGTTACATCCGATGCTTTTAAAATTTGAGATGTCTTCTCTATTATCGTTACCACTTTTTCGTCCGGCAATGTTTTTAAGTTCTCCCATGGGTTCTAGCGTATGCCTAAATATGTTATGACTTTTTGTGGACTTAACACAGATTTCTGAAAATTTATTTGCCAACCCAATTTTTGCAATGTTTGTACCGCAATTTGCACGTGCTGGCGCAGCGTTTGTGCATTTTGATGGGCAATTAAGTAATCGTCCAGGTACACAAGGATTCTTATGTTGTGCTGTTCTCGTAGTATTTGAGCTATCCAATTGGTTAGCATAGAGAACGTCTTTGGGGCTGTGCTGAGGCCAAAAGGCAGGCAAGTCATTTGCAGTAGCTCCTGTTTGTATATAAGGCGTAGAAAGCGCCTTTGAGATTCTGTTATCCTCAAGTGAAAGTATGCTTGAGAAAGGTCGATTTTGCACATCCAATCGCAGGTTTGGAGGAAGTCTGGGATTCGATGAATGTTTATTAAGTGAAATGGTTCTGTCAGAACGTAGTTGTTTAGTGCTTTGAGATTGAAAACCGGCCGGGCTGATCCGTCCGCTTTTGGTCTTAGAAAGATGGGGGATATGAAGCTGGGTGAATGTTGAGCTACTTGTAGGATGCCCTGTGCTTTCATATCTTGTATGGTTTTCGACATTTCTTTTGAAATTGGAGTCTGGAACGGGCCTTTTATTACGTTTGGGTAAATTAGGGGAGGTTTTTGAATGAACGGTATTCGATATCCCCCTATTAGTTTTAGAATAATTTTTGGTGCTCCCATCTCCCTCCAATACGATTGAAAATGCACTAATTGACCTGCTTGGAACCCCTGCGAGTCATTGTTTATATTTTTTCTGGTTTCCTCTGGAGGCAGATTTTGTCGCATCTCTGCGGGTCTGCTGACCTCCACGTCCCGGCCGCGAGCCTCGGTGGGGAAATGACCCTCTGCCATGACTGTTATAGTGATATTGGTCACATTCCGTATTTTGATACTGACCTCGAGGGAGGTAGTTGGAATGTTGACATCCACCCCGCGAGGGTGGGTTATTGCAAGCATGTGTATGTGTGCTGCAGCCTGGTTCGTTATGGTTGCATTGGGTTCCACGCGATGGAACCACAGGTTTTCGTGCGCCATGCCCCCGCGAGGAGCGGTCGCGATTGTTAGGTGTACTAGACCTTACATTGTAGTTATCGTTCTTTAGAGGCCAGAAGGCTTTACGAACTCCCCCGGCTTTTTCTAACGTCGAGGTAAAGGCTTCTGCATTAAAAATATAAGTTGTTGAAGGAGGAATTCTATTCAACGAGGCTTTAATTAATGGGTCTTTTACTTGGCATGTAATAGACTCACGGCGCATTTCAATGATTTCGGCTCTGTGGCCGCAAACTAATTGTAAAAGATCCGACGAAATTTTTTGAAATTCGCCTTATTGGAACAATTCGTTAACTTTTTCGCTCAGATCGTTAAGTGTGAATTCCGTAGTCTGAGCCCAAGAAAGTAGATTACGAATACTGTCTTGCAAGACCTCTTTTTGTTTAAGAATGCAGTATGTCATTGCTGCATATGATTTTTCGGAATGAGATAGATGCTTTAATTTATCATATGCCTTTACCTCCTCGTTAGTTTCTAACTCTACGAAGCCAGGAGTATGGTTATAAGTTTTTTGCGTATCCGCATATCTTACCTCTGACCAAGAGGTACTTCCCAGTTTTTGAACATGAATAAGCATGTCTAAAAAGTTTTCTGGGGTTTTTGGAACAGCTGGTTCCTTCAACTTAGTCTGTATATCAAACGTGAAGCTGCTATTATTTTCTTGAGTTTGGTTCTCGAGATTACTGGCCTCGGCAATGTTATTTTCGTAAAGATCTCCGCTGATGCCGGAAACAATAGATAAATTATCGTGACTCCCACAATCGATATTATTATTCGCACTAATATGTTGTCGGAGTTCACTCATTTCTTGAAAGATTTTATCGATCACATTAGAATCGTAAGTTCGCTTACTTGTCTTTCCGCGGCGTTGGGAACGCTTACTTCGTTTGTTGTTGGAGGAGGAGCTCGAAGAGCTGCTGCTAGACGCGCTACTGCTGCTATTGCTGCGGCGAGCTCGTTTGCGCGGTCTGCTGGATCCCGCATTTTGCTTAGCTACACTATCGGTGCCAGCTTCCCGATTAACTTCAGGATTATTCATAACTGAAATTTAAAATCGATTAGGATTTTCTAATTATCTACACGATATCAGTACAAAGAACTGGAAAGTAATAATAATTTATTAACTGCGTGAGATCCGAACGAAAAATCGTTAAATTCAAATTGATCACACGCTATAAAATTATTTAAGTAATGATTATTGTACTTACTGCTTTTTCCTTCACACACTTAAATATTCTTATTCTAATATTTTAATATTCGGTGTGATCAATACTTAAATTACGATAGTCACAGAGACAGTGCTGCTGTAGATGTTTCTTCGACGGAATCTAAAACGCCAATGAGCTCAAGATGGCGCGCTCCCTACTAAGTAGACAAAACTGAGCGCGGCCGCCAGGTGGCGCCACTTAAAACCGGAAATCGGGCATTTAAAAGTACGAAAACTGGTATAATTCGACGGAAGTCAGTCACGCTACTCTCAATATAAAGCTTCCAGTTACGGTCAAGTGTTTTAATAAAAGATTTTAACTTTGAACAATTTCTGAATTTAATATTGTTGATTTATTGATGACACTAATAATCTATAGACGGATGAATCTATAAATCTGCAAAGTTATAAAAAAAAGTAAATTAAAATTTACCATTAATATAAGGCCTCGAGGGTTTGTTTTTCTGTAAGTAAAATTATATGTATTGTTATTTATTAACTTAAAGCACAGTAAAATAAAAATGTTATCTATAATTTCGTTATTTTATTACTTTTATCAAGTTCCCCAAAACGTCTAAGGTCGCTCAAAGATGAGATTGATTCACAGTTGCCCTTCTGGATCATTATGTCTAAATTCACAATACTTCTCTAATATAGATGTTACGTTTTGTAAAAGAAATATTAATAATATTAGTGCTACTAGGCTGATGCCTAGTAGCACTAGTAACTAAATTGTGAGTGGTACTGATGTACCACTCACAATTTATTTACTCTTAATTATTGGGTAATTTTTGATGACAATGGTCACCCTATACTGCACACATGTAACCAAAGTTTGCTTCACTTTGACGTTCCTCCCGCCCGGTCCATATATTATTCTTAGGTCCATGCCTGCGACACGAGAGTGCCCGGGTTCGATCCCCGGCCAGGTCAAGATAGAAAATGATCTTTTTCAGATTGGCCTGGATCTTGGATGTGTATCTATATATGTATTTGTTATAAAATATAGTATCGTTGAGTCAGTATCCCATAACACAAGTCTCGAACTTACTTTCGGGCTAGCTCAATCTGTGTGATTTTTCCGTATATATTTATTTAATTAGTCTAGAAGACTCGATTTCTAATAGTGTAATTACCCATGACTAGTGTCTGTTCCTAAAAATACCCACGTAGGTACTTATCTGCAAATTTGTTAACAGTTGCTCATTGCTTTAACTAGGGAGGTATCTAAGTTAAAAGGTACGAGCGGATAAGGCTACACTTTGTCGAATCTTCAATGACGGGATGAATTCAGTAGTGCAAAAACAATATTCTACCAGCGTTGCTAGGGGGTGGGATGGACCGCTTTTAGTGACACCATGTGGTCCCAACACATATTGCGCACGATTTATTTCGGACTGCCTCCGTTGTCCAGTGGTTCGATTCCCGCGGGAAGCATACTTTATCTAACAACTCTGTAACCAGAGTGTGCATGGTCGATTGAACGTGTCACCTACTCGAAATGATGATGATTTCGGTCTGATCATATAGATAGCGCCATCGGTTTATTCACAACTATGTATCCACCATTAATGATAAAATAGAATCAGTATGAACGGTAGAATGCATCGTGCGGTCCACGCAGCTTATGACCGCACTCAATGGAAATATATTTCATGTGGTCGCGATCCTCAGTTTTGTGGGACCGACGAAGAAGAAGAAGAATTAGTATTTCGTTTAATCGGTTTTACCAAATTTAGGCTAACGCCATCTAGTGGCGGAAAGTCAGTAACTATTGAACTGCAGCATTCTCGCCACCACCCATAGAGAACGGCCTGCCGGCATTTTTGACAGGTGCTCTGTGCGTGATTCTAACAGGCCTTAAGTTGGGCCAATATTTTTTTACTAGGTTGGCTGTATACGTTAGTATTATCTTGTCGTTGGTGACAACCACAAAACATATAACTTACCACGCGACTACGCCACTAGATGTTACCATTGTTAATTTCTTCTACGCTGGTCTCTGAGAAAAAGAAAATGTCAGCTGCTTCTCTTCTCGTCAGACATTAAAAGTGAGTGGAAGAAATGGGCAAAAGACTCAGGAATCATGTCACAGATGATGCAGCAGGCAAGCAACCCAGTTTGATTCCATTTTTAACAAAGATTTATTCAGATTAAATAGGTAATAATACTAATAAATACATTTCAAATAATACTTATTAAATTATATTTATATACTAATTATTGGTCAAAAGCTACAAACTACTAGCGTTTCGGACGGAACTGACCACTGCAGAGAAGACACCGACAGAAACTCTTTTCAATAGTATTAGAGTTAATGAATGTAAGTTGCTTTATTCCCTTACAACTTTTAACGGAGTTGTATATACATATGAGGCCTATGTCCAGCAGTGGACTTCTTGCGGCTGTGAAGATGAAACTTGTTGAAAATTTTCGGGGACCGCCTGTAGACGAAATTTCTATAGTTATAGTTCTTTCTATTGTGTCTGGTTCATTGTCTGAAAATAATCACACAGATTGAACTAGCCACAAAGTAAGTTCGAGACTTGTGTTATGGGATACTAATACTAAATCAACGTTATATATTATACAACAAATAAATTTACATCTTAACCTGACCAGGTATAAAACCCGGGACCTCCGAAGTGATAGCCTGGCTTGATGACCGCTGGGCCACAGAGTTTTATTACCCGAAATTCTTTTCCTTTCCGCTGCCGCCTGTGACCGGTACTACTCTACTAATGGAAAAGCACACTCGCGCCGTAACTTGCACCAAATACCAAGCCCGCTGCAACTTGAAGATAGTACACTCACCTCCACATTCAAGCTAATATGTTAATCATCATCATTTCGTGTAGGCGACACGGTCAATCGATCATGCACACCCTGGTGTCAGAGTTCTTCGGAACCGCCTCTCGGCCTCTGACCTGGATCCTTTAACTACTAACAGATGGCAGCCGGGACCAACGACTTAACGTGCCTCCCGAAGCACGGAATCATCTTTTTTATCAGATAATCAGGTGATTCAAGCCTGCAATGTCCTAACAAAGCTGGAAAACAACTAAAAAAGTATGCTTCCCGTGGGAATCAAAGCCTGCAATGTCCTAACCAATCTGGAAACAACTAAACAAAGTATGCTTCCCGTGGGAATCGAACTCACGACCTACAGTCTACAGGCAAACGCCGTAATCACTGGACCACAGAGGCAGTTCCAGCACTTAATAGGTTGTCTTGTCTGGAGGAGATTGCTTTTAGTGATAAGGCCTCTTAATTGTAGGTACACTTCTCACAACTTACTTTACTTACCATTTATTTTCTTACTAGCTTTCGCCCGCGGCTCCGCCCGCGTCAATGTCGATCCCTCGGGAATAGTACTTTTTCCCGAGATAAACGGTAGCCTATGTCCTTCTCCGTACTCCAGAGAACTTGTATGCAAAATTTCATGATGATTGGTTCAGTAGTTACGGCGTGAAAGCGTAACAAACAAACAAACAAACTCACTTTCGCATTTATAATATTAGTAAGGATAAGGATAAGGATATGGTGCTATAAATATTTTTGTTTTTTTGACCCCAACGGGGATTGATAAGGGATTGATGGACCCTGCGATTCAAAGGCACTTCCAGTATCACTGAGCCACAGAGGTCGCCAATTAATAATAAAGTTTCGCCACTGAAGCTAGCAAAGTTATTTGTAGCACACTGTACTTTTCGCGATTTACACAGGCGAGTATCGTCGCGAAGCAATAACGCTATCTCAATTGTTATTGCCGCTCACTGTACCGCACCTACCTGCAACTGCAAGCTATACTCTTGTACTTGCACCATTGTGCTGCGTACCGGCATGGTGATATCTGCTTCTCTTTCTCATCTTTGACGTTGATGTTTCACACAAGCTAGCTGCGCCACTGGATGCTACCGTTTTACGCGTGGTTTAACTGCCTCCTTGGCCCAATGGTTAATGTGTTTGCCTGTAGACCGTTGGTCGTGGGTTCGATTCCCACGGGAAGCATACATTGTTTAGTTGTTTCCAGTTTGGTGAGGACATTACAGGCTTGAATCACCTGATTGTCTGATAATAAAGATGATTCCGTGCTTCGGATGGCACGTTAAGCTGTTGGTCCCGGCCGCCATCTGGTAGACGTTAAAGGAACCACGTCAGAGACCGAAACGCAGTTCCGAAGAACTCTCACCAGGGTCTGCTTGGTCGATTGACCGTGTTTTTGTACCGGCAAAATTCATTTTTGTTAGTAGCATGAATGGGCCAGCTCAACCGGGGAAGTACCACACTCACAGAAAATTGACGTGCAGAAGCTTTGCCGCTTCTAAGCTTCGTTCGATGACTGAGAGAGCTTAGAGGAGTAGAGGCCCATCGCTAAAATAATACTTATGTACAGATATGTACTTATAATCGGTTAGTTTCTATAAGTGAAGTTGTGATTGATTATGTTTCTATCAGTGAAGATTTGTAAATGACTTTCAGTTTTATAGATTTAAGATTACCATGTTGTTACAAGTCGATAATCTTCCAAACAAAATAAAATAAAAAATAGTTGCGTCTCCCGAAATCGTAAAAGCCGATCAAGGGCGAAATCGTAGAGATTCCTCTTTTAGGTGTAGGGGGATCGGTGGTTTTAAGGCTCGGGGCCTTTAAATCCCCATTCCCCTTACACCTATTAATATGTATTCCATTCACGATTCCCACAGAACACAGAAAAATATAACTATTTAAATTAAATTACACAATACACTTTATGGCGTTAATTTACATTATTTTTACACCGACAACTTACTCTACCAGCGACCATGAAAACTGCAAAGTTTTCGAAACGTTAGGTGTAATAACACACACACACACTATCACGTCTTTTTCTCTTGCGGGGTACACAGAGTCCAGGACTAAAAGCCACGTTTGGCATGTTGATGGGCGTGTAGGTGGGAAAGAGAACCAAAATAGTGATGGGTTGCTAGCCGCATCACCTATGATTTCTCAGATTTTCGCCAATCCCTCGACCGGCTTTCACGATTTGCGCGGGAGAGAAGGTGTAAAAATAATGTAATATTGCGATAAAACCGCATTAAGTAATTTAATTTAAATGTATAACAATGGCGAATACACCAGAAAACTAGAAAGACATATGATCTACGCACCACCCCATCAAACTTAACAGTATTTAGGACAGGCTCTGACTACTCGGTAAGACGTGAGGTTTCCGTACTGATCATTTAGTGAACGAACTTATAATTACGCTTGCAAAAAAGTCATCATCATCTGTCTTACCATATCCCATTATCTGGGGTCGGCGCAATATGTCTTATTTTTCCACATTTCTCTATTTCCCACCATTCCTACAACCGCACCCACCTCTTTTATATCCCTTTTGACACAATCCATCCACCTCTGTTTTGGCCTGCCCCTGCCTTTATACCCATCAACCCTCATATTTAATGCTTTTTTGGTCAGGTGTTCTTCGTCTCTCCTCATCACATGACCAAACCATGCCAGTATATTGCTTCTCACCTTATTTGTGATAGGTGCCACCTTAGTACTTCCTCTTATATATTCATTTCTTACTCTATCTAATCGAGTCACGCCACACATCCGCAAAAAGTATTGTATACCTAACGCAACACTGGCGACGAAAATAGTCCCTTTAAATGTCAAACTCTGTGATAGTGTTCTATATTTGAGGGACAAACAAATGATTGTTCTCCGTCACACATTATAATGACGTTGACAATAAACAATACAAGCTTGTGTTTTGCTGAGTAATATAGTGTTAAAAATGTGTCGAAATTAGTAGTTTAAGATGAAGAGTACCACGAACAGGAGGAGCCAGGTGTATAGTGTCGGGAACTATCTGATGACAGGCAAAGTTCTGGGGAAGGGACACTTCGCGAGGGTCGAGGAGGCCACGCATAGGATCATCGGGAAGAAGGTACTGTTGGTCTCTGAAATTACTACTTATTCTGAAAAAGATGGCCCTAGAATCCAAGACCACTTGACCAACGACATGTTTAGGAAGCGATGATCAACTTTTAGCCCGCAATTAATAAAGATTTGGTACTGTATCTCTTCTCTCTTTTGGACATTACTGTTTACTGACAATAATTCTGATACTTCAGAGCTTGGTCTATTGCTACAGAGTATGTTAAATTCTACCTCTACATTATCTGTAAATAACAGTTATTTTTAATAAGTATACCTACTTGCTGTCGTCTTGTGTAGGTATTTGCCAGTTTGTAATATATTTCCCGCCAAAATTAATTTGCATAAAACACAAACTATCACGTCTTTATCCCTTCCGGGGTAGACAGAGCCCAGGTCTTTAAGACCCTAAAAGCCGCGTTTAGCATGTGGGCGTTAGGTGAAAAATTGCATCGAAATAGTGATGGGTTTCTAGCCGCATCGCCTACTAACATGATTCCTCAGATTTTCGCCCCTCGATCAGCTTTTACGATCTGCGCAGGAATTAAAGCAGCTGGTACATTCTACGTGTTTTCTTTTCTCCCAAAGAAGACAAAAAATAAATTTATTTACACAAAAATCGGGGATATTTGGATTTGAGTGCGTTGCGTTTAGATATTCTAGTAAAAGTATAGTGATATAATAGTAATGTTAATAACCTAAGACTAGTTAGTGATACTACGCATAACACGATTGATGCTAAGGGCAAAAGGCGAAAGTCGAGGAGGCCACGCCCTCGCTCCTATACTTGCGTGTTCTGTTAGCATAGCAGCAGTGTATTGTATAGTTGTTTTATTTCCTTACTAGCTGTTGCCCGCGACTTCGTCCGCGGCAATTTCTGATATTATGATTAATTGGCTTTTTTCTTAGTATACCTAGATGAATAATTTACCCCCGTTTTCAAAACATATTGATGCTTCGCTCCTATTTGTCGCAGCGTGATGTTTTATAGCCTAAAGCCTTCGTCAATAAATGGAATATCCAACACAAGAGAATTTTCCAATTTAAACAAGTAGTTCCTGAGATTAGCGCGTTCAAACAAACAAACAATCTCTTCAGCTTTATAATATTAGTATAGATGTAATTATATTTATGACTTTTCGAGTCATTAATTGTCCCACAGCTGGACAAAGAATTCCTCCATTTCTTTCACTCGCTCTTGCGTCTTTCTTTTCTATTAAGGTATCCTTAGAAATGGAAAAAACACAAGTAGCGTCAAAAAAATCCCAAGTGATAGAATAGATGCCATTGTATCTATCGTCGTCTCGCCAGGTCTTTAGCATATTGGAACCCAGCAGGCGGAGGCATTTTAACATCTACATCCCTTCTACTTCCCTCTTTTAGGTACTTTCTATCTTCAACTACAGTTTTAATATCATCTAGAGGTAGAATAAAAAAATACTTTGTTCGCAGGTGGCAATAAAGATAATAGATCTGACATGCATAAAAGAGGAGTATGCTCGGCGCAATCTACACCGGGAGCCGCGGGTGATGGCCAAACTGCGACACCCCTGCATCGCCGCGCTCTACGAAACCATGATGGTAAGTTCTTCTGGCCCTTGCCAGTGGGCCACTAGGAGAGTGTACTCGGAACCTGCACCGGCAACCGAAGGTAGTGGCCAATCTTTAACACCACTGGATCCAGGCCATCATGGTAAGTTCTTCTTCGGGTCCGTTCCAATCGGCCACTAGAGGAGTATGCTCACAACCTACAGCGGAAACCAAAAGTGATACCTAAGATGGGACATCCCTGCATCGCCGTCCTCTACGAGGCCTAGATGGGGAGTTGTTCTTCTTCTGGTGCGTTCCAGTCGGCCACAAGAAGAATAAGCTCGCAATCTGCACTGGTAACCGCGGGTGATGGCCAAGCTCCGTCACACCTCCATCGCCACGCTCTACGAGACCATGATGGTAAATTCTTCGTCTGGTCTGTGGCAGTGGGCCACTAGGAGAGTGAGCTCGCAACCGGCACTGGCAAACGCGGATAATGACCAATTTAATTAAAAACCTGCGCTCTATGAGGCCATGATGGTGAATTCTTCTTCGAGTCTGTTCTAGCCAGCCACAAGAAGAGCATGATCGCAACCTGCATCGGGAACCGTGAGTGGCATCGTGCGAATCAAAACGATAGTAAAGTTACTGAACTGTCCTTACCTGCCTAAGGCTCCAGCCAGCATAGTAGGCCCCGGCAGATGTGAAAGGGGCCCAGGTGGGACTATTATCATTTGCACTAAATACTAGGCTGTCGCGTTGATTAGGAGGAAATTTCTACTTACAATCTACGACATAACTAAATGTGTGGATTTGAGCTTACATTGTCATGTCATATTATAAAATTTCACTTCTACCCAATGGATTGCAAAGAAAATAATTTATGTGTATCTTCCTCTTGGAGTATTTTTGTGTTTATTTTCCATTCACAATGCTATTTTGATACTATTATTTATTTTTGCTCAAATGGCAGAGCATAGGTTGTACAGAGACCTAAGGTCACTATTCAAACCAAACCCGTGTGATTTTTTTTCACCATATTTTATTTCTTGCCACTTTCCGGGACGTCCCGCCTGTAGACGTAGACTTCTATTGTTATATCTATTGTGTCTGGTCCAGTGTTCGTGAATAAGTTATGAAAGAGGTACTTTGTGATAATAATGTGCTTAAACCTGTATAATGAACCCAGAACCAACTTGTTAATGTTTACAATGGGGGGAGGGGGGCCTGGTAACTTGTAAGACAGCTTCTAAGGATACCTAGTTTAGGCACCAGTCCTCCACAACAACCCTGTACACTTTCACCAATGTCACACTTTTGCACAAACTTAAACTTAGTTATTAGGTAAACTTTATGCTGTTGTTGTGGATGGAAAATAATATTTTAAGTTAATTTATTCCTCATGAAATATTGACAGCATGGCCCACGCCTGTACGTGGTGATGGAGGCAGCCGGCGGCGGCGACCTCTGTACCCACGTACTGTCTCTATCTGGCCGAGGAGGCGCCCGAGGATTGCCAGAGGTTCGCGCGCGCTCCTTAGCAGCGCAGCTGGTATCAGCTGTGCGACATATGCATTCACGCGGCGTCGTCCACCGGTATGTAACACATTACATTTGAACATTACCATTGATTAGCAGCCGTGTGGTATCGGGCAGAGTAGAATAGGACCACTCCAAGTCTTCCCGTGGATGTCGTAGAAGGCGACTAAGGAAATACAAGCTAAACAAAGCTTATAATCATCTAAGAGACCTCTCCAACCCGTCTGGCCAGCGTGGAGAGTGTAGGCCAAGTCTTCTGGCTGCTCTGGCCAAGTATGGCCTTAGTAGTACAGAGAGGGTCGTGCTCCTGTAGTGGAGACTAAAAAAGGACCTGATGATGATGATGATTACCATTGATTACACCCCTGACCCTAATCAAATAAAATAACCTATTATTTGATTAGGGTCAGGGGTGTCACCCTCAACTACCAGTCCGGTGGTTGTAGTAATGGCATCGGGTACGTGCGTCCGGCGTCCCGAGTTGCTACTTACTTTTCGCCAATTCATCAAAGTGAGTAGTATTTTTTATTTACATTTGTATCGATTTTTAGTTATAGTGCAATAAAGAATGTCCCAATACCTTCATTTGCTTTCCAGATCCAACCAATTTATATCCTTAGCCAGGTCAAAAATGCTTCCGAAGGGCAGCCGCAGCGGAGGCACATGAAGCCAAAGAAACTGCGCTGGCCAATCCACCCTCCAAGCTTGGCGAGTATGGCAATATTCCCGATCAATATTCTCATGGAACGAAGAATCCTTAGGAGAGGCCCTTGTCCAGCAGTGGACTTTTTGATTGTTTACATTTATGCTGATTACCATTGAGTGTTTTATAATACCTCTATGCAATCGACACTAAAATGATGGGCTACTACGAAATGGATCATGTAATCGCCTATTAAAATTGTTCCTTTGATTTTCGGCCATTCCCTTGGCCGGCTTCTACGGTCTGCGCGGGAAGAGAAGCAGCTAGTGCATTCTTTTCGCTCAGACCAACATGGAAGAAATAGTTAATAGATTCAGGTGTTACTTTGCGGAAGTCAAAGCTACATTTACTTTGAGATAATTTAATTTGCGTGCTTCCGCCACCAGTTGGTTCATGCAAACTATTGCTGGCCAGTGCCCACCCACTACTGTCATTCGAACGACCAACATCTAGGTTTCACTGCCTGAAGATGCCTCGTGTAGAGGCGAAACTAGTGTCGCGAGCACGACGGCCGATATTGCTGCAGCCTCAACGGATGCAACAGCATCGCCCAGGGCTGCATGCATCAACTGTTGGTGACGGGCATGAAGGGACTAACAGTAGTGTGTGGGCGCTCGCCAGCAATAGTTTGCATGAACTAACTGGTGGCGGAAGCACACAAAGTAAATTATCTCAAAGTAAATGGAAGAAATACTTGAGGCTTTATTAGATTGGTTGCCAGTACCTTTGTGTGTTGCTCGCTATTAACATACTTCCAAGTCCAACATTCATTTTGAATTAAGCGCTTCCGAACAATCATGTAAGAAATCTATTTTTTTCAGAGATCTCAAAATGGAAAACATAATGTTAGACAGCACCAAGCAGTACATTAAAATTGTTGGTAAGTCTATTCCAATATTTCTACATGTTTACATTTCACTACCCTCAAAAAGTTTTAGAATTGTTGTCAACAAAATACTAAGCGCTTGTTGACGTTTAAATTCAGAATATTGACCTGCATAATCCGATCTGTACCTCCACATGTATCCAGAAAAATTAAGTCGTCTCTTCTTAATAACTTCTATTTTTGAAAGTTTATCTATTAAAAAATTAATATTGTCATAGCTATACATACATATGGAATGATCTGGCATCCCCATGAAGCAAAGTACAACCTCTTGTTAGAACGGATACAAAACAAATTCCTAAGATATTTATACTGGCGACAATACGGCGTTTACCCGTTGTACCCCTTGATGTATCCTACTATATTCGTTTAGGGTATGGTAGGATATAATGAGCTAAGCGTGCGGAGGGAACTTAGTTTGTTGTCATATATTTTTAAAGTACTTCGAGGCAAAATACATAATGCAGAGGTATTAAAATTGGTGAGGTTTTGCGTCCCAAATAGATATGCGGAGCGCCGGCGACAGCCGTGTCTACTGGTAGTTCCTCATGGGCGTACCAATTTGTTAAATAAAGCACCTATGACACGGGCGCTGCACACTCTTAATAAAGTGGCCAGTAAGATTCATATTTTTAAGTGCAGTTTGTGTGAATTCACGAAAGTCGCTTTGCAGGAAATTTGTTATACTTAACTGTATACTTAATTGGTAAACAAATGAGCGTAATTCATAATGTGTATTATATATAAATTCTTAACTAGTATACTTTAATATTAAGTACCTAACTAAAATTGGCTGGTCTGTTGCATTAGGTTTTACTCCTGTAATAATAGACTAAGTTTCTGAAAATAAATAAATAAATAAAAAAATAAATAAATATACCTATCAAAATGTACGGGCACATAGGTATGTGCTCTGCGTACGTTTATACAATGGTCGGCTGTTAAACGTCATGGCCCGCATCCTCAAAATCGGAAGACCCGGTTTCGAATCCCGTTCAGGTCAAGAACATCATCAATGATCTTTTTCAGATTGACCTGGGTCTTGGATGTTTATCTATATTATGTATTTGATATAAAATATAGTATCGTTGAGAAAGCTATTTAGGTACCCCTGGCCATTGCAACTCACCTCTTTCCGACAATATGCTTGTAGCTCCCCTTTTCCCATATAGTACACGCTCTACGTGTCTAGCAACGTCTTTTTCTTCTTTTCTTTTATTTGGCCATCAAACTTCATTCAGAAGCTTATTTTAGCCAGTGTCTAGTTATTCTTAATTCTTGTGTATCAACGAAATGATGGTGTAATTCATTTCGCTGATTCTACAGACCCCTTGGTGACAATTTCCACGAATCCACTGGATCATACGACGGAGCAAGGCGAGCAAACACCAGCCCGCTAAGTAAATCTCACTACAGCCGCACCATGACATTTTATTTTAGTTATTCCACACATTGTTAATGAACATGGACATCTATAACACCAAATCACACCGATTTCACATTATAAACTCCACTAGAATAATGCAAAATAATCCAAAACAAAAACCGTGCAGTCCGTCGAAATTTCCGGCAAGAACCCTAGCAGTCTTGTGAGTCTGAAGTTTTAAGTTTTATTGCAGTAAAACTCTTTCAGATTTCGGTCTTTCGAACGTGTGGAGCGCCGGGGCGGCTTTGCGCACTCCGTGCGGCTCATTAGAGTATGCGGCGCCCGAGTTGTTTGTGGACGGCAGGCGGTACGGCCCAGAGGTCGATCTTTGGAGCATGTAAGTCATCATACGAGTTACTATACCTGTCATCCATATATCTGTCATTCAATAGTTAACAATAAAACGCTCAAAAATCACGAACCTTGTAGTGGCTTCCACTTGATTTTTAGGGTTCCATACCGAAAGGGTAAAAACTAAGCCTCCATTGTTCATCCATTCATCCGTCCGTCTGTCTGTAAAAGGGTTGTATCTATTGGACCGTGATAAGTAGGTATTTAATTTTTAGGGATCCGTACCCAAAGGGTAAAAGCTATTGCCACTATAACAACCTACGCACAAACAACCTAATGCACGTACTTAAGCGATTTTCTAAGTTATATAATGTATGATGGTGCGGAATATCGACTAGCTCCGTGGCGCAGCGGTCAACACGCCTGCCTGCGACACGGAGTGACCGGGTTCGATCCCCGGCCAGGTCAAAATGGAAAATGATCTTTTTCAGATTGGCCTGGGTCTTGGATTTGTATCTATATATGTATTTGTTATAAAATATAGTATCGTTGAGTTAGTATCCCATAACACAAGTCTCGAACTTACCTTGGGGCTAGCTCAATCTGTGTGATTTGTCCGTATATAAAAAAAAAAAATACTTCGTGTACTTGGTCGCGACTCGCACTTGGTCGATCTTATTTTTTTTTATTATTACCATGGGAGCTTAGCTCCTACATTAAATTGAACCTTCTGTTCTTCGCATTAGGTTCGAAACCAATTAAAAATGTATAATTACGATGCCTGATTAATAAAAAATATTTCCTTGTCGACAGAGGTGTGATCGTGTATGGAATGGTAACGGGCGGGCTGCCGTTCACGGGCGGAGACGGCGGCGACGGCAAGTCGCGGCCGCAGCTCCGCGCCGCTATCTCACGAGGCTTCACTAGGAAACAGCGCGCCGCTCTGGCCTGTGTGTCCAATGGTAACATATCTCCTTTCTGTATTTAACTCTCTCTTTTGCTAGTTTACTACTCTTATGGAAGATCTTAGCCGGGCTGCCGTTCACGGTCGCAGCTCCGAGCCGCTATCTCACGAGGCTTCACTAGGAAACAGCGCGCCGCTCTGGCTTGTGTGTCCAATGGTAACATATCTCCTTTCTCTATTTCACTCTCTCTTTTGCTGTTTTACTACTTTTAAGGAAGATCTTAGCCGGGCTGCCGTTGACGGTCGCAGCTCCGCGCCGCTATCTCACGAGGCTTCACTAGGAAACAACGCGCCGCTCTGGCCTGTGTGTCCAATGGTAACATATCTCCTCTATTTCACTCTCTCTTTTGCTGTTTTACTACTTTTAAGGAAGATCTTAGCCGGGCTGCCGTTCACTGTCGCAGCTCCGCGCCGCTATCTCACGAGGCTTCACTAGGAAACAACGCGCCGCTCTGGCCTGTGTGTCCAATGGTAACATATCTCCTCTATTTCACTCTCTCTTTTGCTGTTTTACTACTTTTAAGGAAGATCTTAGCCGGGCTGCCGTTCACGGTCGCAGCTCCGTGAAGCTATCTTACGTGGATTCACTAGGAAACAGTGCGCCGCTCTGGTCTGTGTGTCCAATGGTAACATATCTCCTTTCTCTATTTCACTCTCTCTTTTGCTGTTTTACTACTATTATGGAAGATCTTAGCCGGGCTGCCGTTCACGGGCGGAGACGGCAGCGACAGCAAGTCGCGGCCGCAACTGCGCGCCGCTATCTCTCGAGGATTCACTAGGAAACAGTGCGCCGCTCTGGCCTGTGCGAAATAGTAACATATCTCCTTTCTCTACTACTCTCTTTTTTGCTGTTTTACTACTATTATGGAAGATCTTAGCCGGGCTGCCGTTCACGGCCGCAACTCCGAGCCGCTATCTCACGAGGATTCGCTAGGAAACAGCGCGTCGCTCTGGCCTATGTGTCCAATGGTGGGCCTTACTCTTTTTTACTTTTTAACCGACTTAAAAAAAAGGAGGTGGTTATCAAATCGGGTTTATGTTATTTTTTATGTTTGTTACCTCAGAACTCCATCAGTTATGAACCGATGTGAAAAATTCTTTTTTTTTTATTTCTAAGGGTATGCTTTAAAGTTCCAACATGGCTTCCGTAAAGGCAGATCTGTTGAGACTAATTTAGTTACAATGATATCAGATATATCTTGCATTGTAGATTCCGGTGATCAAGTTGATACTATTTATACTGACTTTAGCAGCGCATTTGATAAAGTCAACCATACAATTCTAATAGAAAAGCTCAGAACAAATGGTATAGAGGGCAAATTGTTAAAGTGGTTCATATCTTATTTGTCACAAAGACCTCAAGTGGTTGTTATCAATGGCTTCGAGTCAAAACAATACTATGCCGAGTCAGGTGTGCCACAAAGCTCCCATCTGGGTCCTATTTTATTCTTGATGTTCATTAACGATATCACTAGAATTATACGCCATTGTAAGATATCTTTATTTGCAGACGACTTAAAAATTTACCGCACAGTAAAATCCTCGCATGATGTTAAACTCCTTCAAGAAGACTTAGACAACATTAGTCAGTGGTCTAACGCTAATTGCATGACTCTCAATGCAAGTAAATGTTTATACATTCGTTTTAGTAGAAAAATACATCCTATTAATAGTACATACTCATTGAATGGCGTCGCTTTATCCAACGTGTCAGAAGTCAGAGATCTAGGAGTTATTCTAGACGACAAACTCAAATTCTCCACACATATAAATAATACTGTAAAACAAGGCGCCAAAATGCTAGGTTTCTTAAAACGGAGTTTGAAAGGCTTTAAGAAAAACAATCTCGAATAATTCTATACAATAGCTTGGTTCGAAGTCGTCTAGAATTCGCCTCCGTAGCTTGGACCCTGTGTATGCAACGTCATCACAGGATCGAAAGTATACAACGCGCTTTCACCAGGTATCTTGCAAATGTAACCCGTGACTTTGCACCAAGCCAACCCTATGAACTACGATTATCATCTTTTAATATGACTAGTCTTAAAACCCGACGTGCCATATCTGACCTAGTATTTACTCATAAGCTAATACATAACAAAATCAGCTGTGTAAAACTGTTAAATTCTATTAACTTTACGGTCCCCTTTAATATTCCACGGAAAACATTATCCAAAACATTCAACATACCATACTATAGAACTAATCTAGGCCTTCATCAACCACTTGCCAGAATCTGTGCTTGCTATAATGACCTGAATAACAAAATACCGGAGCTCGACATCTTTCACGATAAATTAAATCATTTCAAAGGTAAATTGCTGAAACACTTCGGGAACAAGGAACAGAAATAAGAATATCTTTCCTATAAATAATTTATAAATATTTTTCATTGCATTACATTTGTATAATGTTTAGTATGTACGTACATTACTTATTTTTTTTTTTTGTCTCTTTATTTCTGTAATTTCTTTCATTTGTATCACGGTAGCCAACTATGTACATTTTTATTGTAAATGCTGTGTACGCTAATAATTGGCACTTACTTATAAAACGATGCCTTTATGTAACATTTGCGCTTAATGTACTATAAGTAATGCTGTAAGCGTGCCTTATTAAATAAATAAATAAAATAAATAAATAAGTTAATAATCCATTAAAATCGGTTCAGTAGTTCGATTGAAGTCGGTTTTTTTTTTATATGAAACATAATTTTTTAACTTTTTTGGAGTTGTTTAAAATAAAGTTTGTGCGGAACCCTCCGTGGCCCATATTTAATCTCACTTAGTCGGTTTATTTTTCTTTTAATATTATATTATTGATAAAAATACCGATTTTGAAGAACAGGACCGCTTTAGTCGCTAAGTGTACTAAAAAAAGTAAACGTGGACAGAGAAATATACAGGTCAACGAACGCTAATGACTTGCTACCTGAATTTTTTTTTTTTTTTGACTTCACTATGTAGCTAGCTCCAAGTGAGCTTTCGCTACTTCACCGGGCGTTTGAGGCAAGGGCAGAGTGCCCTCAACCTTTATAGACAACATCACCAAAGGCCCCCCATGAGGGACGGACCTCGGCTTTGGGGGTTGCCTGTGTGCGCAAGGCTTGGAGAGACAGCAAACTCTCATATTGCCTGATAGGCCGCGTATACGTGCATGCAAGCTCGAAGGGCCAATCTGAAAGTAGCTGAAAACTACTCTAAACATATATATAGGCGAGCAGCTGTTTCCGTGGCGCTGTGGTAAACAAACCACTGCGCCACGGACACACGCTAGCCTGCGACACAAGGGTTCCCGGGTTCGATCCCGGCCAGGTCATGTTGGAAAATGGTATTTTTCAGATTGAACTGGGTTGGATGTTTATCTATATATCATTGTAAAATATAGTATACACAAATTCACGACTTACTGCGGGCTACTTACTCAATTTGTATGATATGTCCCTATATATTTATTCATTACTAAATAAAAGACAAAACGTAGTTTAAAAAATTTATTAGCATAAAAAGTTACAAAAACAATCTGAGGTACTTCGAAGACATTAAGTAAAGGCCACTTTAACACTTCAAGACCATGCAGAAACAATTTACATACAAAAACATAACAACGCTAGTTTTAACTGATAATGACTAGCCATTGCTCGCGACATCGTCCGCGTATTAGTCGAAAATGCTTCTAGTAGGAGTAGACTGGGCCAAAGAATCACGATGTACAAATTTTGCCTCCCCCGATAGGGATAAAATTTCAGAAAATCCTTTCTTATCGGATTCCAACGTCATACACAGAACATACCCTCCAAGTTTCAGGTCTCTCCAATTAGTGGTTTGGCTATGTGTTAATCCTGATGGATTAACACTGACTGATGTCAGTCATTCATAACAAAGCATTTTATACAGCGTGATTTTGAACTCCCTAGCTATATTGAAATCTGGAAATCATAATCCATGATGGAATACAGGATTGTAATAAAAAAAGGTAAAAAAGGAAAAAATAAATTTTACCTGTCATAGAAATTCGTCCAGCTGATCGGCGACTTTGTATGGGAAACCTAATTTTCTTTTTCGTTTTTAACCTTGTTTTCTTGGCGGTCTGTGTTCCATCAGGGATTCTAATTCCCAGATTTAAATATAGCTAAGGGGTTCAAAATCACGTTAAATGTATAGATGGAGCGATAAATGAAACGAAAACACGTCTATACCGCGTGTATAATACCCTCAACAAAGCCTTTATGGGGTGACTCCGTCAATATGAACAACTTTTCTTATGGGACCAATAATGGGAACTAAAAAAAAAATCCACAAAAGTATTCAGGCGGCCAGACAATGTATGTGGAAATGTCAAAAAACAATCTCCTTCCCATATGTAATCAGTTTCCTCAGATTTTCGCCCATTCCCTCGATCGGCTTCTACGATCTGCACAGGAAGAGAAGCAGCTGGTACATTCCACGTTTTTCTTTACTCCCAGACCAGTATGGAAGAGTAAAAAAAAAAGGCATTTAATTTTAAATTCCGAACGCTTTCGAAGTTCGACTCTGCGGCCTTAAAGTAAGGTTGATTTTGCATTGATGTAGGTTTATAACATAACAATATCTAAAATAATTGTGGATAGCATGAAGTGTCATTTTTGTATGTGACAATGTATCTACTATTTTTATACTATATCGAAGATGTGAATGGAATCATTTACTTTGCTTACATAAAATACCTATTTACAGCTAATTAATGATCACTTTTAGTCCTTGCACTTTCAACACAGAATCAGAATCAGAATTCACCGTTGACTTTGTAAGCACCCGCGTTGAAATTTGCCTGAAACAAAAAGAATATAGCAATTAATTTATTTTACGCGTAAGTTCCTGTCTATGTACACTAAACACTACAAGAATATGGTAGTTCTCAAATTCAAAAAAATGTGTGTCGTCGCGAGATGGCAGGCAGATGTGAAGCATCAAATTATTATGTGCATACATACTATTACGTACATACATTTGTGGTGACACTAGCGCCACCTATTTTTGTGGACAATTCAGTGGCTTTGGCAACACTTTCTTTATTTACTTTCTAGCTGTCAATATGACCGGATTTACAGAAGTTTCATAAAAAACGAGGTTTTCTTTCTTGCTAAGATTTTTATAACTACTAAACTTTATTTGTGGTTTTCATTATTGTGGAGTTATACGAGAAATGTGATGTTGCAAATACAACACATATTCGCACAAATAAAGTTTCTTTCCTACGCGGGACTCAGACTGATTAAGACACTATACTAACAGCGGCTGGAGCACAGCATCATTGAACGACCGGGAATTCGTTATCCCCAAACATTCTATCTTACAGCGTGGCGACGCGGCGCCAACAGTCTGTCTAACCCGCCGCCATACAGCGTGATTTGGAAACTCAACTATATTCAAATCCTCAAAAGCCCTAATGAATACAGAATTGCAAAAACAAAGCTGAAAATCGAATAAAAATCGGTTTTCCGTACAAAGTCGCCGATCAGCTGGACGAATTTCTATGGAAGGTTATTTATTTTGTTTTTAACTTTTTTTCTTGCAATTCTGTATTCCGATAGGGATTCTGATCTACGTGTTTTCTTTTCTCCCAGGCCAGCATGGGAGAGCAATAAACTCACTTATTATAAATATGATGATGATGATGATGAGCTGGACGTGCCCCATATAGTTGTGGTGCTTTATAATAATACTAGCTTTCTCCCGCGGCTCCACCCGCGTCAATGTCGATCCCTCGGTAATAGTACCGGGATAAAAGGTAGCCTATGTCCTTCTCGGAAGTCCAGAGAACTTGTATGCAAAATTTCATGATGATCGGTTCAGTAGTTACGGCGTGAAAGTGTAACAAACAAACAAACAAACAAACTTCATTTCGCATTTATAATATTACTAGCCTTTGCACGCGGCTCCGCCCGCGTCAATGTCAATCCCTCGGGAATAGTACTTTTTCCCGGGATAAAAGGTAGCCTATGTCCTTCTCCGCACTCCAGAGAACTTGTATGCAAAATTTCATGATGATCGGTTCAGTAGTTACGGCGTGAAAGCGTAACAAACAAACAAACTCACTTTCGCATTTATAATATTATTACTAGCTTTCGCCCGCGACTCCGCCCGCGTCAATCTCGATCCCTCGGGAATAGTACTTTTTCTCGGGATAAAAGGTAGCCTATGTCCTTCTCCGCACTCCAGAGAACTTGTATGCAAAATTTTATGATGATCGGTTCAGTAGTTACGGCGTGAAATCGTAACAAACAAACAAACAAACAAACTCACTTTCGCATTTATAATATTAGTAAGGATGTATTTTCGCTACAGAATGCAAGACGTTCATCCAGCAGTTACTAGAACCTGATGTGGAGCAGCGAATGAAGATCGAAGACGCGGCGCGACACCGGTGGATCAAAAAGCCCGGCATGCGGATGAAAACCCACCCACTTGGAGCAGTGGACCCCAAAGTTAACAGAGAGGTACAGTCCTACCTTTTTTATAAGTTACTCGTACACCGTTATATATGCGCAGAAATCAAATTTTTGCATGGCGCAAATATATCCATCCGCTATTGGCTGATCCGTACGCGCCAAATTTGCCACTGCAGCGCCACGCCCTACAAGTTTAAATTCAAAAACAACAGGACTTATGCTATCTCTTGATAAGTATCTTATGTAGTACCAATAGCCGTGTGGTTTCCGGCAGAGAAGAATAGAACCACTCCAAGTCTCCCCATGGATGTCGTAAGAGGCGACTAAGGAAATACAAGCTAAACAAAGCTCATAGACACCTTTTGTAATAACCATATTCGTAAATAAAGCTATTCTATTCTATTCTATTCTATTCTATTCTATTCTACATCAATGAGACCTCAGGGGCCTGACAAAGGCCTGTGAGTATTCTAAAGTTTATAATGTTAGAAACCGTTAGTTAACCAGCGACTATTTGTGCGAGAGAATAACTAGCTAGGTTTCAAACCTCACACAACCAACTCTACGTCACGACGAAAAAAACAGTTTTATTGCATTTGCAAATTTTTCTTTCCAGATATACAAACAAATAGCAGAGTTATGTGGTCGGCAAGTTATAGACGTCGTGGCGGAAGTAAAAGCGGACCCTTTCGGAGCCGTCGCCGGCATCTACAACATCAAGACCCACTTACACCAGACCCAAGGCCCCGGGGACCTTCTCTGGTCCGCCAACATGCTTGAAACCCGCCCCGCTTCGCCCCCCGAATACCAAGCCAAAGAACACCCGATACCTCCCATCCAAATACGCCGCAGCACGTCACCACCAAAGAATAACCCGATAATCCCGAGACAGAATGCCCCAATGGTCCCGAAACAGAATGCCCCTATGGTTCCAAGACAGAAGCCAGAGACGAGCATTCCGAAAATACTCAATCGAATACCGAACCCTATCGTACCTAAGCCAGTAGTGAAAGTCCAAGAACAGAAGACTGTAGTGAAAAGACCGGTTCTACTGAATAGACCGATGAGCGCTTCGTACGAGGTGAAGAACTCTGCGTTTAAAATGTACGAGAACGGGGACTGTGGCTTCGACCCGCGGCTGCCGAGTATCACGGAGCATTCCAGTACGGACCTGACCGAGTCGAAAAATGTCCGGCGGTATACGAGGACCTCGTGCATGAGGACGGCGCTGGAGGACGAGAAGAGATTGAACAGCTGCCCTAACAGGAGCGATGCGAAGCGGACAGAGTTTTATAGGAGAGCTGGTGATGGATTGCCAAGGTTAATAATAGTTGTACGTTTTTAATTAGGGGTAGTGGTTTAACCTATAAACGAAATGTCATGGGTTCTAACCCCAAGCGGCTCGACCTCTCTCCACAAGAGTTGTAATTCGACTACGTACGATTGTTTCTATCGACCTTACCCGCTTGCAGTGAAAAAATAATTCGATGAAACCTGCACACTATTGGATGTTTACTAGTGTGTGTAAAATGGCACAGAATAAGTACTTACGTACAGAAGTCGCACTCTGCAAAGGTATTCAAAGAAATATCAACTCAATTGTAGTAAGCGATACGGTATAATTTAGCTCGCGTCAGAACGCAGCACCTTTTAGTTTAGCTACCGTTGCAAGCCAATTTTATACTTATAGCTCAGAACAAACTATTCATAATTCGTTGAAGTCGGTGAACACATGTGACCAAACGTGCGTCGTTCTACCGGATTTCTTCGGTTTTCCCCTTCGAAGGGGTCGCCACCTGTAGGTATGTTTTCGATACCGACACGGGGAGTGAGACCTGGTAATGGAGGAGGCCTGGTAATGTGTTTTATCTACATAATGACACCGACAAGGGCCTATAACATTACATGTTGTATTGGATCGATAGAACCATAATAGGTAGATGTAGCGTGATACGGAACCACGTACGACTCAAGCTTGACTGATTTTATTTTCTTTTTTTTCTCGCAGCTGGAGAGCAACAGGCGTAGTGGCCCCTCCCACTAGGATACTTCTACAGAACAACGCTACCACCATCAAGCGGGCTTCTCTCGGGTGAGTCCCTTAATTATTGTCAATTGAAAGTCAACAGTTAGAATGGACTAGTACACATGAAAAAGCTCTCAAAAGTAGGTATATCAGTGAGAAAATACCTTAATAACCCAAAAAAAACATTGTCATTTTAAGCTACTGTACGCTGTCGCGTACAGTAGCTTAAAATGTCGACATGGTAATCGGAGTATGAGCTGATGCGCGGGGTAGGGGACACCCGCACACCCGCACACCCGCGCCATCTTAGTCTTAGCGCTGCAGGAGTCCACACCGAACGCGTTTATCGATTTCGATCTCGCTGTCTTCGTTACAAGGTCGCCGTAGGGCTTGCGAACCGATGACGAAGCTTTTTTATCATTCAGAAAAGCTCCAATTATTTTCATTTTTTAATAGACCTTATTAGCTTTATTATATTTACTCTTTTGTTCATCATCATCAGGTCCTTTTTAAGTTTCCACTACAGGAGCACGACCCTCTCTGTACTACTAGAGCCATACTTGGCCAGAGCAGTCAGAGGACTTGGCCTACACTCTCTACGCTGGCCATACGGGTTGGAGAGGTCTCAGATATGTTTCTAAGCTTTGTTTAGCTTGTATTTCCTTAGTCGCCTTCTACGACATCCACGGGAAGACTTGGAGTGGTCCTATTCTACTCTGCCGGATACCACACGGCTAACTCTTTTGTTGCGTGGCAAAAAAAAACGATATAAACTACCTGGTACGTGACAGCTACGGCTACGTGATTCTCATACTCGCGAACTGAAGATTGCTTACACTCAGAAACAATATTCAAAATGTACTCTTCGCGCTAGACCCGCATTATACTGGATACAAGTTGACCTTTTTAACACCAGCCAAATTTTAAGCTAGACCCCCACTATACTGGAGGAATATACAATGGTGGCTTATAATTTTCAAGCCGTTGAAAATAAAGTGGAATAAATGGGTATCTCTTGGATAGGCATGTAACATCGTCTTTATCGTCACTTACCATCAGGTGAGATGGGAGACAAATGCCTAATCCAATATTTTATAGGAGCATACATAGATTCATTATATAATAATTTCCTTTCCCATTTGTATGAAGATGATCGCCTACAGGCCACTTTAAGAAGCATTCGATTTGTTCGCAGGAATATTGTAAGCCCACATTCGTCATCAAACAGTCATTGCAAGAGCGAGAGAGCTATGCCGGTAAGTGAACAACAGTATACAATGTCTAACAAAATGTGTGATAATACTTAAGGGCTCTAAACTAACAGCCTCCGTGGTCCAGTGGTTAGGCGTTTGCCTGTTGACCCGGGGGTCGTGGGTTCGATTCCCACCGGAAGCATACTTTGTTTAGTTGTTTCCAGTTTGGTTAGGACATTGCAGGCTTGAATCACCTGATTGTCTGATAATAAAGATGATTCCGTGCTTCGGAAGGCACGTTAAGCCGGTGGTCCCGGCTGCCATCTGGTAGTCGTTAAAGGAACCACGTCAGAGGCCGAGAGGCGGTTCCGAAGAACTCTGACACCAGGGTGTGCATGGTCGATTGATCGTGACACCTACTCGAAATGATGATGATGAGTTGCTTCTAGAGGGTTAGCTAATAAGGGTTCTATATAATTAAAGATATGTTCAAATATAGGTCCAGTAACATTATAAATGATGATTTCGTAAATTTCAGTATTAAAGTTGTACAGTAAAATGTTAACAAAAGCTGTGTCGCAGGTGGGCTGGTTCTCGGCGCGCAAGGACCCCCCGCACCTGCAGAGGCTGAGGAGAACTGCACCCATGAAGTGACGTCACTCATTTTGGAAGCTTTACAAACTTTTTGCTGAAATTCTTTTTTCTTACCTTAATTGTAATCTTAAGCGAATAAAAAGATTGTAATGTTACCTGCGACGCTGTCGACTAGTTTTTGGAAGCAGTTTTCGATATTGTTAGTATATACGGTTTTTTAGATTCGTGCTAAATAATAATAGAGTGATATTGCTATATTAATATTTTATTGAAGATTCAGCAAACAATCTATCTAATCGTTAGTAATAAATCTGAGATTTTTACAAAATACATTTTAATTCTTATACAAGATTAATTACATAACGTGCTTAAGTCCTAACGAAGATTTAAATTCACATTTTCAGCATGAATACGAGCAAGTTATTGATGCTGAGAAGGTGAATGTAAATTGAGGTGCCTGTGCTGCGTTGAAAGTGCGACGTCCTTATAGCACCTCTGATAGCACGCATATAGGCTTTATACTTGTCTGATAACGCGCATATATGCTTTATAATCCACATATAACGAGTCTTGGAACTATAAATATCAAAGGTTGCCACACATTGCTGATGCCTAACAGTTCTTTGGGCTTTGCAGCAGGAGGTAAATCCCTGTGACGGACCGTTTTATGAAAGATGTTGCCGTGCTTCCCACTTTGAGAGGAGAACAATACGAAAAGTCAACACGTGCGGACGTTGCGCGAGTTTATGCTTCAGAAAGTGTTTATGGTAAAATTGTTGATAAACTTGTCATAAACAGTTATGGTAAAATGCTTCAGGAAATGTTTATGGTAAAATTGTTGATAAACTTGTCATAAACAGTTATGGTAAAATTAACAGTTTATTAAATGAATACGTGCCTCAAGGCTTTACGGAGAAGGGGGTAACCCTACTGACCGTCAGTGGTAGGGCATGTGCGCGGGGTTGGCCATGGTGGCCATGCGCACGTAGGTGGTGTGCGCGCGCTGCGGCGCGCTCTCGCCGCACAGCGACTCGTTCTTGAACACCGCCACGCACTTCCACTGGTTCAGGTATTGCACTGAAACAATTCGTCATAATGATTATTAATCTTGCATATAAAAAACCGACATCAATCAAAATAGTGATCCGATTGTGATGAAATATAAATGAGACCAAAGGAAAAAAACAGATCTTTTTAAATCGGTTTATAAATGAATGAGTTCTGAGGTAACAAACATTAAAAAAAAGGAAAGCATAAGTACAATCGAATTAATAACCTCTTTTTTAAGTCGGTTAAAAATAATAGAAACATTTTTGCCACCGAAGCTGAAAGTGATTTTTTGTTACAGCGTACACTTCAATTTTGGTGACGTTTGGGAAGCATTATTTTATTTAGGTAATATTTTAAAAAGGTCACGAAAAGTTCCCCATACTTTTTCTTCCACAACGTTATTCGAAATAAATTACTTTTTAGTTTACTACGAAAAACCTTAATATGTGACAGTAATCAAAAAAATATATCGTGAATAAAACTACGTAGATAGAAAAAATAACCAGAGAATAAAAAGAATAAAGCTAATCGAATAGCCCGTCCCGGACAGTGCCTGGCTCAAAAGTGCCCATCACACCGGCCGCATTGCCACGCTGGATGGCCAGTGAAATGTGTTTAGACAGGTACCCTCCAGAGCAGGGGTCACAACCAATGTATTTTAGTTTATACCCAAAGCGATAACTATTATTTAACGTCCGATGTCCGTCCATCCGTCCGCTCATTAAGAAAAACAGTGTGTGAAGGCTCGACAGTCCCGACGCTCTAGCCGAGTTCCACATAATGTTAGGGAGAGCACAAGACGACACACAGAACACAGAGAATAACTTTATTATAACTTGCTTTACAACTTCAATAAATTAATAACAGAGACTTATGCTCCAAGATATGGTAGTAGACTCAAAGATGTTAGTAGACTGAAAGATGTTAACAGACTGAAAGGTGGTAGCAGACTGAAGAATGAGTGATGAGAGAGAGAGAAAATAATCTAAAAATGGAATGGAATGAAATCTGAATTAAAAATTAAATTTGAATTAAAATAAGGAATGAAAAAATTTACAGGATGAGAGAAATGAGGTTTGACGAGATGCAGCATGCAGGTGGCATGCTGCAACGTTACAAGTGTCCATGTATTTTTCTTAATTATCTCACAGGAGAGGTCGCTTGGAAGAGGTTTCATGCGACTTATCCATCAGCAAACGAGCAAGCGGCCTTTTAAGAAAAACGTAGACTCGTTTTTTGAAGGTTCTACTGTTATACAATGTTTAGCCGTGTGGTTTCCGGCAGAGTAGAATAGGACCACTCCTAGTCTTCCATGGAGGCCGTAAGAGGCGACTTAGGAAAAGCTAAACAAAGCTCATAAACATCAATGAGACCTCTCCAACCCGTCTGACCAGCGAGGAGAGTGTAGGCCAAATCCTCTGTCTGCTCTGGCCAAGTATGGCTGCGGTGGTGCGGAGAGGGTCGTGCTCCTGCACTGGAGACTAAAAAGACCTGATGATGATGATAATGACAATGTGTGTTGAAAACTCCTTTTTGAATTTTCGCCTTATGTTTTTTCGCGTCTTGGCATCGTACTTATGTCATTTCGTTGCATCATAAATTTCGTCTTTCAATAATATATTCCTAGCTAAAAACTTCTGTTTTAATTATCCCCAACGTGGATTTTCTCTACATGGTCCTTCGAGCCGGATTTGGATGGAATAATTAATTAATGAGAAAATATCCATGAATCGTGGATTTTCTCTACAATGTGGTTAGCCTAAGCCACTCACTCTTCCACAAGCGCACGCAGCAGTCGTCTCCGGAAGAGGCGAGCAGCGTGCCCGTGACGTTCCAAGACACGCGCCACACGCAGGAGTAGTGCTCTTCGAATGCCGCCACCACCTCCGTCTTGAACCGCGCCCCACTCCCGTTACTCGACCCGTTCGACTCGCTGAAAATAGATTTATACATATATCACGTCTTTTTCCCTTGCGGAGTAGACAGAGCCTAGTCGAGAAAGACAAAAGTCAAAGATTTTTATTTAAAAGTAGCTGTTGCCCGCGACTTCGTCTGCGGCAATTTCTGTTATTATGATTAATTAGGTTTTTTCTTAGTATAGATGAATAATTTTCCCCCGTTTTCAAAACATTTTTTATTGATGCTTTGCTCCTATTGGTCGCAGCGTGACGATAGCCTAAAGCCTTCCTCAATAAATGGACTATCCAACACAAAAATATTTTTTCAATTTGAACCAGTAATTCCTGAGATTAGCGCGTTCAAACAAACAAACAAACAAACAAACAAACTCTTCAGCTTTATAATATAAAGTATAGATATAGATTACGGGTTACTCACGTACGAAGTCAGCTACAGGCCGACATGTTTCAACCTCATCCGGATTATACATTGGGATTACACAATTATACATTATACATACATGGTATCACGTCTTTTTCCCTTGCGGGGTTGACAGAGCATAGTCAATGGTCAAAGATTTTTATTCAAAAATGGATACATGTATCTCTTGACGAGCTCCGTGGCGCAGTGGTTAACACGCCATCCTACGACACGAATGCCCCGGGTTCGATCCCCGGTCAGGTCAAGATGGAAAATGATCTTTTTCAGATTGGCCTGGGTCTTGGATGTTTATCTATATATGTATTTGTTATAAAATATAGTAGTTAGTATCCCATAACACAAGTCTCGAACTTACTTTGGGGCAAGCTCAATCTGTGTAATTTGTCCGTATATATATCTATCTATATCTACCTATGTATCTGTTTTTGAACGTCATATTTTTATTTCTTAATTTTGTTTAATACATGCAAAATCGAAATACTACTAGCGTTTTGGAACGACCACTGGTGTAGCCGTCTGGTATCCGGCAGAGTAGAATAGGACCACTCCAAGTCTTCCCGTGGATGTCGTAGAAGGCGTCTTAGGAAATACAAGCTAAACAAAGCTTATAGACATCTAAGACACCTCTCCAACCCGTCTGGCCAGCGTGGAGAGTGTAGGCCAAGTCCTCTGGCTGCTCTGGCTAAGTGTGGCCCTAGTGGTACAGAGAGGGTCGTGCTCCTGTGGTGGAGACTAAGAAGGACCTGATGATGATGACTAGTGAGAAGAATAATCTGGTTAAAAGAAACTCAATCAAGACTTGGTCCCTACGTGCCTGAAGGGCTCTGATTACATTGTTTACATTAGACACGATTTTTAATTAGTTTTAATTACTATTAATTAGTTTTGTTTTGCGCATGCGTAAGTTCAGGGGTGTCATCCTTAACTGCCTGTCGGGTGGTTGCAGATATGGCATCAGGTACGCCCCCCCCCCCCTGCTACTTGCTTTTCCCCATTCATCCGAGGGAGTAGTATCCCAATACCTTCGTTTATTCCCTGCCCCAATCCAACAAATTCCTATCCTTCCCTAGCTTAATGCTCCCGATGGGCAGCAGCATCGGAAGCACTCAGCAACGTCAACAATCTTTTGTTGTAAAATAAATGTTAACGTTCACCAAATGATAGACACAAGAAGCCCTCTAAACTCGCCTATAAGTGGGGTTACAAAGACTCTCCAGAATATGACTGTGACGCCAGAGATCAAACTGTGGCATATTGTCGAAGAGTGCCCACTATATAGTTTCCCTGGAGGCCTTAAAAAGAGAATTAAAAAATAGGTATTTGTAAAATCTATTGCTGTCGCGCTGTGTGCCCAAACAACCCCCGCAGAGTGCGATAGAGACAACTGCAGCTCGGACCGAAAATACCTATGAAAATTACACAAAATTAACGCTTCATAGTCCCCTGATTTCTTCTCCAAAACTAAACCGATTTAATTTCGTAAATCGAACCCGGGCACTCTCGTGTCGCAGGCTGGCGTGTTGACCGCTGCGCCACGGAGCTAGCCTATCATAGGATTCTAATATTATATTTAATATGTAGCAAAAAGGGTAAAATAAATAAATATATGCAATATAACGACAGCTCAGACCTACGGCATATCGTGCCTCCCGAAGAAAGATTTTTATATCTCTTGTGACTGCTCATCGCTCTTGAGATCACGTCCGATATTGATTCATCGACATCATCATCATCATCATCAGGTCTTTTTTTTACGATATTGATTAGCGCGTAATAAATACATACGCTCAGAGGACTAAGTCAGATCCTTTTAAAACGCTTTAATATGAGCGTTAAAACTTACATGAGTGGTTCTATCTTGATGATCCTGACATCTTTGGTTGCCACAGCGAGTAAGTGGAACGAGCGGCCGAGGTTGGGCGCGAAGGCGATGTCGTTAACAGGCTCCTGCACGGACGACAGGCAGTCGGTTCGAGTCCAGCGGCGAGACGCATCGCTGTACCTAACGAACAAAGACACTTTTCATAACATCTCCTTGTATTCTAACATCTAATTATGATTTTACTAGCTTTCGCCTGCAGCTCCGCCCGCGTCAATGTCTATCCGTCGGGAATAGTAAAGAATAGAAAAAAATTGTATAGAACCGTACTCCAGAGAACTTGTATGCAAAATTTCATGATGATCGGTTCAGTAGTTACGGCGAGAAAGCGTAACAAACAAACTCACTTTCGCATTTATAATATTAGTTAGGATCCCAGTTGCCGTTGAAACAGCTGGTACTTGGTGTACAGAGGCCAAGGAATTTGTAAAAGAAATAGGACGGTGCTTGAGAGACCGAGGGTTTGACCATGATATCCATTACTATTCAACGAGGAAACGCGGCTAGTGTGATGGATACCTTTGAGCCAGGTATGGTCCGGGTGGTATTTTTGATTGACTATAAAAGATTTATTTTATTTCTTATTATGTACTTTAATAATCGTATATACGTGGTAGTTTTAAGGTTGCCCCTATATCTGACAAACTGACGGAAAGCCGACTTCGATGGTACGGTCACGTAATGCGAAGAGACGAGGAGCATGTAGTAAGGAAAGCTTTGTGCCTCCCCGAGGGTAGAAAAGATCGAGGGCGTCCCCCTGCTACCTGGTGGACTAGTATGACGAAGCTTATAAAAGCGGAGAATCTACCCAGTCCGACAATCCAAGACAGATTGTCTTGGCGCCAGCTTACTAGGAGAGCCGACCCTGTATAAAACAGGAATGTGCTAGGGGAAAGAAGATGATATCTTATTATGTACTTTAAAAAATATGTATCTTATTTAATAAATCGTCTTGTATAAAACAAAAGAACAAACAAAGTTGTAACAAACAAAGACAAATAATACTAACATATACTGCCAACCTGACACAAAAATATTCATAAAAGGACGACTGCCTCCGTGGTCCAGTCGTTAAAGCGTTTGCCTGTAGGCCGGGTCGTGGGTTCGATTCCCACAGGAAGCATAGTCTGTTTAGTTGTTTCCAGTTTAGTTAGGACATTGCAGGCTTGAATCACCTGACTGTCTGATAATGAAGATGATTCCGTGCTTCCGAAGGCAAAGCACAGAGGAGGTCCAGAAATGCTCCTGTCACTCCCTGGTGTTCCATTTGTCCATGGGAAGCGGTGACCGCTTACCATCAGGTGAATAACTTTGCTCATTTGCCTTAAAACAACGGCTTAACGTGCATTCCGAAACATGGAGGAGGTCAAGAAATACTCCTGACACTGCTTGGTGTTGCAGTTGTCCATGGGCAACGGTGACTGCTTACCATCAGGTGACTAGCTTGCTGGTTGGCCGTCCTATATCCATATTAATAAAACAACGGCTTAACGTGCCTTCCGAAGCACAGAGGTCAAGAAATGATAATACTTACTCGTATATAAAGACCTTCCCGTTGCACTGTGTACTCTTGTCTGTCTGTACGCTCGCTGCCGCGTTTGTGGTGTTTGGCTCATCACTGCCAACTGCCAGCATGGGCGGGTTTACTCTGAAACATTAAAAGTGTTATATTATATACATATTTTCACGTTTTTATCCCTTGCGGGGTAGACAGAGCTTAGGTCTATGAGGGCTAAAAGCCACGTTTAGCATGTCTAGGCGTGTAGGTGGAAAATGGAATCAAAATGATTGATTGATTGAAAATAGTGATGGATTGCTAGCCGCTTTGCCCACTAACATGATTCCTCATATTTCTGCCTATTCCCTCAATCGGCTTCTACGAGCTGCGCAGGAAGAGAAGCAGCTTTCATTTCAATGTGTTTTTTTTCTCCCAGACCAGCATTATTTTACATACATACATTAAATTATTTTACATACATTATTACATTACTAAGTAGTATAAAAAAAGACATATCACGTCTTTATCCCTTACGGGGTAGACAGAGTCTAAGGCCATAAGACCCAAAGGCCACGTTTAGCGTATTGTTATTTCTCTTGTTGGATGTCCACAGAAGAAGAAACTTAAAAATGCACCATTTCACATTCAAAAGTAGAATAAATGGGTATCTCTTGGATAGGCATGTAACATCCTCGTCTTCATCGTCACTTACCATCAGGTGAGATGATAGACAAATGCCTAATCCAATATTTAGTAAAAAAAAACTTATTTTCTAATCTTAATAATAAAACAAAGTTGGGTTTGTTCGAACACTTGTAACTTGGGAACGGGTGAACGATTTTTATAATCTTTGATTTGTTGGTTTTGTTACTGACTAGCAGAATAACTATTAAAATATAAGAATTTTTATCCTAGCCTATTGGTGTTGTGTCCCACTACTGGGCAAAGACCTGCCCTTGGGTTAACCAGCCTACCTTTTTTTTAGTACATAGTAATAATACATAGCTGTGTGGTTTCCGGCAGAGTAGAATAGGACCACTCCTAGTCTATCTATAGAGGTCGTAAGAGGCAACTTAGGAAATACAAGCTAAACAAAGCTCAAAAACATCAATGAGACGTCTCCAACCCGTCTGGCCAGCGAGGAGAGTGTAGGCAAAGTCCTCTGTCTCTGGCCAAGTATGGCTCCGGTTGTACAGAGAGGGTCATGCTCCTGCAGTGGGGACTAAAAAGACCTGATGATGATGATGATGAATAGTACATAGACTACAAATTAGGTAAAGTCGCGGGAAAAAACTAAAATTAAAAACCTAATGTGTATGTAAGTATGTATAAGTGAAAAATATTACTTAGAAAGTGAAGGGTTCCACGAGAGACAGCTGATGGACACTTTGGTGGGGATCTCGTGTTGCAGAGTCCACTGTGCCAGGTTCATTACATCCGGCGCTTCGTAAATCCTGAAAGTGATACAAATGGCACTGTACCAAACACATATCATGCAATTAATAAATAAAATATGGTGAAAAAAATTCATATAGTGGAGAATTTCGGCGCCGTGATTGAATCGAGCGGTAGCTCAGATAGCAGAGGTCGTACATAGACCTAGGTCGCCGGTTTAATCCCGCCCGCATGAAATTTTTTCACCATATTTTATTTCTTAATTTATTAAGAGTATATCAAAATAGCATTGTGAATACAAAATAAATCACCTATAAAAACTAGCCATGCGGTATCCGGCAGAGTAGAATAGGACCACTCCAAGTCTTCCCGTGGATGTCGTAGAAGGCGACTTAGGAAATACAAGCTAAACAAAGCTTATAAACGTCTAAGAGACCTCTCCAACCCGTCTGGCCAGCATGGAGAGTGTAGGCCAAGTCCTCTGGCTGCTCTGGCCAAGTATGGCCCTAGTAGTACAGAGAGGGACGTGCTCCTATAGTGGAGACTAAAAAGGACCTGATGATGATGATGTTCAGGTAGCTTTTGGGACGAATTAAACGCAGTCCATCTAAAATAGTACTTTTAATAAATAAATATAAATATACCGCGTGATTTTAAACGTCTGAACTATATTGAATCAGAATCCCGTATGGAATACAGAATCGCAAGAAAAACAAAGTAAAGCTCGACAAAAAAATTTACCTTCCATAGAAATTCGTCGAGCTGATCGGCGACCTGCCGGCCTATTTGCTAACTCAGTGTACAACGTTTTGATAGTCATTTCAAAATACATTACGTTTTATATATCTTAAATGAAAATAGTCAATCATACGAAACCCGCAATGTATTTTAAATTGACCATCAAAACGTTGGACACTGAGTTACCAAATAGGCTGCTGGTATGGGAAGCCATTTTTTTTTGTCAATTAGTTTATTGGTCATGTTTGATTTTCATCGTTTTTTTGCAATTCTGATTTCAGGCTTTCAATTTAGTTCAGAGGTTCAAAATCACGTGGTACATATACAGACAAATCACACAGATTAAGTGAGCCCCAAAGTTCGAGGCTTGTGTTATGGGATACTAACTCAACGATACTATATTTTGTAACAAATACATATATAGATAAACATCCAAAACCCAGAACAATCTGAAAGTACAAAGTTCAATACAAAGTTTAAACTATAATTTTCATAACAGAATCATTGTTGAACATAGAGATACCTAAATTTATCGAGTTCCAGACAAACAGAGATAGCAGCCCTAGCTTAATCATTAAATTATTTAAAAAATACAATTCAAAATTAGCAAGGAGCAGCTCGATACCATCCTGAATCGGATTCGAAGAGGGACGCCACAATACGTGCGATACGATTGGAGTTATCTCGTATCGTGTCTAACGTATAGCGGCGTCCCTCTCATCGGACCCGATATTCAGAATGGTTTAATAGGCGCCTAAGGCTTAAAATACACCGAGTTGGCAGCAGCCGGCAGCGAAGCGGCAAGCAGTTTTAGTGTCATACGATTTTAAACTTTATCTTCATTGCTATAATACATATTATCGCTTGAGAGACTTGAAAAACTCTGTGTGTGTCGGGTAAGCCTAAATGCGCTTACTTATGTTAAGCAGCCTGGGACGTGGTGCGTGCTGGGATATGCCCACAATTTGCTTAAAATTTCTCAAAATCCTCTGTGCCTCTGCAAGCACGTCAAACCGTCGATAAGCTATGTCAGATGCCTTTGTGCAGCTTAAAAGAACCGACACCAGTGTTGCCACTTCACATGAAAACAAACAAGAAACTAAGACACTGGTTACTTACCTAATAATGCCATCAGCAGAGCAAGTGACTAGCAACAGCCCCAGGTGCTTCGGACCAAACTTCACATCTGTTACTGATGTCCTTGAATCCACCAAGTTGGATCTCTTCACCCATGTACGTAGCCCTTTCTCTGAGCCTGTGGCGTTTGTGTCACCTGTAAATATTTACAAACATATTAAAGCAGTCGGTTTCGCCTGTATCTCCGCTCAGGACTGTAAGATTCACTCTTCACTAGCGTACAGATTTGTGAAATGCAATAAAGGTTACAACCACATAATAACACTGGCCACTAACAAATGGTATGAAGAATAAATTAAAATTGTAATTCCACACTTGAATTTCTTCTGGCATTGAGATATTTTCCCGCTCTCGGAATTATTGTACTATTTGTTTTATTATGACAATATACATTTACTTTTATTGTTTGTCACTACACATAGTTTTATTTAGTTTCAACTGAAAGTAACGCAGTCAACGGGAATTACATTGATGCAGTGATCACTTCTAATGTCAAATATTGTAAACCCTATTCACCATCTGTAAAGACAGGGTAGGAAGCTAGGTACAAATTAACAACCTGCCAATCCACCTTACCATTACTGCAGTGTGGGACAAAAAAGGGAAAGGTTATTTTTAGTGACTTTTTAATTTTTTTATATTAACTAGTCTTAAGCGCCTATTAAGCAATCCTGAATATAGGATCCCATGGGAGGGACGCCGCTATACGTTAGACACGATACGAGATATCTCCAATCATATCGCACGTATTGCGGCGTATCTCTCATTTCGGCGATTCAGGATGGTATTATACCTCTTTACTCTTGTCCTTAGGCTAAGCCTCTTGTAAAGACAAGATGGAGAGAGAACGATGGAGCCAGCTTGGGTAGAAGATGCCTAATACCTGTACTAAACAGATAACCTCATCATCATCATCACCATTTCGAGTAGGTGTCACGGTCCATCGACCATGCACACCCTGGTGTCAGAGTTCTTCGGAACTGACTCTCGGCCTCTGACGTGGTTCCTTTAACGACTACCAGATGGCAGCCGGGACCACCGGCTTAACGTGCCTTCCGAAGTACGGAATCATCTTTCTTATCAGACAATCAGGTGATTCAATCCTGCAATGTCCTAACCAAACTGGAAACAACTAAACAAAGTATGCTTCTGGTGGGAATCGAACCCACGATGAAAAAGACTAGGTCACGGTATTTTTTTTTTCTAATTATTTTTTGGAGGCTTCAGTACATATTGGTGTGACTATGCCAGCCTCATGGGGGACCAGGTGACAGGGTAACAAGTAATTATACAAAGTACATACCAACTTCTTCCCAAATAGCTGCAGTTCTGTCAAAGGAGCATGTAGCTAGCACCTGCCCAAACTCCGGATGGGCCCATGTGACCTTCCACACAGAGCCGTGATGAGCCTTCCAGCTGCCTGTGAGTCGCCAGCCTCCACGACCATCTGAGTCCCATACCTAAAAATAATTAAAATTCTGTTCACATGGCAGAGCCCCCACTTTGCACATATGCTCATTAATTATTTTAGTGGCAAATTCCCACTGTTGCCAGCAAAGATGTGGCGAAATTAAACTGAAAGTTAGGGATCTTGCTCCTACAATAATGAAGTATGGGCACTTAACTTGAATGATCAGAAGTTGGCTATAGAATAGAGGGCTGCACAATTTCAGGGGTGTGGGGTACCTACCCCGTTCATCCCCCCTTGCTGACACAAACAGAAAAAAGGGACTAATCTCAAGAAGCCCAAAGACAAAATAAGGAATAACACTGGCAATAACAAAAACAACTTGGCAAGGAAGGGTAAGGTTTATTTTTCTCAATTCTCATTTTTTTAACCTTCTTTATATTTTCTTTCGTATGAATTTTCTCCTGAGGAAAAACGAATGACAAAATAAGAATATGGTACAAAAGATGGCCATGCCTATCCAATATAAATAATAAATAAATAAATATATACGGACAAATCACACAGATTGAGCTAGCCCCAAAGTAAGTTCGAGACTTGTGTTATGGGATACTAACTCAACGATACTATATTTTATAACAAATACATATATAGATACACATCCAAGACCCAGGCCAATCTGAAAAAGATCATTTTCCATCTTGACCTGGCCGGGGATCGAACCCGGTCACTCCGTGTCGCAGGCAGGCGTGTTGACCGCTGCGCCACGGAGCTAGTCAAAGCGGTAACGTGGCTAGTGTTTTGGTCACCTTTGCACCGGAAACATTTAGTGACGGGTTATAGCGTCCTATAATGTATGGTATTTATTTTATTTTTGTTTATTTATTTATAACATATGTAATATTTATCGAATAAAATAAGAATTAGCCAAATCGGCCAACTGTTCACACGGCCTCTAATGCGTGACCAAGGCAAATAGGGATTGATTTATATATTTATTATATTAAGAAATAAAATGAGTATTTATAATATCCATTATCTAGAACTAAAATAATAATCTATTTATATATTGATTTGTAATTGGAATATGCAATAAATTTTTCATTTTCGGTTTCTGCAGAATATTCTGTTTGAAATGAAAATTAATCTAATTTTATGTGTAAGAATGTTGTTTTACGGTGTAACATAAGCTTTTAAAGTCTATATACAATGGAGAAAGTGATAGATGGTAAAAAATATTGTATTTTTTTCTCTTGGTTCAGGTTCTGCCCGGAGACCAACATAACATCAAATTCTCCAATGCGACTCGACGTGTTGGATCTATATCATCAAGCAAGCCTCTCAAGGGAATGGGTAGGGAAAAACTTTGAACCAAAAGGGGGTACAAATAAAAATAAATCTTTATTTTTCGACATTTGTCTAACATAGGGCGAAACTCGAATACATGAATAATGCTATTTTAGTCCTATTTTGTATGTAAATATAAATAACTGCGCGCTTAAAAATCCTTTTGTGAAGAGCAAAGCAAGCTCTATCAGACTCAACTCATTAGAAATACAAATTCGTGCTAAGCTATTGTAAAGCTCATCCGGCCGATATTACCAATTGTTTAAGTAGGCCGGTTTTAATAACTAAGGGCTTCAACGAGTGTAGTTATTTAAATAAAGTAACCTCCACAAACCTTTACATACTGATCGCTGGAACAGGTAGCCATTCTTTCGCCGTAGAAATCGTATGCCACATCATGTATGAGGTCTTTGTGGTCAGCGAGAATAGTTTGGGACTCAAACATATTAGTAACCGTTAATTCACCCATATTATCACTTTTCTAACAAACAATTCGCAAAAATTTTCAACACCACACAGCGGCAAACACAAATATGAATGATTTGTTATCGTCTGTCACTGTCAAAGTGTTTTATTTTTTAATTTGTTTTACGGCTCTGCAAACAAGTTCTTTAGTTAGAACGTTTCTTAAATTTTACGGTCCACATTCTATATTTTTATCCGACGACGAAGCAAGGCAGACAAACTTCAGCTCGTTAAGTACCGAAATCTCACTAAAGCCGCACCATGACATTTTATTTTAGTTATTTCACACATTGCTCTGCTCCTGTAGTGGAGACTAAAAAGGACCTGATGATGATGATGATGATGACACATTGTTCATAAACATGGGCATATAGAATAACTCTTACACCAAATTATACCGATTTCACATAATGAGGTCCGCTTAAAACAATCCAAAACAAATACCGTGCAGGTGCAGTCTGCCGAAATGCCGAAATTACCGCCGAGAAATTATGCATGTCAATCGCGTTTGGCTTTTGCCAAGGAAACATGTTTGGTTGATCATTTCCATTTTATAGTGTGAAAATAACGTCTTTGCCACAACAAGCAAAAAAAAGATATGAAATGACAGCATGGGTGCTATTTTTAAAGTAGCGAGACACAAATATTTCGTTTTTTATATAGAAAACGTACGTTTTGATGATTCACTTGTTCAAGAATAGCACATCAAAAAACTAAGATCATTACATGTCATTTACTGTCATGTCAAATAAATGTCATTCAACTGTTGAAATTTGGTTCGAAACGAAATTGTAAATTTGTTGCATTTTGATGTTTTCTGTTGATCTTTTCAGTGTTTTATTAACAATAAATTAACTCTGGTGGAGCTTTAACCGCCTTATAATTTGTTTACTTGGCGAGTTCTACCAATGACACAAATTTAAGGTCAAATTATGTATTTCTCCTCTATTAGTTCTCGTTTGTTATTGTATGATACTAACAGTTGGGATTTAAAAAAATCCTACGGATGCTATGATTGTGTGTTAAGGGATATCTCTTGGAGTGATGATAGCAAATATCTATTGCAGGTGTGTGAGATATTACATTTGATTTCCTATCATTAAAGCGTTAGTGGCCAAGTGATGAAATGTAACTGTTAAATTTTTGACAGCTCCGTGGCGCAGTGGTTAACACGCCAGCCTGCGACACGGAGTACCCGGGTTCGATCCCCGGCCAGGTCAAGATGGAAAATGATCTTTTTCAGATTGGCCTGGGTCTTGGATGTTTATCTATACATATGTATTTGTTATAAAATATAGTATCGTTGAGTTAGTATCCCATAACACAAGTCTCGAACTTACCTTGGGGCTAGCTCAATCTGTGTGATTTGTCCGTATTTGTATATATTTATATTTGCTGGTTTCAGGTGAATTCAAAAGGCCTAGTGGAGATTCTAACTGCGGCCGATCATGATGTGCGCAGTTTACAACACATTCCCCTCAGAGACACATGGTCAGCCAGTTTCCATCGGGATGGGCATAGGAATGTGGCTATTGGCACCAAAAATGGCAATGTGATGATCTGGGACACAAAAAATAAGACAATCACTAAAACATTCCCTACTCCGGTTCAGCAGTCCAGTGTCAATTACTTGAGCTACAATGCAAAGAATACGAGCTTGGCAGCCACTATGCAAAATGGAGATACAGTCATCTATGGCCTTGTCTCAAACATACCGGTTTTAACAGTAAAACTGTCTTGTTCAAAAAGTATATCTGCCATGAAATTCCATCATGAGTCAAGATCTCTCCTAGGTTTGACCACTGATGAGGGTCATGTAATTTTGCGTGACATAACTACGAATAAAGACAAAGTCTTCTTTGAAAATGTTCATGCATCACCAGTTAGTGATTTTGCATTTTCCCTCATCAATAAAGATGTTTTGCTATCCAGTGGTTACGATAAAATTATGCATGTTTATGATATTCGATTGCAAAATGTTGTATCTACTACTCGTACACCATACACTTTAACCTCTTTGGCTATAAATATGGAAAATCAAGTGGCTTTAGGAACGAAAAATGGTATAGTTTTGGTGTATGACCTACGTGACTTGACAGAACCTTTCAAGGTGCTCAAAGGTCACGAGGAAGAAGTACGCAGAGTAACATTTCAACCAGTTAAAAAGAAGATGGTGTCTGTTGATGTCAGCCTTCGAGAGGACGTGGAGACTTTGTCACCTCACAAGATTAATTCCCCTGCCCGTGGCAGAACCTCAGACATGTTTTTCATGAATGACAGCCCACCAAAAAACTTGGAGGTGTCTGTTCAAGGAGATGCTAAAGCAGACTCCTTCCTTGTTATGATGGGCCTTGATAAATCAAATTTAGATTATGATGATGATGGTAACAATAAGTCTGCAGACCCTGAGAGAAGAAGTGATAGAAACGAGTTAAGATATCGTCAATTGGATGCTGAGAAGAACATCAGTAAAATATCGACACCACTCAACAGTAGGACAGCAGAGAACCTTGGATTCCAGTCTCCAATAGGCATCACAAATGGTGTGCCAGATGATGGCCAAAGTTCTCAATTCAATTTGTCTAATATCAAAAATGGAAATTCAAGTGAGCATGTAACAAATAATTTGGACACAAAAGCTTTAGAAGAAATGAAAGATTTCGTGAAGCTCACTCTTGCAGATGTAGCGGATGACAATAGAAACTATTTCCTTCATATCATGATGGCTCTTACGAAACAAAAGTTGTTTTTGGAGAAACAGTTAGTGGGAATGAATGAGCAAATACAGCACTTGGTACAAAATCAAAATGCTTTAGTCGAAATCAATAGAAAATTGGCAATGGAGATTGATCAACTGAAAGTTCAAAGGAGTCCGTTTTAGTTCGTTGAGCAAATTTGACTAAATGAAATTGAATCTCTAATATTTTAGTGATAATTATACACGATTTCTTATATTGAAATTATGTGGTGAAAATTGAAGGTGGTATATGAAAGTTTTGATTTACATATATTTATATTATAAATAATGTTTTCAATCCTAGCATAGTTAATGATTTAGGTAATTAAATTATGCATGTAATCTAATTGTTACAAGGTGTCACAAATTATTGTTAATCTCTTTTGGATAGTGCCAATTTATAATAAGTGTATGCTATAATGAAAAGGATTCTGGACATATCTGTTATGGCTTCACATAATTTTTGCAAGCCCTTTTACCTGACTGCAATTAAAGCAAGGTAATGTGTTTTTCGGGTATCATGTACAAAAGATAAAAAAAAAAAATTCATTATATGTAAAAATAAGATCTAGTATCCCTTGGTTCAGTTTAGTACGCATATGTAATTTACGTGTTGTATAAACTATATAAAAGACAAAGTAATGGGTAGGTGCTATTGTTTTGGGCTGTCTTGGGATTTCACTACCGTGATTTTACGGGTTAGTCCACATATAACTTAAGTTTATTAAATTCGCACGCCTCGTTGAAGTCGTCCATTCAAGAATAGCACTCCAGCGCGGACGATCACTTTGAGAGGGAAGATAGCTGTACTTATGAGTTTTTTTCGCTGTGATGGCATAGCAGTGATGTCCGGAGTCCTAGGCTGTCCTGTATCTCTATCTTTAAGAGATGATGTTATCCAGTGCCATCATTGAAGCCCCAAGATACCAGTATTTGTATGAACAATAAAATATTTTATGTGTAGATGCCAGCATGTTGTGATTTCCGCATTTTGTTGTTAAGTTTTTTTAATGGATAAGTACATGTAAATGCAATAAAGGTACACTCTTAAAATAAAGTTCTTTCTTGTAGACGTTGTTTTGCTTTTCGTGTATGAGTGGCCAACACTGGCGACAGATTTCTCAAGATGTCTTATGACATCTGACAAAGCTTAACGACAGCGGGGACCAACGGAATAACGTGCCTTCCAAAGCACGGATGATCTCAAATTATTTTATGCCACTTGCAGTTACCCATCACAGCGGTGGCCGCGCCAGGGGTTGCTTAACATGCGTAAGCGCTAATGATGCTCAGGCCAACTAGGCTAGACTTGATGACTATTCCAATCCATTCGACTCTACTTCTCTCATTGACTGGAGCCTCCGTGGTCCAGTGGTTAAGGCGTTTGCCTGTTGATACCGGGGGTCGTGGGTTCGATTCCCACCGGAAGCATACTTTGTTTAGTTGTTTCCAGTTTGGTTAGGACATTGCAGGCTTGAATCACCTGATTGTCTGATAATAAAGATGATTCCGTGCTTCGGAAGGCACGTTAAGCCGGTGGTCCCGGCTGCCATCTGGTAGTCGTTAAAGGAACCACGTCAGAGGCCGAGAGGCGGTTCCGAAGAACTCTGACACCAGGGTGTGCATGGTCGATTGACCGTGACACCTACTCGAAATGATGATGATGATTGACTAGAGCAGTACAGGAAGGACGCGCGTTTGGTCATGTGTTCACAGACTTCAACGAATTATAAATCGTATGTTCAGAGCTATAAGTATAAAATTTGTCTTACTGTAGGTATTTAAACTTATAGGTGATGCGTTCTGACGCGAGCTAAATCACACCGTATCGCTAACTACATTGAGTTGATATTTCTTTGAATACCTTTGCACAGTGCGACTTCTGTGCGTAAGTACTAGTACTTATTCTGTGTCGTGGTGGATAAACTCTCTCCGAGTATTAGTTTAATACCTCCTTTTATTATAACTTCTTCGTAGACTTTTCTGTGCCTCCATGTTGTTTTTATCTTAGGTTTTTATGTACTGTACCAAAGACAATATAATGTACTAAGTTGGTCCTTGTTCTGAGTTACCTACCTACAAGGTACTAGTATAACGTAGGTGTACTAGCATTTGCCCGTGACTTCGTTGGATTGTCAATAGCAAACATCCTTACAACTACAGAATAAGTACTAGTACTTACGTACAGAAGTAACTTTTCAAAGAAATATAAACTCAATGTAGTTAGCGATACGGTGTAATTTAGCTTGCGTCAAAACGCAGCACCTTTTAATTAGGTATATCTTAAAAAGCTTCTATACTAAAACGTCGATTTCCTGTGTGTGAGTGTGGTACTTCCCCGGACTAGCCGGCCCATTCATGCTTCTAGCGAAAATGAAGTTTTCCGGTTGCGTGGCTCTACCACAACAGCTCTTCTATTGTCATACAATCTAGTTGCATAGTTACAAGTTTTTTTGACTTGCAACTCTCTTTCTCATCTGTCACCATTTTTCCACTTGCATCCTCAGCTATAATAGGCTATAATAAATCAGACCCGTGTCAGACCCCTGGATCCACTGTTATGACTAAAGCGTAGCGATTATATACTCTTTGGTTATGACTATGACAGAATTCATTTAGTAGGTACCTACTATTATTTGGCAAAAGGCTGTACAGCCCTGTGCCCTGTGAACCGCAAACAAGTAGCCGTGCGTGATAAGTACCTAGCTACAAGTGTTTTTTCGCGCGCCAAAAAACGAGTATCCGGAGATTATATTGCCTTACCCGGAGTCACGGAGGCCGAAAAATAGGGGTTTTTATCATGCACAATGATTGCTGATTTGGGAATCTTTGTGCTGAACCGTAACTAATCCATATGGAGGGCTTCTAAAATGTAATATTTTGGTTTAAGGTTTTACATAACTTAATCAAGTACAATATAAATCACAAGTGCTTTTTAAAACCATGCTTTTATACCTACTTCATTTAGTTCTAATAACGACACCTGTTATAGCGACATGTCGTTTAAAACGACTCAATCTAATGTCGAAATATATGTTGCGGCCAGCTAATCTGACTTGAAGTATTGTTCAATTTATTAAATAAAAAACAAAGAAATTAAGTAATTACTTTATTAAGCAAAAAAATTAAAAATAATCTCGTTCCAGGGCAAATAAGGTAAGTAGTATATAATATTTTTGAGTACATAGTATATCTTTTTTTTACCTTTATTCATGGCATTATATCAATGATCCATAAAATGATTAGGTAGTATTATAATAAAAAATATAAATTCTTGAAAAATATACATTTATTATATATACGAGAATCAAACATAACGTCACTTTCGAAAAGTAACTAGTGTTCGAAGTAATTATCTTACCTATTTTTATTCAGTACTCATAGAATATAATCACTTAAATACTTTTTGGGGAAGTATAAAAGGTATAAAAGGTATAAAAGTGAATGATGGCACATTTAGGTTCAGATTAGGGATAAGTAGTATCCTTGTACTAATTCTCTGGATATACCTATATTGTGTTCACTTTTTTCTTTGTAGGTACGTAAATAAATAAATAAAATAAATTCGTCACCCCGGCTTTTGATGTCACCAGCAGACTCATCAGTTTGAACATTAAATATTTAAAGTGATTGTGTAGTGTAGTAGTGTATTGGTAAGTGTGTGGCAGATTTTTTCGTGCCCGTTATAACTTATAACTGGGTTGGACTTGGACTGCACTGTGTTATATACTTATATAAATAAATCGAGCGGGCAACTGTAAATCTTTTAGAGAATCGAGTATTACCTAATTAGCAAATATCGTTCCAAAATTTGTCATGACTACTTTAGTTCGATAGCGGAAACTATGAATCCTTATTTTGATGGTTTCATCTGTGTCCCTAAGGTCGGCAGTGTTCCAAATAGGTACTCCAGCACGTTGCAGATCAAGATGGAGTGATACGCTCTCTTCTGTTGGGCCCCTCAAATAACAGCATACGACTCCATTACCAATCACTAAGCTACTAAGCACATCAGCATCAAAAGAAAAGCTCTCATCATAATTAAAACCAACTGGGGAATCTAAAGTCACGCATATTTTGCTATCAGCAATATCAACGGCACTAAACTTTGAATTCGATATATGTTTCAACAATTTTAACATGTTGTTTTTCGTATCCCTCCCTTCTTCAGATAATGAGGAATCATCTTTGACTTTTTCCAGGACATCAGAAATAATGCCAGCACGCTTTTTATTGTCATATTTCTTCCAAGCTTGGTAACTATCAATAATTCTTTTAGGGACATCTTGTTCGCCGATTGAATTCGACAGTAAGAAATTAAAAAGAAATGTACAGATTTCTGGAGGGCCGTCGAAATTTCCATAGTCATTTATCCAAACAAAAGATGCAGGGACTTTGTAAGCAATCTCATTTGCTTCCGCCACATCGGCACACCACAGGGACACACAGCCAGTTTTCGCCTTTTCTCCAAATAATGAAAGAAGTTCTTTATTCGTCCTGTATGCTTCGATGAAAATAACGTGAACACCATCTAGTCGGAGAGCGTCAACGTCTCCGGCATAGTCGAATAAAAACATTTTATTTTCGTAAACAAATAAGGCTGAACTTAAATTTCCCAGTTTTTCATGTTCTTTGGCCTTTGTTCCTTTCAATTTGGTTTTAAATTCTATTAGCTGTTTGAACGTCTGAAAAATACTTTCTTGTACAAAGATTCGTCGAAGCCTCCAGAAGCACTGAAAGTTGATGAAGCACATAAATAACATATTTACATTTTATTCTACAACTTTTGGATTGTCTCGTATGTAGTGTACATTCAAGTGTAATAAGTATATCATCATCAGGTCCTTTTTAGTCTCCATTACAGGAGAACGACCCTCTCTGTACTACTAGGGCCATACTTAGCCAGAGCAGCCAGAGGAATTAAATTACAAATAAGTATATACTTATTTGTAATTTAGTTTCATTTCATTACAAATAAGTATATACTTATGTGTAATTTAGTTTCCGGGAATTAAATACAATTTTGACCGTATGATTCATTGATAGATATGTGTGTATTTCTCGTAGCGCCAGTTTATACATTTGAACATTTTATTAGTTTGAATCATTGCATTACACAGTAAATAATATTGATTCGCAAACTTACATATGAGCTGGATGACGATGAAAGAAAAGCATCAACTGCAGAATCCAAATCGGATCTTTCTGATACGATTCCTGTGCAAGTAGGAGTATTGAAAAAGTCTGCAAAGAATAATATTACTGAATGTTATAACCCTTATTTTTAAACCCTGACGATAAAAGAGGGTCTATTTACAAGTTTTCAATTAGTATCGCTAGTATCTGTATGTTATCAAATATCGCCATCTCGTTTTCCGTAATATTAAAGAGCGAGATGAGGACAGTTTATTTGGCTATTTATTAGGCGTCGCGGGCACCATTCTACAGGCTAGCACTTGGAGCTAGCTACATTTTGTAGTAGTGATTCGCTGACAATGCAATCATATTTTTATGAAAAAAAAGTACCTTGTTTTACCCCTGAGGACATGTTGACTTTAAATCTTGGGCGTAATAACCTGAAAGTAAATAATATTATTAGTTAATGCCTTGAAAGCTAATAAAATCAAGATGATAGTCGGGACAGGCATAGATCCCTCACATGCTAGGGGATGCCGACTTTAAGAAGTATGGTATGCTCTTCAAAATTAACATGATAAAGTTAAAAAAACAGTTTTTCAGCCCTTACCTATATCACTTGAGCCCATAATTTATTTTTGGATGATGCCGCGTGTAAAAGCCGATCGAGGAAATGGGTAAAATCTGAGGAATCATGTTAATAGGCGATGCGGCTAGTAACCCATCACTATTTTGATTCTGTTTTCCACCGAATGCCCACCAACATGCTAAATGTGGCCTTCAGGTCTCATAAACCTAGGCTCCGTCTACCCGTAAGGGAAAAAGACGTGATACTATGTATGTATCTATATAATTAAAAACTGATACCGACCTTGTCTCTTCACACAGTTTTAATATAAGATGGCAAACAGCAATTCTTTCTTCACAGACAGTAATTTCACCCCTTTCAATCGCATGCATGAATAATGCCAAAGGTGTGTTTTTGAGGAGTGTAACTGGTTCGTGTACATTACCTGTGAAAGAATATAATAAATCAGGTTAACTTCAAACAATACCAGAGGCGGTGTGTGTATACAGATTTGCCGCCCATAAGAAATTAAAACATTGTGACCTTGCGCCCAGACATGTGCGTAGTTTGTCTTAGGGTTATTCCGCTACTGCATGATACTCGACCAAGCATATTGCTTCTCTTAAGTCAAATATGGATTTACAGTCAGATATGGAATTAGTTTAATTCAAACGATGACCTCCGTGGCGGATAGGCAGTTTCACTGCCTCGTCCCATACACATTTGCGTTCAAAAAGAAACTCCATCAGTAAAAGTGCATGCCAGCCAGATACATTACATGAGGGGCACCTCGCTTTCCGGCTCGGACAAAAATATTGTATTGGGAGCTAAAATTGTGTATTGCGTGTCGACGCGCAATACACAATTTTAGATACCTATCAGCGGGGAAAAGCAAGAGCGGGCGGCGGCGCACACGCTCTCGCGCTCTTTTCATTTCCCCGACTTCATCATACCCTTAGTGTATAATCTTGGTCTTACGAAGTGTACCTAAGTTACGTTCATGTATTGCACACGCCTGTACCTGCGCCCATCTGAGCTTGTAGCTAATATCCGAGCAGCCATTAAGTTTGCATCGGAGTGTAATTCATTTTCACACGTATCTGTCCTTTTTCCGTGGTTCTGGAGGAGATCGACGACAGGCATGCGGCCGGCCATAAAAAAGTTATCAAATCATATTACAGCAAAAGCCGTCATTCACAAAGCGCTCAGATGATGATGATGGAACTAGTTTAAAACGAGATTGATTTTTATAGTGTAGTGATGTAATTTTTTTTATAAACGAAATATAATTTGATCGGATTAAAAACGACGATGTAGAGTGAAAGAGGATGTAGTGACAATAAATTGAAAAAGGAATGTAAAGGTGGTTTGGATATATGGTAAGGATGGATGAAGAAGACTTACGAAGAAATTTTATAATTAGATGTGACTGGACTGGAAGACTTGGTCAGGACCTCGATGCACATACCACGACCGAACGTTCTTGGCAAAGAGTAAATCAGGTGTAGGTAAAACCGGCGAACATGTATGATAAGAGTAATACTTAGATGTAGATGAAGCGAGAGGTTTGTAAGGATCGTAGCAAGTGGATGTCTTTAGTATCTGCCTTTCCCCAAGAGAAAGAGGCTTGCTAATATGCATGTATGTATGTTAACTTACACGTCATCGTTGCTCTGTATTTTTTAGGCAAGGAAAGGTATTGTAACAACAATTGTATATTTTTCTCAGAGTCTTCTATAGGCGTGTTATTGGCCATATACTCTAACTGGCAAATTAATTTTGAGTTTTTTCTAATATTTTCGGCCAGTATCTCTCTTTTTCTCGGTTTAAAATCCCATACATCTTCATCCTCCGTCTTCAATTGTATATTTTTGATATCGGCCTCATTTTCCTTTAAGTATTGCTGAAAATACAACAAATTCAAAAATCAGACCGGTAACAACATTTTTTTATCATGAATAACAAAACTAGCATTAAGGTCAAGGGTGTCACAAAGTAGGTATATCTAAGGGTAAGTGGTATGTATGACAGATTGGTAGCCAGCCAGTCTTATGGTACCTACATGTTTTATCTATACTAAGGGTTGTTTATCTCCCTGCACTTCCAATATGGAATATATGCGTTTTTTATACAACTTTGGAAATGATGTAAGAGAAAAATAAAGAAAAGTTTACAATATATTTAGGTATCTAAAAAGTTTATCAGTGTTATTGACACAAAAATGCTCTTTAGTTTAGATGGTGAGGCAGGTTGATATCCTCATCGCCAAATTTATTTAACCCTAGATTTACGATTATTTAGGTATAATAGCGAGCTTCGTGGCGCAGTGGTTAACACGCCAGCCTGCGACACGGGGTGCCCGGGTTCGATCCCCGGTCAGGTTAAGATGGAAAATTATCTTTTTCAGATTGGCCTGGGTCTTGGATGTTTATCTCTACATGTATTTGCTATAAAATATAGTATCGTTGAATTAGTATCCCATAACACAAGTCTTGAACTTACTTTGGGGCTAGCTCAATCTGTGTGATTTGTCAGTGTATATTTATGTATTTTTTTATTTATATTCTTTTTTTTCGTTTAAAACAAATTCTATTTGGAGAGAGAAACACCTGGTACTTGGGTCTTTTTCTTTATCCTATTATAATTACCTACCTTGGCTAAGTCAACGTTCACTTCTGGGTGGTCAAATTCAAGCGCAGCATCTGCCATTGTTATCTAAAAATATAAAAAAGTGAGTTTAATAGAAAAACATCAAATAAATCAGTTTTGGGCAAATAATTGTTTACGTGGCATAACGATTTAAACTAGGCGGACGAAGACGCGGGAAACAACTTGTAAAACATAAACGCTCCCTGAAAACATTACTCTCTTTTTTTGAGCATCGTGTAAATATATAGTGTACTGTAGTACATAGGTGTTATATAGGGAGTAAATATTTTTTATTACATAGTCTTTTCATTATATAATTATTAAACATAATGTTACGTTTTAAGCCGCTATAACCGGTGCCTTGCCTAGATATGATGGCACCGGTTGTAACGACAAACAGACAGTATGTACCTACTTATAGTTTTTATAGTTAGTCATCACAATCCTATTATCGTCTAATAATAAGTCGCTTTATACTCGAAGCTCTAATAATTCACGCATATTTAAATTGTTCGAGGACAGGAGAAAAAGTAAGTTTGTTATCAACTTATCAGTAAGTTCAAGGATAGGGTCGAAATTATCTATCATAGTCAGTTTGATTAAATTCGATAGACGTACACTTACCTATTTATAAACAAGATAAGATGAAATACAAGTTTACAAAACACTATTCGTAAAAGTTAAATTGTTAAATAAACTTTTTATGGGAATTCTCAAACAATCAACAAGACTAAAAAGTTGTCACGGCCTCCCATCCGCTAGAAAATCAACTTGCTCCACAGAATTAACTAGGAATATCTTGCAGTCTTGCCTTTCTAAAAAAACATGACAAATAATCACAAAATATATTTATTTTTGTATTTGACTAGACTAGAGTCTAGACAGGCTCATGAATCCCGCCCATAGATCCCGCCATCACATATTGTTTCCTGATTCCTAATAGGTATTCCTATCAACAATTTCTCAAAGCACTGCCCACATAGAAGTTTTTTTTTTTAAATCTATGACTGCCCTCCTTTTATTTTGATTTCATCTGAATCCTGGTAACATTTAACTTGACATATGTCAAAAAATGTAACTGACCTGACGTGTCGTTCGTTCGTGTCGTGCTTCCTTACTCTTAGGTGTCGTGTTCTTCGGTTCTCGTGTTTATTTCAGAAGGTAAAATATTATTACGAACGTCATATAGTATACATATCGCTATTATTTTTATTAAGCACTCATATGTGCTTGTTATATATTTTGTTGGTAAAATACGACTTATTTCCCTACGCCATTGAAGGTAAATGGCGAACATAAAGTACGACTTGTTGTTTTACAGATAAATCGTCACAATGATCACTGATATCCAGTTGGCGGTGTTCTCAAACATTCTGGGTGTATCAATATTCCTGCTGGTCATCCTTTATCACTATATAAACGCCAATAGCTCCAAATGAGGTAAGATTGCTCTTCATCCGGCACCGCTAAATAAAATACCGGCAATTTTGAGCACTACCAGTTGGCACTTTATACAGTGGCGTAGCTAGGGGAGGGGGCAGCGGTGGCTGACACCCACAAAAATATAAAACCTACACGGCATCCATTGGGAAAATCGTGATAGACATAACAATAGAAATTGGTACAAGTCCCAGAAAATGTTAAAATTTAATTAACCTACATAGAGAAAGGAAGAAATTTTATCTTCTCTAATGTCTTCCTAGTAGCATCTTGAGCTGTATTATTTTGGAGTCTGAAGGGTTACCTATTATGACAGAAAACAGAAATGCTTACTATAAAACAATTTGCCAAAGTTTTACAGCAGGTTGGTGGCCTGACACCAACACTCTTGTATTCTTATGCACAAGGTATAAGTTCTTTGTCCTACCTCTTGTATGCGGTAATACCAGACACAATAGTTAAACAATGCATTTTTGTGCAGATCTGTGCTCCCACATACGAGGGGTGAATCACCCAAGCCTGTTTTATAATATATATAACAAATTTTCCATCTTCATTGTATCAGTATGAAAATCTTATAGTAGGTATTAGAATAATAAATAAATAACATAAAAGATTCCAATGCTCAAAGACTCAGGCTTGTCTTTTCACTAGAAAAACAAGCCTGTTCAACTTGGTTCTTAGGGTCGAATGCACTTAAATCACCAATAAAAAACAAAACATATTATACATTGAGAGTGGAAGTACAAGCACTAGGAGTTAGTATTGTTTTGTTATTAAACTTTATAATTATTTGATTTTACATAATATATATAAATGTCCATCTTTGAGGGGCTTATAGAACAACCTCATGGGTACCTACTGATGGGAAATGATCAAGAGGCTAATTAAATACAAGATGACAATGATGACAAGATTGACTGCTTTTGATAAAACTTGGAGAGAGACGGCAAGGGATAGAGCAAAGTATAAAAAGAAATTTTGACCTCTCCAACCCGTCTGGCCAGCGCGGAGAGTGTAGGCCAAGTCCTCTGGCTGCTCTGACCAGTATGGCCCTAGTAGTACAGAGAGGGTCGTGCTCCTGTAGTGGAGACTAAAAAGGACCTGATGATGAAGTCCCATTATATGTATTTTTTGTTTTTTTTTTTAGCTATATTAGTCTCACAGCTGGACACTTAACAAACTTTTAATTTATATGGTCTTGTTGACCAAAATGGATTTAACTAAATGAAAACTCAATTGTTTTTCTCATTTCAGGTACTATAGCAGTTCTTCTCACAAATAAATTCTAATAATAATTCGTAAGTATGTAAGTAAATAAACAACTCTAAATATAACTACGTTTTTAATTTACTGCCATCCTTTTACAAAGATTCAAAGATTTATTCAGAAACACTTTTTCACGTCAATTCACATTTTAAATAATACTCATTATGTTATATTCAAATTATTATTGTTCAAAAGCTACAAACTACTAGCGTTTCGGAACCGACCACTGCAGAGAAGAAGACGCCGAAAGAAACTCTTTGCTTTTGGGATTAGCAAGAATGTATTGTGACGCAACCGTTAAATTCCAATTTACGATTGCTTGTCTACAAGAAACAAGAATAATTATAAATAACCAATAAAACTCTCTATCTCAAAAACTACGCTATTCCTAAATTGAACTAATACCTATACCTAGTCCACCTATAACTATAATATTTGCAATCTGATTCATAGTTATTGGTATATGCACGACAAACATAATACATAGCCCTGCCGCTAGCCGTTTGAGCGACAGTATGCAACACCGATACTACCCCTCGTGCAACGACGGAGCAAATTGAGTCAATCCGGACCACGGAGTACTGTATGTACTCCGTGATCCGGACCTGCCACCCGCGCCTGTCGTTCTGAGCCGACTACGGTCACGCTTGTGTGACATTCCTTAGCCTGTACTTCTTAGTTGGTACACTTGCCAGAGCGATCGTGGTCATCATTATGAATCACGATGAGTGATATCGGTAATACGACGCCATTCGTCGCGGACTGCAGCTTTCCGGGTACATTCGTAAATTGAGTACTTAGTTGCGGCCTTAATCTGGTCTGTCCATCTCATTGGTGATCTACCACGTGGCCTGGTGCCTTCTACTTTTTCCTGCACTACGAGAGGGTCTATGGAGTCATTATCACGACGAGATACATGGCCGAAGAAGGCCTGTGGTTGACAGGCGCTGTTTGATGCCAAGTTTTTTTAATATGGAGTCATTGGTACGAAACTCTGTCCACGATACTCCTAGCATCCGTACGTCCAGCACCACATCTCCAACGTGATTCCTTAGGCTGTAGGCGAGGTGGTTATGACAATGAATGTGACGTGATGGATCGCTTGTTTTACCGTCCCCCGGGACGTGCTGCCCAATTTCAGTACACGCCTTGCACGTTCCGCTTGCGGCGCGGCGGCAGGCTACATACACTTGAAATTTTGCATACATACTCGTATTTAGATGCTGGTGTAGAAAACCTATGCAATTCTGACAGTATTATTATACGAGTTGAATGATATCTTCCTTTGTAGGGTCCCGTACCCAAAGGGCTAAAACGGGACCCTGTAATATGGCTCCGCTGTCCGTCTGTCACCAGGCAGTATTTCATGAACCGTGCGTGATAGTTAGACAGTTGAAATTTTTACAGATGATGTATTTCTGTTGCCGCTATAACAACAAATACTAAAAATCAGAATAAAATAAACATATAATGGGATCCCATACAACAAACGAGTTTCGCTCGATACTGATATCGATAACAGGTAGACGCTTGAAATGATCACAGAATATTTAGTTATATATTCTCTCTAAAAATAGGGGTACAGAAGAGGTGAGTCAACCCGTGCATAACTTTACCTGTGGAAACCGACGCTGGGAACTCAAAAAAAAACTGCTTTTCATCTAAAAACTTTCGTTTCGTCACAACTATGTATGTAACTACACTCCAAATAAACTAAACGGATGTGGGCTTTCAGCAGTTTCAGCAAAGGAGATGGCGCTGCAGTGCACTTTTCTACTTGTCACTAGATGGCGTTATCCTAAACTTGGTTGATAACTGAGGAATAATAAATCTCAGAACAATACTGAGTAATAAATGGTGCGCTTTTATTATACCATCCTGAATCGGATCCGATGAGAGGGACGCCGCTATACGTGCGATATGATTGGAGATATCTCGTATCGTGTCTAACGTATAGCGGCGTCCCTCCCATCGGATCTAAGCGCCTTAGACCAACGAAACATCATTTTTTAACCCCCGACGCCAAAAAAAAACGGGTATTATAAGTTTGACGTCGATGTCTTTGTGTGTGGCATAGAAGCACTCAAACGGATAGATCATATTCGATGCGGTTTTTTTTCAAGTAAAGCCAGTTCATTTGTGGTGGTTCTTAGCTAAGTTTGGTTAATATCGTTCGAGCAGTGTAAGAGTATCAGGTCTTTTCCAAAATGATGTAATGGCGTATGATTACTCGATTAAGCGCTTCACGCGTGCCAGTATAATCGTTAAATGGCAATTAATTGATAACTTAGACCTGATGCTGCAACCAGAATGGTTTCCAAACCAGTTAGGTTTGGAAACCATTCTGGAAAACTTACACCAGCATATCGTGTTTGGATTCAATATATTAGTTTTAATGAGTAAATTTCTTGCAGGTTATAGGTTATAGTGTCTAGGGCTCCGTAGCCAAATGCCAAAAAACGGAACCCTTATAGATTTGTCACGTCTGTCTGTCTGTTCGTATGTCACAGCCACTTTTTTCCGAAACTATAAGAACTATACTGTTAAAACTTGGTAAGTAGATGTATTCTGTAAAACCTCAGAAGATTTTCAAATTATCACACAAAAATAGAAAAAAAAAACAGTAAATGGGGGTCCCCATACTTAGAACGAAAACTCAATTTTTTTTATCAAACCCATACGAGTCCCCACACGTATGGCTTCTATCGATAGGTTTTCAAAAATGATATACTTAGACGGGAGAGGTTTCTAAAATCATTTTTTTCTAAACTGAATAGTTTGCGCGAGAGACACTTCCAAAGTGGTAAAATGTGTAACATGTGTTATTGACCCTATTTCAGCAAATAAACGATTAATTTGATTTGATAAATTTGTAACAATTGAGGAGCCTGACGGCAGCTGGGACAGCTGATAGAAAGTAACGATACATGTGTTAGAAAATGTAAATCAGTAAGTAGGTATGTAGACAGAGCGTTTTCCCCCTGGCCACGATTTGCCCTGGCTTATCTGGAAGTCGCTCAATAGATTGCGAACGCAGCTGGGTTGATGCAAAGACAATATGGACAAGTGGGGAATAAAAGACACTTCGCGCGTGGTCACAACGTGGTCACTCTCCCCCTCTCCCCAAACTATGGCGCACCTCCTCATGTTTCGAGTGCCCGAATACCCGTCGCCGAATGAATACCGGTCAGGGCGACGTCCTTCCGAAAGGCATAGAACTGGCCCATTATTGGCTGGCAAAATATAGGATAACCAAACTACTTCTTCAACTGCTTGTCCAATGGTTGCCAGTATGGCATCGGGTACGCGTCCCTGGCCTCCCCAGCTACTACTTGCTTTCCCCCCATTCATCCAAGTGAGTTGTATTCTCCTCCCAGATCCAATAAATACAGCTCCGTGGCGCAGTGGTTAACACGCCAGCCTGCGACACGGAGTGCCCGGGTTCGATCCCCGGCCAGGTCAAGATGGAAAATGATGTTTTTCAGATTGGCTTGGGTCTTGGATGTTTATCTATATATGTATTTGTTATAAAATATAGTATCGTTGAGTTAGTATCCCATAACACAAGTCTCGAACTTACCTTGGGGCTAGCTCAATCTGTGTGATTTGTCCGTATATATTTATTATATTATTAATAAATTCCTATCGTTTAAAATACTCTCGAGGGCAGCAGCGTCGAAAGCACAAGAAGCCTAAAAACCTACGCTCGCCAACCCGCCTGCCAAGCGTGGCAATGGTGAGTATGGCAATCTCCTCCCATGAAACAAAGAATCCCTGGGAGAGGCCTTTGTCCAGCAGTGGACTTCTTACGGCTGCGATGATGATGAAACTACCATTGACACAAAGAAGTAAGTATGTGCTTACGTAAATTGGTATGTAGGTATGTAGTAAGTAGATACTTATCGAGTTCGCACTTCGCACCATTCGCTATTTCGACATAGCTGACTGGCAAAAACACTCGTAATACCTGCACAAACAACAACCGGAAATGTACCTTTTCGATTTCAATGATTTCTGATGTTCAATGATTAAATTCTGACTAGAGTTTGTCCGCGACTTCGTCCGCGTAGAAGTCGATAATTGGACCAAGGAATCACGTTCCAACAAACTATGCCCCCCCCCCTTTTTTTACACCCATAGGAGTAGAATTTTGGAAAATGCTTTCATATTCTACGTTTTGAGAATACATCCTCGAAGTTTCGGGTCGTTGATCCATCAGTCTGTCATTCAGGATAAATCATTTTTAACCGACTTAAAAAAAGGTTATAGATTCGGTTGTGTATTTTTGTTTGTTACCTCAGAACTCCGTCATTTAAAAAATCATTATTAGTATGAATTTTTTTTACTAAAAAATTTTTTGGTGGTTGTTACCCACCAAGTTGGTGGCATTTTTAGGGTTCCGTACCCAAATGCTAAAAACGGGACCCTATTAATGTCGCTCCGCTGTCCGTCTGTCCGTCTGTCACCAGGCTGTATCTCATGATCCGTGATAGTTAGACAGCTGAAATTTTCACAGATGATGTATTTCTGTTGCCGCTATAACAACAAAAGAATAAAATTACTATTTATTTTTTTCATCGCAATCGGTTCGGAAGTTTGATTGAAGACTGTTTTTATATGAAAGTTAATTATATCTATGGATTATACAAACATAGACTTCATCACATACCTACCTACTTCCTTTTTTTGCATTGTTTGTTTTCGTATGTGTAAGTGGCTTGATGTTTGATGGCCCCATGAAAAAAAAGGGGCTTTAGACTTCATTTAGACCAGAGATTCCTAAACTTTTCATTCTCGTAGATCAATTTCAAACTTTACTGGTTTCAGCGAACCCCTTTTGGTACATTTCTACCATATGAAAAGTCATAAAAATGTAACGTGGAAATTATTGTCGCGCGCGCGCGCGTTCCATCCACCAACCCTCAAATTCGGGGTGGTAAACAGAAAATTTATACTCGTATACCTACTTATGTACAGCAGTCTTGTATTATAGTTTGCAATTTTTCTTAGAGATTGGTGTAGGTACTTTAACCTCACAGTAATTATGAAGACATAATCCAGAAGGAAATTCGTTAATTTCTAGTTCTCGTGCAAACGCCTACCTTAGGAAGGAGTGCGATCGTAAAGCGGGCAGCTGGCTGTAAAATTTTCACTTTTTAGGGTTCCAAATAATCAAGTAATCCTTATAGTTTCGCCATGTCTGTCCGTCTGTCCGTCCGCGCTTTTACTCAGAGACTATAAGTGTACTAGAGCTGTAATTTGGTATAGATATGTATATTAATAAAGCCAGAAGTCTTGAAAAAAAAAATTTTGTTATATTTTTATGCAGTTGCAGTAGTATGCAGCAGAGGGAGATGGAACACAGAATGTGTTATCTCGGGACTAACATAATACCTACTTTTACTTCGGACAACCAACTCTGAAACCCTCGCTTTACTCAGGAGACTAGAATTCCGTGCTAGCCTCACAGTCTACTATTATTTCAGCTTTTTATTCGTATATATTTTTTTCTAGATTTCAATAAATCGTGCTTCGGAAGGCACGTTAAGCCGGTGGTCCCGGCTGCCATCTGGTAGTCGTTAAAGGAACCACGTCAGAGGCCGAGAGGCGGTTCCGAAGAACTCAGACACCAGGGTGTGCATGGTCGATCGACCGCGACACCTACTAATTAGAAATAAAACCAGGGCGAGACCGAGAATTGGTGGCCCTGGGCTAGTCTTCTTTGGGGGCCACCTTATTACTCATCATCATCATCAGGTCCTTTTTAGTTTCCACTACAGGAGCACGACCCTCTCTGTACTACTAGAGCCATACTTGGCCAGAGCAGCCAGAGGATTTAGCCTACACTCTCCACGCTGGCCAGACGGGTTGGAGAGGTTTCTCAGACGTTTATAAGCTTTGTTTAGCTTGTCGCCTTCTACGACATCCATGGGAAGACTTGGAGTGGTCCTATTCTACTCTGCCGGGTATACGGTACCACACGGCCCAATTTTATAATTATGTTTTATTACAAATTTGTCAAACTAAAACTTATAATTATCCACCAGTTATCGCGGTGTTGCAGTCACGTCATAAATATTCATAAAAATTGGTTGAAGTTTGAATTGTGTTTAAGGTTGAGTCACTTTGCGCTTAACTTACTTAGTTACCGCAAAGTGAATTAAAAAATGATGTGACATCAGTGAGTAACACTTCAAGTACCTATCTAATTATATTAGTCGTGGTTTCTATGATACCTGTGCCGGACGTAAAATACCATCATCACAAAACAATTGGCGAATCGGCTTTACACACATGACAATCGCGAACACCAAGGTCGAGAGAAGCGATCAGTTCACAATAAAACTTATGTAAGAACGCGCGTGTTACCATGGTCTGGGCCATCGCTCTTTACCTCCTCACCATGAACATGTTCTGCAGAGGCCAATCGGAAGGCTTACCGGTGTTTGCAAATACATCACGTTCACGCCATATCTCAGAAACGGTGGTGACGCAACCGCTGTTTCAAGCGGTGGTACAAAACGCTGGAGAACTTATCGCCAGGGCGGTCTATGACGCTACCAGGCTCCCCGGAGCAATCTCCCGTATACTCGGCGTCCCTGGCAACATCCCCGTCCTCGTCAACGACAAGAACATCGCTGGTAAAAGAGAGCGAATCCTCGCGGAGTACAAAGCTGGCTTAGGCAACGAAGATGCCACGCTCAGCATTGACGAACTTATCACTAAGTATGGATATTTAGTTGAAAAACACGAAATTATTACTGAAGATGGGTACGTTTTGAAGATGTTCAGGATCCCAGGGAATGGGTCTATAGTGTTGCTAATGCATGGAGTTCTTGGCAGCGCTGATGACTTTGTAATCGCCGGGCCGGAGAGCAGCCTCGCGTACCTTCTGGCGGAAGAAGGCTACGATGTTTGGATGGGCAACGCTAGAGGAAACAAGCATTCTCGTCACCACATCAAGTTAGATCCCTCTGAAGCCCTGTTCTGGGACTTTTCTTGGCATGAAATAGGTTGTTTCGACCTCCCAGCCATGATTGACTACGTACTAAATACCACCAGCGAGAAATCGCTCAAATACATCGGTCACTCACAAGGCACAACCAGCTTCTTCGTCATGGGCTCCGAGAGGCCGGAGTACAATGACAAGATAGATCTAATGGTGGCGCTATCCCCGGTGGCTTTTCTTTCGCATGCCAAATCGCCCTTTATTCGACTCTCGGCACCTGCTGATAATATCATCAGAGTGATCATGCAGGCTTTTGGATTATACGAGTTTCTTCCGGACAGTGGTCTAATACGCATCATCAAAACTATTCTCTGTGGAACAGGTCCTATTTCAGAGATTCTGTGCTACAATCCGTTGTTGCTGACCAGTGGATTCGGCTTTGCAGAGCTGAACGTGTCTAATTTACCAGTGATTCACGGACACACGCCTTCAGGGGCTTCTGTGAAGCAAATACTGCACTACGGCCAAGTATTCAACTCGGGAGAGTTTAAGCAGTATGACTATGGGACTTCGAAGAATCTAAGGACTTATCATAGCGAGGTTCCTCCAAACTATGCTCTGGAAAGTATTACGGCTCCTGTATCGTTAGTTTACAGCAATGATGACTGGATGGCTCATCCGGAGGACGTGGAAGCCTTGTACCAGCGACTGGGTAACGCCGTCGACATCCACAAGGTACCACACCCGCAGTTCAACCACATGGACTTCGTTTGGGCGAAGCATTTCCACATATTGATTTTCGAAAGGCTCAGGAAGTTGTTGGCGGCGTTCTGATAAAGCAATTAGGTTATAAATAAACACTGTTATCATTAAATTACACAAAAGAATAAACATTTAACTTTGAGACAGCCTGGGTCATGTATTCATCATCCATCAGAAACCTGTTATTTTATTAACAACTAGCTTTCGCCCGCGGCTCCACTCGCGTCAATGTCGATCCCTCGGGAACATTATTTTGTCCCGGGATAAAATGCACCCTATGTCCTTGTCCGTACCCCAGATAACGTGTATGGAAATTTCATGGGTTCAGAAGTTACAACGTGAAAGCGTAACAAACAAACTCACTTTCGCATTTATAATATTAGTTAGGACTAGCTGTTGCCCGCGACTTCGTCCGCGGCAATTTCTGTTATTATGATTATTTCTTAAAGATGAATAATTTTTCCCCGATTTCAAAACATTTTTTATTGATGCTTCGCTCCTATTGGTCGCAGCGTGATGTTTTATAGCCTAAAGCCTTCCTCAATAAATGGACTATTCAACACAAAAAGAATTTTCCAATTAGAACCAGTAGTTCCTGAGATTAGCGCGTTCAAACAAACAAACAAACAAACTCTTTAACTTTATAATATTAGTATAGATTAGCTGTGCCCCCGACTCCGTTCGCGTACATTTGTATGGAGGCCACGTCTTATCATAACTGTAGCAAAAATAACCCATACTGTGCGTCTAAATTTTTATCTACTAACTTTCATAAAATTCAGTTACTTAATACGTTTACAAGTTATGGCAGAACATACATACAGAAAAACAAACTAAAAATCCTCAATTGAACTTCAGTATCAGATTTGTTATTTATGTATTGATATCACCAGATTGTATAAACAAATACCTAGAAGTATCTTATCACATAAAATGCCGACCACAGCTATCAGTACAGGTCAAAATATTGTGTTACTAGATGTTTATATTGCAAATTCGTCAAAAGTATTCAACTTCAGTCATTTTGTAAGTGGTGTAATATTTTTATATGCTTCTCTTTCTAATATACCTACTTAAAATATACTCCCACGAGAAAAAGGTCGTGTTAGATAGACAGACCGACAGACGGACAACAAAGTTATCCTAGGGTTCCGTTTTTTCCTTTTTAGGTACGGATTCCTAAAAACAGTCGTCTACGTCTGTCTGTCAAGAGCAGATAAGACTTCTAAGCCAACGCCAACGCAATCAAAAGATACAGCCGTTTATGCCGCAATTTTTTTACATTCGCAAGGGAATCAAAACCTACAGGGTACTTCCCGTGAACTTGAGATTTGGTACGAATACGAAGCAACGTCTTATAGTATAGCACAGATAAAGGAAAAATTGTGAAAAGCATACATTTTTAGTAACATCATTTAAATAAAATAATTTGAACTTACTATAGATAATGCCATGGATACTTTCGTGTGCGAGTCCGACTCGCGCTTGGCCGGTTTTTATTTTATTTTTATATTGTCACTGACCGAGGAACAGAAGTCTAAGCTCAGAGCAGAGTATGCCAAAGAGCAATGGAGCGAAGTGTCCTAGGGCTGAAAAGGATAGACAGAGTTTGAAATGCCACACTTCGTTTCAGAAAAGCTATTGCCGATGTGGGACTCAAAACAGCTAAATCATTGAGTTAGTATCCCATAACACAAGTCTCGAACCTACCTTGGGGCCGGCTCAACCTGTGCGAATTGGCCGTATATATTTATTTACATTTATTTATGTATGTATTAGTTTATTCCCATCATCATCATCATTTCGAGTAGGTGTCACGATCAATCGACCATGCACATCCTGGTGTCAGAGTTCTTCGGAACCGCCTCTCGGCCTCTGACGTGGTTCCTTTAACGACTACCAGATGGCAGCCGGGACCACCGGCTTAACGTGCCTTCCGAAGCACGGAATCATCTTTATTATCAGACAATCAGGTGATTCAAGCCTGCAATGTCCTAACCAAACTGGAAACAACTAAACAAAGTATGCTTCCGGTGGGAATCGAACCCACGACCCCCGGGTCAACAGGCAAACGCCTAAACCACTGGACCACGGAGGCTGTAAATTGAATTGGGATTTAAATATTATATAATAATTGGGATTAAATTGAAGTGGGATTGGGCGGGCCATATCTATAGAATGACTTCTGAAAAGTGGACTAACAAAATAACTAAATGGATACCTGAGGATGGTCAACGTCGAAGGGGAAGGCCTACAAAGCGATGGCGCGACGACCGTTGACGTTTTTCAACGTGGTTGGTCCGAAACTGCATTGGACAGAGACAAGTGGAAGGAAATGGTGGAGACATTAGCCCAGCAGTGGGACAATATAGGTTTGTGAACAAATTGCTAAATATATCCCAATATCAAAATAAGTATAAAACGCCATGAAATGTTTCTTTATTCAAATATATATAAAATTTATATAACTAATGCTACAACTAAAAAATAATATTTATTTACAAATGAAAAGTCCGGGTAGATCGTTGCCTCGCGGTAGCGTGCAGTGGCAATCCATAGTGGCAATGCTCCCAGTGGCTGGCAGCATTGCCACTTTCGATGGCAATGCTGATCTTTTGGCCAAGGTATAGACCAGTTTTCTGGTCACTAGTCACATCGAAAAAGTATAATAACAAGATATCATCCGAGTAGGTAGTATCCCAATAACTTTATTCCCTTCCCAAATCCAACGAATTCCTATCCTTTTATAGCTTAAAAATGTTTCCAATGGGCAGCAGTATCGTAAGTAATTACAGGAAGCCAAGCAAACAGCGCTTTGGTCTCAAGAACCTAACCTAACCTTACCAAAGATTTAAAAAAAAGTTGCGATCCATGGACGTATTTGCGATCCTTACTAACCCTTATTTTATAAACACGAAAGTTTGTGAGTAAGTATGTGTGTTTGTTACTCAACACGCTGCTGAATGGATTATGATTAAATGTTGCACACATATAGGTTATTAACTGGATAACACATAGGCTACCATTAATCCCGGAAAAAAGTACTGTTCCTGTTCCCGCGGGATCGAGCCGCAGACGACAGCTAGTATTTGTTTGTAGTTTTACATACATAGTATCACGTCTTTTCCCTTGCGGGGTAGACAGACCCTAGGACTAAGACCCGAAGGCCACGTTTAGCATGTTGGTGGGCATAAGGTGGAAAACGGAATCAAAATAGTGATGGGTTGCAAGCCGCATCGCCTATTAACATGATTCCTTGGAATTTTGCCCGTTCCCTCGATCGGCTTTGGCGATATGCGCGGGAAGAGAAGCAGCTGGCACATTCTACGTTTTTTCTTTTCTCCCAGACCAGACATGGAAGAGTTATAGTTGTATTTTTATATTTTTCCCCTAACGCAAAAAAGGGATGATTTAAGTTTGACCGCTATGTGTGTGTGTGGGTTTGTTACATCAAAGCTCTTAAACACGGTTTGGATGAGGTTTATATACTGCGTGATTTTCAGCCTCTGAACCATACTGAAATACTCGCATCAGAATCCCTAATGGAATACAGAATTGCAAGAAAAAAAGGTAATAAACAAAAATAAAATTTGACCTTCCATAGAAATTTGTGGTTAATAAAGGAAAAGGCTGGAGTTGTGTCATATGGATAGGTGAAGAGAATGGCTGAGAACCGAGAGACATGGAGAGTTGGAGAGTACTTCACCGACAAGAGCACACTTTTTAAATTATAGATAGATAGATAGAAAGTCCAGCTGATCGGCGACTTTGTATGGGAAGACTAATTTTTTTTCGATTTTTACTATTTTTGTTTTTGCAGTTCTGTATTCCAATAGGGATTTTGATTCCAGGATTTCAGTAAAGTTCAGAACTTCAAAATCACGCTGTATATAATAAACTTTTTTCCTCTACTACATGTAAAGTGGGAGGGAACACATTTTTTCTCGTTACCTAATACCTTACTGTGGGGTTTCGAAGGGTTTGACGAAAAAAAAAATTTTTAGTTTCAGTTCTAAGTAAGTATGGGGAACCCCGAAACTTTATTGTTTTTTTTTTTTCTATTTTTGTGTGAAAATCTTAATGCGTTTCACAGAATATACATCTACTTACCAGTTTTAACAGAATAGTTCTTATAGTTTCGGAAAAAAGTGGCTGTAGTTGTGACATACGGACGGACAGACAGACATGACGAATCTATAAGGGTTCCATATTTGCCATTTGGTTACGGAACCCTAAAAACCGACTTCAATCAAACTACTGAACCGATTTTGATGAAATATAAATGGGACGAATTTGAAAGCATGCACTTTCAAACAAAAAAATATATTTTTTTAAATCAGTTCATAAATGACGGGAGTTCTGTCTGAGGTAACAAACGTTAAAAAAAAATACAACCGAATTAATAACCTCCTCTTATTTTTGAACTCGGTTAAAAATATTAATACCGGGTGTAAACATACCCTCGATATTCTCTTGAAGGGCACGAGTCAGCCCGTCTGAGTATGGAGCTCCGTGGACCAATGGGCGTACGCAATATTAGCTCTTAGGCAAGTAAAGCAACCCCGAGCATGGTCCATACAAGGATGGGTCACCATCACCACAAGTGACAGAAAATTTTCTTGAGTTCCTCCGTGCTTCGAGAAATAAGTCAAGCCGTGGGTCCCGTTATCATTGATGGCAGTCGTGAAGCTTTGTCAGGTGCCTTAAGGCAGCTTGAAAATTCAGACCCAGTGTTGGCCACTTACAAGCTCGAAAAACAAACAACTTTTTAAAGGGTCTGATGCTGAGGGACAAGTTGGGAGGACTAGACAAAACAATAACATTGCCATACAAAAGACGTTAGTTTGAGGCGGGAATTTTTTACATGGGAAATTGATCTTGCGTTATAGAATTAACCAACAACTACATTTTTTTTTAATTAACCTATATTGTCCCACTGCTGGGCAAAGGTCTCTCCCATCTTCTTCCACTTATCTCTGTCAGATTTTACTCCCGACCAGTTTCTCATTAAAGCATCTAGGTGGTCTTACTAATGTAAAATTTACATAAGTACCTACTTATGTAAAATTTACATAAGTACCAACTTATGTAAATTTTACATTAGTATCTACTTGTATGTAACTACTATGTAAATTATAACAATGTAAATTACCTTCATAAAAACCTATTTAAGAAGGTTAGTTACATTGTAAATTACGCAAAAAGAAAAGATAAGGTAGTTCAGGTTTCAGGATAGAAGTTAAAAGACAAAAATATTAGAAATGGACGGATTTATTATGCGTCAATGAAACATATCCTACAATGATAAATAATGAACGCTAACAATATAATTACATGAGGTTTCCTAAACTATCTACATTAATGCTTAATGTACTCGTTGATGGATTTGATGAGGCGCTTGTAGACGACGGTGGGGGCCTTCGACGAGTATAAGAAGTCCATATGGCTGAAGTATTCCTCTGGGACCTGATAGTATTCCGTCACGTTGGGAAGCTGCTCCTTCAGCCTGAGCACATCCCTGGGGTGCGCCAGCCAGTCCTCCTCGCTGTAGTAAAGTGCTACAGGCGCGCGGATCTTCGCCACGTCGTAACTGGGAGGCACTCGCTCACCGTACACCTGCTCGTTGATCTCCGAGCCGTAGTCGTACATTCTAAACTCATGAGTCGCGGCTGCCTGCCCGTACTGCTTCACTTGTCTCGCTGAAGCACCAGCTGGCACGTGACCCATGATCACGCGGATCAGCTTCACGTCCATATGTTCCACGTTCATGCCAGACATCACGAAGTAGACGTTAGACGCGATCTTCTTGCAGCCGATCTCTTTCTCGAACATCTGGCCTCCCATTGTCGAAACCAACTCCTTGCTTGGCTTGAACTCGCCATCTCTGAGGAACTCGTTGAGGTTCTCGTAAAACGGGCTGGTAGGAGCGATCATCTTGACCAATGGGCTGCGCACGTTGCTCATGTATGCCATGGGGGAGAGAGCGTACATCTGGACGACCTTGTCGTTGTACTCTGGGCGTGTAGAAGCCAGGGCGAAGAAAGCTGTGGTGCCGAGGTCGTAGCCGACGTAGAACAGTTTCTGTTGGTTAGATGCCATCAGTGTGTAGTCGATCATGGCTGGAAGATCGTAAAGGGCGATGTCGTCGTTGCTGTACAGCCAGAAATCGTTCTGGGCGGGGTGGCGGCTGACGTGACGGCGTGAGTATCTGCTGCCGCGGGCATTGCCGAGCCATACATCGTAACCCTGGTCAGCTAACATGTAGGCGAGCGACTGGCCCGGGCCCATGAGGAGCCAGTCATCGGCGCTGCCGAGCATACTGTGCATCAGAAGTACTACAGGGCGCTGAGCGACATCTTTGGTTTGCTTCACGATACGGAACAAGGTAAGGTAATACCCATCATCAGTTCGGACGATGTGCTCCTCGACAGGGTACTGGTATTTCTTGAGCAGCTGGGTGGCGTTCAAGGTGGCATCTTCGACCTGTTCTTGAGGTACATTCTCGTACATTTCGTGGTACTTTTGCCTGGTTTCTTCAGTAGGGTGCTTCATGGTCTTCTGGGCGTCGTAGTAAATGCTTTCAATGTTTTTCTTTGAGACGGTGGAGCGGGGTCCGACGGCGATCTCGATGCCTCTCCATTGCACGCTGTCGCCGTAGGCTTCAGTAGGTTTGGACAGTTGTTTCTTCAAGTAGAAAGACTGTTTGTCGGCGTATCTTGGCATTGGGAAGTAGTCGCCCTTGACGATTCTGAATTGTTCGAGGTCTTGGTCGCTAGAGCTTGAGCTGGAGCTCGAGCTGGAAGCATCAGCGGTGGGGTCAACGATGATTTGCTTGACGAATCTGGAGCCGGAAGCTTCATCATTGGGATCGTAGATGATTTGCTTGACGAGTTGGCTGCCCTGACGGTAGGGCTCGTTGGTTTCGAGTCGTTGGCCGAACCTCTCAATGTTAGGGAGGTATTGCCGACGGAAGATGCTTCCGTGAGCCAGCCCGAGGCAGAACAATAACCAGACTGCCCTCATTGTGGAGTGTGAATGTGACGATGTTGGCAGTGGACGCCGTTTTATATGCTCATTTTGCAAATTCAGCTGTTACCGCTTTGCAAAATAAGGACGGTATAGAAGTGTAACTTCTGTGTCGATCGATTTTTACACGTGTACTATTAATGAATAAATCCAGTTAAATAACCCCCGACCAAAAATAAGGGTCAGTTGTAAAATAATATTTTTTTTCAGAGTACTTAAATAAGAGTAATATGTTACCAATATAAGATAAAGTTATATCTATAACTGATTTTTGCATGGCTAAGTTATACATTAAAATAAATGCCGCCAGGCATGCAAAAATCTGTTAATTTGATAAATCGAAAAATTTATACACATATAGACATTTTCCATTTATTATTATGTACTCGATTCTAAGAATTATATTTCAACTTGTTATTGCCATTTTTTGTATAATATAGGAAACCGTTATTTAATCTCGCTGAGAAATCGTGTTCCTACATTTTTACGACCAAATTGAGAACAATACGACGCTTTTAACTGATTATACTAAGGCAAATAAGATTATTTGAATAAAAATTTCCAGAATGCTTTCTTAAGTTTCTTAACTATTTGTTTGACATAAAAAAAATGTTAAATTGCCCCTTTAAATTACAAGAAATCGTCAGACGAAATAGCGGTTAATTTTTTTTTTCCTTGTGTCCCTATTTCGTATCACTGTACCGAATCGATTAAATGTAAATTTAAGACAAAGCAAAATGTAAATAAAAAAAATATATTGTATTTAATGAAGTTTATAATGAGCTAAATTCGATTTTTGTAAAATTTTCATAAAACGGCTTAGAATGTGACCTGAATATAAATTATCTTTTTCAGATTGGCCTAGACTTGGATGATTATATTTTGTAACAAATATAATCATCCAAGACCTTGATCCAAAAAAGATCCAAGAATCTGAAAAAGATAATTTTCCATCTTGACCTGACCGGTAATGTAACGAGCCAAGTGGCTATTCCTTCCTCACTTTATTTTGTGCCATCACCTAGTTTGTGCTATTTTATTAGACGTACATTGCGCGCAATTGCACTGCGAAATATTTGATTAAATGTCAACCGCGCGCATTGGATAGTAAACAAGTAAGGGCTGATGTGGAATATAGTGCCTATTTGCAAAGTAAGCGCTTGCAAAATTACATTTTGCATCAGATGGTATTAAATAAAAAGTAATTACGATTGATATTGTTGTAATATTATTCCAATAAACTTGAATTAATAAAAATGTTATGTTACATACATACTATTACGTCTTCTTCCCTTGTGAGGTAGACAGAGCCTAGGCCTCTTAAGACTTAAAAGCCACGTTTAGCATGTTGGTGAGCATAAGGTGGAATACGGAATCAAAATAGTGATGGGTTACTAGCCGCATCGCCTACTCATATGATTCGTGAGATTTTTTGCCAATTGTTTTATTTTGCATTCACAATGCTATTTAGATATACTCTTAAAAATATGGTGAAAAAATTTAATTCGGGCGGGACTTGTACGACCTATGCCCTGCCATCTTAGCTACCGCACAATTCAAACTCGGCGCGGAAATTCTCCACCATAGCCGTTTTTTTAGATAACTAGCTTTCGCCCGCGGCTCCGCCCGCGTCAATAGGTAGCCTATGTCTTTCTCCGTACTCCAGGGAACTTGTGTGCAAATTTTCATGATGATCAGTTCAGTAGTTACATGAAAGCGTAACAAACGAGCGCGTGAAAATAAATAAACTCACTTTCGCATTTATAATATTAGTAAGGATGGTACGGAGCCCTTCATGCGCAAGTCCGACTTGCACTTGGCCGGATTTTCCTTTTCTCCCAGCCCATCATGAAAGATTTGTAATAAATATGCAATATTATATTCCCACGTAAATATTTAAAATATGTCCGAAAATCTAGTTTTTGTGTTGTTTCATGACTTTCTTGTGTCTTTCTCGTCTTTCCATTAAGTCGAGACTTTCTTATCCTGTTTCTTTCTCTCGGCTCTTTATCGGAGTATTTTCCCCTTGTGAATGCTCCAGAATTGCAAACAAATACATGTCCGTTTTTGACGTGATAAACATACATACATATTATCACGTCTTCATCCCTTACGGGGTAGACAGAGCCTAAAGTCAGAATACCGAAAGGCCAAGTTTAGCATTTTGGTGGGCGTAAAGGTGGAAAACGGAATCAAAATAGTGATGGGTTGCTAGCCTCATCGCCTATTCTCATGATTCTTTCGATTTTCGCCCATTCCCTTGACCGGCTTCTACGATCTGCGCCGGAAGAGAAGCAGCTGGCACATTCTACATTTTTTCTTTTCTTCCAGACAATCATGGAAGATAATATCACATAGCGTAATAGATAACGTCTTATAATATAAATCGATGAACGCGGGCTGCACGCACGATAAAGTGTCACTTTCCTTGTGCAAGCGAGAGCGCGAACCAAGTGATAGGCATTTATCTCTCTTCCACCAATTTCACGTACAAACTAAAACTTATTGTCCGTAAACCAATACTTACAGACAATATTTTTTTTTGGTTTTCGTGTGTGTCCAACACTGGTGCCAGATTTTTCAAGGTGCCTTAAAGGCGTCTGACCTCAAAATACCTGTGAAAATCGGGTACTGATAAATATTTTCCCACATAATAAAAACTTAATCAAAGATTTTTTTTAATTTAAGGATTTGCTTCTCTTCCCGCGCAGATTGTAAAAGCCGATCGAGGGAATGGGCGAAAATCTTCGGAATCATTTCAATAAGCGATGCGGCTAGCAACCCGTCACTATTTTGATTCCGTTTTCCATTTACACGCCCTCCAACATGCTAAATGTGGCCATACTGATATTTTAAAAAAAATGTAGTTAGCAGCAAACCCTTAAAACATTATATTAATAATATTTGCCAATTTATTGGGTCAATACGAAGTCAATACTTCGATCTCACGGATTTTTAAATTTGTTTATAAATAGTCGTGTGCCCATTTTTCACACAGTGTCCAGAATTTTCCTGAAGGTGGCGTTCGTTTATTTGTAAACCTCATTTCTGTGCCGTTTGACATTTGAATACAGCCCACGCTTTGTTTTGACATTTTACACTTCCCTTCTGTCATCAAAGCGTTTCCGTGTAAGAGAGACAAACATACGATTTCACTGTTGCGCGACAAGGACAGCGGCGCGACGGCGCTTTAGCTTCCCGCCGTCCCCCTTACGTCAGTCGCGCTCTGTTCGGTTTGCTGTGCGTAGTGAAAACGTTATTGTTTTCGATAACAATTGAAAGACAGTTTATTATTGACGTTTCTAGGACAAAATAAAGTGTTAATGAGTGACCGTGTGCGAAAAGCTGTGTTCGCATGGATTGAGTGACGATGTTACCTCCTACGGCCGGTATAGCACAAGAACAACGCGACCGGCCCGACATGGCGGCATTCCAGCAGCGCAGAGACGTAAGAGAATTAACCAGGGATATCATCAGAGACGCTCAAGTATCAAACAGACAGCACTCCATGTCGCCCGGAGGTAAGAGAGCCGGTTAAAAACGACGCCACGTTTCCGCCATGGGTGTCAATTTGACATGATATGTCAAGGTGACATTTATATAAAAACAACGCCTTTTCCAATAATATTTTCCAATTTTAATTGATTTGCAAGCATTTTCTGTAGCTATAAATGTATTTACGTGGACCTTTTGGCCTGTTACGTCACGCAATGAGCCCGAGCTCAAAATGGCGCCAATAGGTACGCCAACATTGATCGCTTGTTTTATCAATCATATTTTGGTCATGTTGGTTTTACAGTAGTAACATCATTGTATTAGTTCGTTTATAAGTTTTTTAGGTTGTACTGAATGCTAACATATGTTGAATAGCTATTCCGGTGAGAGAAAGTAAGAATTTGGCACGTGGTTGAGTTATTTTTAGACTGGTTCGCCAGCTGCATAGCGCCCAGTTAACGACAGCGCTGCGCCTGTAAAGCATTTCAATTTATTTTGTTACGCTATCGCATATTGAGGACGCCAATTCGGGCAGCCTTTATTGTTTGTTGTTGTTATTGGATTCCATTTGACTTGTAAAATGTCGTGATGACAGTAAGATGACATGACAGCCTTGTTGAAAGATCACAAGATGGCCGTCATGATAGTTCGATCACGCGCTCCGCTAGGCGGCGCCACCGGCGCTTTGTTGATATAACAAAGAGGCATTTAATAACTGCCTCAGTCTTGCAGTGCTTGATAAATGTTACTTCCCACTATGGAAAGACAGTCTTTTGTAAGACAGTAATTTTTCTGAATTTAGCACCTCTGCATAGAAATTTACCAAATGATATGATTATGGAAGACGCAAAATACCTAAAGCACAATATATCTTTGTTATTGTTTATGTGTGTGTAAGTTAGCACTGGTGTCAGATTTTTCTGCTATGTAATAGCATTTGATAACTTAACCCTTAAGCAATAATATAAACTGTGACAGTGCTTTCTGAAGCTATAATTATTTATTTAGAAATAAATGGAAATGAAATGATGAGTTGATTACTAATGGATGAAACTGCTAACTAAAAATAAAACTAAATTATTTAACACAAGATCATCAGATGCTTTCAATCCGATTACTAAGGTGATGGTTTCTGATGTTTTCGCGATTGTTACACATTTAAATAAAATCACTTTAACACTATACAATATTATAGGCAGTAGTTTTGTATAGTTCTTATATCACAAAAGGCAAATGTCAACTTGAGTCTTGAGTCAGACAAATGTTTTCGAAACGTTAGGTGTTAAAAATAATGTAATATACACGATAATAATTAAAGTGATTTTATTTAAATACTAAGGGTGATCTTTTTTTCAAATTTCATGGTAGAAACTGACACCCACAAAGACATACTTAACTATCCAAACTTAGAATTTTAGCAAAGAATTAATATAAGTACTAAAGCATAGAACAAAAACTCGCAGCAACCCCTATAATATAATATGACATCCCTTCACTTCTTCCCATTCTTGAGTGTTTTTTATACTTTGAAAACCAGAGCTAGCTGCTACTGCCAGTTGCACATTTCTTTAAGTCTCTTATGTAATGTATGTTAAGGCGCTGTATCCCTTAACCATTTGTAGCAGACATCAAGCTATATATTATACACTCGTAATGAAATAAGGTTAAAAGTGGCAAAACTGATTGGCCTGTCACCAGTCTCATTTCAAACCCGTGTCTGCCATTTCCATGTTAGTTTTCACCTTTAATGTTTTTTTTTTTATTCTAATTATTTTTTCAAGGCTTTAGTACACTTGTTGTGACTATGCCAGCCTCATGGGGGACCTCTAATACAAAATTTACCTTAGATTCATTATAAACCTCCGTAAGATGTATACTGATTGTGCTGAATGTGACAATGGAATGCTCAACGCTACGTTTAGCATTCCATTCTCTATAGGTACCCCAGCCAAGAATCTGTCCCGCAGAGCAGTGTACTGACCACATCCAACAAGACGTGTCACAAGACTTCCTCCTTATGACAAAACTTTTAATTTAATAATTCAGTAATTTGGTTTTTTTAGGTATCCATCTTGCTCATTTAGCTATACTTTTTAAAGACGTAAAAAAGTAGGTAGTTGTCACTGAAAATATCAAGTAATTTGTGACAAAACTTTTTCAGGATATAGAATTTTTTGCTAGGTTTTAATTATTCTTTGAAAATATTTTGATGTTATCATTTATTTTGATCTCTGAACTTTACTACATATTTTTTTCATGCTATTCCATTCCATGAAAAATACAGCTAAGTGCATGATGAGTAATAGACGTTTTGCAGTGTTCTTCATGCTTAAATTTGTTTATTTTGCCATCGCTGTGGGCTGTTAGGCTTTTGTACCAAGGCAGGACCCTTTTACTCAGTCTCTGCCATGCCTTTTGGACTGACCATAATAGGTAGGCAGTAGGCACTTAAGATGGTGTTTCTCCTGATTCTGGTAAGGGTTGTATTTCCACCACAAATATAAATAACAAATAGTGTCTGTATAAGAAAGAGTTTGCTTAATATTACAAGAGAAGACACATTGAAGAAGTACACCAGTCCCCATACAATAATTATAGTTTTTGAGAGGCATTTTGTAATAAAATAATGTAAGGTTTTACCTTTAAATATAGTCAATTTTATTGTGTCATTGTCCTGATTATCTAGTTTAATCAGTATAATGATAAAATACATATATCATTAACCTCTTATTGGGTGCACCTAACAAGTTGTACATTTAAGTGGTCAAACGAGGTGTGTGACTTGTCTTACGGAGTCTGCGCGATGAAGTAAGCATTGAGCACTTAAAAACAGTATATTATGCTCTTGTAGAATCTAAAATTCGTTATAGCATTTTATTTTGGGGTGGTAGTTACAATTATAATATCCATAAGGCCTTCGTCTCCCAAAAGAGAGCCATTAGAACAATGGTACGTATAAATCAGCTTGAGTCGTGTAAGCCGCATTTTAAGGCTCTTAAAATTCTTACCGTCCCTTGTTTATATATTTTAGTACTGTTGACCTATCTAGCCAAATACATTCACGAATATGAAACTGAAGAAGAGAGACAAATAAGAGAAAGTTCCCGAAGAAAGGACTTAGTTGATAAAACTACACCAACACTAAATGTTGTACGACACAGTGCATGTCGTCAGTCAGTTAGACTGTTTAATAAATTGCCGATTGACCTAAAGCTGCTGATTTATCATAAACAGTTCAAGCACAGACTCAAGTCTTTTTTGTTGGAAAAGTGTTTTTATAACATCGAGGAGTTCATGACATCTCAATATACTTTATAATAGAATTAGTAATATATAAAATATTATTATTAGTGTTTAAGAAATTTGACTTTATATTTATCTTTTATCCTTTCTTGACGTATTTTAAAATTTGACATTATAAATCCTGTGTATAATTAATTAGTAAGTACTCATTTAATGTATAGATTTTAATGTCAATTTTCAAATTAATTTTAATATTGTAATTTATTTTCGACACAAATGTATGTTTGTTAAGAAATAAAGAAATTGAATTGAATTGACACCCCAAAATTAATTATTTTACAATAAAAAAATATTACTAAGGCAAAAAATCATTCTTTTTAAATTTTAATTAAGTAACAATAATTTTTATAGTTACTAGTATTCTCTTTATAACAATTTTGGTTGACTACAATCGTGGGTCATTGCACTCATGTCCAGTGCACTTAGAGCATTCTGTCTATGTTTTTCTGTTCCTAGTTTTTAGTCAAATATGGCACCTTTTGTAGGAAGACAATTGGCCTGCACCAGATACAGACACATAGTTCTGACATTCACATTTTTTTAGCTGTGCTGGGCAAAACCCTCCCCTTTATTTCTCCAGGCATCCCTATAATTCTTCCGACCACCTTGTTCTGGGTTTTCCCATATGGGCCCATCTGTCCTGGGGCATACGGCACACGTGACCCGCTTAGTCCCACTTTAGCTTGCTTGACTTTTTGCCAACATCTACCAAGTTTGTAATGACGCGTAGGGTGGTATTTCTGACTTTCACATCATCATCATCCGGTCTTTTTAGTCTCCACTACAGAGCAGCCAGAGGACTTGACCTACACTCTCCACGCTGGCCAGACGGGTTGGAGAGGTCTCTCAGACTTTCACATACATAAATTAAATAGTAGTTGTTTTGATTTTTTTCATTACTTTAACAACTTTGTTGACATTTGAAATGTTCACATTTTGCCATCAAACAAACTTTGTCAGCCCATTATATTATCTCTATGGTCAGCCCTATCAGTTTGGTGTATAATTGACCTGATTATGGAGATAATAACTTATCTATATTTCTTGTTTATTTAGTAATGTCGTCAAGCCTTCACATTAAGTTATTAACCTTTTGGACGCCAGCGCTTGTTTACGTTTCTGCACGCCCGACGCCAGGCTAGTACAAATTGTAATAACTTTAGTTGTCAATGGTCGTGAAACACGACCGTTTTGCAACTAAAGTGGTCAATGGCGCTCAATAGGTTAACTTATTCATCATTTCAGCAGTAAGAAGTCCACTGGTGGACATAGGGCTCTCCCAGGATTCCATGGGAGAATATGCCATACACACCATGCTTGACAGGCTGGTTGGCAAGCGCATTCTCGGATTCTTGTGCTTCCGATGCTGCCAATCAAAAGCATTTTTTAGCTGATGAATTTTTGGAATTGGGAAGGAAATGAAGCGCAATTTTTTTTTAAATCTATGGAATGAAGGTATTGGAACTTGCTATCCTGATATCAGAATGCACCCACTTTCCTAGTCAAGAATGATTTTGATACAGGTTTTTTAAAAATTGTGGGTTAGGTATGAAACCTTGGTGTAAGGTATATATTTATACCATCCTGAATCTCATCCGATGAGAGGGACGCCGCAATACGTGCGATACGATAGGAGATATCTCGTACGTATTGTGTCGAACGTATAGCGGCGTCCCTCTCATCGGATCCTAATTTCAGGATGGTTGAATAGACGCCTTAAGGTATTAAGCTATTCTAGGTATTAACGATTTTATCCGCCATCCTGATGTCATAATAGTATCTCATTATAAGTCGCGCTTCGATCATTAATACCAACTAGATGTCGGGTCAGCGCATAAAAAACGGCTCGGCAAATAGCCCCTCACTCAAGCAGTGTGGGGCTATTTTATTTAGTTCGGTCCAAACACAGCCAACGTAACGAAGTGTCACGATGCCGCAGTGTGCACTAAAAACTTGTCGAAATAATGGCCGAAAAAAGAATTTTTCGTCCGGAGTATCTTATTTTCGGTAGGTAAATTAACTATTTTATACATTTTACCTTTTAACTAATAATAAACATTTTAAATAAATGTTGCCGATTTTCAACCACGGCAAGAAATGTTTGGCCAAGCTAGCCAACATCCGCACAAACATTTGAAGAAGCAAACAGAAACGAAACAAAACACGTAACTCGCAATGTAATCAACGAGAAAAGTACTTTATGATTAGTGCAATAAGGTTGTCATCACAATGGACGTTCTTAGACAAAATGATTCTTCGTTTCTAAGTGACAGGTGTTATTTATTACTTTGCTAGTCTTCGTGACGAATAATCGTAAGCAGGTAATTGTTTTAAAAAAAGCGACTTTATTGTAAGGTGATATGGTCTGAAATATCTTGATATTAAAATGGTTTTAAAACTTTAGTCTCTGTTTATTAGTAAGTCAATGTAGATGTATAGCTATATGTTCGAGCGGACAGAATTTTGCTACGATTTTGTAGGTAATGCGTTATCTAGTTGGTATTAATGATCGAAGAAGTCGCGTGTAGTGAATTTGGTAATTTAATTATATCATCGTAGGTAAAAAATTGACCCATACCCATAACAGTATTGAATACAATACTTACATCCCATTTCGTGTCATTACTCCCGCCATAATGAGGAACACTTAGTTGACCTTAAAGTAACCTCATGTTCATATTTATGCATTTTCTAATTTTAATATTCATTTCCAGCCTTTTAGCAGCTTTTAGACGTGTTAAGTTTGTTGTTACAAAACTTATAGGAAAATAAATAAAATTCGCAGTCGTAATACGGGTGCCTACAGTACACAGCTACAGAAATACAATAAAAGACGCACACTCCCATGCATGAATAAGGGATATAAATCATCTCGGGACGACGACCCAGTTTTCATTCACATTATAACCATAAAAGCTGTTACCGGTAGATTTAACATGGATAATATCCGCTAGTACAATTCAATTCATCGTCGTATTCATATTTTACTACCCTAGTTTCCAAAATATTGTAGGTCAAGAAATCAAGAACCCTTCTACCATTTTTTTTAAATCTATGCGTCCATGCATATGCATTGTAGAGACGCAATTTTTTTTTAAATCTATGCGTCCATGCCTCTTATATACATGTATCATGTATTTTCCCTTGCGGGGTAGACAGAGCCTAGGTCTGTAAGACTTATGGCCACATTGCATGTTTGAGGGCATTATGATTCAAGATTCAAAGATTTATTAAGAAAATAGGCCTTTTCAGGCACTTTTTCACGTCAATTCACATTTAAAATTAAATAATACTTATTATATTATATTCAAATTATTAATTATTGTTTAATTAATTAATTAATTATATATTAATTATTAATATTGGAAAATAGTGATGGGTTGCTAGCCGCATCGCTTATTGAAATGATTCCGAAGATTTTCGCCCGTTCCCTCGATCGGCTTTTACGATCTGCGCGGGAAGAGAAGCAGCTGACTCATTCTATGTTTTTTCATTTCTCCCAGACCAGCAAAACCCTTTTATTTTTTTATATTACTTGTTTGTTTTGAATTTATATCATGTAGGCTTCATGAAGGTATTTTAATGGGCATGTTTTCTAAAAAAATACTTTTCAAAATAATTAGTCCGTTTTGTAGTATTTTTTCTTTTGTCAATCAAATTAGCCGTGTGGTATCCGGCAGACTAGAATAGGACCACTTGCAAGTCTTCCCGTGGCTGTCGTTGAAGGTGACTTAGGAAATACAAGCTAAACAAAGCTTATAAACATCTAAGAGACATCTCCAACCCGTCTGGCCAGCGTGGAGAGTGTAGGCCAAGTCCTCTGGCTGCTCTGGCCAAGTATGGCCCTAGAAGTACAGAGAGGGTCGTTCTCCTGCAAAACTGATGATGTCAATCAAATAAAAATTGATAAAGATATTATAGCCCGTTAAAGTTCCGCGTGACGTCACTATCCGGATCCGGTACACTTTTTACCGGCCTGTTGCGTCATGCGCCCCCACTTTTCAACTTTGATGAGTTTTATCATCTTTTGTTAGATTTAAAAAAGAGACTAATTATTGAAAATGGTATTATTTTACGAAACAAGCTTATTGATAGATAGGTAAATGATTTATTTGTACCTGAAGTCAAACCGTAAGCCGTGTGGTTTCCGGCAGAGTAGAATAGGACCATTCCAAGTCTTCCCATGGATGTCGTAAGAGGTGACTTAGGAAATACAAGCTAAACAAAGCTCATAAACATCAATGAGACCTCTCCAATCCATCTGGCCAGCGAGGGTGTAGGCCAAATCCACTGTCTGCCCTGGCCAAGTAGTGGAGACTAAAAAGATCTGAGGATGATGATGAAATCAAACACATACAAAGGAAAACTACAAAATTTCATAACATGAAGAAGAAAAACATCACATACGGAAAAGACGCACCTTTGTATCTGTGTGTGTTGCAGCAATCCAAAAAGGAAATTGTTGCTTTGTTTTTCAAGGAAATTGTTGTTTTGTTTTTGATGTATGGATATTTGTGTTGCATGTATTGCTTATACATCAGAAACATTTTGGAAATAATTGGGAGAGACCTATGTCCAGCAGTAGACTTCTTGCGGCTGATATGATGATGATGATACAGTTTTTTTAACTAGTACTGAGGGTCGATGTCAAAGTTCTGAGTCACAGCAACTAGCCAATATGCAATAATGTTATGCATTCACTGACGATAATAATTTGTATTACTGTATTGTGATTGCAAAAAAAGTGTATCCATCCGGTCCATGTCGCGCCATCTTGATGGCGTGAAATGCCGGACTCTGTTTTTTGTTTGTCACATTTTAACCATGTTTCATGTAAATAAATCATTCATTTCATTTTATCATTGAGTAAGGTGTAAGTACCTACATTTAGGAAAACAACTCACTATAAGCAAGTGTAATATTCGTAAAGCGTCAATGTTATCTAAGGCTTAGTTATGATGAAATAAAAGATGATTTATATTATTCTCTTTATTTATTTGATATCTTAGAATTAGGTATTTTTAAAACTTATATAAAAAGTAAAATATAACGAAATATCATACAAAAAAATACAACTTTTATAAAAACCTAATCCTAGAGGGATGCCAGCAGCGGGGCAGGGCTCAAGCTACCGACAGTTAAGGCTACAGAGAGAGGAACCTCCTGATGATGTATCTGACCCTTGATCCAGCCATCTAGCTATTATTTTTATTATTAAATACATATTAAAGATAAAGATCCATGTCTGAAAAATACATTTTTCCTTATTGACCTGACCGAGGATCGAACCCGGAACCTCCAGTGTTAGTCTCTGGCATGATGACCACTAGGCCACGGAGGTCGTAAAATTATTTTAGTAACCATGTTTGTTATGAGTTTTCATAAGCTCCACTAGCAAATCATTCAGCCTTCCGTACCCGACATTGATAAATCTTGGCCCTTGACCGGCTTAAGTGGATTTTGCGGCTGTGACGTCACGCCACGAAAATGATACTCCCAAATGTTCGTCAAGATGATTGATAGTCGCGAAGGGTTCAGGAATTTTTGAAAATACTCTTTTCACACAATAATAATTGTGTAATCTTTCAAAATATTTCCGGATTTGTATAAATACAAGCTTTTATTTAACCGACTAAGTTAGCTGTTTGCTAACTTAGTGTACAACGTTTTGTAATCTTCCATAAAAATAGTCAATCAATGTATTTTAAAGTGATTATCAAAACGTTGTTATAGTATAGATACAATTGAAATACAATTTCTGTGAAGTTTCTGAGCCAAAAGAAATCTTTTGGCCCACTACACTTAAGACGGTTTGGCTCAAAGTGGTTGTGGGTAATGATACGGAACCCTACGTGCGCGAACCCGACTCGCACTTTGCCTTTTTTTTATTTATCTACCTTTACACTAATACTATAAAAAGGAAATATTTGTTTGTTTGCATTGAATAGGTAGGCTCCGAAACTACTGGAGTGATATAAAAATTATTTCATCATTTATCCTACATTATCCCTGATTAGAGGGCGGCCTTTGCCCAGCAGTGGGATTTAAAAGGCTATTGATAATAATAATATCCCTGATGAAAGGCTATAGAATATTTTCAAAAACTTTGTTAAAAAATGTGAAAAGAAACACTAAATGAGTACCTTCTACTCGTGCCGAAGCCGAGGCGGATGTTAGTAGGAGTTCTTGACCTACAGCATTAATATTTTGGAAACCAGGTTCCCAACAAAATATACAATGACTTCTATCTACTTGCTGATATTGTCCTTGTAAAATCGAACGGTAGTGGCTTTTATGATTTTGATGTGACGCCGAAAACGGGTGTTGTCGTGTCGCGAGATGATTGATAGTCCTTATTCAAGGAAGTGTGCGTCGTTTATGTATTTCTGCAGGTACCCGTAGTAAACAAGGAACAGAACCTAATAAAAAAAAACAAAATAATAGAAAACCACTTATATTACTTTGTTTTTTTCTGGATTCTGTCTCCCGACTACACAACTGTTCCATAAAAAGAGTGTTATCTTTTAGCCATAAAACTTCATGGGAGAAAAAAAATCCTTAGAATGTGCCAGCTGCTCTCTCTCCGCACAGACCATAAAAGCTGGTCAAAGGAATGAGCACAAAGTAAGAAATGTCAATGTCAATAGGTGATGCAGCTAGCAACCCATCATTATTTTGTTTCCGTTTGCCACCTTTACGCCCTCTTACGCTAAACGTGGGCGTTGTGCCCTTAGGCTCTGTCTTCCCCGTAAGGGATTATGATATGACTCAGTATTTATGTGATTTTTTCATGCCACCGCAACGACTTAAAATGCCGGAACATATGTATTGAATTGTATAAAGTCAAAGTCATAGATTTTTATTCAAAATTGGATATACATCTACCTCTTTTTGAACGTCATATTCGTATTTGTTATATTTTGTTTAATTTATGCAAAATCGAAATACTACTAGCGTTTCGGATCGACCACTGGTGAGAAGAATACACCGAAAGAAACTCAATCCAGAGAGATAAGGTTTCATTAGAACTCCAGTCTAATCCCGATTGGCATAAGCTAAAAATTATTTTTCATAGCAGTCGCGTTTTTTACTTTTCTTTGAAAAATCAAATGTATAAATCCTTTGTCTTGTAAATTGGGTAACATGAACGTACAACGTGTGTTCTCTTATTACACAATGTGAGCTGATTACAAAACACACAAAACAATAGTTAGGCGATATTGTTCAGGTGACACCGATTGTTTGCTGTGACTAAGGTGACCATACGTCCCGCTTTCGGTGGGACAGTTCGACTTTAAGGCTGTCTGTCCCACTGTTTCCAGAAAGAGCAAAATTACTGCTTTGTTGTGCCCAAAGTTACATAAAATACAAAATGGTTGTGCAATATCCGACTTAAAAATCTGGACTAGACCGAACTTGATAAATATGTCTAAGAACCATCGTTATAAAACATGCTTTTTAATTTTAAAAAAACCGTCCACATCGGTTCACCCTTTTAAGAGCTACGGTACATAGACAGACAGACAAACGGCGGAGAAACTAAAACACACATCTTTGCGTCGGGGGTGAAAATTACCGGCTTTCAGCAAAATTCTACGTTTTGTCGAGTCGCCTCTAGCCTAGCGCAGAGGAGTGTACATATTGTGTTATCAATTCGCTATTTAACACCCTCAACTATTGCGTTTTATAGGGGTTTTTCTTTTTTGCATTTACAATACTATTCTGATATCTTATTAAATTAAGAAATAATATATTGTGAAAAAAATCCACACGGGTTGTATTCTGTGCGATCCCCAACCACCGCCATGCAATATTTTTTTTTTGGGGAATAGATGGAATTCCTATGGATGGCAATTTGAAAGTGTCTTGTTTTGGGGATAAAAGATGGTCACATTATTTATGAGTATGACGCAAAAACGGCAAATTGCTGACGCTGACCCACTGTGTTATTGAATTTTACTGCTTACTTAAAATTAACGAAAATCATCAAATGAATTTATCAAAAATATCTTTTTATTCTTCCATGCTGGTCGGGGAGAAAAGAAAAAACGTGGAAAATGCCAGCTGCTTCTCTTTCCGTGCAGATTGTAAAAGCCAATCGAGGGAATAGGTGAAAATCAGAGGAATCATGTCATTAGGCGCTGCGGCTAGCAACCCATCACTATTATGATTCCGTCTTCCAACTAATGCCCACCAATATGCTAAATGTGGCCATAAGGTCTTATGGACCTTGGCTCTGTCTACCGCGCAAGGGAAAAAGACGTGACATTATGTATGTATATTTTTTTGGGTATGATTTAAGCTATCACCAATTCAATTAGTTTTGTGTTTCTTAAATTTAAGGGGGTGCCCGCAAAATACTAAATTAGTCACCACAATGTGGTCACCAAACAATATAAAACAATTCTACAATAAATCACTTAAAATCATTGAGATTTAGGATCTAGTACCAAATACTTATTCGTAGTACCAAATAAACCTTTTTGTATGTATTATAATAGGATTGTCATAATAAGTATCTAACCGAACTAATTTAAAGAGATCATCAATATATCATACTAGCTGTTGCCCGCGACTTCGTCCGCGGCAATTTCTGTTGTTATGTTTAATTAGTATAGATGAATATTTTTTTCCCCGATTTCAAAACATTTTTTATTGATGCTTTGCTCCTTTTGGTCGCAGCGTGATGTTTTATAGCCTAAAGCCTTCCTCAATAAATGGACTATCCAACACAAAAAGAATTTTCCAATTTGAACCAGTAGTTCCTGAGATTAGCGCGTTCAAACAAACAAACTCTTCAGCTTTATAATATTATTACTAGCTTTCGCCCGCGGTTCCGCCCGCGTCAATGTCGATCCCTCGGGATTAGTACTTTTTCCCGGGATAAAAGGTAGCCTATGTCCTTCTCCGTACTCCAGAGAACTTGTATGCAAAATTTCATGATGAACGGTTCAGTAGTTACGGCGTGAAAGCGTAACAAACAAACAAACAAACTCACTTTCGCATTTATAATATTATTAAGGAAAGGATAATATAATAGCATACATGCAGGTCGCAAGAGACATACGGACAGACGCGGGAAGCGACTTTGTTTTATACTATGTAATGATAGATAAATTCAACTAAAGTAAAATTTTGCATGTATTTACGGACAATAGTAAACTTTATTTACGCATTAAAAAAATTACAAAACAATAGAAAAATCACGACATTTTTGATCAAAACGAACAACATCTGAAACGAGTTCTTTTCATGAGCATTTTTCAATAGTTAACTTCAAAAAAACAAAACATTTTATGCGTGCAGAATGTTAATAAAATACCAATTTTAAATAAAAAGGATATGGCAAGCGAAAAATACGCCAATTTCATAGGTATAAAGACCCTTTACATTCATCTAGAACAAAGTCAATTAAAAAAAAAATAACAATGGATGAATGCCGGCTGCATGCATAAAAAGTGTCACGTTCGGTGTGCAAGCCAGCCGGCCTATTTGCTAACTCAGTGTACAACGTTTTGATAGTCACTTAAGAGCGCACCAATGCGACCCGGCTGAAGCCATTTCGCACCCCGCGCCCCGCGCGAAAGCAGGATAGATCTAAAGACCGTAACGCGTAAAAAATTAGAAGAAGATAGTGGGTAGGCACAAGCGGGTGTCCTAGAATTAACGGGCGTAAGCGCCAAATCACTTAATTGTTATTTAAAATAAAAGTACGAGGTTAATGAGTAAAAAAACTTTGCCAGATTTTAGAACTAGTTATTGCTAAGCTAGGAAACTAAAAATAATTTCTAAAGACCTTAGGGTTTCGCCGTTCTGACCACAAACATCAAATAAAGGGGCTATGTTTGCAAAATAAAAGTATCGAGGCTTTTGTTATTAATCGTGTTTTCAGGTTTGACAGTTTTAAGAAAATATGTTGAAGTTTTATATATAATAAATAACAGGCATGTAGTCGTTATAGATATAGACATCTAGACGAATGTTCATTGACAAGTTTCGCATTCGTGCCCTCTTAAAAATACATTGCGGCTTTCGTATGATTGATTATTTTTATTCAATTTATATAAAACACAATGTATTTTAAAGTGACTATCAAATCGTTGTACACTGAGTTAGCAAATAGGCTGGCAGATCGCGGAACAAGCGATAGCGAGCCACGATCGGCCTAAGCGTTCGGCTTGTGAGGCATCTATCTCTCTTGCACCATTATCACGTAAAATTATCGCCCGTAAATCTACTTTACAGACAACCAATTTTTTAAACGTATCTATAGACTTCGATTGCCAAAAAGTAATTATCCTAATCTTAATATCCTAATCTATATCTATACATATAATAAAAAAGTAAAAATATTTTGTCTGTACATTTAGAATTTTTGACTGAAATGGATAGAGGGACACTTAAAAAGAATAATAGAAAGCAAAAAAAATTTTTTCGAATTTCTTGTCTGTCTGTCTGTCTGTATGTATGATCACGATTATCTCCGAAAATACTGAACCGATTTACTTCAAACTTTCACCAATTGCTTTGTTTTAACTCAGCAAAACATCTAAAGTTTGTTTCATCAAAATCGGTTCATTAAAAAAAAAGTTTTCGCCATGTGAATGAACTCAAGGCATTAGTTTGCCTGCAAATATACACGCTGATTTTTTTATCGTTTTGGACCCTTAAAGGGGTGACTCAGACCATCTAAATGAACAACTTTTCCTATGGGAAAAATGCTGGAAAACTCAAAAAAAATTCGACATTCCCATACTAACTGGCCGGGCGGCGGGACTCTTTTGTACGGAAATGACGAATGTTTTTTTAGTTCCCAGCATTGGTCCCATAGAAAAAGTTGTTCATATTGATGACCTGAGTCACCCCTTTAAGGGTCCAAATTGTTCCTGAGGGATGTACACTAACGGCGGCGGCGTAGCCGCGGGCAAACGGCAAATCAACCGAAACTGCTGCGCCTAGAAACTTGAAATTTGGTACAGGGGTTCTTTTAATGATGTGAGTGAGCGCTAAGAAAGTATTTTTAAGAAATGTTACTTCTAAAGGGGTAAAATTTATATGGAATTTTCTCATTTCTGGAGTTAGAAGTATGAAAGTAGGTATATAAGTTCTCGATTAAAATTAAAAAAGATGTTTGTAGGTAGATGAAATTTGCAAAATTCCCCCTTAAGGGGTAAAATGGGGGTGGGTGGGTAGTATAAACTTTGTATGGAAATTTTCTCATTTCTGTACTTAGACATATGAAAATGAGTATATAAGTTCTAGGTTACAATTAAAAATATCTGTGGGTATCTGAAGGGGTAAAATAGCGGGGTAAAGATTGTATAGGAATTTACTCATTTCTAGAAATCTAAGTCTAGACTTATAAGTATGAAAATAGGTAATTAAATTCACGATTACAATTGAAAAAGATCTGTGTAGGTCAACTGAAAAAAAAAATCCCCTAGAAGGGGGGTAAAGTTTGTTTGGAATTTTTCTCATTTCTGGACTATGAAGTATGAAAATAAATAGGTATGTTAGTTCTCGATTACAATTAAAAAAGATATATGTGGAAATGGAGAAAATTCACTCCTAAATGGGTAAAATGGGAGGGTAAAGGTTTTATGGAAATTTTCTCATTTCTGGACTTAGAAGTATAAATAATATCCATACTTCCATACTCATATTAATATTATAAATGCGAAAGTAACTCTGTCTGTCGTTTTTTTACGCTTCAACCATTGAACTGATTTGGATGAAATTTGGTATAGAGGTGTGAGGCCCGAGGAAGGACATAGAGTATGTTTGATTCCGGAAAATTCTACTGTTTCCGAGTGATCGACACTAACGCGGGCGGAGCCGCGGGCAACAGCTAGTAATATTATAAATGCGAAAGTGGGTTTGTTTGTTACGCTTCCGCGTTGTAACTACTGAACCGATCATCATGAAATTTTGCATACACGTTATCTGGGGTACGGAGAACGACATAGGGTACATTTTATCCCGGGAAAAAGTACTGTTCCCGAGGGATCGACATTGACGCGGGCGGAGCCACGGGCGAAAGCTACTTTTTGATAGTTATTTTTTTTCTTTTCTTTGTTACTCTATCGGAAATTCCGTATTCTAGCGGCGTTTCGACGCCGCAACGGGTCTCTAGTTTATAAAACGCCGCCCGCGTTAGTTTCGATCCCTCGGGAATAGTACTTTTTCCCGGGATAAAAGGTAGCCTATGTCCTTCTCCGTACTCCACAGAACTTGTATGCAAAATTTCGTTATGATTGGTTCAGTAGTTACAGCGTGAAAGCGTAACAAACAAACAAACAAACAAACAAACTCACTTTCGCATTTATAATATTAGTAGGATAATACTAGTATAGAAATGTATATAAGTAAGATAGAACACGTTGTAAGTGGCCCGCTAGCATAGGTCGTTGGTACAATGTAAATCGATGCAACATTACCAGTGTGCATCCTACGGGGTAGCGCTATCGATCGGGGTGAACGGCCGCCGGCTGACGCAACGACCCAAGGGCAACGCTTGTTCAATTGCTTCGAACGAGGATTTGAACACTGCCCTATATTATTTATCTGTTTTCTTCTTATCTTTTGTTCTTCCGTACTATCATGTTCTTACAACTTAATGTTGGAGAGGCTGGTAATCTGTCATACAGGTCTTCCTAGTACAGACACCAGTTTCTCACATAGATCCATTTTTGTATCTACATTCTACATGGTGCACCTTATTTTGTTAAGTATATTAGTATAACTTATATGTGAGAGAAAAATAATAAAGATTATTATTAGATTATTATTATAATCGTAATCAAAGTAGATTCTTATTCTTCATCCTCGCTTTTACCTATTTGGGGTCGGCTCTGCATGTCAATTCTACGAATTTTTCTATTATCTACCATATCGGCAGTAGCTCCCCTTTCCTGCATGTAATTGCTCACACATATGCAAAATTTCATGATGATGGGTTCAGTAGTTACGGCGTGAAAGCGTAACAAACAAACAAACTCACTTTCGCATCTATAATATTAGTAAGGATTTCTCATTTTATTTTATTTATTTAATCTCACTGTCTTTACTTTTACACCTAACCTATTTTTGTTTTAATATCTCCTGCTCATTTTGGTTGCCTGGAAGAGATTGCAGAAGCGATAAGGCCGCCTATTGTGCATAAATTGTCAATTTTACTATTATTTGTATTGTTTTTGGTGCAATAAAGAGTTTACTACTAGCATTCTCATTTCAGCCACATGCATCTTATGTTCCTCCATCTTTACAGGCAATATAATATACTTTTGCGGTTATTTTTATAGTAAGTAAACAACTTTTTATAACTAACTAGACGGCCGTCACCACCATACGCGTCTATTCTCTAGGAAACTGAAAAGTATGATACCTTTTACTAGATTTTAACAGCGATTAAGCTGTAATTATTATTTACCCGTCAAATAATTGCTTACCTACCAAGATATTAAAAATCGTGAAAAATTTGCATTTAATCATAATTTTTAGGCTTCTGTACCCAAAGGTTAAAAACAGGGCCCTATTTATATGGCTCCGCTGTCCGTCTGTCTGTCCGTCCCTCCGTTCGTCTGTAACCAGGCTGCGTATTGCCAAACTGTATACTGACCCAGACCGGGGTTGCTCTGAGTTCGATCGCAGTTTGCCTTTGTAGTTGAAGAGCAAACTGTATACTTATTCAGCGAGTGTCTGAATCAAAATACATTTTGCTTTAAAATACTTGAGCAAAATACATACGAGTCCAGACGTGCATACTTTCCAGCGTCTGGTGTAGTATGTAATGGCATGATAATTTAGAAAAAAATGCATGCAAATGCAGACATGTTTTATTTCCCTGCTTCGTCTCCTAAAATTTGCGCCGCTTTCGACCTCGACTCCTTTTTTTCGCCAGTGGTCGTAACTTCATTAGCAACTACGTACGTGTTTATTAAATAAAGTGTTTAAATAGAGTTACTTTTAAAAAATAAACCGAATTTAACACTGTTTTTTTATAGATCGGTGTAAGCTTTAATAATTTGAATAAATCTAGTTTGCAGTACGAGTATGCTGGTAGATAAACAGTTGGCATACTTATTTACTGATATTTTAACTTTAAAATTATATTTTTAGTCCGCACTTTCCGGTTATTAACATTACAGTCGGTTTAAATTACTTATTAATTCTTTTTATTCCCTTTTTCTTATCCGTTTTTGTATTTGTGCTATTGTCAATTTTCGATAGGGAAATAAAGCACAATAGGCGTGGTGTGACGCCATTTCTTGCTATTTGAGTTTTTGGCGTTTAATGAAAATTTCCCATTTTCTGTTCTTGATTCATTAATTTACTTTGTCATCAATCACTTATCATATCGACTTAATTCAGTTCATTCATTTTATTATTATCTACACCGAAATTATAACAAATAGGTACAATTTGTTATGTCAGTGCATCTTTCTTAAGAAAAATTAATAAATATTAAATTGGAAGCACTTATAGTTTTTTAACACCCTCTATAATTGTTACAGTTCAAATTAATTTTTAGTCATACTTACAACGGCTTTTCTTTAATTAAAACTTAAATTACTTCACAATAGCTATGTTTTTTTGGGAAAGTTGTTCAGTTTCACGGATAGGATACCTAAAAATCGCAACAGCATAAAAAATATACGAGAAAAATACGGAACACGTTGTAGTTAGTTAAAGATATTCGCATGTCACAGTTCGCTTTACATACAAGCGAGCAAAGTGCATACCATCTCAGACTGCTCTGAGCTCGTATGTACTTTGCTCCAATTTGTTTGTGATTTTAATGAGCACGATGTAGTTCGGTACAGACTATGGGTGTCTGGGTCAATATACAGTTTGGCAATACGCAACCAGGCTGTATCTCATGAACCGTGATAGACAGTCGAAATTTTTACAGATGATACATTTTTGTTACCGCTATAACAACAATTATAAAAACCGAATAAAATAAATATTTAAGGGGGCTCCCATACAGCAAACGTGATTTATTTTTTCGTGCAGACGCTTGAAATATTTACAGAATATTTAGTTTCCTATATATTCACTTTAAAATATTAAAATTAATATTTAAGGGGGGCTCCTATACAAAACACATGATTTTTTCTTGCTATTGTTATAGGAATTGTTACGGAACCCTTTGTGCGCGAGTCCGACTTGCACTTGGCCAGTTTTTGGCGAGCGCTGCCTGCGAAAAAACTATCAATGTCTCGAAGCGTGTGTCTCTTATCTAAGCCTGTTGCTAAAGTTCCCGGTTACATCATGTGAAACAACATTCGAAATATTTCACAATGTTAACACAAATTTCAAAAAGAAATCTAAGTGCTAATTATATAAATAATTTACATCAACCAATGTGCTGTAAATATATGTACAAAACAATGCATATAATATGTATACAAATATATAAATAATTATCAAATAATATAAAATCATTAACACAAAATAAATTCAAGACGGAGTTAACAAAATGGTTGAATGACAAATGCTTCTACAGCGTAAAAGATTATTTAAACAACAGGCACTAATTGTTTTTCTTTTAATTATTTTTATTTTATTCAATAAAACCGATAACCACGCGGCGCGGATGGAGTTCACAACAACGAGGAAGCTCTCATTTAGGGTGTATGATTTTTTGTTTGGTACCTTTATATGCATCAAAATAAAAAATATAAGTGACTAAAATCGTCCATTACATACAAGCGTATGACACGTTGTGTGGTTTTAATTTATGGAATGTAACGTATTATTATTATTACCCACCTACCTACCTAGTTTCGCAAGTAAAGCATACCCAACGACATTCGTGCCTCGCACGTCTAAAGAGTTATCAGCCGAAAATATCAACGCACCCTCCTCATTAAACGATAAGGACTTCTTGAAGTTCAAACGTGGCCCCACCACACGATTCACTGATAATTTAAGAGCAAGCACGTTTCATTGTGTGGAAAGAAACCCATACTTTGTCTATTTTCGGCAGAAAATTTAACTGCCTCCGTGGTCCAGTGGTTAAGACGTTTGCCTGTAGACCCGGAGCATACTATGTTTGGTTTCCAGTTTGGTAGCGTACCCTTGAATCACCTGATTGTCTGATAATAAAGATGATTCCGTGCTTCGGAAGGCACGTTAAGCCGTTGGTCCCGGCTGTCATCTGGTAGTAGTTAAAGGAACCAAAATTTGAAGTATATGTCTTAAACGTCGCTATACTTATTATAAAAAAAATGCCTATAAAGTCGGTTTACGGAAGATAATTTTACGTGATTTCGGTGGAAGAGAGATAGATGCGTCACAAGCCGAACGCTTAGGTCGATCGTGCCTCTCTATCACTTGTTCCGCGCTCTCACTTGCACACGGAACGTGACACTTTTTCGAGCGTACAGCCGGCTTTCATCGATTTATGAAAGATCTCGAATCAATTACGAATTAAGAACATCATGTTTTAGAAACCGGTTAAAAAAGTGCCCGATAGAGACATTATTTACCTAATTAAAAGTTAAATAAAACAACAAACTATTCATAAATATACTTACCTTCTCAAAATATTTGCGTGTGAATCGTAATTCAATCACGATTTAACGATGGTACATAAGTGACGCTATAAATACAATATAAACTTACTAATGTATGTTGAATGTAAGTACTAAATTGCATATTAAAAATTATTCTAAGCCGATTTAGCAGTATTAGTATTGAGCTTAGCACCTTTTTATTTATCCAAAGATACGATACGAAAGCGGAAATAAATGAATAAAAGGTTCGAGCTAAGTCCCATTAATATTAAAAATTATGTGTATCGCGAGTAAAAAAAACACATTAATTTGGCTGGCAGTGTTGCCGGAACGAGACAGTGTCGAAGAAGATTGCGCACAAAAATCGTCTAGAAGTTTAACATGGATACATACACAAATATGTAATGTGAGTCTATACTCACACTGACTTCGTACAGTCAGCCAAGGAGATACCTGACCCCGCCATCTACCTATATCTCTTAATTTTCTCTTAAACTAAAACTAATATTAACATGAAAATGTATATTCAGAAAGTCTTAATTAAAATCTTTCTAAATATATATTTTCACTAGCTTTTGCCCGCGGCTCCGCCCGCGTCAATGTCGATCCCTCGGGAATAGTACTTTTACCGGGATAAAAGGTAGCCTATGTCCTCCTCCGTACTCCGGAGAACTTGTATGCAAAATTTTATGATGATCGGTTCAGTAGTTACGGCGTGAAAGCGTAACAAACAAACAAACTCACTTTCGCATTTATAATATTAGTGAGGATGTTAATATTATTTTTAGTTAAGGAGAAAATCAAGATATAGGTAGATAGCAGGATCAGGTATCTCCTTGGCTGACTGTACGCTTAGCACATCAACAACAAATAGCATTCGTGTGTAAAGGACACAAAGATTACAAACAGCAGTGGTCATTCCGAAACGCTAGTAGTTTTTCGATTTTACAAACATAAAAGAAAGAAAAATAAACAACAGAAACATATGACGTTCAAAAAGCGATACATGTATCCTACTTTGAATAAAAATTATTCATTTTAATTTTTTCATTTTCAAACGAAAACTACGAATCCATCTCAAAAATACACAGAAGCTATTTCTGTACCCTCGTCATTTTCTTATTTGTATTTGCTAACATCACCATATACGCATTGATGTGTTTGCAAAGCGATATTAAAATGTATTTCGTGTGTTTTTGTTCCACCTAGCTGTATTTTCCAATATCATGAAATAAATATGAGGTCGATAACGGTTCGATTAACATTGAATGAATGAATAATTTAATGTTTTTTCGGTCGCTACAACACTGTCTTCAAATAGATTTTTATTTTGTCAATTTAAATACATTCATACGTATATATAATATAATAATATATAATATATACGGACAAATCACACAAATTGAGGTAGCCCCAAAGTAAGTTCGAGACTTGTGTTATGGGATACTAACTCAACGATACAATATTTTATAACAAATACATATATAGATACACATCCAAGACCCAGGCCAATCCGAAAAAGATCATTTTCCATCTTGACCTGGCCGAGGATCGAACCCGGTCACTCCGTGTCGCAGGCTGGCGTGTTGACCGCTGCGCCACGGAGCTAGTCATTCACGTATGACTCAATAACAGAACAACACAATGTATTTTTAAGCTATTTTACAATCATATGTTACGAACATTGACATTCTAAGGTTCATCCACTTCCCTCTCGTTCCTTCTCCTTACTTCATGTCATATGATCATTGGAGTCGCTCTCTCTAATCTGAGCGTGTTCTTGGTTGCGTGTCCTTCGGAGCCCGGAGTACGGTGATAAAAATCTGACCACTGAAGTATTATTTTGAAAATTAAACATCTGCAATCCGAGCGTGATTGTAAAGAATTGAATTACTTCGTAAGCAGTACTTGTGACAGATCTAAATCTTCTTCCTTAAGTACATCCCACTTTTTCATGTATGGATTTGGCACAGTATGTCAGTTCTCTCCATTTTGTTCTCTGTCGCCTACCATAGCCTTCGCCGCTCCTTTCTTGTTCATACCTCAGAACAATAACTAAAGCATAGAAACCGTGTTAAAATAACAACAAAATACAATATTCTACACTGTTTTTACTTATGGCATTGTTAAAGCATCAGAAAGAGATGCATATACAATGCCATTTGCGTAAATGTGCAGGTTGTCCTGGGGTACTGATGTGATCAGGGTTGTACTATATCGATGAAATATATTTATCGACTAAATGTTTCGTCCTAGAAAGTCATAAATGTACTCTACTCTGATTGTATCGATTCGTTAAATGAGTACGATTCATAAAAAAAAAAACAACTAGTTGCACTCCAGGAGTGCCGGCAGAAGTGAAAACTAGCCTTTGCGGCATACTCAGGTCCGTGTCCTTCTTACGAATTTTCGATCAATTCACGTGTCCTGACGCGAGTTTTCTATTTTACCCATCCCAAAAAGTGCACAAAGCCGCTAAAGAGGCTTTTACTTTAAAAGTTACGTCAAGATACACCTAAATAACTCCTAATCGCATGGCGTCGCTTGGCTTCATCTGATAAATAGGTAAAAAAAAATCCATACATTACCCACCGCGCGTCTACTGTCTACTGCTGGTCATTAGGCCTTACCCAGTATTGGTCGAACGGCAGAATACCTAATATGATGTCAATCATATTTTCGATTATTTCGAAATTCAAACAGTGCCTACTTACCTACCTTACCTATGAATGCGCAAAAAACCCAATGCATTCGATTTACAGTCCCCAATGTGAGGCAGTCCAACGTTGACATACTAGTTGAAGGTAAAATAGACTTTGTAAATGATACCACCTTCTTAGGAATCACAATAGACTCTAAATTGCAATGGGGCGCTCATGTATCAAAAGGTAATATAAGGTCAGATATATTTTTCACTTGATCAATGGGCCATTCAGCATATTCCAAAACCATCTAAAGCTTTTCCCAGCTAGCTTTGAGGAACAGTCAGTAAAGGAAACATAATCAGGTAGGTAAAGAGAAACACATAATTCGAAGTGATATTTTTTATTTTATAAAACTTTTACACTAGGGTAAAAAAGTGCCAGTGTGTTATTTGTGAAAAATTCACAGTGTTGGTAATAGAAAAACAAGAGGTGAAGAAAAACAAGAGATTACTTTACCCACTTTCATTACTGTCCAAAATAAAATGTTTTTCATAATTTTAAATATAAATAATAAAACCGTTTCCGTAAACTTTCTTATTACCATTGATTTATAATTCGGCAAATATAAATGTAGGTAAAGCATCGTGTTTCAATCGCTTCCATTTAATTTTATATTCGAAATTAATGTATCGGCACGGCAGTAAAATATTTTGAACAAATTCGAGTATGTATGACATTTTATGTCCAATATGTCGCTTGAAAGTTCCTCGGATCCACACCTTTTTATCCTTTTACTTCAGGGAGCTGCAATAAAATTTCAACAATAATTTTCTTCATATTAGTAAAAATCGATTCTTTTTAGAGTTCCGTACCCAAAGGATAAAAACAGGACCCTACTAATATGACTCCGATATCCATCTGTCTGTCACCAGGCTGTATCTCATGAACCGTGATAGTGAGACAGTTGAAATATTACAAACAAAAATTTCGGGCGTTTTTATAGCTTACGCCCACGGCTCCGCTCGCGTTAATGTCTATCCCCGATAACAGTACCTTATTCTGAGATGTAATTTATGTCTATGTTCTTTTCCGTACTCCAGAGATCGTGCAATGGTGATGATGATGATGCAAAATTTCATGATGATCGGTTCAGAAGTTACGGCGTGGAAGCGTAACAAACAAACTCACTTTCACATTTATAATATTATATGTAAGGATGGTACGGAACCCTTCGTGCGCGAGTCCGACTCACACTTTGCTGGTTGTTTAATTACCATGATGGTTCAATTTGTTACATTACTATTGCATGGCTCAACACTAACAAAAATATCCCTGATAGCAAGACCGTCATAAAAAATATCGATATACTCGTAGATACGTGATTTTACCACATCACTAGCAAAAAAAACTAACCTAATTTGAAATAAGGAAAAAACGATAATTTTAAGCAAAATACCTATAAAAGTTGTCATTTATACAATACGTTATATAATTGACAATATTATTGTTGTATTTTGAGGTATTTTGGGTTTTAATTATGCACTTTTAACTGAAAAACTTACCGAAGAAAATTATGTTTTACAGAATTTATTTCTGTTCGTCCTGAATGGGATTTACATCGCTCCATTGCACAAGACATTGTTTAGTATAATGGTCATTTGATAACGCATCAACCCAACACCGGTTAATACTTTTTTCCGTGAGAATTTTAGCACAATCCTATATTTAATTTGCAGACATCACAATTCCGCCGCAATGTTTTTGTCGATATATAACCCGATCAAATCGGCAAGATGCTAATATTACAGACGTTGAACTGTAATAAGTTATTTTGAATTTAGTCGGATTTAATTGGAGTCCAATGGAGTCCATTGACATTTCAAGTCGGGACAACCATGAAAATAATAGAAACTGACTGAAGTTTTTGTCTCATTCTGTCATAAGCGAAAGCTCATAAGAAAAATACAGTGTCAACTATCTGTTTTCAGTTTCTATTTTTATGCGGCTTCTATGTATATTATTCTTCTGAGGTTCATACTCTCCGTGAAACAATCCATAAATCTTTTCTTAGGTCGACCTTTGTTCCGAGTTCCATATCTAAATCCGCCGAACTTTTATTACCACATAGTTTAGGTCCCGGCTGTTTCCCTAGATGGTGGTCGGTATGCTAGATCAAAGGTCTCCGACTGCCTGACAAATCACACTGAGAGCCCCCACGTTAGAAACTTATTAGCCACGCACAAACAAAGAAAGACAAGACTTTTCATTGCAACGTTATTTGTCCACAGGCCGCGACCGTTTCCCCTCAACATCCTCGACAGACGACAACGAAAGCGGCACAGATGGCGAGGCTGACCGCTCGCGGCTCGCGCGGCAGATCGTGCACGGCGTACACGCCACGCCGCCACCCGGCATCATCGCCGTGCGCAAGCGGCGCGGCAACCTGCCCAAACACTCCGTCAAGATCCTGAAGAGATGGCTGTATGATCACAGATATAACGCGTACCCGAGCGACGCGGAGAAACTCACGCTTAGCCACGAGGCTAACCTCACCGTGCTGCAAGTAAGTATATACTTCTTACGACACTGTTAACATTCCTCCTAAGGCTAAGCAAGTGTCTCGGTAACCTGCCCAAACACTCCGTCAAGATCCTGAAGAGATGGCTGTATGATCACAGATATAACGCGTATCCGAGCGACGCGGAGAAACTCACGCTTAGTCACGCACGAGGCTAACCTCACCATGCTCCAAGTAAGTGTATAGAAGACGAGCTGGAAAGTGGTCACCGTCGCCCATGGAAATCTGCCACACCAGAGGAGGTGCTGATGCATTCCCGACTCTTAAGATACCTGTATACACGCCTTTTAAAAGACCCCAAGTCATGCAGGGAAAACCTCGGGATAGGCCATTCCACAATCCTGCTACACGTGACACGCTCGAATGTAGGGGTGGACTTTACTCCTGTGGCGGGTGGTGCGGTGGTAGAAAGGTGACGGTGGCACCAATTCAAAAAGTTTTTCAGAACACTCATAGTATAGAGGGTAAAACACACACAGAGAGCCAACGTCTCTCCGGAGACTGAGGGTGTCTAAATCGTGAGTGTGGGTGGGATCGTTGATAATACGAACCGCCCGGCGTTGGATAGAATCAAGAGGAAGGAGTTGGTTGGTATATATGGGTGTAATGATGATGTAACCTTGTATGATACGTCTTTGCAGGTATGCAACTGGTTCATCAACGCGCGCCGCCGCATCCTGCCCGAGATGATCCGGCGCGAGGGCCATGACCCTCTGCACTACACCATCTCGCGGCGCGGCCGCAAGCAGCCGGGCGGTGCCTCGGCCAGCGGCTCGGGCGTCGTCGTCGCCTCCTGGGACGGCGCCGAGGGAGAGGTCAGTATCTGTATTACTAAAATTAATTCAAAATCCAATACCATTTTTGTAATTTAGTCGTGGTAGAGCCACGCTACCGGCAAAATAAATAAGCATGAATGGCCCATTCATGCTACTAGCAATTCATTTTGCCGGTTCGTCCGAAGAAGTACCACACTCTCACAGAAAATCGACGTCTGAGTAGAAGCTTTACCGCTTTTATGATTCGTTCGGTGAGTGAGAGAGCCGGAGGCCCATCTTTCCCCCTCCCCTCACCTCCCTATTTCCTTCTCCCAACTCCTTGAAACGCCGGCAACGCACTTGTCACACCCCGGTGTTGCAGTTGTCCATGGGCAGCGGTGATCACTTACCATCAGGTGCCCGCTGGCTCGTTTGCCGTCCTGTAACATAAAAAAAAATAAGCTTTTAATTAGTTTCACCTAAATATAATAATATCCTTGATAATCCTTGGGGGAGGCCTATGTCCAGCTGTGGACTTCTTGCGGCTGATATGATAGTTTCACCTGTCCTGATGTTTGTAATCAAATCTTGCGAGTTAAATTTGATCCACTTCCCGCCGATAGTTCTAAAATGTTGCATACATATGTGTATATCAGATGACAATACAATATTATGGAATCGTTGCGCTGGGCTGATGATGGAGTCGGAAGGTGGCCATTGGAACTCTTTAACAATCACCACAACCCAACAAATCGTGTTTGGGCTCATTTGATTTGTCTTGGAAAGCACTTTACAGTGTGGATTCGTTTATAAAAGCTTGTCAAAAAATGCAACTTTTGCAAATAAACTTGTTTAATTTGATAAATAGAGATTAAATAGAGATATTTGAATATCATTCGGTGGAAGGTAACTTTTATTTTACAACAATATATTGTCGATGTCAATAATTTATTTATAGCTAAGTTTAGTTTAGTAGACCGAGCGACCGCTAAGCGCGAGCGTACCGTCTCTCTATTTTAGCTTGAGCAAAAATCGTTTATGTCATTATGTCCCGTTGTCCAGTTGAAAAATCTTCTGTGCAAGGGATCTACATTAACGCGGGTGGATTCGCGGGCAAAGTTACTAGTCTTATGTATTTTTAATGATGATGATGCATTATTATGAACCGTTTACTCATTCAACACCATTCATGGCTTGCCATGTGTTTGCATACTATTCACTACTAGAATTAAATCCCGTATTGCTTATTAGAACTGGTTTTTTTACTGAATCACGACCGTGGCACAGAATTAATATAAGTATGACCGTGGTAATCAAAACCAAAAAAATCTTGATAGCCCGTCTCAACCTTTTACATATTTGTACAATGCCATTTATGGAAGCCAAGATAAACTAAAAGTTACACATTCCATGCAAAACAAAACAACGGAATTCATGGTTTGCTCAAGCAATGTTCGTTTGCAGGGCGAGGCGGACCGTTCGGGCTCGCAGGAGTTCGGCGAGGGTCTGCTGGTGTACCGCAGCGACGGCGACGAGTTGGCCGACGCCGAGGAGGGCTACTCCAGCAACGACGTCAGCGAGGAGGACGTGAAGTACGACCCCGGCGTGTGGCGCTCCGTCATCCGCTACGGGCCCGACCCGCTGGCGGCGCGCGGGTAAAACATGACCGCCGCTCACGCAGACCGCGCGACACGAGCCCCCCACCCGTTCCTTTTTCAAACGGTGCAGCCGGCTTTTGATTCCCGTTTCAAACAGGGAAGCCGGTTTTTGTCTCATTCAATTTAAAATGGTGAAGCTGGCTTTTGTCACATCCCATTTCAAACAGTGAAGCCGGTTTTTGTCTCGTTCTAATTTCAAACAGTGAAGCCGGTTTTTGTCTCGTTCTAATTTCAAATGGTGAAGCTGGCTTTTTGTCACATTCCCATTTTAAACGATGAAGCCGGTTTTTGTCAAATTTCCATTTCAAATGGTGAAGCCAGCTTTTTGTCACATTCCCATTTCAAACAGTGAAGCCGGTTTTTGTCTCGTTCTAATTTCAAACAGTGAAGACGGTTTTTGTCTCATTCTAATTTCAAATGGTGAAGCTGGCTTTTTGTCACATTCCCATTTTAAACGATGAAGCCGGTTTTTGTCAAATATCCATTTCAAATGGTGAAGCCAGCTTTTTGTCACATTCCCATTTCAAACGGTGAAGCCAGGTTTTTTGCCACATTCCGCATGGTATCAGGAAGAAAACGCGGCTAATTTTTCGTCGCGAATATATATACAAAGATTCCAACAGATATATTTATGTATTCTCTACTCCACAATCCTTTATCAGAAGAAAACGCGGCTAATTTTTCGTCGCGAATATATATACAAAGATTCCAACAGATATATTTATGTATTCTCTACTCCACAATCCTTTATCAGTGGCGATGGTCTGCCAAATTTTTCGCTATCAGATCATCATTCCGTTCTGGACCGGCCTTTTGACGCCAGCCAGCAGAAACCCATTCAGTGGCTATCAAATATATCCAAGTTTGTATGTTGCCGTAAAGTCAAAGATTTCGAGGGGATCTGACATAAATCTTCCTCTACTGGCCTGAAAGGGAAATAAAGTAAATGCACTAAAGTAACAATACCGCCAGTCTTTTCACATTCAAAAACTTTAAATCCCAAGTGATTGAAACACTTCCTCACTTGGCGACGCCGCCGATCTCACCCCCTCCACATTTTCATCCCCAAATATTTTTTTACACTAAACTGATCCTCCTGGCGATATTGTATAAAGCTCTGTACATTTCTGTGGCGCGCGGTACACTTACATGAAGTTCACATGGCCGCGCGGTACAAGATTCTTAACTCAACACTGTTATGAAAAGTTGGCGTTGACGGCGGTCATGTGAACTTACCCTAATACCTCTTTCTGATTTGTTGATGTTTGGTGGTTTACTATTAATTTAAAAATGAACTAAGTTCCGATATATTAAAAAATAGATAAATTATACCACACCAACAAATCAGGAAGAGTTGCTTTCTTAGTGTAATTTAACTCTTAGTTTTAAAGTAAATCCTATATCAGTAACCCTTCGATTGTTCGATTCCGGGTTCGAGCCCCGGCCAGGTCGAGAGCGTTACCCCAGCCGACTAAGTGCTCCTTTTAAGAATTGATAAATGCAAATAATTAGATCATTACTTCGTGTAAATGTCCCCGAAAGTAAATGATTTGACACCCCGCCGTTTCAGAGATAATGAGGAAAATAAAATTCGGCTGGCGTAACGTTACCCCAGCCGACTTTTTTTTATAAAAATACGAAAATATATCAAGCTGAATATTTGTATGTATATTTTTGAATAAAGTGTCTAATTATTGTTAAAATATGGAATCAGCCAAGTGAAAGGAAACTATTATTGTCCTCGTTTAAATTGAGGGCCCAGAATCTGGCTTTCTGGAACCAGTAATATCATTATAACTTGCCAATGCTTTGGATTAGGCTGATGTAAGTTTTGATGTTTTGTGTGTCTCTATAAGAGGCATCTATTAGTAGTAGTTTGAATTTTCAGGGTTCCCTCGTTTTATAACTAGATCCGAATATATGGTTTTCAGAAAAATATTTATTACTCGCAAACCATATTATTAATATGTTAGATATCTAGATGTCAAATTGAGACAAATTCCGTTCTATACGTATAAAAAAAATCATGATTCTGCGTCTTACGGTTTCAGAGATACAGAGATTGACCAAACGTTACCGCAGCAGAAAATGAAATAACTCGAAATCCATAAAGGTGTCAAATTTAATTTTATCGGGGACATTCGAGAGCAAATTCAATCTATCTTTGTGCATACTTTTTATCCAGATAAACCGACGGGATCAAAAAAAGTCGGCTGGGGTAACGTTACGCCAGCCGAATTTTATTTTCCTCATTATCTCTGAAACGGCGGGGTGTCAAATTATTTACTTTCGGGGACATTTACACGAAGTAATGATGTAATTATTTGCATCATTACTTCTTTTGCAGATTGGCCTGGGTCTTGGATGTGTATCTATATATGTATTTGTTATAAAATATAGTATCGTTGAGTTAGTATCCCATAACACAAGTCTCGAACTTAGTTTGGGGCTAGCTCAATCTGTGTGATTTGTCCGTATATATATTTATTTGTATATATTAGAATAATAATATCTTTTGGCGGCAGGACGGCGGCGGTGGTGACGGTGCGCACTGCGGAGGCGGAGGAGGCGGAGGGTGAGGCGGGCGGCTGGCACCCGCAGCTGGCGCATCTGCCGCAGCTGCCGCATCCGCTGCGGCGCCGGATACAGGTACTCAACCACGAACAAAAAGCAGAAGTGACATCTTCAACATTCATCATCGTCAGGTCTCTTTAGCAGGGCTTGTTACCGGTACCAAATTCACATTATAAGTACCGGTAAATTTAATGAAACTTGGAGAGAGATGGCAAGAGATAGAGCAAAGTGGAAAATTAAGGGGAGGCTTTTGCCCAGCAGAGGGACACAAATAACTAGTAAAAAAAAAAAGTACCGGTATTCTCATTATGTTACAATTTTAACGGTAATTATGGGTATCGGTAATCTGGTAACATAACGATATAATATTGTTAAAAATTAATGTTAATTTTACCGGTACCTACGCCTTGTTGCCGTCCCGTTACGAAAATCGGCTTTTATACAACATTTTCGGCCCTCAAAACGGCAACGCTGCGCATGTGCTATTACTGTTAGTTTGTTTTTCGTGTGTGTAAAACTGGTGTCAGATTTTTCAAGCTACCTAGAGGCATCTGACATAGCTTAACGACTGCCATCAACGATGACATAATAAATGATGAAAACAGTAATTCCCGATACTACCAAGTACCGGTAAAAAGAATTGGTACCGAAATAAAGGTACCAAATACCGATAAAATTGAATCAAATAATCGTTACCACGCATACCGATACCTCTGTGATTAACGTTACCTAATTTAACGGTACCAAGCCAATTACCGGTACTGTAGTTTCATAGAGGTACCGGTACTGGATTTTACCAATATTCCAATCCCTGCTTTTTAGTCTCCACTGCAGGAGAATGACCCTCTGTACTACCGGAGCCATACTTGGCCAGAGCAGAATATATATTGTTATCCAATATATCAAAAAATAGTTTTCGTTAATGATACTATTTTCCTAGGGATCACAATCAACTCAAAACTACAATGGGGCAGCCAATCAACACGCCAGCCTGTGACACGAAAGTGTTCGATCCCCGGCCGGGTCAAGATGGAAAATGATGTTTTTCAGATTGGCCTGGGTCTTGGATGTTTATCTATATATGTATTTGTTATAAACATAGTATCGTTGAGTTAGTATCCCATAACACAAGTCTCGAACTTACTTTGGGGCTAGCTCAATCTGTGTGAGTATACAGACAAATCACACAGATTGAGCTAGCCCCAAAGTAAGTTGGGAACTCATAAATTTCACAGCATTGGTCCCATAGGAAAAGTTGTTCATATGGACGGGCTGAATCACCCCTCAACGGGTCCAGAACGATCAAAATTTCACTGTGTATTTATTTATATATACTAATGAGAATAATGTCCTGGCAGGTGGTGCCGAGCGGCGCGGCGGGAGAGGGCGAGCGCGACAAGTTCAAGTGCCTGTACCTGCTGGTGGAGACGGCCGTGGCCGTGCGCCAGCGCGAGCAGGAGGCCGACGACCTGCCCGTCTAGTGCCGGTCAGTGACGTCTGTTACACACAGCACGGCTAACGATCTAATGCCGGTCAGTGACGTCTGTTACACACAGCACGGCTAACGATCTAGTGCCGGTCAGTGACGTCTGTTACACACAGCACGGCTAACGATCTAGTGCCGGTCAGTGACGTCTGTTACACACAGCACGGCTAACGATCTAGTGCCGGTCAGTGACGTCTGTTACACACAGCACGGCTAACGATCTAGTGCCGGTCAGTGACGTCTGTTACACACAGCACGGCTAACGATCTAGTGCCGGTCAGTGACGTCTGTTACACACAGCACGGCTAACGATCTAGTGCCGGCCAGTGACGTCTGTTACACACAGCACGGCTAACGATTTAGTGCCGGCCAGTGACGTTTGTTACACACAGCACGGCTAACGATCTAGTGCCGGTCAGTGACGTCTGTTACACACAGCACGGCTAACGATCTAGTGCCGGTCAGTGACGTCTGTTACACACAGCACGGCTAACGATCTAGTGCCGGTCAGTGACGTCTGTTACACACAGCACGGCTAACGATCTAGTGCCGGTCAGTGACGTCTGTTACACACAGCACGGCTAACGATCTAGTGCCGGTCAGTGACGTCTGTTACACACAGCACGGCTAACGATCTAGTGCCGGTCAGTGACGTCTGTTACACACAGCACGGCTAACGATCTAGTGCCGGCCAGTGACGTCTGTTACACACAGCACGGCTAACGATTTAGTGCCGGCCAGTGACGTTTGTTACACACAGCACGGCTAACGATCTAGTGCCGGCCAGTGACGTTTGTTACACACAGCACGGCTAACGATCTAGTGCCGGCCAGTGAGGTTTGTTACACACAGCACGGCTAACAAGCGCGACAAGTTCAAGTGCCTATACCTGCACGATATAGGACGGCAAACGAGCAAGCGAGTCATCTGATCTGATGGTACTTTATCACCGCTGCCCATGGACAACTGCAACACCAGGGTGTGACAGGAGCGGTGCCAGCCTTTCAAGGAGTTCATCATCATTACAGCAGCAAAAAGTCCACGGCTGGACGAAAACCTCTCCCAAGAATACTTTATTCATTGAGAGGATATTGCCATAGTCACCAAGCTTAGCAGGCAGGTTGTCGAGCGCAGTTTCTTTGGCTACTGGTGGTTCCGACGCTGCTGTCCATCGTATTCATTTTTAAACTGGGGAAGAACAGGAGTTTGGTTGATTTGGGAAGGGGATGTAGGTATTGGGATACTACATACTTGGAAGAATGGGGAAAAGCAAGTTGCAGCTCGGGAGGCCGGGCGCGCGTACCCGATGCCATACCTACAATTACCGGACAGGCAGTTGAGGGTGACACCCCTGGCCGATCGATCGTCGAACTAACGAGATTTTCTCATTTGTTCACCCAGTAGTCAACAGTAATATGGCCGACCATACTACATGATATCACAACACGTATCAACACGTTCTTAGTTATGCTTTTATTCCTGAGCAGTGATCGGAACTAGGGAATGCAATCTCGGACGAGATTGCCAAGTCGAGATCTCGATGAATCAGAAATTTGATCTCGGCAAGATCTAGGCATTTTCGAGATCTCGTATAGTTTTCCAAAAGTATTAGTTATTTAATTAACTGGAACGTGATTGAAACTGCTTGGTTGTGATAACTATGAAAATAAGATACAACACAGAATATTTAACTACTAAGTATTTATTTAAAATAAAACTTATATATTAATGAACACAGAAATCAGACCCGTAAAAATCGCTTATACAGCAAGTATTTATTTTAACAAACATAAGTGAAAACAAAAATTGTTATTTCCGAAATCACTCCTTAAAATTAGGAGTCATTTTGGAAATGACTTTTAAAAAAACAAATCATACTTAGAGTGCTGTCGGATAAACGGCATCTTATGTCAGTCGCTATATAGCCAGCGGCTGAAAAGGCTCTCTCAGATTCAACGCTAGTTGGGATCTCGGCCGAGATCTCGTCATTTTATGCTTCGAGATTGATCTCGAAAAATGAGGCGAGATCTCGGAAGATCTGGATCTCGCGAGATCAAGATTGCATTCCCTAATCGGAACGCGTCGAGTATATTAACCATTCCAACGGCGCAAATAATAACAGCGCGGTGAAACCCAAGCTACGCTCTTTTCGACGGTGATTTTATTCACTCTTGCTATTTATCGAAGTTCAGGGAATTATGCTCCTGGCGTTCCGACCACTGTTGTCGAGACATTAGTACACCTCATGAGACATTTATAGAGGCGTTGTAGTTCTAAATCCTAAAATTCTTACATGTCATTTCAGGGCTCGCCTGAGATAGTTCCTCGTCGTCTGCAAGACAGACCAGTATCGCCGTCTCACAACGGTACGCAAAAAGCTTCCATTCGTCGCTTGACCGCAAAGGTTTGACCGCCGAACCGTCTGCAAACCGTTATTGTACAGTTTTACTTAAAAGTTTTGATGTTTTAGCCACAAGTTTGCATAATCAATGTTTTGTGAAGTAATGGACATCACTATCGATCGTTGTTATTGATGCTCCCGCGCAATTGACGTCACGCGTCGTAGTTTTATACTACAGATGATGGGTATTATTTTGAACGGGGCGATATAACCAAAACGTACGATTTTATACGGAAACATTGCTCGTTTAATGCAGTCGCTTGTTAAAAAATATTACCCTAAGTCGTCGTGCTCCGGATAAAAGTGTAATCCATCTCTGTAGCCGTTATTTAAAATAGACCAGATACACACAAGATATCCTATAAAGGTTTTGTTATTTGAGTTGGATATATGGAAGTCTATAATATTAAAACGGTAACGAAAACGGTTTGCAAACGGAAAACGGTTAACAATAACGTCAATCAGTTGCTGTAGCAACACCCGTATTTGTATTGATAACCACTATGTAGATTTACAAGCACATAAAGTATACATTATAACCGGTTATATTATTAAAACTTAAACTGTTAAACCGGTACTCGCGTAATTTAGTCGGAATAGCCCTGAATATGGCCTTTTGTGAAGGCTGAAGCTTGGCATTTCGTACTGAAATGCGTAAGTCGAATCGCTTGTTTTAGTAGTTATTCGTACGGTTATGTAATTGAGGCAATATTCAGAGCCTTGACATAGTGTTAGAGAGAATGTTTGTGTTTTTTATAAGCCAAGTATGCTCGGTATGATGACTATATTGACACAATAAAAGTTGCTAGATTAAATGTCAGTGAGATTTTAGACTATTACACCGTAGGTAACTATTTGCGAAGTGCACGCCGTGATAGTAAATAGTGATAGTAAACGGCATTAAAGAGAGTTTACGGAACCGACTTATTCCACAGGTGGCGGCACTGTAACGACAGGAATTTTTGACAGCAGCTGTCAAAATTCGCCAATCACACAAATTATTATTAAACATAACCTGTCTTATTATATAACGAAGACGCGGGAGTGCTATTTATGAAATTTCGCCATTGGTAGATGAGCGATTTTTCCATACAAAAATCGCTCGAAGACGAGTGGTCATATTTTCAAAAATAGTACTCCTGGTTGAAACCATTATCCGACCAAAATAAGTCGACACGTATGCGTTTGGTCAACTGTCATTGTAAATTTGTTTCGGACGGGTATGGGTTTAAACCAGGTACTAAAGTTCACCATCGTTTTATAGTTAGACAGGATTAGTTTATTGCTTTGTTTATGGACTAGCTCCGTGGCGCAGCGGTCAACACGCCAGCCTGCGACACGGAGTGACCGGGTTCGATCCCCGGCCAGGTCAAGATGGAAAATGATCTTTTTTAGATTGGCCTGGGTCTTGGATGTGTATATGTATATGTATTTGTTATAAAATATAGTATCGTTGAGATAAAATATAGTATCGTTGAGTTAGTATCCCATAACACAAGTCTCAAACTTACTTTGGGGCTAGCTCAATCTGTGTGATTTGTCCGTATATATTTATATTTATTTATATTTTATGGTTATGTCTGCCGTTGTCTCGGACAGCAAATCTCAAAATACTCCATTGACATTTTTTCTAGCTACCAATTGATAATTACCATTTCATTTTGTCATTACTTACAGCGAGCCATCTTTACTTATTAGAAAAAATATTTTTCTTTCTCATTTCGATCCTAAAAATAACCGATTGCCTTAGAGACACCGCACACTACAGACTTTCTGTCTCGCTAGTTTAGTCTCGCTCTCAATCAGTATGAAGACGCAACCGATGTAATGTGCGCACTTGATTATATCGTCATACGGATTAAAAGCCCGACTAAACAACTGCCGACAAAAAGTCTGCAGCGTGCGGTGACTCTTATCTTATGCGACTGAGTAAAACTTTACAACTCCTTGTCCTACAATAATTAACTTATGCAATATGTAAAGAATACCCTGTACGATCCTTGGTATCAAAGCTGGGAACTCAAAAAAATTACATTTTCAAACAGAAATGTTTGGCCGCCCGGTCAATTTGTATATTCAAAAACAAATTGAGTTCCCAAAATTGGTCCCATAGGAAAAGTTGTTCATATCGACAGGCTAAATCATGCCTTCAAGGATCGGACGCTTTTCTTTACATATTGGATATTTATGTATTAAGTATTGACAAACCGAAATAGACTAAATAAACTCGCCACTGCCGCATGATTATGTATGTAAAAAATATAGACTGTAATATTAATCCGACTATGAACATTATACACGCCAAGTAGAAATAATGTGTTATGTCCATAATTATGGGTTTTCAATGACGTTTTAGTTAGGTAAGTTTGTAATGCGTTGGTTTCTACTATTGCGGTGCCGCGCTCCGAGCAGGACCTACCTATATACATATAAGAGAAAGTTGTAAAGGTTTCTCTTTTAAGCGTATATAGGACTATTACTATCCTGCTCTTGAATCCACAACTCGTTCAGCTTCCGCAATCGGCTCCATGTCTTGCTCCAGCTCCATCCGGGGCAAAGTCGCCCAAAGTTCGGCACCGCAATGGTAGAAACCAATGCATAAGCAGTTCAAAAAAACCTTTGTCCACTTTGACATTAACTGGAATGGAATAGTCAACATTTAATTAAAATATAACGTAATTTCTGATGATCGTAACGAGCAGAGTATATTTACATAAAATACCTTTGTGAAAAAGCGGAAGCACTGTCAACACTTTCCGGGACGTCCCGCTTGTAGACTACTATTGATATATCTATTGTGTCTGGTCCAATGTCCATGAATGAGTTAAGCGTAGATAATACCACTCTGTGATGTTAATCACAGAGTGGTATTATTATATAATATGGTAGTATCTGTTAAGATTTCCTAAGGTTTAGGTAAATAAACTCCACTCGTTCCGATCATTGTTTCAAATGTAACCTTATTTCTGTAAGGATTTTATTATTTATACAACGTGATTTTAAACCCCCTAGCTATATTGAAATCTGGGAATCAAAATCCCTAATGGAACACAGAATTGCAAGAAAAAAAAGGTAAAAACGAAAAAGAAAATTAGGTTTCCCATACAAAGTCGCCGATCAGCTGGACGAATTTCTATGAAAGGTTAAATTTAATTTTTAGTTTTTTACTTTTTTTCTTGCAGTTCTGTGTTGCATTAGGGATTCTGATTCCCAGATTTGAATATAGCTAGGGAGTTCAAAATCACGCTGTATAAGGGTTTCTTGCATTCACAAATGCTTTTCTATGATATACCTATACTCTTTTTAAATTCTTCCCGCGTGGTTTCTTAATTTGATAAGAGATGGTATTTTAATTTTTTTAATTTCGTAGCATCGTTTGTTAAATGTTTCCATAGTAAAACAGTCAGTAGCCCGTAAAAAGATTTTGTAACATAGCTACTGTATGTATCAATTTATATACTATATTTATATTATATACAACTATTTATAAACACGAAATAAATATATGTACACTATTAATCATAAAACTATAGATCAAAATGTTAGTATTGTAACCATGCTATTGATATATCAATGCATATTAATCATCATCAGTTTAGAATCAGAATACCCTGATGCTATATAAAATTTTATAAATTATACGTTCTTGTAACAATTGCGTATCATATACATGTATTTTTTATACAACGTTGGTCGATAAAGGTAAATCAACGCCGAATACTTTTACATAGTGGCCGATGGAATTACAATTTTAGATTATCTTAAAAACGAAAGGTATGTGGACTGAGTGTACAGTCAGCCAACGAGATACCTCACCCCGCCATCTATCAATATCTTGAGTTTTCTCTTCTAATTCTAAAAATAATATTAACATGAAAATATATATTCAGAAGGATTATAATTAAGACTTTCTAAATACATTTTCATGTAAATATTACTTTTAGTTTAAGAGAAAATTCAAGATATAGGTAGATGGCGTGGTCAGTATCTCGTTCGCTGACTGTACATTGTACTTATTAATGTCAAAATATTTGATTAAAATGGACGCCGCATTAAAAAGTTTAGGAGTTTAAGACGGCGGTACAGAATCGCGAAAAACGATATTCCCGATTTAAGGAGTTCAAAGTTTTCCATATTGAGCCACTTTCTTGCGACCACCTTCGACTAGCGTTGTGTTATCTATCATAATCAGTCTGAAATTATATAAAATACTACATCTAGTGATTATAAAAAATCTATACTAATATTATAAAGCTGAAGAGTTTGTTTGTTTGTTTGAACGCGCTAATCTTTCTGTGATGATTCTTCTTGTGATGGATAGTCCATTTATTGAGGAAGGCTTTAGGCTATAAAACATCACGATGTGACCAAAAGGAGCGAAAAAATGTTTTGAAAACGGGGGAAAATTATTCATCTATACCTTTTATCAGAAATTTCCGCGGACGAAGTCGCGGACAACAGCTAGTCGGTGTATATAAGCGGTGATTTGTCTTAATTATTGTGATTGTGCAATAGTCTTACCAAATTTTACGTTTCCGAAATTATTTGACGCAATTGACGAAATTGGGAGTAATATTTGGAGTACGTCAATTTTGTTAAGATATATTGCTAAAAAGTAATATAATTTTTGTGGCCTTCATTTCGAAAGCAATATCTTATAGCAGCCAAAAGTTTTGCACATATTTTTTTCTTTTTTTTACCTAGTCTAGACGGCCAACCATTGTGTGTATGTATGGAATAAAACATATTTTAATGTGTGAAATAAAATTGAAACATATTGTTTTCATCGGACGTGTATATCGCAATTGTAGGTTAGAATTCGAAAAACTAGACGCGTCCTACTCATTTTGGGCTCACCAACGTCCGCCGCGAATAGACGACAGTTCAATGCTATCTTGTTGGTTTAGGGCCGCGCTACACTAGATTGGCATGGGATGGCATCGGAAGCGACGCGTCATTTCAAAACATGCTAGTATACCAATCCAGTGTAGCGCGGCCCTTAAAGTTGTAAGTCAGAAAATAAGGCTTGTTTCACATGTACCACAGCCACACGATAGCGCAACGACAAAGGTGGTCATCAGTGGTAACGTGTGAATAGTGTAGCTGCAGCTATCTGCATTGCGTTATAGTATAAAAAAATATAAAACAAGTGTTTATTGAGCGAAAGAGATTTGTAAGGATCGTAGCAAATGGAGATTTATGGTTTCTACCTACCTCCATGGGAAAGAGGCGTAATAATATATATATGTATGTGTTTAATTAGTGCGTGGAATCGCAGGTAACGAAGTGCCGATCTGTTCAGTGTGCATTTGGTTTTTCGGAATCGTTTTTTTTGCCTAGGTTGCGGAACTCTGACGAGAGGACAGACAGCAGTTCTAAATTTATTTATTTATTTATTTATTCATCAAACAATATCCACCTATCTAATCAATAAAGGTATGATTAATCATTATCCGTCTTATTATAAAACGAGGACAAACTTAAGTACCTGGTTTAAAACATTATCCGACCAAAATAAGACGACACTTATCACTTTGACATTTGGTCAACTGACATTGTCTATTTGTTTTGGACGGATAATGGTTTAAACCAGCCGGCCTATTTGCTAACTCAGTGACCAAAGATTTGATAGTCACTTCAAAATACATTGCGGGTTTCATAAGATTGACTATTTTCATTTAAGATAAATAAAACGTAATGTATTTTGAAATGACTATCAAAACGTTGTGCACTGAGTTAGCAAATAGGCCGGCAGGTACTAAAGTTAGTCCTCGTTTTTTTATTATAAGTCTGTATTGGTGTACTTTGACAGCTGCTGTCAAGAATACCTCCGCCACCTGGGATTTTTTTTCCCAGGTGGCGCCATCCAGAGAGCACGTAATCATGATTCCCATGGACACAAATAACATTGCTCCTCAAAATAGGTGAGATGGGAGACAAATGCCTAATTCAATATTTAGTAAAAAAAAAAAAAAAAAAAAATAGTGAATTAAACTAGACAATTTCATACAAATTAGCCCCGAACATAATATGTTGTTCTGGGACGTGTGAAACAAACCTAAGAAAGAGTGGGACGCGTCTTCATATATTGCCCTGTCGATATCGAACTGTGCTGAAATATGCTTTGGTTGGTTTTTAACCCATTCAACGCCACTGTGATATATGTGACAAATCAATTAAACCTATTGGGCCCCATTGACCATTTTAGTTGCAAAACGGTCGCGTGTCCGAGACGCCATTGACAACTAAAGTTATTACAATTTGTACTAGCCTGGCGTCGGGGGTAAAGTAACGTTAAAAAGCGCTGACGTGTAAAAGGTTAATGACCAATGCATTCACAATCTGTGGCGCTATCAGACTGACCGGAGCGGGCACGAAATTTATTTGTCACATCTCATTCATTCATTCATTTCGAGTAGGTGTCACGGTCAATCGACCATGCACACCCTGGTGTCAGTTATTCGGAACCGCCTCTCGGCCTCTGACGTGGTTCCTTTAACGACTACCAGATGGCAGCCGGAACACCGGCTTAACGTGCCTTCCGAAGCACGGAATCATCTTTATTATCAGACAATCAGGTTATTCAGCCTGCAATGTCCTAACCAAACTGTAAACAACTTTCGCAACTCACTTCCGGTGGGAATCCTTAACCACTGGACCACGGAGGCTGTCACATATATCAGACTGTGGCGTTGAACAGGTCAAGATTTTACAAATTAAGAATACATTCTATTATTATAAAAGGTAAACGGTAGATAGTGATACATTGAGTACACTACACGAAACATTTTATACTTATACTGTGCAGCGTTTTGAAAGTCATGTTGTCTCATTATGCGCGTGTGAGCGAGATAGCAATATGACGTCAAAACTGTCTAATGCCTTGAGTTATACTAATTGTATGCTTTGTAAAACATTTTTTTATAAAGGCATTATACACGGCGAAGCTTTTTTGTATGTTGGGTTGTGAGTTGTGGTTTGCGTCGTGTGTTTGAGCTCTAATATCCGTGGCCTGTTTGACGTTTTGTATTATAAATGGATCGGTCATGGATATTTTTTAGTAGCCTCGTTTATCTTAGTAGCTTAGCTGTTCGGCCGAATAGACTATAAAATGTACACACTTAGTACACTAAGCTGCAAGCTACTAAGCAGTTATAATGGTGTATCATGCGCTTTGGTGACAGGCACGAATGGGGATGTTTTATATGATTTAATAGATTAGGTTAGTTTTAAAGGCTTCTTATTTTAAGTTTAATCGCTTTGTATAATAGATACACAAGCAAATTATGTTTTAACGTATATTTTAATTTATATTCGAGTCAAGCTGTGAAGAATAATTTATGATGAAGCAGCTATATCACTTGTACTGTGCGCTTTAATTTATTAAAATAATATGGCTGTTTTTGTCATTTTTTATGACAAAGATAGCTATATTAAATGGCGGATTTCTATCCCATTAATAATTAAAGTGCATAGTATTTTGTGCCTCTCACGAAAGCGCTTGATTTTATTGACTTAGCTCTTAAGTTGTTCGTCATAAGGTGTATTTTTGTTTAGTTTTCGTTCTAAAGGTGTCCTTTTATTTTACCTGAGTACAATAACTTGGTTAGGCGTACGTCTTAGCGACTTAGAACACTGTCCTGTACATATTATGTAGTGTTGTGTAAGAGCATAACTTGTTAGCGATTTAAATAAATTGATTTCACTAGTTTCTGCGTTTTATTATAAAAAAACCTTATATACGCATAGGTACATACTTATGATAAAGATTCAATTAGCTTATAAGTTGTTAAATCGAATTGTGACAATAATATTGATATGTACCAACTATAATACGTTACAAATAGCATGCTAATTTGATTTAAGGATATATGGCCCTATATCTTTTTTGAATCGTAACACAGAATCAGCACCAAATATTGTATGGTGATAGAGAAATGTAGCTGTAAGCTGTAGGTATATATGTATTCCCTATTACACGTATTTCAGTTACTCAAATGCTAACTCGAGAGCAAGGAACTTTCTTCAAACAGCCTTGGTTCCTAAAGCTCAATCCACACAGACATGGCAGCCGCCGGCAGCGAAGCGGCGAGCAGTTTTAGTGGCACATAATTTTAAACTTTTTAGCCATGACTATAATACATACTCTAGCTACTCCAGCAGCGGCGGCCGGCGGCGCTCGCTCCACCTATCCTCTTCCTCAAATATATGTGCAATAATAATTAAATCCATAGTTCACAGTAAGTAGGTACACAGTCACTACACAAGTGTTTCCTTATTAAATGTAAAGAGTAAACTGCGCGTAGAAATATCGTGAGCCATAGTCGCGAGCGGCATCGAGCAGTCGCGGGAGGCATCGCGCCTTCTCTGCCGAGCCGGCCGCTGCCATCTCGGTAAGGAACGAGCCTGAACACAGCTATCGCACAAGCACCGTATCAGTCGGTGACAATGTCTAGTCGGCTGTGCAGACTAGGCCTCCGTTTGGTCGCGCGGCCGTCGGCCGGCGCCCGACGCTTGCCGTCCTCCGCGCCGCTCTCCTCGATCTCGATGTCCTGCGTCGGGATGTCCATTAACAGCTTGTCGATGCTGCTGCCCGCTTTGCTTAGCTCTTTGTCATCTGGAGACAAAAGCAACAGTTTACCTACTTCTTCACGGTAACTTGGACCTTCGCTCTGCATAGGTATTCAATTTTAACACGAACGCGGCGAATGATCTTAGGAAATTTTATGTTCGTTTGTTCTCGTATCTCCTAAACTGACTAACGTAACTTTGATACCTACGCCTTGACCGTTCGTTGAGTATAGGTTATGTGACGTCACACCAATATGGCGCCCTCTAGAATACAAAAAGTTGAACTATTGTTTGGTATGTAGTTGGTCATCATCATTTCGTCTAGGTGTCACGGTCCATCAACAATGCACACCCTGGTGTCAGAGTTCTTTAGAACCGCCTCTCGGTCACTGTAGTTGGTAAAAGATATTTATTATATAATACCATTTTCCCGAAAGAAGCAAACCTAAGTGATTTGCTTGTGTTTTTTGTAGTAGTACAAATGATACAAGGTTGTATAATTTTTACTACCAGTTGTACTTTTCGGTAGTAAGTACTTCTGACACGGAGGGAATAGGCTAGTTTCCTGGGTCGTAATAATAACATATCAATTAGTGCGTCAGTTAGCTAATCAAAAATTATTGGACACGTATTTTTTCTTTTGTCAAATAAACAATAAATAATAAAGATAAAGCGCGGCAAAGTTCAGGAGTGGGGGCTCGTGACGTCAAAGTTTGCTAAAAATTGTAGCAAACTATGACGTCACACGGAACTTCAAAGGGCTATATCTTAATAATTTTTTGTTTAATAGACAAAAGAAAAAATACGTGTCCAATATTTTTTGAAAATCTAACTGACGGATTAATTATATTTTTTTAGGAAACTAGCCTATTAAAATACCTATGCTAAGAAATATTAGTACCTAGCGTTTTAGCTTTTAACTTTAACTTGCGGTTACACAAGATACCTAATTGCAACGACAGGACCCTTGATAATCCATTGCACCATCCAGATATTTGTGCAATAATACTTTTTGTGAAAAATCTAATAAGTTTTAGTTTACACCTCCAAATTATTACACACATGACACACCTGAATTATTTTTTGCATCGTTTCAACTTTTTTTTATGTTTATTTGACGGCAAACGAGCAGACGAGCCACCTGATGGAAAGTTGTCATCGTCGCCCATGGACATCTGCAACACCAGAGGAGGTGCTGATGCGTTGCCGACTCTTAAGATACCAGTAAACAAGCCTTTTGAATTTAAAGCGTGTTGATGCTGTAAGGTGTTCAGATTTATCAATCTCGGATCTGTCGACCATCTGAGCACTCAGTTCACATATCAAGGGACAGATAGATTTTTAAGTGCCCTAACATGAAGTTGTTGATGTAAACGTAAGTACCTATATGAGGTCCCCAATCTTTTTCCAATATTAAAGATTTTTATTCAAAATTAATTTAAATTCAAAACATGAGATGATCTTTGAACGTTAAATAATTTACAGTATATTTTAAGAGGCTTATTAGACCAGCTACTAAGCGCCACTCTTTATTTTATTCTTCTTATAACACAAATTTCTCTGCAGCCGTCGGCAGAGAAATAACACTATAATGAGAGGGGGTTAGATTTCTCTGCAGTTGTCTGCACCTAACCAAAGCACATCTCTATCAGGAAATTGTAAAATAACTATCGACGACAAGTGATTTCAGGGGTATCGGTCTCTACAGCGTGATTTTGAACCCCCTAGCTATATTGAAATCTTGGAATCAGAATCACTAATGGAATACAGAATTGCAAGAAAAAAAAAGGTAAAAACCGAAAAAAAAAAAATTGACTTTCCATAGAAATTCGTCCAGCTGATCGGCGACTTTGTATGGGAAACCCTAATTTTTTTTTCGATTTTCAGCTTTTTTTTCTTGCAGTTCTATATTTCATTAGGGATTCTGATTCTGAGATTTCAGTAAAGCTAGGAGGTTCGAAATCACGTTGTATAATCACTAATGAATAGGTAGATAAAGTGACGAAAAAAAAAACAAGTCCAAAAAATACAAGAAGTTTAATAAAAATAAAAAAAAGTAAGATCATGAAAATGAAAAACACTCGTCCTAAGATTGGAATGAGTAGAAATAACCAAAAGACACCAAACAATGTGAAGTAAAATCATTGTTTAAAGATTATTTAAACACCCTACCTACCTACTTAGTATTACATAATTTCTCATATAAAAATAGATGCCAAGTAGCGGGTAAATGCCGCACATTGACCCATGTGCCGCACATTGGGTGTAGGGGGCACCGAAACCCCAGATGGCAGGCTTGATATTTTTGTTTATATGTTTAGTGGTTGTTGTAATTATCGCTAGAGTGAAAAGTGACCTTTAATTAGCAAAGGCTGTCCTAATAGAGGTAGTTATATATAAGGTCAATTTAAATTAAGCGCAAATATTTTAAATTAACCCATAAGCTAGAAAAGTGCTTTAGAAGCAAAATTAAAAAGAAATCGACACGCTAGTTTTGACATATCTAGATCTGAACATTTAATAAAACAGACGAAAAAAACACCCTGTGTACAAATAAACACTTCCTTGGCCAACAACTTTTTACTATTATCTATTATTGATACTAAGTCACTGTCCTCGACGATAAAAACAGCTGATGTATCGAATTTAATAAAAAAAATATATTTTGTATGAAAACATTTTAAAATAACTAGCGTGTCGATTTCTTAAAATTTGTTACTAAAGCATTTCTTTGACCTATGAGACCCAGCCCTTACAATATTTGCGCTTAATTTAAATGGACCTTGTATATTGCAGCACTGAGAGGATATTAAAAAATATTTTTTCTTTTGAATTCTTTTGAAATACCTAGCCTATTAGGAAGGGGGCAGTTACCCCTTTTTGGCGACACCCTTGGTGGGGCAGCACTAAAAAAACAATCACAAAACCAAATTTGTAAAGATTTCCGAAAACTTTATATGTCACCTTTGCATCTTAGCTAAGGTTCAAAATTTATATCAAGTATTGCTTGTTTTGCGCTTAACTAGGTTGATACTACAATAATCTACACTGCACTACCTAGTCTTACAATCTTAATTGGGCAACAACTTTATTCCAAAAAAATCCAAGAGTGATGACAGTTTGCCGGCCTTGCTCCTTGGGTTTAACTACTGGTACCACAAAAGCAACCACATACTAAAGTATGGTATAAATCTGTGAACTAAGTTTAAAACTAGGCAGATTTTAGTGGTACCATTTTACTCTATTATTGATTGGCAAAATATAAGATACAATATCGCTAGGCTCCATGAAAATCTACCTACGTTTTACAGGTTATAATTCGTTTGACGAATCTGTAATTCCTACTTGACTTAACTCATTAGAATCCTAATTGGTCAACTCCTTAATTCCTAAATCGTCAAGTGTATATCTAATTGTTACCAGTCCAAGCTCCTTGCTTTTATCCAGTGATACTTCAAAATTAAGCCACATTACCGAGCTCTTACCATTTTTAATTTTTCGACGAGAGGAACGCCGCAGTACGCTAGACAGGAATGGAAATATCTCCATTCGTGTCCAACTTACTGCGGCGTTCCTCAGGGCAGTCTGAATTCCGGCTGTGCGCAGCCGGCTTAATTCCTAATTTGTCAAGTGTGAATCTAATCGTCAGAATGTTAGGCGCATATTTACCAAACTTCGAGTGGATAAATCGCAAGAGTGATACCGCCTTCCAAAAGCGAGCGCTCGTACCCAAGTCGTAGGTATCATCCGCGCTATTACTAGATAGTAGATGAAGCAGATGCTTCATTAAAGTTTAGGTGAGGCGCCTATTACCCATCCTGAATTTATGATCCGATGGGAGGGACGCCGTTATACGTTAGACACGATAAGTGATATCTCCAATCGTATCGCACGTATAGCGGCGCCCCATTCATCGGATTCGATTCAGGATGGTATAATACCCCCTTAACTATGGCGCTATTGGTGATATCTAACCGTTGCCAGCTTGCTTGGCGAGCTGCTTGAGCCTGAACTCTTCCTGTGCCAGCCGCTGCCGTCGCTTGCGCTCCGCCCGGGCCTCTTCCTCGCTCGCCTCCGCCGCTTCCTGTATGGGAACCGCAGATATCATAGCTGTTTTATCATTACTTTTTTATTTAATTTGCCGTTGCGTTAGTATACACCGTGTTAATGTACCACCGCTCTGAAGAGGTGCCTTAGCCCGTCAAAACGAATAACTATGGGAACAGTGCGCTGGGAATGTCGGGCCGATCGAACTTTTGCATGGAAATGTAATTTTGTTTTTCGAATTTCCAGCGTTGGTGACATAGGAAAAGTTGTTTATTTTCACGGGGTTAATGTATGTTAGTAGGTCAAATCTTGGAAGCTTAACTGGGGCTTGATCTGAAGTTCTGCTTACTTTGGTAAATCGGATAACAATCCAATGTTTTGGAGCCAGACCTGATTATTAAGAACTCAAGAACACACAAAAGTATAAATTTGCATTTATGAAAAATGTATATCTTAAACAAAAATTAAACATGTATAAACAAAAATGAAAAGTTGATGCTGCCTCGCAAAAAATCTGAGACAAAGTGTAAAAGAATCTGAAAAAGTTAAGAAACCTGCTAGTGGTTGTTTCTGTTAAAAAAATCTCTAATATACCTACTCCGCATTGCCCCAGGGCTTTCGAAAATACGTTTCCGCTATGTTTAGCTTTACAGGAGACAAACCAATATTCATATTCTTATTTTTATTCACATAAAATCTACGAAATAAGTCTACTTATTCGTAGCATAAAATATACTCATGAATATGTTCAAGTTAGTTTAGACGTTCCCTTACAGCTTCACCAGATGACATTTATATAATTTCAATATTTTGACATATTTTTTTTTATATTCATATATTATTTTCTTAAACATCATTTTTTAAAATTAAATTTACAATGACTATAATAAGGACAATGTATACTCAGTCCACATACCTAGTTTTTAAGATAAACTAAAATTGTAAGTTGACGTCGATTGGAGAAAATGCGCTGTGCAGTTTTTTGCCGCTTCTTCTGCACTCCGCTTTGGAAGCGGCATTAAACTTAGCCATAAGTAAATTACTGACGCCAACAATTCTCAGTTGAAAATATATGACAATTAATAAGTGTCCAAATGACCTATGTTAAATAAATGTCTTTGAATATTGAATTTTAAAAAAAAAAGAACAATTTTTATGAGTTTCCAGCTTTGATCCCATAGGAAAATTTGTGTGTTTGGCTAAAACCACCCCTTCAAAGATTGGACAGGGTTTTCTTTACATATCATATAAGTGTTCGGAACTTTTATCATAAGCCGTTGGGTCGATGTAGGATGCTTAGATTGAAAAACACTAATCTCTTTTTGCTATGCTGCAAGGCTGTTAGTGTACCTCAGCTCGAACAACATTTTCAGTTAATGGACTCCAAAATAACCGAGTAGTAACACTTCTTAGTAACCCTATCATGTTTTCTAATTCCAATTACACAGTATACATGTTTAGTTTATTAACAAGTTTTGTAGTGGTGACGTATCTAGCACGGTTCTCACCCGGGGCGTTCATATAGTTTTAGCCCAGCTGACTCCGCCCTACGCTACGCCTTGGTTTTCATTGATATACAAATATACAAAGAAACAAATAATTTAATCATAATAATTTATCTTCGTTTTTGATATCACAATGCCCTGTGATTTCAAGGTAGGGCATGGCCCTACAATGCCCTCTCTAGCTACGGCCCTGTGCCGTACCCTCCGCAGTATACGAGCCTTCACATTACCAATTATTAAACATATTTAGGTTTTTTCAATAAAATAAAAATGGTAACTAAAATCGTAACAATCAAACATGTCGAAATTTCAAACAATTTATTACAATAAAAACATAGGTACTGCAGTTCACACAATACTTACATTAGTCTACATAAATACCTATATACATTATACATCGCAATTCCGTGTATATCGTGATGTCAAAATCACCAATTCCTATTCTAGAAGTGTAGCAAGAAGTAACACTAAAGGTATTATACCATCCTGAATAGGATCCGAAGAGGGACGCAGCAATACGAGCGATACGATTGGAAATATCTCGTATCGTGTCTAACATCATCATTTCGTGTAGGTGACACGGTCAATTGACCTTGCACACCCTGGTGTCAGAGTTTTTCGGAACCGCCTCTCGGCCTCTGACGTGGTTCCTTTAACGACTACCAGATGGCAGCCGGAACCAACGTCCTAACTTGCCTTCCGAAGCACGGAATTATCTTAATTATCCGACAATCAGGTGATTCAAGCCTCCAATGTCCTAACCAAACTAGAAGCAACAGAGTATGCTTCCCGTGGAAATCGAACCCGGCTCTACAGGCAAACGCCTTAACCACTGGACCACAGAGGCAGTTAACGTATAGCGGCGTCCCTCTCATCGGTCCGATATTCGGGATGGTTTAATAGGAGCTTAAGGGCCCGTACTACCTCACACTGCTTTGCATGATTGACTGTTATATCAATAATAATTAAATACTCAAGTTGAAATAAAAATGCAGCAAAGTTCAGGACTAACTCTGGTAACTATCTGACTCAAAAACACGATTGCGTTAAATTTTCTCGATAGAAAAAAATTGCAAAGTTGCCTCCAAATCACGTCTAATTTACTCTGTATATAGCATTATTCACCAAATACATTAAAATTAACCTTGAAACTTTTAATTATTATTGCATTACAGATAAGGCAGCCATCATATGTTTTTCTTTTTCGAATAACCCTTTAATATTCCTAAAAAACGAAAATATCCAAAGTAGCCTACGCGTTTGTACCGCCACGCCGCCTGGCATATGGCGGGCTCTTAAAGGCTAAACGCGAATTGTCAGCATTACCAAGAGTCGCAGTCGTTTAACCCAATCACAGTTTTGAATTCAGTTTGAAGAGAGAGACGCCGCAGTACGTAAGACACGAATGGCGATATCTTTACTCGTGTCTAACGTATAGCAGCGTCCCTCTCGTTAGTGCCTGAATTCAGTTGTGTGGTTGAGTTCAAACGACAACCAGAACATTGTAAAATTCTAGTTTCTAAAATGATTGGCCTTACTGGCTTTGGCTGTGTGACACTTTCTGGGTTTGGCCACCATCACCGATTTAAGCTCTGACCATACCAATATTTATTTTCGAATTTTACGAAATTAGATGCCAAATATAAAAAAATGCCGGGATTTAGTTTAGAACTTACAAGCAGGGGTTGGAATACCGGTAAAAATCCATTACCGGTACCTCTATGAAACGACAGTACCGGTAATTGGTTTGGTACCGGTACATTTGGTAACGGTAAAAATCAAGTTCCGGTACCTCTATAATACAACGGTACCGGTAATTGGATTGGTACCGGTACCTCAATAATACGACGGTACCGGTAATTGAAAGAAGTACCTGTACCAAATACCGGTAAACAGTACCGGTACTTACTACCGGTACTCGTATTGGGAATTATCATTTCGTTAATGTGTGTCGTTGCCGTGTTGTGCATGTGCGGCGTGAGGCGGGGGCCCACAATAGGGCGGCACTTTTACAGTCGAGCGAGTCCCATGCGGTAGACGGCAACAATGCGTAGGTACCGGTAAAATAAACGTAATTTTAATACCGTTAAAATTTGACAGAATAGAGGTACCGGTACTTACCGGTACTTATAATGTGAATTTGGTACCGGTAACAAGTAGCGGTAAAATTACCGTTAACTGTTAACAATATTATTACCGTTAAATACTAGATTACCGGTACCTCATATTACCGTTAAAATTTTAACAGAATAGTAATACCGGTACTTACCGGTACTTATAATGGGAATTTGGTACCGGTAACAAGCCCTGCTTACAAGCATGTTTTAGTGGTCAAGCCAGGAAGCGGAGATTCGGTGTTATACCTATAACACCTAACGAAGATCTGTTTTCTCCCAGGTTTAATCGAGAATTAGTCGAAATCAGCCGCCGAATCTTAGAATTGGTACAGCCGTACTTTAAAAGTTAACATTTTTAGTGGCCAGTGTAATAAGAAACGTTAAAAGTGGCTTCTTACCGGTATTTTAAAATCGCAATATATACCGGTATTTTTGAATCTCATTCTTAGAAGTAAGAATGCTGCGGTTTTGATATTCGGAAGATTATTGTGTACAATTCACGATGGACTTGATGGCCATGCTAACAAGTACGCGTTTAGTGCAAACTCATAACCTAACAAATTATTTGCATGCCGACACTTTCGTTCCAACTTCCAAACAATGTTATACCCACAGAAATATATTAAACGTTCTATTTTAAGGATGCTAGGATTTTTTCATTAACCGCGCCCCCAATTTGACGTCATTACTAGCGAAATAGTAATGTGACATGCACATAAATAAATCGCGTCATATCGATAAATAAAGCATGTGATCATGTCGAGTCGAGCGCGCTGACTGATGGACGTTTAACGAATCTTGCACGATACGACCGTACAAGATCACGATACGACCGTACAAGATTAAGACACGCGTATACCACCCCTTTGGCCGTTCTATCTTGATACATTTCTGTGGTTATACCACTATACTCTCTGTATAAATATACGTACATACATACCATACATATGTGGCGAGACAACCAAGGGCGTCGCCAGCCTTTAAGCCAGAGGGGCAGACTTCGACGAGGGAGGGAATTAAGTGGCCTGTAAAATTTTTAGTTTACAACTTGAAGCAAAATGGGGATAGCAATACTTAAGGATCATGATCAGCCATGATATTGAACAACATTCCCCAGAGGACCATCATCAAGAAATACGAAAAAAAAAACTACTTTCTACAAGTTTTTTTTCCTTAGAAATGTTTTCCCCACTTTGTTACACGTTGTGAGTTTAACGTTGGTTATAATTGCTGCTAGATTGAAAAGGGTTGAAAAGAGAAAAGACCTCGGTACAATTAGCAATGTTTGTTGGTTCAAAACAAAACTCTTGTATGCAGCAATACCAGACACAATAGTTAAACAATTTTTGGGCAGATCTACGCTCCCGTACACGAAAATTTCAAAATACCGAGTCTCTAGGGGGAAAACTGCCCCACCCCAATTCTGGCCCCCCTTGGCGTCGCCCTTCTTTGTCGTGTCGATGCCCTTGAAGACGTCAACACGTAACTTATGCCTTAAATTCTTGTGGATGGGGCAAACGCAATCAAAACCAAGGTAGAATTACTTTAGAGTTTGGCGCATTTTCGCTTATTTTTATTATATTTATTAGCTATATTGAATATTATGTGAATGTCTGATTAAATATTTATTATAATTCATGTGAAGAATATAATATTTTGCAGCTATGTGCCTTGTCTAGAAAATTCGTTAAAATAAAATAAATAAGCTTTACTTTTTCTCATTCATTAATTCCGAATACTTATTTTTTAAACTTTAATTTATTGAGGCAACACTACGATAGTGTTTTTCTTATCGCGTATCATATTTAATGATCATAGAAGGAAATAAATCTGTTTAATTCCTTGGTTTCTACTATTGCTGTTCCGCCGCCGTGCCGCACTCAGTCCAAGCAAGACAGACATATATACGTAAAAGCCAATGTTTCAATTGCAAGGGTTTCTCATTTACGTATATAGGAGTGTCCTGCTCGGAAGGAGAGCGGCGGCGGCACCGCAATGGTAGATACCAAGGCATAACAAGATTGTTGCAAATACGAAAATATTACAATTGAAAGTCACGGCAGTTCTGTTATAAGCAATAGTCGGAACGTAAGGTGCATATTTACCTAAACTTTAAGCAAGCGGATAAGCCCGCTCACATATCATTGGCGGTATTATTCACTCTTGCGATTTATCACTAGAAATTTAGGAAAATATGCTATTGCAGTTAATTTTCACGCAACGACGCAGTTTTTTTCAGTTTTCGCAGCCTTCCGACTGCAATAACAGACTCCCGCGGACTGTCAGTAGCCGCGGCTAACCATGACGCTTGGTCGGGGTTTGGACATGCGTAGTAGGTGCATTTTCGTCATCAATGTATATCTATTTCTGAATTCAAAGTCATACAGACTTTGAATTCATAATTTAAGGATTTAATACCACATACTTTCGATTTAAACATTATACCGTTAAATGTTGCCCCAAAAAATCGTGCTTACACGCATAACACACATATACAAATTCCTGTACCGCTTCAAGCTTCTACAAAATCCGTTCAACACTTACACGCATATAATAACTTCGAAAAATTCTTTAAAAAATAGTGTGATTTTTGAGATTTAAACCTTACGCCTCCAACGAACCCTAAATTGCAGACACACTAAAGAAGGCTCACAAAAGGGGTTACCAAAACTTTTATTTCAGATGGCAGCACTGGCATGTCGTATTGGTAAACAAAATGAAGTGTTTATCAAGAAAAGTTTTAGGTAGTTCTATTACTTTGTACCAATATTAACAGTCTTGTCGTCCCAACTTTAACAATGTAGAATTGCCAATGGGTTTCCTCACATTTTTAAGAACATAAATAAAACTAAAGAAGTACACCTTATGTAACATAATTTTGGGTATATTGAAAGAATATTTAATGCTGCCAGCTTGTGTAAACTTTTTGGAAGCCCCTCGAATACCTGTTGCTTTTCTCTATAATGCCTTGGTTTTTACCATTGCGGTACCGCACCCCGTACTCCGTTCAAGCAAGACAGACTTATATGCGTAAAAAAGAGACCCTCGCAACTTTCTCTTTTACGTAGATAGGTCTGTGCTTAAGTGCGGCGGCGGCACCGCAATGGTAAAAACCAAGGCTTAAAGAATGCACCCTAAATATTGTATTTAATACACTAACTATAAATATTTAAATCACTAACTTGCAACTGGAATTAGAACTAGCCTTAACTATACAACGTAAGTCGAAAGGTATATCAAGCAAATGGGGGACGATAACCTCCTAAATACCATCAACTTATACTGTGGGACCAACCCCGAAATAACGATTTTCCGGTACTTATGTATGTATATTTTTCACAACATTCTCTTTGTATGTAGAAGTCGGTCGTATAATAAAAGTTGTTTATAGTTATAAGGTCAACGGCCCCCTTTCCGACTAACGTTGTAGACTGTAGACACAAAAGTGGTAAAAACTTCAATGTGTACTTACATTACTTCTTAGTGCATGTCTGAGTTAATGCTATTATGGCATACAAACTTTACATACAGAATACAGAGATAAATAATATTAGGCTAACTTCCCTTGAAGATATTCAGACATGCAAAGATTGTCTGTGATTTTAACACAAGTTCTGACAAAATTATAACTTCGGTATACCCCCCTGCCCCCTTCGAAATCTGTAGCTACGTAAGTTACATTCGAACTTTGCTGTTCCGGTTCGTATCAACAACACAATTCAAAACGACTAACCCCCCCACCCCCTAAAGTACAAATCTGTCCTTCCGGCTACGTCACTGCTTCAACTAATTATTTTAAGTCATGATCGTTATACTTATAGTATTTGTCTGTGAGAACTTGTGATAAAACGTCTAGAAGTGTAAAAGATCTGATGCTTTGTGATGACTCAGAGCTGACAACATTGGGTGTTACCTTGGCGATAAGGGTATTTGAACCATAATGTTCCCAATATAGCAAGAAATGCAATAAGCTGAACAAAACTCGGGAATGTTGGCAGTTGAATTCCCAGTGTTGGTGGGTAAACCTACCCTATACTCCGTCAACGGCGCGCCATCTCCCAATACCTGTTTGAGCATTAAGTTTTGGATACCGCAGGCTCTGTCTGCCCGCTGTTGTTCGGCGACGAGGATTTATTGGACGTGTCCTCCGGGAACTGCTTCTCTACCTGTTCCGCCACCCACTTCTTCACTTTCTGCTCGGTCCAGAACCCATCATAAAAGATGGTGGGCTTAATCCAGCAGCCCTGGTTCTGCGGCGGCGGCGCGTACTGGAGGGGATCCCCCTCGGGCCCGGGGCGCACGCCGCATGCATTCTTGCACTCCACGGACCCCGATCGGCTGTTCACCACGAGGTTTTTCGGCGGAATGTTGAAGTTCAGGTTGACGTTACCGTGGTGGCGGTCGAAGCTCTCGTACGTGAAGTGCCACGGGCCCGTAGAGTACTCGTAGTAGTTGGGAAACATATGCGGGGGGCCCACGTGGGGGGGCGCCAGGCGGGGCGGAGGGGCGTACAGCGGGGGAGGCAGGCCCCCCATGACGGGTTGTAGCACGAAACTTACGTTAGAGTTGGGGCGGTGCGGCGGAGGGGCGGGGGCTGGTGCGCGCGGGGCGGGGGGACGGTTGGCAGCGGCCGGCAGGCTGACGGGCATGGGGTGTGCTTTGGCCACGGGGGGTGGCGGCGGTGGATTCGCGACAGGGGCGTTCTTGATGGCGGGCGGAGGATGCGGTCTAACACAGTTGGCTGGTGTAGTATTCTCTTCCTTCCTTAGATTCTTATTGACTGGAGAGTTTTTAGGCTCGACGGGCTTGTTAGGCAAGTTTTGGTTGTTCTCAGTCTCCGGCGGGACACTGGGGAGGGGGTTTGGAGCGCTGGGGACGTCGTTCTTTTGCGCCTCGAGCAGCTCCATCAGCTCGGTAGCGACGCTGCCGCCGAAGCTTAGCAGCGTTTCCCGTAGAGCGTTTGTTACGGCACACTGCAAAATTGTAGTTTTGAAATTACACTTAAATGCAATACCTTTCTATAATATGAATAAACAATGACAAATGAATAAATAGATGACTTGTCTGCTTCTGATAAAACTTGAAAAGAGATGACAAGAGATAGAGCAAAGTGGAAAAGTAAAGGGGAGGCTTTTGTCCAGCAGTGGGACATAAATAGCGCACAAAAGATATGAATAAATAAAAAAAGGGTTTAATTATTACGACACTAGAGAAAACTGAATAATAGAAAGACTAGCTTTGCCTGCAGCTCTGTTAGTGTTTCACTATATATCTAATAGCTTGTCTTTCGAACTAGGCCTCCTCCAGCGACTTCCATTCCTCTCTATCCTTCTCCACATTGGTCCAGCTACTTCCCTAATTCCATCCTCCCATCTTTTATACTGTCTTTCTTCCTGTGTCCATTTCTTAGGTACCAGTTGGTTATTTTTTAGTTGACTTTTTGGTTCTCTCTTTCATCATGTCCACTTCCATTTTAGTTTTTCAAATGGTTTTATATACATATCTTAAAATAGTCAATAATACAAAAGCCGCAATGTATTTTGAAGTGACTATCAAAACATTGTACACTAAGTTAGCAAAATAGTTATAGTCACTCGTGGGCTTAGCTTTTGTTAGTTGATATAAAATTACATACCTTTCTGGATTTGTAAATAGCTAGTCCTTTATTATTGGCGATGGAGGTGGCATAACCAATATTCTCCCGTTGGATGTCAAAGCTCTTTACTGTTACGGAGACAAAAGCCACCACACCAGCACAGTACTTCCCATTGCCCATTGGGTCCACGAAATCTATAAAATGACATTAATTACAGTATAAAATTAATGTTCAACAGATACTAATATTCAGAAAATACGAGTGCACACTAAATAGTTTATTTGAAATTCGCTTTTGCCTACATCTCTGTATGGTTATACAAACATAGTATCACGTCTTTTTCCTTTGTGGGGTAGACAGAGGCTAGGTCTTTGACCTTAAAGCCATGTTTAGCATGTTGACCCACCAAGATGTTAGTTAGATGGAAAATGGAATCAAAATAGTGATGGGTTGCGAGCCGCATAGCCTACTAATATGATTCGTGAGATTTGCCCACACTGTATGTTTATCCCATAGGAATCTAAAAAAATATCCTTTAGTCTAGTTATTCTGTAGCTTTTATTTTATAGGGTAACAAACATCCAAACTGTTGTTTTTAGCTAGCAGATCTTTATTTAACCTTTTGAATGCTAGGGACATTTTTAGGCGTCCATCAGAAACTGCCTTGAAACACCAACAACTTATCAAGTTGAAAACTGGTATCAGGCATACTTCTTGCGGCATTCAAATGGTCAAGTTTTTCTACAATTATACTAGGTAACATGTATTGTAATCTTCAGTCTCTTTCATAAGTGTTAGGGGATGCCCTATGGTATAAGAGTTCACACTAATAATAAATAATGTTTTATGATTATTGAGAATGGTTCGTTTGGGGGTTGGTTAATCACACACCCGAATTGGTTAATATAATATTTAATTTACACACTGTACTAATACACTAAACTTCACAACTAAATGGTTCAAATGGTTAGGTAAAATACTGAATATAAAATGGTAAAATCACTACTGGTTATAATAATGGTTAAAATGGTATGAATATGCGGTAAATGGTTGTCGCCGATCGGCTGGTAGTTGCGTACTAACTTTGATTTGGAAATAATTCCACTTATTGAATTATGCTGATCGCGCGACATACATAATAATGATGAATTTAAACTGTTTGATTGCGTAGCCTCGAACAATAAGCTTAAAAGAAGCAACAATTAAATGTACAAAATTTATTGATGTCAAGAGTTGAGCAAATAAAATGATTTCACCAAATAAAATAATATACCTATCTTACAATGAATAAAATATTTTTGGTTATTTATTGGTATTTATGGTACTGACCACAAGCCATGAACACATCAAACACATTAATAGAATACCAGGTTGGATCAAAATTGTAAGTAGCCAAATTAAATTTGAACCCTCTATGGTGTGGTTACAATTTATAGAACTGCCAAAAAAAGCTTGTTTAAATGATATGCAAGGACCATGGTCAGTGACCTACATCCCCTATACCAAGGGGTATAGTATACAGAGATGTAGGCTCTGACCACCACACAGTAGAAAAATAAAACAAATATTAAAAGAAGAGCATAGATCAAAAGTAGCCATGTGGCTTTCGGCAGAGTAGAGTCCTCCTAGTCTATCCATGGAGGTTGTAAGAGGCGACTTAGGAAATACAAGCTAAACAAAGCTCATAAACATCAATGAGACCTCTCCAACCCGTCTGACCAGTGAGGAGAGTGTAGGCCAAATCCTCTGTCTGCTCTGGCCACCTATGGCTTCGGTAGTACAGAGGGTTATGCTCCTGCAGTGGGGACTAAAAAGACCTGATGATGATGATACATCAAAAGGCTAGTGCTTGTCTGCACTGCACTTACGTGTATTGGCCCTTGTTAAATCAGTTGTACAGTTCAAAAATTAAAGTTAAATCTTCATTCATGAATACAAACCCATTTCCTGTTTGGTGACCGTCCAGCTCCAGTTGTTAAAACCCCACTGTGAGTGCCCAAAGTTAATAAGCTGCTGCCTCCGATGCTCTGTGTCCTCCTCACATGGCCCAGGCTCCAGAGTCGGCATACTCAGGCTATCCGGCTAGAACAAAACATTTTAAAACAATTTATGCCAATTATTTTTTATAGAACACATTGAATACACAAATCCTTATTTAAAAAAATATAATTATAAACATATGACTTACGATGTACTGTAGCTGCTTGGATATACGGATGTGTACCATGTACTGGTACCAAGAAAATAGACAGTAAAAAAATTACATGTTAACTTGGAATTTTTTGAAGACCTGAGAGCTGACCTACAAGTCAAACTGATCGTGCAAAGGAGGTTGATAATTCGGCAAAAAAATCGCAGCAAGGTTAAAGTTTAATAGGTATGTTTGACTGTCCTGGGATCCATCCGCTTGGCACGAATACCTTGCAAACTATAAAATGGCACAGCCGGATATACCACTAGCTTATTATATTTTCAGAAATATAAAGAAATATGTTGTATTTACTTACCATTTTGATGCTGCAATTGGCGACTGGGAAGCCCGACTTCCTTTGCATGATAACCGACCGCGACCAATTGTCGTATTAAACTAAAATTCCATGTATATAATAATACTCCTGGTTACATATGGAACCTAAGTTCGAGTTAATTTACCAGTTTTATGGCGAATTTTTCATAAAATAATTCGCAAATTATTCCCAACAAAACAACGATTATTGACATTTTGCGCGGAAGTTTCGAATCGCACAGGTTATGAAATTAAAAAGTTGAGTTTCACAAAATTTTGGTCTCATTTTAGTTTTATAAAATAAATTTTTATTTATTATTTTCAAGTATGTATAGGAGATTACTTTCAATATAGATAATTTTCTGCTAAACTCTACTTATTTTTTTTACTTTAAAATAAAATCTTAATAAAACCCATGAAGTTCTGAACGATTTTCCAACGCTTCGATTATAAATACAAATCTGACGTCAGTGTCAAATAGTCAAAATAAAAATATGAAGTACCTATGAAGTAAATAAAATCCTGTCATCTCTTAGTAGTTTGTGAATCCTGTATTTTCAGCCGAAAACTTTGTTTTACTTTCCTATTGAAATGAAATAAAGTTTATATAAAAAAGGAAACCTCGTGTTCAGTTTAGAGGCATAGATAAAAAGTGCTATCTAGTGATTTATTAAAATTGTTACGGCTGCAAAAATCTTCGAAATGGCAGATATTATGGATATCGATGGCAGTGTTTTGGAAGGAGTTAGTTATTATTTATTACTGTGTACAGTGTGACAATAGTTTATTACAGATAGGTTTTATATGTACCTATTGCATTTTAGAAAATGTATGATATGTTTGCCCTTGAAAATGGATCACATATTGTACCAATTGAAAAACCGATTTATTACTCTTAATAATAACTTAACTAATTTATCTCAATTCAATTCAATTCATTTATTTGCATAATGTGGGTATACAGATGTTACATGTTTATTAGGCCCGTCACATTACCTTCTGCAAGGCATGCAAATGTTTACAATTATTACTAATTTCCTATACTTGTTATCCAGTCAAATTAAATTCATTTCTTTATATATTGTTAATTAAACACTACATTAATGCACTTCTCTTGCTTTAGGGCGGCCAAATTCTTCGTATAGCTGTGTCTCTTAGTGCAATCCTACGAAAGCCAGTGCGCGTCTCCAACATACGCGCTGGTCGGAGGAAGCCTGGTCTCGCAGCTCAGCACTTGAGTGGTTAGTTGTCATTCTCATGATTAAACAAGCTTATTCCTGCGAGTTCGTTCGCGGCATTAATAGGGTTATATTTTACTTTTTAAAATGAATCCAGTTGAATAATTAAATTTTTTATGCAATAAAATAAAATTTCATGACAAACCCTCTTGCAGTTTTTGCATAACCTGTCCTCACATACATACTAACATTCATACATATTATCACATCATTATCCCTTACGGTAGACAGAGCCTGAGATCATAAGACCAAAAGGTCATGTTTAGAGTGTCACTGGGCGTAAAGGTTGAAAACGGAATCAAAAATAGTGATGGGTTGCTAGCCACATAGCCTATTGTGATTCTCGAGATTTTTGGCCATTCCCTTGACTGGCTTCTACGGTCTGCATGGGAAGAGGAGCAGCTGGCACATTCTGTTTTTTCTTTTATCCCAAACCGGCATGGAAGGTCATTCACATGTATTATATTGTATGATATCTGAATTACAAGATATTAGTTCTCTCCGAGGAATTATTTGTGTCACTAATTTTGATGTTTACATTAAACTGGCTGATAAAACTGGCCAGTGGTTCTCTACCCTAATTAAGAGAATGATAAAAAATTGATGTCTGCTTATTTTTTAAGGCATCCAGTTAGTGGGCCAGATGTGCCAAGCTACACTCAAAGGGGTTTACATTGGCTCCACTCAGATTGAGTTCTGCCCTGGAAAGATCCGGGGAGGGCACTACATGGCAGATACCAAGACTGCTGGGTAAGAATTATTATATGAAACACAAATCAGGTCTTTTTAGTTTCCACTGCAGGAGCATGACCCTCTCTGTACTACCGGAGCCATACTTGAACAGAGCAGACGGAGGATTTGGCCTACACTCTCCTCGCTGGCCAGACGGGTTGGAGAGGTCTCATTGATGTTTATGAGCTTTGTTTAGCTTTTATTTCCTAAGCCGCCTCTTACGACCTCCATGGGAAGACTAGGAGTGGTCCTATTCTACTCTGCCAGAAACCACACGGCTAACTTGTATTGTAGGATGCTAATTTATAGATACTATATTTTGTAATAGATACTTTAATAAATCAATATCCAAGACCCAGAACAATCTAAAATATATTATTTTCATCATGATCAGGCCGGCGGCCTTTTGAATGTTTTTTTTTCTAACCTATTTTGTCCCACTGTTGGGCAATTCCCAATATGAAATTATTATTTTTTATTCAAATTTGTATCACATGTTTTTAACTATTATCTTTCTTACTTTCTTTTTTATTTGCAATATCGAAATCGTTTTGGAAAGACTACTACTGAGAAGAATATGCTCCAGGCTTTAAGAATGCCGAAAAACGTCTATTTTTTCGTCGCTCAGTTAGCCTAATTTTTCATGGAATACTAGCTTGAAAAAAATATGGAGTACAGTTCAAAGATCAAAGTAAATGGTTACATCAAAATATTTTCAAAAAAAAATATATAGCCTTCCACATCTGTTATCATGCCCTGAATGTCCCACCTCTTGTACGAGAGAGGATTTGGCGAAAGCCACGGATGCGGCTGTGAGGGTTGCATCATTCTGGGCAAGATTCATTTAATCGTTTGGACCATTGACACGACAGAAGAAGAAGACTTGATATTTTCAGCGACAACTACCAACTTTTATACGCCTATAAATAGTATAACTAAATGAGCTAGTGGATACCTAAAAAAAATACAATATTTGGATTATAACCAATTATTTATTACCATATTGAATTATTAAATTAAAAGTGAAAATTAACTCGGAAATGGCAGACACGGGTTTGAACTGAGACTGATGACAGGTATGACACGAGTATATAAAATATCGCGCGATATCCGCTACAAACGGTTAAGGGATACAGCGCCTTAACGCCCAACTGTCTTTGAACTCTGGAGTCCCAGAAGAGCAGTTTCAGTGGGGAGAGAGGGTAAAGCGGCTATTAAACCATCATGACGAGAGGGAAGTCGTAATACGTGCGATATGATTGGGAGATATCTCGTATCGTGTCTAACGTTTTGCGACGTCCCTGTCATCGGATCGGATTTTTGATGGTACAATACCCCCTTATCTCATCAACGCCGAGAAACGGGACACAATGGATTTTCTATTGTTATGCAGTTAAATTTTTGACCTATCATCCAGATGGGTTAAATTTTTGACCTTTCCGGCGACACCTAATACGCGGCGCCCGCACCCCTTGCCCCGCAAGTTAAGACAGCCCTGGTAAATATATTATTTAAGAATTTCATTAAAAGCCATATTATTTTTCAGTTCCACAAGCCTACTCCTGCAAGTAGCTCTCCCTGTGGCTCTAATGGCTGACGGTACAGTTATCTTGGATCTGAAGGGCGGTACCAACGCAGACATGGCCCCACAGATTGACTATATGGACTTGGTGTTCAAACCACTGCTGCAGAAGTTCGGAGGAGACTTCGGCATCACTATTCATAGGAGGGGGTGAGAGTAACTTTAATAAAAAATATCTAATGTTTTAGTTGTGCCTAGTATGAGGCAGAAACCGGATCCGAACACCTGAATCGTGTCAGTTATTTTCAACCCCCTCCCCCCCCTTGTCAGCAAAAGAAAACCTCTTCCCCCCTCCCCCGAAGCTTACATAAACATTGCTATAATTTTTACAAAATACTTACGTTTATTTTGCGAAATGCTGCTGACGTTATCACCGTGCAGACCCTCCCACCCCGTTCGTCAGCAAAAATAAGCCTAGCCCAGACCCCCCACCCCCCATTCGCTGCTTACGTAATATTTGAATGATCCCTAGGTAATAGGATATAAATAAAAAAAAAAAAAAAAAAAGGTAAAACTTGCAAAAATTTTTTTCGTTGTCTTAACTAAGTTACATGAAGTGATCATGGCCCATGTAACTGTACGAAATTCGCAAATCACAGTAATCACGTTAAATATCGTAACATCCTTATCCTTACTAATATTATAAATGCGAAAGTGAGTTTGTTTGTTTGTTTGTTACGCTTTCACGCCGTAACTACTGAACCGATCGTCATAAAATTTTGCATACAAGTTCTCTGGAATACGGAGAAGGACATAGGCATACCTTTTATCCCGGGAAAAAGTACTATTCCCGAGGGATCGGCATTGACGCGGGCGGAGCCGCGGGCGAAAGCTAGTGTTTCATATTTATGTCATCAAAATTTTTACGCTGTAATGTCCACCGCACGGACTAAGATATTGCCTACTCACCACACTCGCCAGGTGGTTTGGCGAGCGCAGTTTCTTTTGACTTTTGGTGCCTCCGACGCTACTGGCCATTAGAAGCATTGTTAAACTAAAGAAAGAATGGAATTTGTTGATTTTTTTTTAAAACTAATACATGTTATTAACATTATTTATATGTGAATTACGGGTTACTCACGTGCGAAGTCAGCTACAGGCCGACATGTTTCAACCTCATCCGGAGGTCTTCCTTAGGGCGAATGTGAACTGATACGCGCGTACGGAGTCGTCCCGATTCGCACTAACACTAGTGATGAGCGACGCGGCATGCGTGGGCGGCGCGGGCACCGTGGTCCGCGGCTCGCTGTGCTCTCTGTGACGGCTCGGTTCACATTCGCCCTGAGGAAGACCTCCGGATGAGGTTGAAACATGTCGGCCTGTAGCTGACTTCGTACGTGAGTAACCCGTAATTTACATATAAATATAATTTGTTGGATTTGGGAAAGTAATTAATGTATTCGGATACTACTTAATCAGATGAATGGGGTAAAAGCAATTGGCAATTCGGGAGGCCGGGTATGCGTACCTGATGCCATCAGCATCATCATTTCGTGTAGGTGTCACGGTCAATCGACTATGCACACCCTGGTGTCAGAGTTCTTCGGAACCGCCTCTCGGCCTCTGACGTGGTTCCTTTAACGACTACCAGATGGCAGCCGGGACCACCGGCTTAACGTGCCTTCCGAATCACGGAATCATCTTTATTATCAAACAATCAGGTGATTCAAGCCTGCAATGTCCTAACCAAACTGGAAACAACTAAACAAAATATGCTTCCGGTGGGAATCGAACCCACGACCCCTGGGTCAACAGGCAAACGCCTTAACCACTGGACCACGGAGGCAGTTATCCTGGTGGTGGCAGATATAGAGGCCATATCTGCCATCACCAGTAGAGGATGACACCCTCAGGGGTGTCTGGGTCTGATACTAATGTCGTGTTTTAGTTACTACCCCCGAGGAGGCGGCCATATCACCATCCAAATCAACCCCGTGAATCAGCTTCGTTCAGTGAGCTTGACGGAGGCTGGCTCACTGGTGAACGTGCGGGGGACTTGCTTCGTGGCGGGAGTGTTGCCAGTCAAGGTATTGTGACATGGTTAGGGATTTGGAGTCTAATGACAAATTCATCGGAGATAATTTATTCACTATGGATTTCCAACACCGATCCCTGGTCTTCCAAAACGTCTGATATCTTTTATGTGAAGATATCCTGTTTTGTTTGTTTGTCGTGTATGTATGTGGCCAATATCTACAACAATAGTATCCTGGTTCCAGTACTAGTATAGACTGTGTCTAGACTATTCACTGTGTAATCGAGACATTATATGTCAACATAGCGGAGGTAGGTAGGTTAGCAGCTCGCCTCGCTCGCTATGATAAGTTACTCCAGTGTTACTTTTCCGCCTTTCCTTGCGTTTTCTGTACCACTTTACTACACAAGAAGACATTTTTTTTCTTAATTCGTTAAAATTTCACCGTGTTTACAAAAATATGTCGTTAAATGCTTTTATCGACGCGTCCTTCTGTCACGGAGTGCGTGGCAGACTAGTTCGCGAAAAAATATACTTTTAAAGCCGCTCCCGCTTTGATCTACTTTGCGTAGTGTCAGTTTTTGAGCGCAATGTTGCTTCCCTAGTATTTCTAATTCAATGATAAACATAGCACATAGGTATGCAACTAACTTAGCTCCTATGAAGTCTGTCCGCGGGAGGGCCCTGGTGACTTGTGTCACAGGTTTCCTTTGGAAACCTATTTCAGGCACCAGACCAGAGGCGGCTCTAGCTCTTGTGGCGCCCGTGTGCATCCAGTACCCTGGCGCCCTCTAGTAGAAGCGGGGTTAAAATGGAATACTTACAGTTATATTTTCCACAATTCGGCGGGTTTTCGAACGAATTAAAACAGGTGCCGGCACGCGCCTTTGGTAGCGACACGACACTACGCCAATCCTTACTTAATATTATAAATGCGAAAGTGAGTTTGTTTGTTACGCTTTCACGCCGTAACTACTGAACCGATCATCATGAAATTTTGCAAGCAAGTACTCTGGAGTACGGAGAAGGACATAGGCTACCTTTTATCCCGGGAAAAAGTACTATTCCCGAGGGATCGACATTGACGCGGGCGGAGCCGCGGGCGAAAGCTAGTATAATATATTTTTTTTAAAGTTGATTTTACGTACACATAGTGGTAACACGGGCGCAGGGTCTTTGAGAGCGCCAGTGCCGCGAGCGACGCATCTTTGGAGGTGTCACATTAGAGGGCGCTCGGCGCCCTCCACTATAGGCAAAGCCGCCTCTGCACCAGACCTTCACAAAATAGGTTTTGCAGAGAACCTCACCTGTTTTCGTATCCTACATATTTTATATAGTCAAATGGTTACAGAGAGTCATCAGCAACATGCTTCGTCAAGTGTTCACAATGAATCATCAGCAATATGCTTTGTCGAAAACATAAAGAACGTATCCACGGAACGTTTCGTCAAAAGGTGCATAGATAAATATATATCCGCAACATGCTTCGTCAAAATTTTTAGTCTAAAAGGCCGCCCCGGGTCGTTCCTGGCCCAAAGGTTCCCATTACACTGGCCGCATTACCTCGCTGAATTGCAATGGACAGCCTTTGAGCAAGATACGATACGGAGCGATTATCCTTTGTCTGTTCAGCAATACGGCGACCCAATTCTTTGACAAAAACTTTAGTTTCTGAACCCCAAGCACCCGGCACAAGTACTATTTTATATAGTTATTTGTTTTCTCTTAACTTTTGTGAAGGTAAATAAATAAAGATTACTACTATTGAAACTGTTAAGACAAGGAAATTTACATTTGTACACAGATAGCATATCAGATAGGCGACGGCGCCAAGAAGCACCTGTGCGACGAGACCTCGGCGTTGGACATACGCTGCTACAAGGAGCCGCGCGACGTGGCGCCCGATAACTGCAGCGGCATCACGTGAGCACCCTCTTCTTTTTTTTTCTAAATGACTTTGGTGCCCTGGAGATTGGGGCGACCGCTGGATAGTTGTCGCCATAGGAAAAGTTGTTCATTTTGACGGTCTGAGTCACCCCTTCACGGGAACGTCGTTTTTGTGTTACTCGCTGTATGCAGAGGAATGCTTTTATTACATTAAATTAACAAAATAACAATAAAATATGATAAGTAAGGAAAGCCGTGTCGTCGTTTCGCTAGCAGAGCAGTAGTGGTTGTGTCCTGGACCCCGCAGCCCTCGCATGCTCCTTCGTCGTCCTTGCTGCTTGCCGTCGATCACTGCTTGTAGATCCTTGCGTAGATCTTAGTTACGTAGGCCGCTACGCAGATGGCGTTTAGTAGGTGATTAGTAGGTGCGTTGATATCACAGAAATATATCAAGATAGAAGGGGGATGCCAGGATTTTGCCAAGAAAACGCGCGTGTCAGTTTTTGCATAAACCACGTCCCCAATTGTGCCGCCGTGTGGTATCCGGCAGAGTAGAATAGGACCACTCCAAGTCTTCCCGTGGATGTCGTAGAAGGCGACTTAGGAAATACAAGCTAAACAAAGCTTATAAACATCTAAGACACCTCTCCAACCCGTCTGGCCAGCGTGGAGAGTGTAGGCCAAGTCCTCTGTCTGCTCTGGCCAAGTATGGCCCTAGTAGTACAGAGAGGGTCGTGCTCCTGTAGTGGAGACTAAAAAGGACCTGATGATGATGATGATGATGACGTCCCCAATTTGACATCATTCCTAGCAAAATAGTAATGTGACATGCACAGAAATAAATCGCGGCATATTAAAACAGTTATTATAGTTAAAAACCGCAGAACAAAGCATGTGTTTATGTCGGGACGTGCGCTTACTAACGGAACGGAACGTTTAACGAATCTTGCACGATCGTGCATGATTTAGTATGTATTTGTTTAAGATTAGGTTTTAAATTAGGTATAAGTATGTTATTCAACGCAATGTAAATTGTTTATGAAATAAATGAATATGAATATATTAAAGTTAAATTGTATTGTTTTCTTCCATGCTGTACTCTTCCATGCTGGTCTGGGAGAAAAGAAAATACGTAGAATGTACCAGCTGCTTCTCTTTCCGCGCAGATCGTAAAAGCCGATCGAGGGATTGGGTAAAATCTGAGGAATCGTGTTAATAGGCGATGCGGCTAGCAACCCGTCACTATTTTGATTCCGTTTTCCATCTAATGCGTACCAACATGCTAAACGTGGCCTTCAGGTCTTATAGACCTAGGCTCTGTCTACCCCGTAAGGGAAAAAGACGTGATACTATGTAAATTTATTTGTGCACATACAGTCTAGCCTGCTGGCTATCGTCAGGCTGTGTGCTGGGCGGCGACGCTCTCGGGCGGCGCGGCTCGGACCCCTTCGACACGGGCCGCAAACTCGCCGACCAGCTGGTGGCTCTCTTACACCAGCAAGTCTGCGTCGACGACCATGCTCAGGACCAGCTGGTGTTGTACATGGCACTGGCGGAAGGGAAGTCCGTGATGAAGACTGGAGAAGTTACGCTGCATACCAAGACTGCTATGCATGTTGCTGAGCTTATTGCTAAGGTACGTCTATTTTTATTTGTATTTTGCATTCACAATGCTATTTTGATATACTCTTATGAAATAAATATTTATATAAATAATTATAAATAAATATTTGCGCCAGAAACGTTATAGGGCAGGTTTTAAATGTATCTGACCAAATTTTATAGCTATGTAATATTGTTTAATTTATATTGAAATAAAATTTACTTTTTAAAATTATATAAAAAAATAAAATGTGGTGAAAAAATTTCAAGCGGGCGGGATTTGAACCTGCGACCTTAAGTCTGTGTACGACTTACGCGCCAACTGAGCCACCGCCTGTTCTAGCCACGGCGCCGAAATTCTCCACCATATCCCATTTTTCTTATACGTATTAAGGCTTACGTCACCTAACACAAATACCCAACTTTAACAAGTGAGGTATTTGATTCAACACATTTTACAATGAATTAGAATTGGGCGCAGGTTCAAATCCTGCCCGCTTAAAATTTTTTCACCATATTTTATTTCTTTATTTAATATAAGTATGCGTCTGTTCAGACTGGGAAGATTTATAAAACAAAACTCGAGCAGCTATACTACTTAAATATAAGAGATATACCATTACATATCTAGTATTACAATGCTTTATATCTAGTATTACAATGCTTGGTGTAATATTTAAATTGAAAATATATGATGAAGCAATTGCGACATAGGCAGGAATTGAACCTACAATCTTTCTACATGTTGCCCATTGACGCTCTCAACCATTAGCGTGGAGGCGATAAAGGCACTTTCATGTGGCCCAAGGAAGCGGGTACCCTGGAGGTAGCTCCTCGGATGGAGGAACGAAATTTGTTGGAGGTGGGCTGGTTACGCCAGAGAAAAGCAAGTAGCAGTTCGGTAGGCTCGGGAGGCCTTTAAATCCCCATCCCAAAACTAAAAATTCGATTGAACTTTATGGTTGTTTCAGGTTAAATTTGACGTGCAGGAAAGCGGCAACCAAACTGTCATTGAATGCAACGGCATGGGATACGTCAATAACAACATACCTACTTAAGTGAATAAATTATATTGGCTATTTATGCATCTGTGCTAGTCAAATACACTTCGAGTGTAAAAATGTTGGCATACAACAAATACTTGTAGAAGCAAAAGTAATTAAATGAAGATCCTTTACGACTAGCTCCGTGGCGCAGCGGTCAACACGCCAGCCTGCGACACGGAGTGCCCGGGTTCGATCCCCGGCCAAGTCAAGATGGAAAATGATCTTTTTCAGATTGGCCTGGGTCTTGGATGTGTATCTATATATGTATTTGTTATAAAATATAGTATCGTTGAGTTAGTATCCCATAACACAAGTGTCGTTCTTTAGGGCTAGCTCAATCTGTGTGATTCGTCCGTATATATTTATATATATTTATTTATATATTTTATTATATATTTACGACGTGTAGGTAATTTAAAAATACCTACATTAACTTCTACTCAGTCTTAAGCGCCTATTAAACCATCCTTAATTTATTTACTGAAGAGAGGGACGCCGCAATACGTGCGAGACGATTGGAGATATCTCGTATCGTGTCTAACGTATAGCGCCGTCCCTCTCATCGGGTACGATATTCAGGACGGTATAATACTCCTTTATGCCTAAATTATTCAACTATATGTCACTTTCAATTTCTAATGTGTCTAAAATAATATATTCTTAGAAGATAACTTGATATGTATCTATATATGTAGTATTGAGAAGGAAGACTCGCACTGCCTGGTGAAACTCGGAAGACTTCGCTACTAAAATATTACTCGCATATTTTATAATAATAAAACTTAATGAAGATAAATTAATTAGAGAATCACGGTTTTTCCTCAAGTTTAATTTTTTGAGGAAAGTGAAACTCCTAACAGACGATCCGATGGTCTTCGCAACAGACCAACATTAGTATACCTACTTGCATTTTAATCGGCTCCAAAAAAGGAGATTTTAGTCTGGTTGTATCTTAATGTTTTGTTGCCTCGTAAGAATAATGAAGTCATTATTTAAGGACCGATTTGAAATCAAAATGGTCTATTTAAATTTCATCAAAATCGGTTCGGTAATTTGTCTATTTTTCATATTTAAAAGAATAGGAATATTTCGTCGTGGGACAAATTTAAAAATAAATAACAATGTAACGTGAATGGAAACGGATACGTCAAGGGTTACAATAGGCTTGTTTCCTAAAAAAAATACCATTTAAAATAATTATTCCGTTTTATAGATTACCGAAACATATTACATACGTATTTTTTCTTTTTTCAATCAAACAGAAGACGATAAAGGTAAAGCGCATCAAAGTTCAAGAGTGGGTCTCATGATGCAACAGGCCGGTAAAAAGTGCACCGGACAGTGACGTCACGCGGAACTTTAACGGGCTATATATATATCTTTATAAATTTTTGATTGATTTAAAAAAAAAAAAATACATGTCCAATATTTTTCAATAATCTACCAGACGGAGTAATTATCTTGAAAAATTATTTTATTAGAAAACATGCCCAATTATATAAAAGCATTTGAAAGTTATATGCAGATAGGCAGATGATCTTTACAAACCACTTCTTAACGCTAAGGCCTTAAAATAAAGTTAAAAGCCTTGATCAATCTACGACACTTGGATTAAGGTTAATGACTGCCTATCGCATATTGATGAACGAAGATGAGAGATTATAAAGACTTGTAAATGTTATAAAACATGTATTTTCGTAGCTACATAATGAAAATCTCTTTTTGTAATTTTTGAAGTAAAAACTTCTTTACCTTAGTCACGCCTAAAGGGCTGAAAGGATTTTGACGAAATATTACATACAGATAGGTTATTACCTGGATTAACACATGCATACATTAACAAACACACACATTAACACAGCTACCTTTCATCCCGGAAAAAGTACTGTCCCTGCGGGATCGACATTAACATAAGCGGAGCCGCGGGCGACAGTTAATTTCAACACTCATTATACCGTGTGATTTTGAACTATATTGACATCCTGGAATCAGAATCCTTAATAGAATATTGAATAGCAAGAAAAAAAAGCAGAAAATCTAGAAAAATAAGTTGTGTTTGCATTCAAAGTAGCCGATCAGCTGGGCGAATTTCTATGAAAGGTATTTTTTTTGTTTTTGCCTTTTTTCTTGCAATTCTGTATTGTATTGGGGATTCTGATTCCAGGGTTTCAATATAGTTCAAGGATTCAAAATCATTTTGTATACGAGTAACTAAGTGTATAAAAAAATACAACGGCCTTTGCGGCGGTCTCAGGTCACGTGTTCTAACGCGTGTTCCAACATTTTTTACCCATCCCAAAAAGTGCACAAAGCCGCTAAAGAAAAGATCACTTCAAAAAAATATTTACAAAACTAATCTTACTTTGCGCAAATGCCTTTATGCTTCTTTAAGATCATAAATGTTGTAAACATACGGAAATTTAATACATAAGTGGACCAGCAGAATTGTGAATGTGATTAACGTAAATAACGTTTATTATAATTACTTCTAGCTTTTTAGTTTATCCTATTTAAGTAAAGCACCTATTTTTTATATTTAATTATTACTATAACAAGGGTACGAGTGTATTTATATGAATAAAATTATCATCTATTTATATATTTATCATCATCATCAGATCTTTTTAGTCTCCACTGCAGGAGCATGACCCTCTCTGTACTACCGGAGCCATACTTGGCCAGAGAAGACATAGGATTTGGCCTACGCTCTCCTCGCTGGCCAGATTATATATTTATGTAACTTACTAATAACTATACCTGCATTTTCAATGTAATAATCAAAATATAATAGGATACGATGCGAAAATAATACGTAGTGTCTAAAATTATTCGTATCATCCGCTGTCATACTCATAGCAAACGAATTTGTTTATACCTACTAATAAAATCGTAATAAAATGCTGATTATGTCCATAAATGTAATTTTATTCGATACCTTATACCACAGAATAAATACTACTTAGGAACATAAGTCGCACTCTGCACTGCTCAGAACAATAACTAAAGCATAGAAACCGTGTTAAAATAACAACAAAATACAATATTCTACACTGTTTTTACTTATGGCATTGTTAAAGCATCAGAAAGAGATGCATATACAATGCCATTTGCGTAAATGTGCAGGTTGTCCTGGGGTACTGATGTGATCAGGGTTGTACTATATCGATGAAATATATTTATCGACTAAATGTTTCGTCCTAAGAAAGTCATAAATGTACTCTACTCTGATTGTATCGATTCGTTAAATGAGTACGATTCATAAAAAAAAAACAACTAGTTGCACTCCAGGAGTGCCGGCAGAAGTGAAAACTCGCCTTTGCGGCATACTCAGGTCCGTGTCCTTCTTACGAATTTTCGATCAATTCACGTGTCCTGACGCGAGTTTTCTATTTTACCCATCCCAAAAAGTGCACAAAGCCGCTAAAGAGGCTTTTACTTTAAAAGTTACGTCAAGATACACCTAAATAACTCCTAATCGCATGGCGCCGCTTGGCTTCATCTGATAAATAGGTAAAAAAAAAATCCATACATTACCCACCGCGCGTCTACTGTCTACTGCTGGTCATTAGGCCTTACCCAGTATTGGTCGAACGGCAGAATACCTAATATGATGTCAATCATATTTTCGATTATTTCGAAATTCAAACAGTGCCTACTTACCTACCTTACCTATGAATGCGCAAAAAACCCAATGCATTCGATTTACAGTCCCCAATGTGAGGCAGTCCAACGTTGACATACTAGTTGAAGGTAAAATAGACTTTGTAAATGATACCACCTTCTTAGGAATCACAATAGACTCTAAATTGCAATGGGGCGCTCATGTATCAAAAGGTAATATAAGGTCAGATATATTTTTCACTTGATCAATGGGCCATTCAGCATATTCCAAAACCATCTAAAGCTTTTCCCAGCTAGCTTTGAGGAACAGTCAGTAAAGGAAACATAATCAGGTAGGTAAAGAGAAACACATAATTCCAACTTTTACACTAGGGTAAAAAAGTGCCAGTGTGTTATTTGTGAAAAATTCACAGTGTTGGTAATAGAAAAACAAGAGGTGAAGAAAAACAAGAGATTACTTTACCCACTTTCATTACTGTCCAAAATAAAATGTTTTTCATAATTTTAAATATAAATAATAAAACCGTTTCCGTAAACTTTCTTATTACCATTGATTTATAATTCGGCAAATATAAATGTAGGTAAAGCATCGTGTTTCAATCGCTTCCATTTAATTTTATATTCGAAATTAATGTATCGGCACGGCAGTAAAATATTTTGAACAAATTCGAGTATGTATGACATTTTATGTCCAATATGTCGCTTGAAAGTTCCTCGGATCCACACCTTTTTATCCTTTTACTTCAGGGAGCTGCAATAAAATTTCAACAATAATTTTCTTCATAATAGTAAAAATCGATTCTTTTTAGGGTTCCGTACCCAAAGGATAAAAACAGGACCCTACTAATATGACTCCGATATCCATCTGTCTGTCACCAGGCTGTATCTCATGAACCGTGATAGTGAGACAGTTGAAATATTACAAACAAAAATTTCGGGCGTTTTTATAGCTTACGCCCACGGCTCCGCTCGCGTTAATGTCTATCCCCGATAACAGTACCTTATTCTGAGATGTAATTTATGTCTATGTTCTTTTCCGTACTCCAGAGATCGTGCAATGGTGATGATGATGATGCAAAATTTCATGATGATCGGTTCAGAAGTTACGGCGTGGAAGCGTAACAAACAAACTCACTTTCACATTTATAATATTATATGTAAGGATGGTACGGAACCCTTCTAGCGCGAGTCCGACTCACACTTTGCTGGTTGTTTAATTACCATGATGGTTCAATTTGTTACATTACTATTGCATGGCTCAACACTAACAAAAATATCCCTGATAGCAAGACCGTCATAAAAAATATCGATATACTCGTAGATACGTGATTTTACCACATCACTAGCAAAAAAACTAACCTAATTTGAAATAAGGAAAAAACGATAATTTTAAGCAAAATACCTATAAAAGTTGTCATTTATACAATACGTTATATAATTGACAATATTATTGTTGTATTTTGAGGTATTTTGGGTTTTAATTATGCACTTTTAACTGAAAAACTTACCGAAGAAAATTATGTTTTACAGAATTTATTTCTGTTCGTCCTGAATGGGATTTACATCGCTCCATTGCACAAGACATTGTTTAGTATAATGGTCATTTGATAACGCACCAACCCAACACCGGTTAATGCTTTTTTCCGTGAGAATTTAAGCACAATCCTATATTTAATTTGCAGACATCACAATTCCGCCGCAATGTTTTTGTCGATATATAACCCGATCAAATCGGCAAGATGCTAATATTACAGACGTTGAACTGTAATAAGTTATTTTGAATTTAGTCGGATTTAATTGGAGTCCAATGGAGTCCATTGACATTTCAAGTCGGGACAACCATGAAAATAATAGAAACTGACTGAAGTTTTTGTCTCATTCTGTCATAAGCGAAAGCTCATAAGAAAAATACAGTGTCAACTATCTGTTTTCAGTTTCTATTTTTATGCGGCTTCTATGTATATTATTCTTCTGAGCTGCACTGCAAAGGTATTTAACATGGTAAGGTAACATCCATACGGCATGGATGAAGCTATGGGAGAGTGACCACACTAAAGCAAATTTTACTACCCTACAAGAGCGTCTTCCCCCTGGCCACAATTCGTCCTGGCCCATCTGGAAGTCGCTCAATAGACTGCGAACGCAGGTGGGTCGATGCCAATACAATCTCGCCAAGTGGGGAATGATAGATACTTCACAAAACGTTTTCGAGTGTGGACACTCCCCAAACTATGGCGCACCTCCTCTCTTGTCCAGGGTGCCCGAACACCTGCACTCTGGGCGATCTCCTTACAGCATCTAAGGAAGGCATAGAAGTGGCCCATTATTGGGCTGCAAAAATATAGTACCTAAAGTACCATCGACACGAAAAGAAGGTATTTAAAGAAATATCGTGTGAGTTACCCCAGCAAGAAAGTAGGTCCTAGACAGACGTGAGTAGAATGTATTATTGGTACCTTATCTGCTGTGGATGTGCCCGGAATAAAAAAAAAAACAATGGCTTGCACTCCCGAGTGCCGGCAGAAGTGAAGACTCGTCTCAGGTCTCGTGTCCGTCTTACAAATTTTCGATCAGGTTAAGTGTCCTGACGCGAGTTTAACAGTTTTTATCCATCCCAAAAAGTGCACTATATCGCTAAAGAAGTTTCACTTAAAAGTATGGGTTGGTGATGTTGTCTATACAGGTTGATTGGCACTCTGCCCTTGCCTCAAACACCTGGTGTAGTAGCGAATGCACACTTGGAGCTAGCTACATAGTCAGTAAAAGAAAACTCGGTCAGTCTCGTTGTGAACCTCTGAGTTTGTCCTAAAATCTTTACTTATTACTTACACCACGAGTAAAACTACCTACCACTGTCTACTGTGAGCTCCAAAGTTTTGGAGTGTTATATTTGAAATTTCGCTGTTCGTAAACGAGCGATTTTTCCATAAAAAAGTCGCTCGAAGACGAGTCGGTCGGTCATACTTTTGTAGACGATAATTCGCGATAGTCTACGAATAAGTAACCTATTCGTAAAGCACCTATTTTTTATATTCAATTATTACTATAACAAGGGTACGAGTGTATTTATATGAATAAAATTGTCATCTATTTATATATTTATCATCATCATCAGGTCTTTTTAGTCTCCACTAAAGGAGCATGACCCTCTCTGTACTACCGGAGCCATACTTGGCCAGAGACAGAGGACTTTGCCTACACTCTCCTCGCTGGCCAGACGGGTTGGAGACGTCTCATTGATGTTTTTGAGCTTTGTTTAGCTTGTATTTCCTAAGTCGCCTCTTACGACATCCACGGAAAGACTTGGAGTGGTCCTATTCTACTCTGCCGGAAACCACACGGCTAAAAAGTCGTCTATCATACACCATTGGAATTACAGTCATACATAGGTAATATTTAACACTTTCTCTATTTAAACATGCCTAGCGCATTTTGCCGTATCAACATCACATCATCTAAGGCTGCAAGGCACATTAAAGACGAGCTGCACCTTGCTGTCGACACATACGACAGCTTGCAGTTGAATGATCAACAGCAACTTCGGGTCCTTTTCAAACTCTACCTTTCGGCGGAGTTGGGGTAGCTGATCAGCGGGGCTATTTACTACTCAGATTTACTAACTCCAATGACGGGTGTCGATGCCTATCAATTTGATGAGTTGCCATCAAATGGCTGTCAGATTCCAATTTTTGTACTCACTAACGTCAGTGTCCATCCGAAATGACGTCATCTCGAGGATAGCCATTCCACCTATAGTTTGACATTTGATTTCGTATCGATAAGCTTTGTTTTGCACCATAGAGATAATATTTTGCTCTCCGTAATGTAACATATAAAACTATTTTATAATTCTTTAGTTATAGTAGATGTTGTCTTAGCATCGTTGTAATAAGGAACGAAATGACCTTCCGCTTCAATATACTCGCGCGCAGGTGACGACTGTTCCGAGCCTAGCCGAGTTTTAACGATGTATTCCGAACCTCCGTCCGAATCGTCGTTCAGGGCCTCCTGGCGCGACACTTCGCTGCGGGACTTGCAGGGACTTGCTACGAGCTTCCGCGCTTAAAATTCTTATAATTTCATTCGGAACGCTTTGAGTCCCGTGTGGACGCGTTTCCTTGTACTCAATATACATAGTTCTCGTGTAGTGTTTATCCCGTTGATGGGTAAGTGTTGCACAATTATCATTATATAAGTGGCCTTATTGGTAAACGGTGAATACCGGGTGTTATTGTGTAGTATCTGTTAATTCGCCACGCTGGTGGTCGTTTTCTTTGTCCGGGTCGGGAACATTCTCGAACATTCCTTTGTTCTACACAGTAACACGTTGTATTGTAATTTATTTTGCGAATAGTTATGCCTCCTAATGTGTTCATTGGCCACTACTAGATAAGTAAATCATAATGTATGCAGTTCTAGAAACATGGTTCCTTGCTGGCTGATTTTGCCTGCCAACATATGAATCTTTGCTTTAAACAAGCCAGTGTATTAAATTTAGTAGATATTTATTTACGCTGTCGTATTAAATTCTAATAAATAAATTAGTAAATTGCTTAAACCCTTTGTCAGTAACGTAAATTATTTAAACGTGGTTTCTTACCCTCCCGTTCGTAATGTTGAGTACGTTTTATAAGAAAAGATGTACAATTAGACGCAAAACATACGAATTCGCATAATCATTGTATCTTAATTCCATTGTAATGAAGCTAGAATCACTTACCGTTGCTTCCTGTTATATAACATGTCGATAAAGTCAATAAATTATCGCCTTCTACTGCTGCCTTTCCGAACTGTCTGTTCTTACGTGGAATTATAATTTTATATAGCCTTACTATTCTTATCTTTCGCTTGGTATGTGATTCTCGCCTCACCGCTTGGCTTCTCATGTACCTGGACTGCCCATCATACACGAATCACCGCTTCCTTGTAGATACCCACCCCTTGGTGCACGCGTGTGATATTCTACAGTCCAGGGCAGAATAAGGGCACCTTTCTAAATATATCAATTGGACGCGTTCCAGGAACACCGTACGGGTTCAACCCGTAGCGATTGACGACGGACTTGATTGCGTTTATTATCTGTTGGCGCTTGATCCTCTACGAGCCGCAGAGGAGGCCTGAGTCATCCACATCCCTGTTGGACATAAGCTGAGCTGCCGTCAACCGCCTGAGCTACCACGCGGTCGCATCCAAGGGGCGTGAGGATTTTTTCCTGAAGAACCGACCCAACTCTCAGCTTAATACCCAGAATCTAGGCTTCGGACCCACGTTTAACTTCTTGTACTTTTATACATCCATATTAAAATAATTGCTTTAAACTTAACTTAACCTAACCTTAACTTAACTTAATCTAAATCTTAATCTTAATTGTAGTACATATTAATAAATTGTATCTTTGATAAATAATTTGTATTCTTTTATTGTCCGCATAGGTTACCCTATAGATAGGTTCTCAGAACAATAACTAAAGGATAGGTTAATTTATACGTGACAGTAACTGAAATGGCTATCAAATCGATCTTCACTTGATCTATCAAACAGGATTTTATAGCAACGGGTCGAGAGCAGTGTTTTACTGATATACACTATTATACGCAAAAAAAAATTGGTGGTTGTTTATGTTGTGAAGTAGATTATGTGACTACCATTACGTTTTGTAGGTTAATCCAATATTCGTTTCGATAATATCTGTGGTTTTCAGTCTCTTCACAAAGTATATGGATACGGTGGTTAATCTCAGATAAATTGGTCGTCGATACTAGTGTCGTCTCAGAAGAAATTTCTCGAATTTGGACCATATCCACACAACAAAGCAAATAGTAGAGAAATACAAGGAATACAGGAAATCCTTATATATGGCATTCATTGACTTCATTGACTACTCAAAAGCCTTCGACTGTGTATATCACAAAGCAGTATGGGAGAGCCTAGAACATCAAGGGCTTGCCTCAAGATTATCAAGAACATATACTTGAATAGCAAAGCTAGAATACAACTGGAAACCATAGGTAAAGATCTCAATATTCTCAGGGGCCTAAAACAAGGAGACCCCCTCCCTATCGCCAAAACTATTCGTAGCAGTTCTAGAAAGTGTATTCCGCAAACTGGACTGAGAGAAATCATGAAGTCAAAGGAACTAAGCATGACAATAAAAAGAAAAGCTTTCAATACCTGCATACTCCCAGTTATTATTTATGGATGCGAAACATGGACACTCACTATTCTTCATAGAGAAAAGCTGGAACGATGCCAGAGAGCCATGGAGAGAAGCATGACAGGAATAAGGAAACAAGACAAAGTAAGAAGCAGCATAATAAGAGAAAAAACCAAAGTAGCTGATATTCTTAGACATATTGACCAATTGAAATGGAGATGGACCGGCCACATGATCAGCGACAAGCGAAACAAGTGGAGCACAACTGTCTCAGAATGGTACCCCAGAGAGGAAAAACAAAATAGAGGACGCCAACAAGTAAGATGGACAGAAGACTTGAAACTCACAGCGGGCCATCACTGGAGAAGGATAGCACACTGAATTGCTTGACGTACTTAATTTAGAAAACCCTAAACACTAATGTATAATGCAACTAGAAAATTCAGAATAAAAATGGCTTATTATTTATTTATACTAGTGTCGTCTTGTGAAATAAAAGTAATCTAAAATGCTGGAACACTTTATAGATAAACAATTAATTGAAAACTAAAACTATTTATAACTTGCTGTTTTACTGATTCAATATATATATTTTTTCCTTTTTATTCTTTGATATATATAATTAATTTTCATTATTATTGTTAATAACGGTAGCGAATTGATATACCTAGAGAATGTTGTGTATGCTATTAATTGGCATGTACATATGAACCAAACTGTGTGCATGCAGTGTTTTAAAAATAATACCTGTATGTAACTGTTGTAAGCATGCCTATATTTAATAAATAAATAAATAAAAATTATAGTGCTATGTTATATGCAAGAATCCCTATATAATAATAAGCTTTGTTTATTTCCAAAATAAAATGTTAACTTTACATTTAAAAGTTATTAATGAGGTTTTATTTTTGTATGGATCCTTATTGGGTTGAAGCCTCCTCTTCGGCGCATGTCTCTCATTTTTAGGGTTCCGCACCCAAAGGGTAAAAACAGGACAATATTAATATCGCTCCGCTGTCTATCTGTCTGTCCGTCCGTCTGTCACCAGGCTGTATCTCATAAACCGTGATAGTTTGACAATTGAAATTTTCACAGATGATGTAATTCTGTTGTCGCTATAACAACAAATACTAAAAAATAGAATAAAATAAATATTAAAAGGGGGCTCCCATATAACAGACATGATTTTATTGCCTTTTTAGTAGATAATGGTATGGAACCCTTCGTAGTGAGAGCATTCTTCTGAGTGGCACAGTAATCTATAAAAATATTGATAAAACAAAAGAATATAAAACACTCCCACGCATTACCGAGATATCTAACTTTTATCTTGCACATTACAATTAAATTTACCGCCAAAGTATTACCTATAACGTAGTCAAATCAAAAATTCACCTAACATTATGTATTTATAGAAATGAAAAACAGGTTTGATTTAGTCGGTTAAACTCGGAACTGTGTTCCCTCTAGCGGCGCAGCAGAAAAACTGCATTAAAATTTGAGAATATCACCTCAATTTTGTCTGTGATAACGTCGATAGAAAAAAAAGAGCTGCCAACCTGAAAACACTTATAGTCCCTTCATCTCCTTCGATAGCCACTACCGTGAAAACAGTTACGGAGTACCGATTTCATGATATCCACTGTGGCGATCAAAGCTCGGTTGACAACACAAGTTTGATAGCCACAGTGACTAACAATTTTAGTAAATAGCCCCGCAGGACTGTACTCTACAGCGGATGCTGCCGCTGCCTACATCGATAGGTTGGTCACGTTGGGCTTCAGATTATGTTTTACTGGGGGCGCTGAGCAGGCGCCGCACTTGAAGCAGTCTAGTAGTACAGAGAGGGCGTGCTCCTGTAGTGGAGACTAAAAAGACCTGATGGTGATGATGATTGGTGGGCTGCAGCCGTCAACATGTCGAATTTTGCTGCCAATCAGTGCCGATAGCTGCAGTTTGCTCTGTCGACAGCTTGCAGTTAACTGGTTGACAGCAACTGGTTGGCGCCTAACATTGAATTAGAAAATATATGGAAGCAGCATTGCGCTCAAAAACTGACACTCTTCGCGAACTAGTCTGCCACGCGCTCCGTGACGGAAGGACGCGTCGATAAAAGCATTTAACGACATATTTTTTGTGAACGTCGGCGAAAACTTAACGAATTAAGAAAAGAAATGTCTTCTTGTGAAGTAAAGTAGTGCAGGAAACGCAAGGAAAGATGGAAAAGTGACACTGGAGTAACTTATCATAGCGAGCGAGGGAAACTGATGGCCTACTTACCTCCGCTATGTTGACACCATAGCGTTCATTAGATAATGTTGACACCGCCCCGTGACCTTGACGCGGCCAATCGGAAACTACCTTCGTCTATGAGTGCATAAGTTTTTGTTGTGATTTGAGTTAAGTTTGTTTGCGTAAATGGGTCTGATATTGAATCGTTAATTGTATGAGAGTTACGCTTCCATAGTTTTTCTAATTCAATTGCGCCTAATTAGTAAGTAGTAGTAAAAAGTTGATAGACCATATTTTTGGTAATTAAATAATTTTGGCAAGGAAAACCTAAAACTGTCCTTTAATGGAATAAATGAAGATTGCAATGTATTGAAAATATTTATTGTGTCTTAAATTATTGTATCATATATGCATTCGTTCCAAAAATCCAAACGCTATTTATATTAATTCCAAATGTATATTTGTGAGTTGTGACAGTTTGGTAACTCAAAAATTAATATTGTGATCTTTCCGGAGTTTTAACAAAAATAAACTTAGTTAACTAATACCTCTACGAAACAAAAAAACAGTATATACAACGATTTTCATTATATATATTCTTAACGTAAGAAATAGAACTTTGAACAGAAAAATGTATAAAAAATAGTATAAAGACCATAGATTAAGGAAACACAGGCCGTTCGCCGCAATTTAAACATCAATATTATTCTAAAATCGTAACATACAACTATAATTATGCGAACGGTTTAAAATTGGTTTTAGACACCGCCAAGACAATATTTCAAGTTAAACAATCATGTACGCAAAACAACTTAAGTAAAAAAATAATATTTAAAAATATACATTTTAAGTGCAGATTTTCTGACCCTTGTAGGTCGGTATCTAAGATACATATATACTTAAGTATAATAATGTTTTGTTAAGTATACTGTTAGCTATATCTGCCCCCTAAGCAAGGTGATTATTTTTACCGATTTTTTTTCGGAATTGCCACATCGTTCAACTGCTTTTACAGTGGGTGGCTCTTGTTTTAATTTCTTAAAAGTGACTGATAGCAGTCAAATATAATTTCCGCTAGCATCCACCATCAACCTTTAGCCATGTCTAAAAAGTAGGCACAATACTTAGCCTACCGCTTTAAATAATGCCAATGGAAGATACGACGAGGAAGTATTGCAATAATGAACCTTATTCAAAATGGAATATGGATTACAATCCAATTTCACAGCTAAATTTAAAATGCAGTCGCAACGGGCTTACGTCACGTGGTCCCGCCGTCTTCGTCAAGTATAAAAATTGTACATTGCGGTTCGTGCATCAACATTTATAAAAAATACATTTTTAAAATTTACTACGGCATTGCACGAAGCAACAGCGTGAATATTACATTAGGCTCGCTTCAGAAATAAATTAAATGCAAAAGAAAACGGCAAATCGCATAAACATATACATGGAAAAAAACCGGCGTAAAAGTGACATTGATAAAGAATTAACAAAATTGATTATAGGTACCTTCTTCGAGGGTCACATTCAAGCTTCGCGAAGCGTCCTTACCAAATAAACGCGCACAAGACATTTCGGTGTTATTTTCGTTTAAATTTAAATTTTGAATTTTGAATGCCGACGATGATCAGTATTTGAAATTCGACTTTATAACAAGCAAGTAAGGTTGGTTTTGCATTGGTGTAGATATATTCTAAAATAATTGGGGACATAATGAACTGTAATTTTTGTATGTGGCTGTATCTAGTTTTCTATAATTGATCAAATCATCAATATTGTTCGTGCGTGAAACTAGTTTGCGTCACAATACTATTCTGATATTCTCTTACTAGATTAATATTGTGAAAAAAAACAAAGGGTTGCACTCCGGGAGAAGTGAAAACTCCACACGGTAGAAAGAGAGGGGGATATTACTTCCTCTCCTACGCTGCGCCGGCGGTCTTAGGTCATGCGTCCGTGTTACGAATTTTCGATCAGGTCACGTGTCCTGACGCGAGTTTATCATATTTTACCCATCCCAAAAAGTGTACAACGCCGCTAAAGAAGTTTTCTCTTCAAACTTCCACGCTGGCGGGATTTGAACCAGCGACCTTAGGTGGTACAGAGACCTAAGGTAGCTATTTCAAGCCCCGCCCACGTGGAATTTATTCACCTCATTTTATTTCTTAATTTAATAAGAGTATGTCCGAGTACCTAGCTCTTACCGAGACGCCTACGTCTATAGACGTAAGAAAATAGTTTTTTACATAGTTCCTGTTAAATAGAGGTGCACTGTGCGTGCTAAAAACCGTCGACGCACGAACCGCGACGAGATAAAAAAGCTACAAAATTTAATGGCGTATAGGTCGTGTACTTAACGCGTGTTTGTGCTGTCATGGCGTCTACTCAGTCTTTTTGGACTTGTCGCTTGCGCCGGCTTCCGGCACCGCTGGCTGGTCTTCGTAGCTGGAATAATAAATCATATAATAATAAATAAATAATAAATGTTTATTTCTCTTCACAATATAGTTACATAACAGTATTATATACCAACTGGCTAGTACAGAGTTTTATCTGCTTAGTGTAACTAGGAAGACTTGTGAAGAGACCAGTCCCTGAACAGGCTCCCATCCGAACCTGTTCTACAGATAACTGGGCCTCTCCCTGGTAATTCTAGTTTAAGTTGCAGGAGCGAGTAGTTACCTTAGCCAGGTATTTTCTTACTAACTAGTTGTAAATTATAACGATGAGACAAAAACAATGAAAAGGAAAACAATAGTACAAATAAATGATTAATCAATATACATGATTACTTAATGTAAAATAATTAAATTTGTGATAAATATGTGAAAGTGTGTAGGCACGTAGGGACCAATACTGGACTGAGTTTCTTTCGGCGTATTCTTCTCAGCAGTGGTCATTTCGAAACGCTAGTAGCTTACCGATTTTGCAAATATTAAAAATAATAATATGACGTTCAGAAAGAGATACATGATATCCAAATTTGAATAAAATTCTATTTCATTTCATAATAAAATTGAACATAAATCCAATCCAATCAAAAGTTTAGGGTCGCGCTACATTGGATTGGCATGGGTCGGCATCGTAAGCGACGCGTCATTTCAAAACAAACTATTACAAACTACGGTGTATAAAGTTTTGATGGTCACTTCAACATCCATTACAGTTTATATATCTTAAATAAAAGTAGTTAGTCATACGAAAGCCGCAATGTATAGGCTAGCCAGCACAACCTTTCAATCTTTTTAACCAACTTCAATAAAAAGGAGGTTATCAATTCGGTTGTACTTTTTTTATGTTTTTAAAAATATTTGTTTTTTTCGTTTGAACGGTTATGTTTTCAAGTTCGTCTCATTTAAATATCATCACAATTGGTTCAGTAGTTTCATTGAAGTCGGAATTTTTATATGAAAGATTATGATACCCGTTTTCCAACTACACGCCTTCCAAAACATTATTTTTTTAAATAATAGTACACATTTTGGTCATGTTTGAGAATAAGTTAACAATAATGACAAAGCAGAGGTCACCTTCGTTTGTGAAATTAAGAGACATTTTGTTTTTCATGAGACAAACATGTATATGCAATTACAAGCTAAAATGAAACTTAATACCATGCCAATAAGACTCACTTGAAAAGCACATTTATATTATATCGCCCTTCAAAAACAATAGTTTTCCCAAACAGGCTGGAACCAGGCACAGTAACGCTGGCTGTGCTTGCTGATAGACCATATGCAACTTAAAATGAACCTTAATTTTAAAGTGATAAGACTCACTCAATATGCAATAGTGCATTGAAATTGCCTTAACTTCAATGGATTTGTATTATGTACAGCAACGCTGGCTGAACTTGTGTACTTGAAGATACGCATCACCAGGATAGAGACCAGTCTTACACTTTACGCTACTTTAAACTAAAATAAACCTTAAGTCAAAGCAATAAGACTCACTTGAACAGTGCGTTGATGTCTCCTCTCAGCAACGCCAACGTCAGAGGTGTGCCCAGACACGCAGGTACCAGGTACAAAAGAGCTGGCTGTGCGTGCTTGAAGATGTGCATCACCAGGATGGTGGCTAGTAATCCAAGTATGTAGGCGGAGAAGGTGGCGCGGAAATAGAACTCCGAGCCTCGTTTGAGGCTCTTGTCGAAGCGCAGTAGCAGCGCGATGAAGATGCCAGGGACCACGATGTCTCCTAGGCCAAGCATAGCGAAGTTGCTCGCGTTGAAACCGTTAACCAACAGGTCTTGGGGGAACACCACTGTGAGAGAAATATAGTATGTTGTACAATGTTTGATAAGGTATAAAAACAAGATACATAATCCAAAGTAGCCTAACAGAATCAGTCATTGGGTGCATATTTTTCGTTTAAAATTTGAATTCCCAAACCTGATGACGATCAGCTGCCGAAATTCGACTTTAGCGTGCAAGAAAGGTTATCTAAAGAAGTAGATATTATATATGTTCATAATATCTACTTATTAAGCGGGTGCCACGCGAACGAAAAACGTCGCTACCATTCGGCGATTAGGAAAAAAGATGAAAAGTCTTAATATTGTCATTTGAGAATTTGTTGTGACGTAAAAATTACAAAGAACATGTTTGAGACGTAAAAATTACAAAGTTTTCGAAGAAAAATGTGTTTAGGTATCTATTTCAAATTCCCACAAGGAGGCGATGTTGTTCAAGGATCGACCTAAGTTATACAAATACTTTTGATGTATTTCATTAATTCAGCGCATAGTTCTAGTGATTCGAAAACACGTAAATTTTTATAATTTCGTTCAGTACCGTCCTAATAATTGTAGACGGAATTAAGTGTCATTACAGGCTTATTATTTAGTTTCTAATCTTGCAAGTTAAATTTGATCCACTTCCCGATTACCAATCAAGCTGAAATTTTGCATGCATTTGTAAATCGGATGACTTTATTATGGAATCGTTGCGCTGGTCTGATGATGGACTCATAAGTTGGCCACAGGAACTCTTACTAAACAAGGTACACCATTTATTTATTTCTTAATTTATTAAGGTACACCAATCGTGTTCGGGCTCATTTGATTTGTCTTGGAAAGCACTTTACAGATTCGTTTATAATATAAGCTTGTCACAAAAATGTAATTTTTACAAAGTATTTTGTTGATAACTGTGCAAAAAAAGATGGCATCACTCACGTTTGATTGGTGCTTCGAAGGACTTGGCCACGGTGACCATGACGTTGGTTCCGAACACCCAGAAGATGTCATAGAGGAAGAGTCCGCACAGCAGGATGCAGCCTGTCACCACGTTGTTAAGATGAAGCAGTTCCACGCCGTTGATGGCGAACGCGATGCCGAAAAGGTTGTTTGCGATCCAGTGCTGCGGAAAAAAAAGATTAAAGCAAGAAGAATTTATCAGTCAAGATATTTTTCCGGCAAATAATATCTATCATCATCATCATCATCATCATCAGGTCCTTTTTAGTCTCCACTACAGGAGCACGACCCTCTCTGTACTACCAGGGCCATACTTGGCCAGAGCAGCCAGAGGACTTGGCCTACACTCTCCACGCTGGCCAGACGGGTTGGAGAGGTGTCTTAGATGTTTATAAGCTTTGTTTAGCTTGTATTTCCTAAGTCGCCTTCTACGATATCCACGGGAAGACTTGGAGTGGTCCTATTCTACTCTGCCGGATACCACACGGCTAAAATAATATCTATAATAATAAATATCAATGTTATTATCATTAAGTGAGCGTTTTCCGGATTGTATCTTAGCGGCGTCGTATGCCTTGCCTGGCGTGTATTTGGCCAGTGCCAATGTCAATTTGTCGCAAACAAGGTTGTCAAAAAAATGTTCAAATTACTAAGCATGTTCGATAAAAATCCATGAAAGACCGGCTTGCTACTAAAAAGCACTATACAAGCTTTGATCGCCATCAGGTATTGATAGACTAACGTTTGTGAATTCGCATGTTCGTCCATTAATGCCTTTTATTGCCGGCCAATAATGTACAGTCAGGGCCAGAGATACCTGACCAAGCCCTCTACCTATATCTTGAATTTTCTCATAAACTATTAATAATATTAACATGAAAATTTATATTAATAAAGACTTCATTAAAATCTTTCTGTATATTATACATTTTTATGTTATTATTATGAATAGTTTAAGATAAAATTCAAGATAAAGGTAGATGACCTGGTCAGGTATCTCTGTCCCTGACTGTAGTATTACATCTCGTGTCCATCAATCTAAGATCTATGTTGTCTTATACTTAACTGGTGTCAAATTTTTTAAGCAGCCTAAGGGCCATAAAAATAAATTACCTTTTTAAACAGGTACCACCCTCCAAGACACAGGGAGATCATGAGGCAGATGACGTCATAGGACGTGAACTTGTAGTTGACGATGTCGGAACGCGCGTCACGCTCGCCGCGCGTGAAGTGGATGTGGTAGGGGACATTGGGCACCGACGCAGGCACCATGAACGAGATGATGGGGCTATGGACAAAAGTTATATAATTATTATATGAAACACAAATACCTGTTTTTTTTTTTTGACGAATCGCCCAGATTGATCTAACGTACATTCAGTAAGTTGTGAACTTGTATTCATTATCATCATCATCAAGTCTTTTTAGTCTCCACTGCAGGAGCATGACCCTCTCTGTACTACCGGAGCCATACTTGGCCAGAGCAGACAGAGGATTTGGCCTACACTCTCCTTGCTGGCCAGACGGGTTGGAGAGGTCTCATTGATGTTTATGAGCTTTGTTTAGCTTGTATTTCCTAAGTCGCCTCTTACGACCTCCATGGGAAGTCTAGGAGTGGTCCTATTTTACTCTACCAGCCGGCTAACTTGTATTGTAGGATGCTAACTCAAAGATACTATATTTTATTATAGATACTTTAATAAATCAACATCCAAGGCCCAGAACAATCTAAAAAAAGTACAATAAACTCTTATTACATTATTTTTAATTAAGTCGTACAGTCAGGCGTTAAAAGTGGAATCATAATTTCTTATACAATTAGTATGAGAAATTATGACTAAGTCGACTATACATACTTAAGGTAGCAGATTCAAATCCCGCCCACTTGAAAATTTTTCACCATATTTCATTTCCTAATTTAATAAGAGTATGTCAAAAATAGCACTGTGAATGCAAAATATAAACACTTAAAATAAATGACAAATCACACAGATTGAGCTAGCCCCAAGGTAAGTTCGAGACTTGTGGTATGGGATACTAACTCAACGATACTATATTTTATAACAAATACATATATAGATAAACATCCAAGACCCAGGCCAATCCGAAAAAGATCATTTTCCATCTTGACCTGGCCGGGGATCGAACTCGGGCACTCCATGTCGCAGGCTGGCGTGTTAACCACTACGCCACGGAGCTGTCATAAAATAGTACAATAAACTTTTACAAAAAGCTACGGTCAGCTATGGTCAGGAGGGGTGTCATGCTCAACTGCCTGTCCGGTGGTTGTATGTGTGAGATGTGTGGCATCGGGTAGCGCCCGGTCTCCCGAGCTGCTCCTTGCTTTTTCCCCACCCATTCGACTCCCAACACCATCATTCCTCTCTAAATCAAATGCTTATCCTTCCCTAGCTTTAAAATTCTTTCGATGGGCAGCAGCGTCGGAAGCAGAAGAAGCCAAAGAAACTGCGCTTGCCAACCCGCCTGCCAAGCGTGGTGAGTATGGCAGTATCCTCCCATTGATCAAAGTATCTTTGGGAGAGGCTTATGTCCAGTAGTGGGCTTTTCACGGCAGTAATGATATGATGACAGAAAGCTACTATGCTAACAGCCATATGGTCCCAACACTTATTAGATTATGATTTGTTTTTAAAAATATATAGTTCGCGCTATAGGTTTTGTCACAACTTATGAGCAATATTCATGAGATATATCTGATTTGAAATTAAACAATATTTTCGGTGTGGTTTCCGGCAGAGTAGAATAGGACCACTCCTAGTCTTCCCATGGAGGTCGTAATAGGCGATTTAGGAAATACAAGCTAAACAAAGCTCATAAACATCAATGAGACCTCTCCAACTCGTCTGGCCAGCAAGGAGAGTGTAGGCCAAATCCTCTGTCTGCTCTGGCCAAGTATGGCTCCGGTAGTACAGAGAGGGTCATGCTCCTGCAATGGAGACTAAAAAAGACCTGATAATTATGAATATTTCTTAATTTTAGCAAGTTTAGGCTAACGCCATCTAGTGACGAGTGAACAAGTGTACCACAGCGTGTGACAGTTAGTGGAACCAACCAGTCGGTCCGTTGCACGTGCTGTTGTTGCTGTTCGTGTATATAAGTGGCCAACACTGGTGTACATAGCTTGACAATGACAGCCGGGACCAACGGCTTGACGGGCCTTCTGAAGCACAGAGGATCTCGAGATATTTTTATGCCATTTGGGGTCACCCATCGCAGTTGGGATTGCGCCCACGGTTGCTTAACATATGTAAACGATATTAATGCTCACGACCACTGAACCATCGGGCTCCTCGGGTTGTACGTGCTTGTAGCAGCCTTTAGTGGGGTCAACATTTTTCATAGTTTAGAGCGCAAGATAGTCTAGTTATATGAATCACCTGAGCAGATGACTGAGCGCCAGCACTCCGAGGAAGAAGAAGTAGCCAGTGAGCAGCAGGTTGATGTACTCCTTGGAGAAGAACTGGAAGAAGATGTAGAGCGCGAAGAGCGCGCAGGACGCGATCAGCGGGAACATCAGCGCGTCCTTGTTGGACATTGTCTCGGTGGCCTGGCCGGATTCCTGGGAATAAATACAAAATGTTATGATCATTTATGGGTCTTCATCTCAGCCGCAAGAAGTCCACTGCTGGACATAGGCCTCCCCCAAGGATTTCCAATATGACCGGTTGGAAGCGGCCTGCGTCTTCCTGCGACCTTGGTTAGGTCGTCCGACCACCTTGTCGGTGGGTGTCCAACGCTGAGCTTGCCTGTACGTGGTCGCCATTCGAGCACCTTTCTGCCCCATCGGCCATCGGTTCTTCGAGCTATGTGCCCCGCCCACTGCCACTTCAAAGAGCTAATCCGCTGAGCTATGTCGGTGACCTTTGTTCTTCTACGGATCTCCTCGTTTCTGATTCGATCTCGCAGAGAAACACCGAGCATAGCCCTCTCCATAGCTCTTTGAGCGACCTTGAGCTTTCTTATGAGGCCCATAGTAAACGACCACGTTTCGGACCCGTAAGTCATCACTGGCAACACACATTGGTCGAATACTTTCGACTTGAGGCACTGAGGTATTTTGGACGAGAAGACACTTCGGAGCTTCCCGAACGCTGCCCAGCCGAGTCGGATTCGTCGAAAGACCTCATCCTTGAAGCTGGAACTTCCAATCTGGATCAATTGACCCAGATAGATATATTGGTCAACAACTTCAAGTATGGAGCTCCCAACAAGCACTGGAGAAGGCGCAACATGGACATTCGACATTATTTTCGTCTTGTCCATGTTCATTTTAAGGCCCACTTGTTGGGAAACTTCATTGAGGTCATTGAGCATGGCACTCAGATCCTCCAGCGACTCCGCCATTATAACAATGTCATCGGCAAATCGAAGGTGAGTGATATACTCGCCGTTAATATTAATGCCAAGTCCTTTCCATTCCAGCAGCTTAAAGGCATCCTGCAGAGCAGCGGTGAACAGTTTTGGAGATATCACATCTCCCTGTCTCACACCTCTCTGTAGTCGGATAGCCCTCGTACTCTGCTCCTGTACTCGGACTGACATTGTGGCGTTGCTGTATAAGCACTTCAACACTTCGATATACCGATGATCGATGCGGCATCGCTCGAGAGATCGAAGTACGGCCCATGTTTCGATCGAATCAAAGGCCTTCTCATAGTCCACAAACGCTAAGCATATGGCCGGTTATACTCTCTGGTCTTCTGTATAACCTGCCGCAGCGTGTGGATGTGGTCTATGGTACTATAGCATTTTCGGAAACCGGCTTGTTCGGGAGGCTGGAAGGCATCGAGCCTGTTCGTGAGACGATTCATGATTACTCTCGAAAACAGCTTATAGACGTGGCTCAGGAGCGTGATGGGTCTATAGTTCTTCAGTAGGGTATTGTCGCCCTTCTTGAAGAACAGCACCACCACGCCCCTGTTTCACGTCTCTGGCGTCACGCCCTCGAGCAGAACGGAATTGAAGAGCCTTCAGAGGCTCTTCAATTCCGTTCTGCTTTTCGACTTTCAGTACCGGCGTTCCGCCCGCTTTCAGAAGCTCTGCTGTGATTCCGTCCTCGCCCGGCGCCTTGTTATTCTTGAGTTGTTTGAGAGCAATCCTAATCTCGTACATTTATGGGTCTCTTATACCCCTTATGGGATAGACCATGAGGCCCAAAGTCGTTTTTATTATACACGTTTTAGCGTGATGCTGGGCGTAGGGAAATTGGAAATGCTTTTTTGATAGGGATGTTGCCCATTGCGTTGGATTTATTAGGAGAATATACACCATCTTTTTTATTCAAATACTAGCAGTGCCCGCGACTTCATTCGCGTACATTTTATGTTATGTTTGTATGGGGGCCATGTCTTATCATGACAGGGGAAAAAAAATGGCCTGTGTCCTGTACGCCTAAATGTATATCTACCAAGTTTCAAAAATGCAGTTAATTCGTTTAAGAGTTATGGAGGAACATACATACAGATAAAATATCTAAAAATCCTCAATTTAGTTTCAGTATCATGAATAGAGCTTATAAACACGATATATCTAAAAACAAAGTAACTAACTCCATGACCAGCCCTTACAGATTTATTATTAGTAATATTGATATATTGATTAATCCATAGCCAACAAAATACCAAAAATCGGGTGTTTTGTGGTATTGTTCGTCGATAGGGGATAGAAACGTCAATTTCCTTTGTGGCATTATCAGCATCAGCAATATCGATAAATGTAGGTCGAGGATTAAGAGAGAAGAGATTCAGTGCCGGATTTTGGCTCTCCAAGTAAGAGTAGGGGCTCATGCCCTGGGCGGCTGGTTAAAGGGGTGGCTAAATCGTCGCATCAGGGGGACTATTTGATGGTCTTGCCCCGGATATACAAAAATTTCTAGATCTAGGGGTGGGGGCGGCGAATTACCTAATATCGATTTACAACCCCGTCTCCATCACGTCGTTTCACGTCAGGGGCACAGCCTCCGTGGTCCAGTGGTTAAGGCGTTTGCCCGTTAACCCGGGGGTCGTGGGTTCGATTCCCACCGGAAGCATACTTTGTTTGGTTGTTTCCAGTTTGGTTAGGACATTGCAGGCTTGAATCACCTGATTGTCTGATAAGAAAGATGATTCCGTGCTTCGGAAGGCACGTTAAGCCGGTGGTCCCGGCTGCCATCTGGTAGTCGTTAAAGGAACCACGTCAGAGGCCGAGAGGTGGTTCCGAAGAACTCTGACGCCAGGGTGTGCATGGTCGATTGACCGTGACACCTACTCGAAATGATGATGATGATGATGACGTCTGGGGCGCCATTTTAGGACATGGCAGGTATCGCGTACGAGCTCCCGGCCTCCCGAGCTGCTACTTACATTTCCTCCATTCATCCCAGTAAGTAATATCCCAATACCTTAATTTCCTTACCAAATCCAACAAATTCCTATCTTTCCCCAGCTTAAAAATGCTTCCGATAGGTAGCAGCGTCGAAAGCACAAGAACCCAAAGAAACTGAGCTCGCCAACCCGCCTACCAAGTATGACGAGTATGGCAATATCCTGGAATAAAGAATCCATAGGAGAGGCCTCCGTCCAGCAGTGGACTTCTTAAGACTTTTGAGTAGCTCCGTGGCGCAGCGGTCAACACGCCAGCCTGCGACACGGAGTGACCGGGTTCGATCCCCGGCCAGGTCAAGATGGAAAATGATCTTTTTCAGATTGGCCTGGGCCTTGGATGTGTATCTATATATGTATTTGTTATAAAATATAGTATCATTGAGTTAGTATCCCATAACACAAGTCTCGAATTTACTTTGAGGCTAGCTCAATCTGTGTGATTTGTCCGTATATATTTTATTTTATTTTATTTTAAGACTGAAATGATGATGATGATCAAAGATGGACATACTCATAGTAGTTGAATCCCTATGGCTAGATTTCAAAGTTCAATAATGATAGTGTTAAATGAATTGTTATCTATATTATTTGCAGCTATCTCTAAAGATGACATGATATACATAATGAATGACTGTGACGTCAGCTTGTAGGTATAATAACTTATTTTTAGGCGCCTATCAAACCATCCTGAATTTAGGATCCGATGAGAGGGACGCCGCTATACGTTAGACACGATACGAGATATCTCCAATCGTATCCCACGTCCTCTGCCTGGTACTGATACAATCCAAAGATAAATGAGAGTTTAAATAGGGCTTGTACCTCTAGACAACATTCTCGAATTTGATATTAGTATTGCATTGACGGTATTAAAAATACTATACCCCATATTCATAAAAAATAACATACTCTTATTAAACTTATTTTAGTCAACAGAATTTATTTGTATGAAAAAATAAATAATTACAATTACGATTACAAACCAAACCTAAAAATAAAACCTAATCTAAAAGATTATGACCGTGCGGCGTGGTGCCAAGAACACTGGCTGCGTTTCCTCTCTGAATAGCTATGCTAATTCATTGAGAAAAAAATAGCCAGCCCACCTGTCGCCAGCGGCGGTGATCAGGCGTGGAGTTATCTGTTTCAGAAATGCCCTTGCACTTAGGCCCCATGGGCCAACCGATTCCACACTAAACGGCACAAATATGTAATCCTTACTGAGAGACACATATTTGCGTCGCTTGGCAAGCTCAGCACATTCGGCTGCCGATCCGGCTCTCCGGCCGGATCGGCAGCCGAAGAGAGAAGGCGCTATCTCACCTCAGGAGGTGAGATAGCGCCTTCTCACCTCAGGGGATACTCTCGAGAGCAAGATCGGCAGTGTTCAAAAAAAAATGAGTTAAAATATGTTTTGTCTCGTGTATCAATGGCAAAAATTGGAAATATGTTTAATAAAACTTTTTTTGTATCTATAATAAGGGGGTAAATATCTAGCGTGTGACCTCTATACTAGTTAGGAATATGACTTCTTATTAAACAAGAAACTGCGACATAGAACGTCAACAGTGATGTGCAAAGAAGTTTAGAATAAATATTCATTATATTATTATTAATATTCATGAAGTTTTTAACAAGCATGCAATATATTTGTAAAATAATAAGTATATATTACATAAAATATAGTTGTTATTTCATATCCTACATTTGAATGGTAATTTGTTCTAGACTATTAAAGTGAATATATAGAAATTAACTTGTGCTGTGTTGTATAGATACTATTTTAACACTTACTTAATATAATTTACTCCAAGGTCCCTTTTCCTTTTTTAAGCATGGTTAATCCCTATTCCAACCAAAATTAAAAAATACATTTTTACCATTGAATTCATCATCATTTATATCTGAATGTTGAATAATTGTTAAAATAATATGTAGTACTTCTCGATCAGGGTATTGCAAAATGCCTAGACTCACGCTGAGTGGACGTCAAAAATGTCCCCCTTTGGACGACTTACTAAATAATCAATTATATAATCATTATATACATATTTATAAATAAATTCAAATTTATCAATTGAATTATTTATTATGAATTGCCTCTGTAGTCCAGTGGTTAAGGCATTTATCTATAGACACGGGGGTCGTGGTTCGATTCCCACAGGAAGAATATTTTGTTGAATAAGCGTTTCCAGTTTAGTTATGACATTGCAATGTCATAACTGGACTGGCTTGAATCACCTGATTGTCTGATAGTAAAGGTGATCCCGTATTTCGAAAGGCACGTTAAGCCGCTGGTCCTGGCTGCCATCTGGTAGTTGTTAAAGGGACCATGAAGCCGAGAGGCGGTTCCAAAGAACTCTGACACCAGGGTGTGCATGGTCAATTGACCGTGTCACCTAAACTAAATGATGATGAATGAATAAATTCAAAGTTATTAAGTAGTGATGGACCTGAAACTACCAGCCGGGTCTTGCGCCCAGGGTAAAAAAAAAATTAAGGGGAGTTGCAACAATTTTTTTTAAAAGATATGACATTTTTAATTAATCCCTACATATTGTTTTAGAAGTGTGCAGACTTGTGATAAAGTTCTACAGAAAAGATTTTTCTTCTCTTTTGCAAGTAACAATATGAATTTGAATGATGAATATCAAGGTCATATATGCCATTAGAAATGGTTTAAACGCCTATTAAACCATTCTGAATTTAGGATCCAATGAGAGGGATGCCTTTATAAGTTAGTCACGTCACGATACGAAATATTTCCAATCTTTTAAACACCTATCTAATGACACTTGGTTTATTGACCAAGCCGGCGACGCCCCAGATCAAAATAAAATTAAGAAGCCGGCGACGCGCCAGATCAAAATAAAATTCGAGGCGAGTGTCAAAGTTCGTTGGACACTCAGAACAATGCGTACCATTCAGCGCCTATTATACCATCCTGAATTTAGGATCCGGAATTCAGTATCCGATAAGGACAAGAAATTCAGTCGTCGGAGCTCCTGATTACACCGTCCGGAACGTGTCCTGAACGGAGACTGCGCGTCCTGAGAGAGCCATCCGTTGGCCATCCTGAATGCGTGAGAGGGACGCCGCTATACGTGCGATGCGATTGGAGATATTCTCGTATCGTTTCTAACGTATAGCGGCGTTCCTCTCATGCGGCGATCCTAAATTCCGGATGGTTTCACCTATGCTTCCGATAAGGACGTCGGAAGCCATTCTGTCCTGACAACGGATCGACCGTCTTGAATGCGATTAAACTGTGCGTTGACTATCCGTTGACTGAATGCCGGATCCTAAATTCTGGATGGTCTAATTGGCACTTTCCCCCTGGTCCTCAAGCCGCCGCCGCGTCAATCCCCCGTGCGAGCGTCCAGCAATATAGCGCCTATTATACCATCCTGAATTTAGGATCCGGAATTCAGCATCCGATTAGGACAAGAAATTCAGTCGTCGGAGCTCCTGATTACACCGTCCGGACCGCGTCATGAGCGCGTCCTGAACGGAGACTACGCGTCCTGAGAGAGCCATCCGTTGGCCATCCTGAATGCGTGAGAGGGACGCCGCCTTATGTGCGATGCGATTGGAGATATTCTTGTATCGTTTCTAACGTATAGCGGCGTCCCTCTCATGCGGCGATCCTAGATTCCGGATGGTTTCACCTATGCTTCCGATAAGGACTTCGGAAGCCATTCTGTCCTGAAAACGGATCCTATCAGATGCGACCGTCCTGAATGCCATTAAACTGTCCGTTGACTATCCTATTATTATATAATTCCGGATCCTAAATTCTGGTTGGTCCAATTGGCGCTTTTGTCTTTTAACAATTTTTGTGAAATTATTTTGATGTGCGAATACCAAAAATGATGAATGAAACTTTATTATATTTTCATTTTCTTTATGGCATTGTACAACTAGACAATAATATAACCTGTGGTTCTATTATAATTACATTATGATTGATTGAATTTGTAATACAAAACAAATAGGCGGAAAATACGTCGTAAAAATTTATTTCCTAAAAATGTACGAAATGTAATGAAATGTAATCGCATATATTTTGAAGTAGGTGAAAATTTTGAAATAAAAAAATGAATGGGACCCTAGATAAATACTGTCTTAATCCGAATAACAGTATATACCGTGGTGGCGTCCCTCCCATTAGATCCTAAATTCGGTCGGATAAATCCGACAAACATTTTCATAGAAAATGTATGGTGGATTTATCCGGCGTTCGCGGTCAAAGGGTTAATAGGTGCCTACAATATTTTAACTGAAATCCATCCAAATCTCCTTTAAGAAAATTATAAACAGAAGACAGGAGCAAAACACAACCCTTCTTGGCAGTCTGGTAAAAATACATACAAATTATTACGTCTTTATCCCTTACGGGGTAGACAGAGCATGAGGTCATAAGACCAAAAGGCCATGTTTAGCGTGTTGGTGGGCCTAAAGGTGGAAAACGGAATCAATACTGACGGGGGGCCCCGCAACGCCTATTGACATGATTCTTTAGATTTTCGCCCATTCCCTTGACTGGCTTCTATGGTCTGTGTGGGAAGAGAAGCAGCTGGCACATTCTAAGTTTTTTTCTTTTCCCCCCATGGAAGTAAAAATACATCAAATTTATTTTAATAAGATGCAAGACTATTATCAAGATTGATTTCTTAGAAAATACAGTTAATTAGACATGCTATACTTTCTTATCAAATGAAATAACAATATTTTTATAAGGTTATTTTTTGCATTTACAATGCTATTCTGATATACTCTTATTAATTAATAAATATGGTGAAAAATCCATGCAAGTGGGGTTTGAACCTGAGACCTAGGTCTATGTACAACCTATGTTCTTCCAATTGAGCTACCGCACTTCAAAATCCTGGACTTCAAAAATCTCCACCATATCCCAGTCCACAAATAAAATAAGGCTTGCATCCCTAATACAACTGCCCCTTTTACAAGTGAGGTATTTGATTTACCTCATATTACAATGAAATGTAAAAACAACTAATATATAGGAAAACAAATAGTATTTTTATAAATATAAAATATTTTTCAATTGGAAAAGTACTAAGGTTGCTGGTTCAAGCCCTCCTTGCATGGAATTTTCACCACATCTCATTTCTAATATGATAAGAGTATGAAACAACAAGTTAGCTTATCAGCATTTTTTTTGTTGTAACTAATAAAATTTACGATTTGACTTTTCAGCATAAAATATTGCTTTCTCATTTATTATTGTCAGAAGGCTCATTCAGTTTATTTTCTGTACCTTACTAAGTAGTGTTCTCAGAAATGTATTTATAGGGAGAAAAGCTTTAGGCATATTGCAAACATTATATTACCCGAAATGGAACTCCCTATCATTAATATGACTACTTCCTTAATACAGGGAAAATGCATAAACCGAGGTGCGATTTTTAAATATTATATTAAATAGCAGGGGCAATATAAAAATGTAACAGTAAGTATAGAGATAAAATACTCTAGAGAAAGCTAAAATTTATTCCAGATTGATCAATAACCAGATCACCTACGCTCTCAATAATAGCAGCATTATTCATAAAGGTTATTTGCGCAAGTACACAATGTATAACCATCAACAATATGCCACGGTGGTAAAACGTGAGCCCGAGGCATTGATGTCGAAATATAAGAGTCACATACAGTCTAAACTATTGCTACTAAGCTGAAACTTAGGAGAACTCACCTTCTGTTCCTTGAGATACTTCACTGATCTAAAAGACCCGAAAAATATCGGTAATATGGCCATAATAACTAAACTCAAGTAAGCTATCGCGACACCCTCGATACTGTTTGGGGGCTTATCCGTAACATTTTTTAAAGTTTCTGTAACACTTTCTTCTAGGTTTATAGGAATTTCCGTAACTGATTCTGCCATTTCTGCGAATTTTTGCTAAAAAATAAGTACCGAGATGCCGTCGCTTAGAAATCTACTTTGACAAGAAATTGACAAGTGTACAGTTAGCTTCTAAATGTTGGCATTGCTACGTAATTCATATAATTACGTTTCTTTACAAACAATAAACTATACGAAATTGTTAATTAAAATAGTATTAAACTGTGATTAGTTATGTACATAATAATAATTATATTTACATGAGAAGAAACATCGTCACAGTAATTTTTATACGTAGTTATTTTTCCTGATGGTATTTAGTCGCGAAAGGATCTGCTGAACAGTAAAGCATAGGTATAAAAATGACTTGGTAGTCTGAATATGTAGTTAGTTACTGAAACCAATTTGTACGCAAGTTTTTATTGTCTTTTAGCATTACTTATTTTAAATTTATTTACAAATTGTTATAAACGGAATGTTTACTGGATGTTTGTTCTTTATGTTGGCATAATTTCAGTGTCACAGCTGTTGTCAATGTCAACATCGAGATGTCAAGTCAAATCAAAAGATTTTAGTGATTGCAGGCAGAGCGAGCTTTCGTTTTCTATTTCTACAAATTACTCAAAATTATACGATGTATCGTGAATTCTTTGCATTCTGAATGTATAAATACTCGTGAAAAAATAAATATTTTACAATGGAAGTGACTGGCGGCGCTGAAGAAGGGTTTGTGAGAGAATGGACACCTTGCTCACACATTTTAAATCTGATTCCCCCTCGCATTCAAAATGGTTTATTTTCTAATGAACTGTGTTTAACTTGTGTGGACGCCGTCAGCGAGTACATCGCGCTAGGGACGAACGTGGGTCTGGTGTACTGGTACGACAGAAAGAAAGGGAACATCCAGAGGCTGCGATGCGAGGTAAAGCCCCGTGTAAACATCACGCATATGTTTTGATGGTCACTTTCGTTCACCTTGTAACACTTTCTCGCAGGTCCACTTTGAATGCTCTGGCTGTTTTTCTGCTATTGTATAATAATTGTAGTTTACCTTTTAGAAACCCTAAATTATATCATCCTGAAGTGGTAAATATTGAGTAAAGCTGTAAGTGAACCATATGTTATTATTACTAGCATTTTTTTTAAATTAAGTGCTGGTGTTGAACATTCTAACAAATTTAACATATTTTCTCCGATCTATCTTGCATCCCAAGTTGTAGAGCATCAGAGCCAATGTTATGGTGTATGGTGTGCCCTTAAGAAAGCAGCTAGTTCATTTACAGCTTGCTGTCTAACTTTCTGTAGGTACCTTGAAATAAAATGTCTTTGCCTGTGTATAAAGGATTAATACTAATGTCTTCAAACATATCCTTATCCTTACTAATATTATAAATGCGAAAGTGAGTTCGTTTGAGACGCTTTCACGCTGTAACTACTGAACCGATCATCATTAAATTTTGCATACAAATTCTCTGGAGTACGGAGAAGGACAAAGGCTACCTTTTATCCCGGGAGAAAGTACTATTCTCGAGGGATCGACATTGACGCGGGCGGAGGCGCGGGCGAAAGCTAGTGTTCCATAAAGAAAACTATTCAATAATCTAAGACCGATATTATAGTCACTGTCAGTGTACTCAGCGTCAACACAAGATAAGGCTCGTAATGTTACCTCACAGTAGTTGTCAGGCTCCAATTAAGGCTAATAGCCTCCTTATCTCTTTGTTTATGTGAGCAATATATTTAAAGTTGTGTCGAATGATATGAATACTGTTTTGGGAGGATAAACATGTTTTATGATTACTTTATTTATGTAAGGACTAATGTAAACTTTCAGAAATGATCTTTTTTTAGATTTACCTGGGTCTTGGATGTTTATCTATTTTACATACATACATACATAGTATCACGTCTTTTTCCCTTACGGGGTAGACAGAGCCTAAGTCTATAAGACCTAAAGGCCACGTTTAGCATGTTGGCGTAATTAGGTGGAAAACAGAATCAAAATAGGGATGGGTTGCTAGCCGCATCGCCTATAAACATGATTCCCCAGATTTTACCCGTTCCCTCGATCGGCTTTTACGATCTGCGCGGGAAGAGAAGCAGCTGGTACATTCTACGTTTTTTCTTTTCTCCCACACCAATATGGAAGTACCTGGAAGTTCCATGACACAAGGTTACAACTTACAGTGACACAGATTAAGCCGGGCTGGCTCCCTGATATTTTATTTATTATCTCATACGTATGAAAATGAAAGCGTTAGATGAAAAATTGAAGTCAGTAATTGAAGAGAACAACAATCTTAAAACTAAAGTAGCTATATTAGAGCAAAAGCTAAATAAAGTGGACATTGCTAGCAGGAAGAATAACTTTTTTTTCGGCATCGAAGATAAAGGAAAAAACGAAAGCGAACTAGTAGACTACATTACAGATATGATTGTAGAATCAGGAACACACATTGTATGCCAAGAAATCAACAACATTTACAGGATTGGGAAACCATCTAACAAAAACCGACCTGTTGTTGTCACTTTTACATCAACATGGAAAAAACATCAAATAATGAGGAACAAATCAAACCTCCCATCAGGCATCTACATCAAAGAGGATTACCCAAAGGAGATACTGGAAGTGCGGAAACAACTGCAGCCTAAGTTAGAAGAAGAGAGAAAAAAGGGAAATATAGCTTTTATTAAGTACGACAAGCTCGTAGTAAAGAAACCTTATGATGCTAACAGAGAAAAAAGGAAAAGAGAGATAACAGGATCTCCAAGCTCGCCAACACAAAAGAAAATACACACAACTAAAGAACCAAACATGGAATCTACAACAACTTCAAAGGACATATTGAAACCAAATATCCTTAAATATGTATCCAGAGGAAGATCAGCATCCATATCAGAAAATTCAAAAAACTAGAAGCTGACACCCACACCGGAAACCGAAAGAAAACAAAAACCACATCTAAATCAACTCATGTAAAATGCACCCCAAGCCGGCTGGTCACCGTGGGGGAAGACGACCACTACCTCCAAAATCCTAGTCTCCATGCACATAAAAACTTAAAAGCATCCCGACAAGGGCATAACTATTTATTCATTGCAACTTACAATACCCTTACATTAAGAACAAATGAAAGTCTAACAGAACTAATAGAAGCACTGGCACATGTAAACTGGACAATAATAGGAATGAGCGAAGTACGACGCCTAGGTGAATATATCGAAGATTATGGTGAATACATCTTGTATTACAAAGGAAGTACACCAGGACAACATGGGGTAGGATTCTTGATAAAAAAAGAACTCCGAAGAAATATAAGTGAATTTGTTGGTATATCTGAACGTATAGCCATACTAAACATAAGATTACCACCCAAAAATGATATGTGGTCCATTATACAAATATATTCACCTACAGAAATCTCCAGTGTAGCGGATATAGATTCATTCTATTCTACTTTAACAGAGGCTATTAAGAACCACACCTATAGCAACTTAATTATTATGGGTGATTTTAATGCAAGAACTGGATACAGACGAGACGGAGAAGAAGCTATACTGGGCCCCTATTGTTGGGGGAAAAGAACACGAAATGGCGATAAACTAATACAACTGGCACATGAAAATAACTTGAAAATTCTAAACACTGAATATAAAAATAAGATAAATAATAGGTGGACGTGGATTTCGCCAAAGCAACATAAAAACGAAATCGATTATATCTTAACCAATAGAGATAAAGTTTTCCAAGACTGCAGGGTGATAAAAAAGTTGAACTTTAATAGTAACCACAGAATGCTTAGAACAAAAATCAAACTCAACGCATCGGGAAAAACTAGACCCTTTAAAGTAAGGCCTATAACTGCAACAAATACTACACCCAACTTACTAGAAAGCAGTCTACAAGATTTTATAGAAAACACCAAAGAACTTAACGTAAAGGACAAATACATCAAGCTGCAAGAACTGTTAACTATTAAAGAATCTAATTATTCGAAAAAAGACACTTTGGAAAAACATATATCAAGTAAAACACTTTCATTACTAAATACTAGAGCTGAACTAATAAGTAAAGAAAATAAAACATATAGGATAAGACGCGACATAGCCGAAATTAGTAAACAAATTAAGTTAAATCTAAGAAAAGACAGACAAAAACACAGACTGGAAACATTCGACAAATGCATTAAAAAAACGGGAGGTATTAAGAAAGCTATTAAACAACTCACAGAAAAAAGGGACTGGATAACCAAAATGAAGAATAAAAATAAAAAAACAGAAACAAGGAGAGAAAATATTTCTGCAATTGCCACAAACTTCTTTCGAGACTTATATTCGAACACAAGTAATAAGATAGTAACAGACTTGTCAAAAGTAGAAAAAGTACCAGAAATAATGCAGGCAGAGGTAGAATGGGCTATTCAATCTCAGAAAAAAGATAAAGCGTCAGGAGCAGATGGGATTAGTAACGAGCTGCTAATACACAACAAAGATCTTATAACACCTCCACTAACCTATATGTTTAATGAAGTTTTAAATAGCGAAATAATACCTGACCAATGGACGACTTCGACCATTACATTACTACACAAGAAAGGAGATAAAGACAACATCAATAACTATAGACCCATAAGCATTATGTCAAATATCTACAAAACTTTTGCAAAAGTGATCTTAAATAGAATAACAAGGAAATTAGATGACAACCAACCTAAAGAACAGGCAGGATTTAGGAGTGGATACTCAACCCTAGATCACATACACGTCGTTAAACAACTTTTTGAAAAAAGTAAGGAATACAATGAGACTTTCTACTGCTGCTTTGTCGATTATTCGAAAGCTTTCGATTCTCTGTTTCACGAGAGCATATGGCAAGCACTTAAAAATCAAGGAGTTGACATAAAGTACATTAGAATACTGAAAAACATCTATGAGAACAGCACAGCGAAAATAAAATTAGAGAAGGAAGGAGAAGAAATTAAAATAGAAAGAGGAGTGCGACAGGGCGATCCGGTGTCTCCAAAACTCTTTACAGCAGTACTAGAAGAAGTATTTAAGCAGTTTAATTGGGAAAAATATGGATTACAAATAAATGGAGAAAATCTGTCGCACTTGCGATTTGCAGACGACCTAATAATATTCTCCCCGTCAAATGACAACCTACAGTTGATGCTCAATGAGTTAGACAGGGAAAGTCGCAAAGTGGGATTAGTCATGAACTTGGAAAAAACAAAAGTTATGACAAATGGAAAACATGAACAACCAATTTACATCAATAATACAGTTATCGAATATGTAAAAGAATACATCTATTTGGGGCAAATAATCTCACCAAATGACCTTACCTCGAAAGAGATAGAAAGGCGCATTGGACATGCATGGAAAAGATACTGGAGCTTAAAGGAGATAATGAAAAACGCAGAAATGAGCTTCAGTGTCAAACGGAAGCTCTTCAACACTTGTATCATGCCAGTTCTCACATATGGCTGCCAAACCTGGGCACTCACCAAAGTCCACACAAGAAAATTAGAGGTTTGTCAAAACGCAATGGAAAGAAGTATGTTAGGAAAGAAAAAATCAGATAGAATAAGAATGTCAACCATAAAGAAACAAACTAATTTAAAAGATGTCATAATCACAACAAAAAAACAAAAGTGGAATTGGACGCGACACATTGTTAGAGGCATAGAAAAATGGAGCAAAACTATTAACTACTGGTATCCCAGAGGAAAGTTAAGGAAACGTGGCAGACCATACAAACGATGGGCAGATGAGATAGCGGCAGTGGCGGGCAGACTGTGGACCAGGGTAGCTCAAAAAAGAGAGACATGGAGAGAGCTTGGAGAGGCCTTTGCCATAAGGCAAACAGATAATAACATAAAAATCAAAACTGTATAAAAATTTAAGTATATTTATATCTGAATAAAAGGCTATTATTATATTATTATTATTATACGTATGAAAATAATAATGTTGGTTTGTGTATGGCAAAGCATAATGATAGATATACTTAATTTAGTCACTTATCCCAAAATCTTTAAGACTGCTTTGTGAAATAAAACAATTTGAAGTATTCTCTTTCTTCTACAAGAAGTTGGTTAAAGAGGTTTTAAGGTCATGCCATTATTTCCTCTTTGGACAGAAATCCTGGCATTTCTCACTTTAAAATGAGCAAACATTTTAATTTTTTTGGCAAATAAAAAAATCATTCAATATAATTTTCACAGTGATAGTGTCAATGGATTCAGCAACCTAACACTATCACTTAAATAATAATACACTATACTTCATTAAATAGACTAAAACTAAATAAAATAAATAGTCATAAAAACTTTTTCCTTTATAATTTATTTCATTACTGTTTTATTTATAGGCCACAACATCTCCTATCACATATGTAAAGATAGTAAGCACGGTGGACTTCATGGTTGGTGCCGGCAACGCGGCAGGGCAGGTCACGGTGTTCCAGATCCCTAAAGAGCACCCTGAGAATGTACCGGATACCTTCAAGCCTAAAGTGGAACCTAAAGTTGAAAGGTAATTTCAATGCTACATACATACTATCACGTCTTTTACCCTAACGAGATAGACAGACCCTAGGTCTATAAAAGTTTTTACCAAGGTCTTTAAAATAAGTTATTGATTATGTCCATTGAATGTCGAATGCACGAAAGTTCAAACGAAATTGTATACAATTTACATATTTTAATTGTATAGATTTATATATTATTATTATACATATTTACAGAATTATGGGTACAAAAATAATAAGTTTTAACTGTAAAGGTTTAAAGAGATCAACAGAGTGCATTAGATCTCTTTGTAAACAAGCTCCAATAGTGCTATTGCAGGAGACTTGGCTATTACCGAGCGAGATACCTATACTCGGGGATATAGATCGTGACTTTAGCTACACCGGGAAGTCCGCAGTTGACACGTCTGCTGGCTTACTGCGTGGCCGTCCGTATGGAGGCGTTGCGATTCTATGGAAGAAGAATGTGTTTCGTTCAGTCTCGTTAATACAGTGTAGTAGTGCGCGGATCTCAGGTGTTAATATCACAGTTTCCGATGGTCGACAGTTATTAGTGTTTTGCGTGTACATGCCTACTGACTGCAGTGACAATCTAGTCGAGTTCTGTGAGTGTATGAGTGAGATAGCAGCGCATATTGAGACTCTTAATATAGAATCAGTTGTAATTTTAGGGGATTTTAATGCCCACCCAGGCGAGCCATTTGAAAAGGAAATGCTGGATTTTTGTGCTGAACAAACGTGGTCATGTGTAGATATAGATATGTTGGCGTACGACTCGAATACGTATACTTTTGTATGTGACGCTAGTGGCTCCAGGCGTTGGTTAGACCATTGCCTAGCTACAGATGCTAGTAGACACTCTATAACAAACGTAAAAGTACACTATGACGTGTTCTGGTCGGACCATCTTCCTTTGGAAATTGAGTATAATCTGGAGCTGATTCAACCCAAGCTAGTGCAGCCAGAGCAGCGTTGTAATAAAGTACTTTGGGGTGAGCGTTGTACAGCACAGATTACTAAATATACTGAATATTGTAATAAATATTTAAGGGACATAGACTTTCCTAGCGAACTCAGTACATGCTGTGATGGAATGTGTGAGAATGTGAAACATATGCCCGTTATTGATAGGATGTATTCAAAGATCACTAGAGTATTACGACAGGCTGCAATATCCAGCAGCAATCAAAGTAAAAAGAGAAAACACCACGTGATCGGTTGGAATAAGCACGTCGCTGAATCGCACAGGGAGGCTCGGGATAAGTTTCAAATGTGGGTCTCGTGTGGCAAGCCTGCCGCGGGTCCAATATATAGTGAAATGAGAGACAGCAGAAAAATATTTAAAAATAAATTAAAGTTTTGTCAAGATAATAGGGAACAAATAAAGATGGATATAATTGCGTCATGTCATAGAGATAAAAAGTTTAAATCATTTTGGAAACAAACTAATAAGCTGAATCCTAGACCGAGCGTCCCTGTGTCTGTTGGCGGGGCGAACGATCCTCAACAAATAGCTGATCTCTTTAGAGAACACTTTGAGGTGAAGTCGCCGTTACAGTCGAGCGCTCAACCGGTGCTCACGGCTGGGTCTCGTGCTTCCGGGACTCCTATTCAAATTTCAGCAAAAGAGGTGTCAACAATTATTAATAAAATGACACGAGGGAAGTCTCCGGGATACGATGGCCTCAGTGTCGAACACCTGGTGCATGGTGGGGCTCATATTAGCAGAGTTCTTGCAATGTTTTTTAAAATATGTTTGCGACACTCATACCTACCTTTGGACCTCATGAAAACGATTGTTGTGCCAATAGTTAAAAACAAGACTGGTGACACATCTGATTGTTCAAATTACCGTCCTATCTCGTTGGCAACTATAATTGCTAAGGTCCTTGACGGTCTGCTTGAGCGGCACCTCCATAAGTATGTACAGCTACATGACGGCCAATTTGGTTTTAGAGCGGGACTGTCAACAGAGAGTGCCATTTTAACGCTCAAGCAGACTGTTAAGTACTACACAGATCGTAATACACCGGTCTATGCTGCCTTTTTGGATTTTTCTAAGGCTTTTGAACTGGTAAGCTATGATAAATTGTGGTCCAAGTTAGATTGCCTTGATTTACCTACAGATGTTACTAGTGTTTTTAAATATTGGTACAACAATCAATGCAATCATGTAAGGTGGGCTGACTCCTACTCGGATATGTATAGATTGGGGTGTGGGGTGAGGCAAGGTGGTCTAACCTCCCCCACTCTTTTTAATTTATATATAAATGACCTGATTGTCGAGCTCAGCAACACCATGGTTGGATGTTCAATTGACGGCACCATGATCAATAATATAAGTTACGCAGATGACATGGTGTTGCTGGGTCCGTCAATCAGCTCACTTAGAAAGCTGACCAAAATATGTGAGACTTATGCTGAGTCGCACGGCCTGAGATACAATGTAATAAAGAGTGAGTTGCTGGTATTTCGGGCGGGGCGTACGAGCCCATCGCAAGTGCCGCCCGTCACGCTCGGTGGAGTAGCTCTTGGCCGTGTGACGCAGTTTAAGTACTTAGGCCATATCGTCACAGATGACTTGTGTGACGATGTGGACATCGAACGGGAGCGTAGGGCGTTGGCAGTCAGAAGTAATATGTTGGCACGCAGGTTTGCACGGTGTACAAGGGAAGTGAAAATAGCGTTATTTAAAACTTACTGCCAAACTTTTTACACGTGCAGCCTGTGGGTCAACTATACGAAAAAGGTTTACAATGCCCTACGCGTCCAATATAATAATAGCCTTAGGATGCTGCTGAGACTTTCCCGATACTGCAGCGCGTCAGGAATGTTTGCCGAAGCGGGTACTGACGACTTTTACGCCATCATAAGAAAGCGAACAGCCTCCATGATGCGTCGCTGCCGGGAGAGTGGCAGCAGCATACTAAACACATTAAGTGCCAAGATGGACAATCCCATTCTTAAACACTGGATGGGTATCCATCTTGGCACCAATAGATAAGATTTTGGTGTTGATTTTTTAAATTTAAAATTTATGGATGTGATCTGAAATAAATTATTATTATTATTATTATTATTATTATATAAAACACATTTAAGCGCCAACATGTTAATTTGTTTTTTATATCTTTTTATTTGTAAACCAGTTTCGAATTTTAAATAACATTTGAAAAGTAACCTCCGCGGTAACATTATTTTGTAGCTAACCGGTCGTTCCATTTTTAATTTACAAGACATATATTTCATAGTTATTTAGCTGGCCGCTAAAACGAAACACGTCAGATATGGACTTGCTTACATACTTTGCTGGCGTATTTATGACGATTTATCTAAAAAAAGTTTGTCAAAATTATCGAATTCCTAAGGATTTATGACAAAGAACATATTTTTCAGGTACACAATCGGAGACCTGCACAAGAGCAAAATCACAGCAATCGAGTGGTCAAAGAACGGCATGCGGCTGTTCTCTGGGGACAAGAATGGAGTCATCATCATGACCGAGATAGACTTCTACATGGTAAGCTTTCTCACCGAAGCAATGTGTAGGTATATGGCGTGTGTGTTAAAGTATCAACTTTGGTTATGCCCAATAAAACTCTGATATCCTTCCTTGTATTATATTTTTCACATCATTGATTTAAACTATATGTACCTACTTAGTACAAAAAAAGCTATACACAAAAACGTTAATCTCAATACATATTTTATAAATATCCTGATCATAACATTTTCTCTAAAACTCACATCATCTTTTTCAACTGACTTAAACTCAGGTATTTTTGTCAAAATGTCAGTAGTATTTTTGATGTTTAGTACATCAAAAATACTACTGACATTTACATTTCAAACAAGTTCCAAATTTGTGAAGACAAATTCAAAAACATAAATGCCAGTATTAATTTTAACAATGTGCTCAACTTTTATCTCGTGAGGACTATCTTTATTTTATCGTTTGTTTGTGATTTCTTTATAGTCAAATTTGCTTCATCATCATAGCAGTCACAGTCGCATAAAGTCCACTGCTAGACAAGGGTGGGAGGCCCTTGTCTAGCATATAGATTCTTCGTTCTACGGGAGGATATTGCCATACTTATGGTGAGGCTTGGCAGGCGGGTTGGCGAGCGCAGTTTCTTTTGCTTCTTGTGCTTCCGACGCTGCTGTCCATCGCAAGTGTTTTTAAGCTTAGGATGGATTAAGGATAGGTGTTTGTTGGATTTGGGAAGGGAATGATAGGTGTGTTAATGATGATACAATTTATTATCGCACCACGAGTATAACGTTTGGATTGTCACTACATCATCCATTATACGGTTTATATCTATACTATTACTATTTACTATATTACTATTTAATATTATAAAGCTGAAGAGTTTGTTTGTTTGAACGCGCTAATCTCAGGAACTACTGGTTCAAATTGGATAATTCTTTTTGTGTTGGATAGTCAATTTATTGAGGAAGGCTTTAGGCTATAAAACATCACGTTGCGACCAATAGGAGCGAAGCATCAATAAAAAATGTTTTGAAATCGGGGAAAAAATATTCATCTATACTCATTAATCATAATAACAGAAATTGCCGCGGACGAAGTCGCGGGCAACAGCTAGTATCTCAATAAAAATAGTCAGTCATATGAAAGCCGCAATGTATTTTGAAATGATAACCTATCAACACACACCGTTGTTGTCGAAGCAGGCAGATGCCACGAAAATAGTCAGGTGGGGTATCTCCAACAATAGTGAGTGAGACTGTGGTGCTATGCTATATATGGGTCACCTCTCGGTGTGCCCAGAAAGCCCAATTTTCTCCCAGCAAGATCTGAATTAGGCAAACGAACAGACAATCGTGGTAGCAAAGACCGGTCGAAACTTATGTAATCTTTATGTATAGCCATTTTATGACGTGATAGAAGAAGAAGCAGTGTAAAAAACAGGCTTAAATTTAGAGTACTCAATCGCAAAACCACTAGTCTCAAACCTAACTATATACTAGCCAGTAGTGAATGCCACGGGCCCTCGGGCATAGAGGGCCCCGGCCAGAAATACAAGGGCGTTCGGCCCATAAGGTAAAAGATGAGAGTTCCTGCTCTCCAAAGGCTTTTGCCATTGTTTCTCAGATTAGCCCTTCAGGCTAGCATGCACGTATACGCGGCCCATCAGGCAATATGAAAGTTTGCTGTCTCTCCAAGCCTTGCGCACACAGGCAACGCCCAAAGCCGAGGTCCGTCCCTCCTGGGAGCCCTTTAGTGATGTTGTCTATAAAGGTTGAGGGCACTCTGCCCTCGCCTCAAACGCCCGGTGAAGTAGCGAAAGCTCAGTTGGAGCTAGCTACTGAGTAAATTAAAAAAAAAATACAAGAGCGGGGGTGCAAAGCCGCTCGCTGAACTCAAACCCTCATGGCCTTAATTATATGAGTGGTAGGTATAGTTACGCTACTCTTACTAGAAATGAACGATGTTCCTTATCATCCATGAGCTCATCACTGGGCTCTTAATAAATAAAGAAAATAAAATATGATGAAAAATGTAATGCGGGCGGGAATTGAACCGTCGACCTAGGTCTAAGTACGACCTACGCTCTGCGCCGAGATTGAATCGTGCGGTAGCTCAAATGGCAGAGCGTAGGTCGTACATAGACCTAGGTCGCCGGTTTAAGTCCCGCCTTTATTAAGAGTATACCAAAATAGCATTGAGAATGCAAAATAAAACACTTATAAAAATACTCATCACTGGGCTTTGAGGTTTTGATTGAGTATTTATAAACGTTTATTAAAAAATTATATTTGTATTATTGTGTTGCGTATTTTTATCAGGCAAGTGCATTGGCCTCAATTATCTTCGAATCGAAAGGAATCAACAAATATACACTACATGTATATTAAATCAAAAGTTATGGGTTTTCAACATTTTTAACAGTGCTTTTTAATGAATATTTAATTGACTGTGAAAACTATATCAAAACTAATGGCTTAATAATAGTTTAATTAGGGGCTGCGTCGAATGTGCACAAGTTTGTGAGTTTTAGGCTGGCAAAATTAGTAGCGTAATTTAAGGCTCGAATTATATGTGTCCGCGCGAACGAGCGGCCGTTACACCGCGATATTACAAGCAATTATATGCAACAAATTATTTTAATAGAGGCGCAACTGCTCGCTTGCCGTGTGGTATCCGGCAGAGTAGAATAGGACCACTCCAATCTTCTCGTGGATGTCGTAGAAGGCGACTCAGGAAATACATGCTAAACAAAGCTTATAAACATCTAAGAGACCTCTCCAACCCGTCTGGCCAGCGTGGAGAGTGTAGGCTAAGTCCTCTGGCTGCTCTGGCCAAGTATGGCCCTAGTAGTACAGAGAGGGTCGTGCTCCTGTAGTGGAGACGGAGAAGGACCTGATGATGATGATGATGATGCTCGCTTGGTGGGCGAATTCTGGGTGCCGCTACATCAGAATTCGCCGCACGGCTCAAAAAGTTTCATCGTGTTCAGTTATATCGGTGCATTTTATTTCTTTGTAATATATAAAACAAATCAATGTTTCGATATCTTTCATATTATCGTCATGTCTATTCACCTCAAATATTAGTGTGGAAAGCATAAGCGATCGCGAGCTGCTCAATAAAAAAAGTAAAGCGACGCGGCCAGTGAAATCTGCGGCGAAGCCGCTCGGCAGATGCATAATTCGAGCTTAAGTTTAAGTTAAAATCACTCTCCGAGATGTTCTATTTTTTAAACTACGAGGGGGGGTCAAAAAGTTCGCGGAATGGAGGGGTTAGCGGGGGGTGGGGGACCTGCCGCAGGTAGTAACTAATGAGCAACTCTTTGTGAGTATATATGCCAAGTTTGAACCCGATTGTGTCGATAACTTTTACAAGGATTGTTAGTTAGCCTACTCAGTACGTACGAGCCCTTACAAGTGTTTCTTTCGCTGCATCGTCGCGCTCCAATTGTGGAGCACTGCCGATCGGCACCCAGCGCTGTTACAGCGTCGGCGGGGATAGCCCTACCTGTAAACACTTTGCCCGGGGTCGTTGGGTCCGTTTTTCCTGCGCACTCTTAGTAGTCGGCCTCCCACCAGCGGGTCACACCGACGAAAGGAGTGTTGGGTAGACGGCCTAGCGGTCCGTGTGGCTGCGTAGGGCGACTCCCCACCTGCGCGTCGTCGGGCTCCGGAATGGAGCCCATCCACGAGGAGGACGAGCCTGGGCCGGGCCCTTCCCGACCCACCTCGCCCGACATCACGGCCTACGCGACCCCTTGCGTCGCCACGCCAGCCGCAGCGTCTACGCTGCCCACCGCCCGCCTCTCGCCGAGAGGCTGGCATGACCGCGACCTGGCCATGCTGGCCAGAGTCGCCGAATCTGGAGCCTTTTCCTCGGGGCTCATTCGTTGGATGGCAATGTATCTTCGCCTCCAACGGAATGAGCTCGGAGGCACCAAGCCGACTCTAGAAGATGCCACCGCGCTCGATTTCGCCCGTCGCGGCATCATCACCCTGCCGCCGGTGGACACGCCGCACAGGGAGATCCTAGCGACGGTGCTGAAGAGGGCGCGCAGCCCCGCGGGGGACGACGAACCCCCCAAGAAACCACGAGCCCTGGACATGGGACAGGAGGAGGACTCGCCGGTGGCCTCGACAACGACGGGGTCACTCACGGACCTGTCTGAGGCCTTTGAGATGCCGGAGCACCCCAAGACCCACCTGGAGGAGCCGCTGAAGCCGACCCCTCGCCCCTCAGGCATACCACTGCCGCAGCGCGACCCCCGCTTGAAGCGGGTCTCATTCATAGCGCCCCCGGTGGCGCGGGCCCCGGAAGGCCCCGCGACGCGCCCCGAAGGCGCGCCCGTCTCGAAACCCGCGCCGACCTCCTCAAAGGTCGAGCCGCGCCGCGCGCCGCAGCCCGGGACTGCGGCGGGACCCGAACGTCCGCCGCCTGCCACAAATAAGCAGGCAATTTCACGCGCGCCTGCGTTTTCCTTCGCGCGAGTGACCGCAGGCGCCGCCACGACCGCCTCATCAACAGTTACCGTTGCCAAATCGAAGGCGCATCCCACAGCCGCCGCCGTCGACAGGGCGACGCCCACTGTTACAGCCTACGCGAGGGGGGCGACTGAGCCCGCTCGCATGACAGCAGCCGCCGTTTTCAGCACGCAAACGGCGGCAAACAGGACTTCCGCCGCCGTAGCCGGCCCAACCACCGCGGCCGCGGCTTCCCAGCACGCCGCCAGTACATCCCCGGCCGCCTCAGGAAGGGCGCCCAACACCCTTCCCGCGACAAGTGGACCAGGACAGCCTGCACCAACGCCTGCTTCTCGACCGGCCAAGGCGCAAACAAAGCGCTACCCGCCACTCGTGGTCGAGCGCCTGCCCGATTAGTCGGTTCACTTCAAAGAACTGGCCCGCCAATTGGGTCGCGCACCCTCGGCCCGACCCTTCGGGCGGGGAGTGCGGTTCTCGCCTGCGGACGAGGACGAGTACAGGCTGGTGCAGGCCTACCTCACCAGATTGGAGCGAGAGGCCGCCATCAGCTGGTTCTGCTACTCGCTGCCGGCCGAACGCCAGCTGAAGGTGGCCATCCGGGGACTGCCGTTCGATACACAGGAAGTCGAGATCAGCCAAGCTCTCGCGGAACAAGGATTCGAAACCGAGGCAGTAAAGGGCATCCGGGGCAGGGGAGAGCGCCCCGGGTGTATATTCTTCTGCCTCGTGAATAGGACCGAGGGCTGCGCCGACATCTTCGGAATCAAGGAGCTCCTGAATATGCCCGGTGTCAAGGTGGAGCCCTGGCGCGGCAAACAAGGCCCCGCCCAATGCCACCGGTGCCAACTGTTCCGCCACTCGTCGGTGAATTGCCACCGGCCGATCGCCTGCGTGCGCTGCGGCGGCTCCCACAAAGCCGCGGATTGCGACCGCCCCATCGACCAGCCGGCCACCTGCGCTAACTGCGGTGGCCCCCATCCGGCCAACAACACTTCCTGCCCTGTATTCAAAAAAGAGGCACGAAACAAGAGGGCAGGACCGGCGGCACGCGCCGGGACAACGCTGCCGCCCCGCACGCAGACGGAGGAGACGGCGGGCGCCTCCTTGATGGCCCCCGCTAACGCGCCGACCGAACGCGGAGCGGAGCTCCCTAAAAAGAAAAAGAAAAAGAAGAAGAAGAAACCACAGGCCGAGAGCTCCGCCCCGGCCCCCCCGCAGCCCGCTCCCCAGGCCGCCCAGCCAGAGAAGGCCTCAACACAGCCGGCCGCGGCCGCGCCCATGCCGCAAGCGCAGATGGCAATGCTGTTTGAGGCCTTTTCAAATATGATGGCCATGACCCCCGACCAACTAGCGGCGTCGGGGCTCCTCAGAGGTGTTTCTAGCTCCAACTAATATGGATAGCACACCTCTGAGGATAATGTATTGGAACGCCGAAACGCTCCGGAGGAAAAAGAAGATGGTGGCCCATTTCCTCCGGGAGCAGCGCGTGGATGTTTTCCTGGTCAGCGAGACTCACCTTGGGGAGGGTGAAACCTACACCCTCCCCAACTACATATGCTACAGAAAGGACGAGAAGGCCCCCGACGGCACACCGTATCGAGGACTGGCGGTGTACGTGAAGAGGAACGTCGTCCACCAGGCCATACCCCACATGGAGTTCCGAACAATCTACGCATTGGGCGTAACTGTCCACTACGGCGGCCGGGAGATTCGGCTATTCGCCACCTACATGCCGCCAGCGCAGTATCTAGACCTCTTAGAGCTGCGCTGCCTACTGCTTCACCCCACGCCGACCGTAGTGGCCGGCGACTTCAACGCCAAGAATATATACTGGAACTCCACCAAGGACTGCCCGCGGGGACGACGGATACTCGCGGACGCTATAAGCCACGAGTACGATGTAGTGGGCCCGGATGAGCCGACCCACTACAACCACAAGACGAGTGCCGGCGACGTCATCGACCTCGTGGCCTATAGGGGCCTACGGACACCGCCAACCCTTACGGTTTTCCCGGATTTGCCGTCGGACCACAGACCGGTTCTTCTCGTCCTCAAGGAGCAACCTACAAGAGTCTCGCTGCCCAGGAAAAACACAAAAATTAATTGGGACAATTTCCAGTCCCAATTAAACAACCAGAAGGCCGACATACTGTTTAAAAAAGTCTCCACCGGCGAAGAGGTAGAGCAGGCGGCGGGCGCCATTACCCGCTGCGTCCAGAGAGCCCTCGAAGCGCCCACGCGCGAAGTGCCGGCGGGCTCAAAGCCTGAGCCGCTCCCGGCCGACATCAATCGCCTGCTGGACGACAAGAGGAGGACACGGAGGCAGTGGCAAGTCACCCGCTGCCCGGACACGAAAGCTCGCCTGAATAAGCTGGTGGAGACCATAAAGGACCGCCTAGAGGAGCACGCAGCCCGATCGTGGGAGAGCCATCTGCTCTCAGTGGGCGATGACATCCCCTCCGTTCATCGCCTATGCCGCCGGCTGTCCGCGGAGCCCCAACCCGTGCGGCCGTTGCTGGCAGCGGATGGCCTCCCGCGCTACCGCGCGGAGGACCGCGCCGAGATCTTCGCTGACCACCTGGAGAGTCAATTTTCGCCGAACCCGATCGCCGACAGGGAGCACCACCAAAGGGTGATCGAACACCTTCGGGACTACCTCGCAGGGCCGATACCGGCCGAGGAGGACGCCGCCTTCTTTACGCCCGGCCAAGTCCTGCGCCAGATCCGCCGTCTAAAGCCAAGGAAGGCCCCGGGCGCAGACAACGTCTCCAACGAGGCGCTCCGACACCTACCGCCGGTATTCATCTCGGCGGTGACGCGCCTCTTTAACGGAATACTGCGCTCGGGCCACTACCCGACAGAGTGGAAGACCGGGCGGGTCATTATGCTGCCAAAGCCGGGCAAAAACCTGCGCCTCCCCGAAAGCTATCGGCCCATCACCCTACTGAGCGCGCTCTCGAAGGTGTTCGAGAAGCTGCTGCTCGGCCTGCTGCTCCCGCACATCCCACCGCGTGCGGAGCAGTTCGGGTTCCGGCCGGAACACTCTACGACTCTCCAGGTGGCAAGACTACTTCACAAGATCTCGGACGCGGCCAACCGGAAGGAGCACGTGGCTGTCGTGCTCCTCGACAACGAGAAGGCCTTCGACAGGGTGTGGCATGAGGGGCTGCTACACAAACTGTCGGAGTCCCCAGCCCCGAAGAGGCTCGTCAGGATTGTGTCCTCATTCCTCGAGGAGCGGAAATTCAAGGTGGCGGTCGAGGACGCCCTTTTGTCGGAGCGCCCGGTGAGGGCGCACCCCACAGGGCAGCTGCCTTTCCCCAGCCTGCTACGCGTGGTACACCGACGACATCCCCGTAGCCGGTCAGGCCGAGTTGGCATTGTTTGCCGACGATGCGGCGTACTTCGCGAAGTCAATGAACGCGAAGCACGCCGCCAAGAAGGTCCAACTCGCACTCGATGCCTTGCCTGACTGGCTCTCTAAATGGAGGTTGTCGGTCAATGCCAAGAAGACGCAAGCCCTGCTGGCGGGGAACGCCGGCATACTCCCGCCGCCGTTAACGCTCCTCGGGGAAAAAGTGCCGTGGCAGCCACACGTCACCTACCTCGGGGTGAAAATAGACAGGCGACTCACCATGAAGCACCAAGTCGACGCGGCCATATCAAGCGCTAAGATGGCCCGGGGGAAGCTGCGCCCAGTGCTCTCCTCCCGCCTCCCGCTGAGAACGAAGCTCGGGATCTACAAAACTTATGTACGATCCCGCCTCACGTACGCGGCCCCTGCATGGTATGCATACTGCTCGGAGACGAACCGACGTCGTCTACGGGCTCAAGAGAACCTTAGTCTCCGAGCAGTGACGGGGGCCCCACGCTACGTGAGGAACGACGTCATTCAGCGGGACCTGAAATGGGAAGGCCTGGACGCCTTCATTTCCCGACTGGCGAGGACAATGTACTCCAAGGCGGACGCGTCGGCGCACCCTCACCTCAGAGGGATCGCGCCCCTACACGCCCGCCCACCCGATGGAAGATACAAGCCCTCGCCCAGAGCAGCCATCTTAGCACAGCCCGTCGACCAAGGTGCCGCTTCAAGTGCGGCGCCTGCACAAGCACCCCAGTGACAACATTGAAGCCCGACGTGGCCGCCACGGCCACAGCATTGTGACCCGCCTGTAATCGCAGGCGGCGGCAGCATCCGCCGAAGAGGACGCAGTCCTGACCGGCATCCCCGACCCGGCGAAAGCCGAGTCCGAGAAGAGCCCGGAGAGATTGTGTCGATAACTTTTGACCTGTTGTCGATCAAACAAGTGAATCCGGAAGAAAAACTTGAACATGGAAAAAATCGAGTTTCGTGCCGTCATAAAGTTCCTCACTAAGCAAGGAAAACCACCTCAGAAAATTTTGGATGAAATGTCATCAGTATACGGGGACTCTTGCCCTGGGAAAACCATGGTGTACAAGTGGAATAGCCTTTTCAAGCAAGGCAGAGAGTCTCTTGAAGACGACCCTCGCTCAGGACGGCCGATTGAGGCCACCACCTCAAACATCGTTGAAAAAGTGGAGAATCTTATACTGGAGGATACTCGTTTGAAGAAGAAACAACTTGCAGAAATGGTTGGAGTATCACCTACAACCATTTAAAATATTCTACACGACAATCTTGGGATGTCAAAAGTCAGCGCAAGATGGGTGCCAAGAATGCTCACACCACCACAGAAACAGCTGCGCGTCGAGTATTCAAAGGAGTTTTTAGACCTCTGTAGCGCCGACAAGGAAGGAATTTTTGCAAGACTTGTTACTGCAGATGAAACTTGGGTTCATCATTATGAGCCTGAGTCGAAGCAAGAGTCTATGCAGTGGCATAAAAAGGGTCAGCCCCCCCTAAGAAATACAGGGTGTCACAATCGGCTGGAAAAATCATGGCAACTGTTTTTTGGGATACAGAGGGTATTTTACTAATAGATTATAAAGATAAGGGTGTTTCTATAACGGGAGAATACTACGCTAATCTACTGAGACAATTAAAAGAAGCAATCAAGGAGAAAAGGCGGGGAAAGTTGACAAAAGGTGTGGCTTTTGCATGACAACGCACCGGTACACAAGAGCCGCGTTGCGATGGCTGCCCTTCATCACTGTGGCTTCGAAATGTTAAACCATCCTCCCTATAGTCCAGACTTAGCCCCCTGTGATTATTTTTTATTTCCAAAATTAAAAAAGGAGCTTCGTGGGAAGAAATATTCCGACGATGAAGAAGTCAAGTCGGCGATTTCGGCCTATTTTGAGGACAAAGACAAATCATTTTTTTTCGACGGTATTAATAAGTTAATAGAGAGATCTGAAAAATGTATTCGACTTAAGGGGGAATATATTGAAAAAGAAAAATAGTACAGTATTTTATTTCACCTCCCTCCCTCTCCGTTCCGCGAACTTTTTGACCCCCCTCGTACGAAATATGATACTGACAAATGGGGGCCGTATCATTATCAACAGGTCTTTTTAGTCTCCACTGCAGGAGCATGACCCTCTCTGTACAATCGGAGCCATACTAGGCCAGAGCAGACAGAGGATTTTATGCCGTATCTTCTGGGTCTATCTTTAGTTCCATAATACATTTTTGTATTGATTTTAACCTAATTTTGAAAATTATATTCTTTTAATAGCACCTCTGCAAATCCATGGAGATCGTGAATGAGGAGCACGAGATCGTCCAAATGAGCTACTACCAAAACACTTTACTGGTGTCCAGTGTCTACCGAACGATCGTCTGTGAGCGACGAGACGCCAAGTGGCAAGTGTCGCAGCTCGGCAAGAAGGAACGGAAAAGGTATGTTACCGATCAATGATTGGACGTGTAGCAAGTATCAGATTGGGAACTGGATGAAATATTACTTATTTACACACAAGAAAATTAACAGAATAAGTGTTCAGTACTGGGCTAATTTCTTGTTTTCGTAATAGCAACACTTAAACTTTCGTTCCCGTTATAATGCGTTCCTTCCGTACATAAACACTTCATGTCGACTCAACTTCTCGTTCGAACGTTTAGCGCGACACGCGGCGACGTATTTTCTTGTTAATTTATCGCGATTCAGTTAATATCTGGGAAATCTATAAATAAATAAATAAATATATACGGACAAATCACACAGATTGAGCTACGGGACTTGTGTTGTGGGATACTAAATCAACGATACTATATTTTATACCAAATACATATATAGATAAACATCCAAGACCCAGGCCAATCTGAAAAAGGTAATTTTCCATCTTGACCAAAATGTATCACTGTATAAAACTCGTGTCTTGTAATTTAAAAATGGAACAAGCTGTAAGCTTCGAAATATTGCTTACGCGGAGGAAATATTTTAAAGGTTTTAATTAAATCTATCCTAATAGGTTTATCCCTACTTTGTGCCACTTCAGACCATTTCTTTTCATGGCTCGTGATATCATCACACCAACGCTTTCGAGGCCTACCTCTTTGGATGTTTGGAAGGAAATGGGGGAGACCTTTGCCTAGCAGTGGGACAGTATAGGTTAATAAAAAAAAAAAAAATAGGTTTATCACCATTTTCATTCCGTTTTCCACCTAATGCCCACCAACATGCTAAACGTGGTCAGGTCTTAAAGACCTAGGCTCTGTCTACCCCGCAAGGGAAAAAGACGCGATACTATGTATGTATGTATTATTTATCCACAATCATCATCATTTCGAGTAGGTGTCATGGTCAATCGACCATGCACACCCTGGTGTCAGAGTTCTTCAGAACCGCCTCTCGGCCTCTGACGTGGTTCCTTTAACAATACCAGATATCCTTACTAATATTATAAATGCGAAAGTGAGTTTGTTTGTTTATTTGTTTGTTTGTCTGTTACGCTTTCACGCCGTAACTACTGAACCGATCTTCATGAAATTTTGTATACAAGTACTCTGGAGTACGGAGAAGGACATAGGCTATCTTTCATCCCAAAAAAATAATATTCCCGAGGGATCGATATTGACGCGGGCGGAGCCGCGGGCGAAAGCTAGTCCACAATAAAGATGATAGATATGTTCCTGGCAGCCTGTGCGGTCTGGGCGCGGTGTTCGTGTACTCGTACGCTCGCGGCGGCGCATGCGCGGCGAGCGCGATGGCCGCGCGCGCCGGCCACCGCCTGTGGCGCGCCGATAGGCACGGACACGTGTTGCAGACGCTGCTCTTCAAGGTACGCCTCGCCTCCTCACTCATTGTACGATCCTACGATTGCATATGAAATAATACATGCCTGTAGAAATAGAATATTACTGCAAATGCCGGGAAGTACGGGATTGCCGGACGAGTAAAGTTTTAGAGCGTCAACGAGACCTTGGCAATAACTACGAGTCCGGCAAGCCGATTCCCGGCGAGGCATGTATTGTGCTTATTCAATAAAGGTGAGGAAATAATGAAAGACGTAATACTGGGAATAAATGAGTATAATATAGAACGATAATTATTATGTACATTTTTATTTTCATATTTTTTTTACGGAATTTGGCTTTCAACGTCTTTTAAGCACTTCATATTTTTCAACGTGTTATCAATGAAATGATAGTGTAATTCATTTCGTTGATTCGACGAAGCCCCTGTCGACAATTCCCAGGAATCCTCTGGTTTTATCAAAGACGACGCACTAAGAAAAGTAACTATATTTGAGAACTTTAGAACTATAACATATGGGCCCGTATTGCTCATACATAAAAATATATAATAAATACCAAATGACATAAAGATCAATGAGAAGGACCAGATATTCGTGAATAGGTTGAAATGCTATCTAATCAAAAAATGTTTTTATACAATCGGATCTCCTATTGTGTAAAACATTTTTATTTATATGGCTGATAGGCATTAAAATTACGTGTTATATATTTAATTTTTGTGTAATGTTTTTTTTAATTTTGACTAACTTTGAAGCTTTGACTTATTTACATTTTGACATTCCAATTACTATTATTGTGTTGTAAATTTATATCGCGACACCCTGACAGTGTACATGTACTATCGGTGCTTTGTATCATCTGTATATTATATAATAGCTGTTGTCGGGAACAGTAGAATTTCACGATATGAAAGGTACCCTATGTCCTTCCCAAATTTCCAAATCGGTTCAATAGTTGAAACGTGAAAAGACTATTGACAGATGGACAGAGTTACTTCCGCATTTATAACATTTTTATTAGTATGGATTTTATGTAAGTCCAGAAATGAGAAAATGTGCATACAAATTTCACCCTCCCATTTTGCCCTTTTAGGGATGAATTTTGCCCATTTCACCTACACAGGTCTTTTAAAATTGAAATATATAAAAGAACTTACATACTTATTGTCATAAGTCTAGAAATTAAAAAAAAAATCCATACAAACTTGGCCCCACCTATTTTACCCCTTCAGGGGGTAATTTGGTCCAGTTCCCCTCCACACATCTTTTTAGTAGTAATCTAGAACTTCTATACTTATTTTAATACTTCTAAGTCCAGAAATTACAAAATATCCATACAACCCCTTTTGGGATACCCTTTTGTGAAATAATTTTTGGAATTGGTCCGGTAGTTTCGGAGCCTATTCAATACAAACAAAGTTACAGATACAAAAAATCATTTCACATGAGAATCCTGCATTATCCCTGATGAACATAAGCTATATAATTAAATACTCGTGTGAAGCCGGGGCAGGCCGCTAGTATATTATAAATGTAGTAGGTAGGTATGTTTGTAGCTTTGGATGTTTGGTACTGGATAACAACTTGTGTCTTGTCTTGTCTATTATTATAGTCATCATCATCATTTCGTGTAGGTGTCACGGTCAAACGACCATGCACACCCTGGTGTCAGAGTTCTTCGGAACCGCCTCTCGGCCTCTGACGTGGTTCCTTTAACGACTACCAGATGGCAGCCGGGACCACCGGCTTAACGTGCTTTCCGAAGCACGGAATCATCTTTATTATCAGATAATCAGGTGATTCAAGCCTGCAATGCCCTAACCAAACTGAAAGCAAGTAAACAAAGTATGCTTCCCGTGGGAATTAACCCCACGACCTCCGGGCCTACAGGCAAATGCCTTAACCACTAGACATCGGAGACAGTTATAGTCATATTATTTACATTATTATAGTTATATACAACCATTACATTTATTTTGCAGGAGGCAATATCAAACCCTCTAACAGTGGCCGAGTTACTCAACCCATCTCTTCGTAAACATTCCCACCTTGACGGAGACTACAACTTTGGACCTCTCTACCCGTTCCGGGAGCACTTCCTGGTGTCTCACAACGAACACTTCCTGTACATATTGGACCCGAGGTCTGCTACTGCTGTGGCTGTGGTTGATGATCTTCGAAAGTAAGTGTATTTTATTATAGATATTTTAATTCTACAGGAATTGATGTCTCAAAGATTCAAAGTTTTATTCAGAAAAAAAGGCTTTTTCACGTCAATTCACAATTTTAAATAATACTCATTAAATTACAATGTACTAGCGTTTCGGAACCGACCACTGCAGAGAAGAAGTCGCCGAAAGAAACTCTTTTTAACAGTATTGGTCGCCTACTTGCCTGAAGGGCTTTGTATATTTTATATTTTTATCTTTTCTTTTTTTTTCTGATGTCATGATATATACAATTTCAATTACAATTTCAAATATCTCATCGGGTGACATCGCTTTAGCAAAAGCTCTGGCAAGTTTAATTCCAAAAGTCAACATAAGATGGCAGTAGTTCCACTGCTAGTAAACTAGACTAATCCAAATTATAAAAATGTTTATCTACCGCCATCTTCGATTGCCTACTTCCATGCTGGTCTGGGAGAAAAGAAAAAACGTAGAATGTACCCGCTGCTTCTCTTCCCGCGCCGTTCGCAAAAGCCGATCGAGGAAATGGGTAAAATCTGAGGAATTATGTTAATAGGCGATGCGGCTAGCAACCCATCTCTATTTTGATTACGTTTTCCACCTAATACCCACCAACATGCTAAACGTGGCCCTCAGGTCTTATAGACCAAGGCTACCCCGTAAGGGAAAGAGACGTGATACTATGTATGTATGTATCTTCGATCAAATATAATGTTAGATACATGATTCGCGTTCGAAAAGTGGAACCGGCAAAACAGCGCACTAATCAAGTTTCGGAGCTGTTGTTTCCACAGTTTCAATAAACTGCGCTAGCACTCGCACGTCTCGCGATGACGAAGGTCAGTGAAAAGATGCAAAAACTAAGTCAAAAGTGAAAAAGAAAGAAAGAGTGTCATACTTTCAGTATGTACCGTTTTTGTTGTTGTTTGTAAGTATGCATGATGTTGTGGCTCGGGGACATTATTTTCATTTTGCATGAGACTGTGTATCTACCATTATATTTGATCGAAGACCGCCATATTTGAGGAAGTAGTCTCATTCTTTCTCCAGCAAAATCCAACAAGATAGAAGGCGCTTCCCGAGGAATAGGTAGTATACAATCTCTTTTTTTTTTTTTTTTATAAATATATATATACGGACAAATCACACAGATTTTTTAATTTCGCTCTGTCTGTCTGTCTGTCTGTCCGTCCGTCTGTCACCAGGCTGTATCTCATGAAACGTGATAGTTAGGCAGTTGAAATATTTACAGATGATGTATTTCTGTTGCCGCTATAACAACAAATACAAAAAAATAGAATAAAGTAAATATTTAAGGGGGCTCCCATACAACAGGCATAATTTTTTTGCCGTTTTTATGGATAACGGTACGGAACGGTCGTGCGCGAGTTCGACTCGCTTTGGCCGGTTTTTTTAACTTTCGTGCTTTAAACACATCATCATCAGGTTCTTTTTAGTCTCCACTACAGGAGCACGACCCTCTCTGTACTACTAGGACCATACTTGGCCAGAGCAGCCAGAGGACTTGGCCTACACTCTCCACGCTGGCCAGACGGGTTGGAGAGGTGTCTTAGATGTTTATAAGCTTTGTTTAGCTTGTATTTCCTAAGTCGCCTTCTACGACATCCACGGGAAGACTTGGAGTGGTCCTATTCTACTCTGCCGGATACCACACGGCTATCTGCCGGATACCACACGGCTTTAAACATAGTGGTAGTGTAATATAATTAACGTGTGGGTAATGTAATTATCAAAATTATTAGTGAATCTGCGTCCACCGCCACAAGATGACACCGCAGTACTCCAGTCTCGTTGCGACCACGATGGATGTAACTCCATTGAAACGTTAACCGAAACAAATAATAAAAAGGTTCGTGCTAAATCCCGTTTATATACATTACCGATCAAATTGGTTACAGAATCGTATCGGTGTCGGTGACCCGCGATGAGATCTGGGTGCTGGAAGGTCCTCGGTCGCTGATCCGGCTGGCGCCAGCCCCCGACCCCAGCATCAACACAGGTCTGTTCGCTCGGTAGACAGGTTTGCTTCAGTACAAATGTCACACGTATGTAATAGTATTAAAACTTACGCGAGATATATTCATTATAAAAACACGGTTTCACTCACCTTTATTCAGTTGGAATCGCCAACATGACAGCCTCCGTGGTCCAGTGGTTAAGGCGTTTGCCTGTTAACCCGGGGGTCGTTGGTTCGATTCCCACCGGAAGCATACTTTGTTTAGTTGTTTCCAGTTTGGTTAGGACATTGCAGGCTTGAATCACCTGATTGTCTGATAATAACGATGATTCCGTGCTTTGGAAGGCACGTTAAGCCGGTGGTCCCGGCTGCCATCTGGTAGTCGTTAAAGGAACCACGTCAGAGGCCTAGAGGCGGTTCCGAAGAACTCTGACACTAGGGTGTGCATGGTCGATTGACCGTGACATCTACTCGAAATGATGATGAGTTGGAATCGCCAACTAGTTTCGGTCTGATCGAGTCGCCACCCCTAACATGATGATGGTCTTCGTATCAACCGAAACTAGTTGGCGATGCCAACGGAATAAACGTGAGTGAAACCGTGTTTTTATAAAGTCAGACGTATGTGTTTAGCTCGTTGGAGTACGACAGACGGTCTCCTATTCGTTGAATTCTTCCTTCAAACTGAATAATTCTTTAGTTATTCAGTATGGACGAAGAATTTAAAAAAAAAAAGAAAATGGGAGGTTTCTGAAATACTTACCACTAGATGGCAGCGTCGAGGGTAGGGTTCAATGAACCGCTGCATTAAATTACAAATGTTAAACATTTCCGGATGACATTTGTACTGATCTTGTTGTGTAGTGGTAGTTTGTCTAGTCGAGACATTCTTTTACATTGACTTTAAACCTCGGTTGTTATTCCCAGTATTACCTATTTTATCACTGAAATTATACATATACTAGCTGCCAGGTTGCATGGGAACAGCGGACATTGAACCATTTTAAGTGTTAAGATATAATACAGTAGTATCCGTTTATTATGACTCCGCCTATATTGACCAACCGCTTAATATGAAGTAATTACATAGCGAAGTTTAGTCTCATATACAAATATATAATTACGTCGGATGTAGTGACATTACGCGTTTTTGACCCATTTTTAATAAATTATGTCCGGTTTTAATGACTGGCATGATTCCTAACACTTTCAGTTGTGTTTGAGAGGTTCACGTGATGCCCGAAGACGTTCGCCGTGTCCGTAGCTTGTTCTTGTTTTGAGTGTCTGTCTGTATTTCTGTGTATATAATAAATACATACATATATGTACCTATACCTAACAAAAAAAACTCAAGGTTGTTTATTTTCTACAAAATGCTTTGTATAACGTCCGCTTAGTAAGACGTGTTTGTGGTTCCTTTCGATGTCAATATAAACGGATTCCACTGTATTTAAAGATCATTTCCGTATGACAATTATACTGATCTTATCCGTATAATAGTAGTGACTAGTTGAAATGTTTGACTATAGATCTCGGTTGTTATTCACAGTATTACCTAAAACTGTGTGACTGAAATTATACATATACTAGCTGCCAGATTGCATGTGAATAGCGGACATTGAACCCATTTTATTTTATACACTAATAAAATCAATACCTAGTATTTCAACTAATGACGTTCTTATGTCATTGTTTATCATTGATTTGACTTAAGATAGGTAAGGTTGTTTTAGTTAAAATGCTTTTGAGTGTACCGGCGTAAGTTAATTTTAGCCATTTAAATTTCGACGCGATGATGATTTGACGATACTGATACCTATAAATATAAAGAGTGTTAGGGTAACATCGTTGTTCTTCAAACCATCAACTGAGCCCGAAAAAATGTTTTATTTTTTTCTATGAGACTAATGCTGGGAAATCAAAAATTTTTCGACATTTTCACACAAAAGCGTACGACCGGCGACCCAGCAATTAAAAATTAAAGCAATGAAAATTTGTTCATCTTAGTAAATTTATTTTGTTGTTGGGATGATTTCATAATAATAATAAATAAATAAATATATAGGGATACATCACACAATTTGATGGTTTGAGGGACAGCGGTGATTACCCTAACACCCTGGATTAGTTCAAAGTTCGCTTTTAACATGTAATCTGGCAAGTAGCGTAATATATTTTCTGAAATTCCATTTGAATATTTTCATACTTGAGTATTATTCTATTATATCAATGAGGATCATGATAATAGTTATACGAAATATCATTAAGCATACACATATCACTAATTCCGTCCTATTATTCGTAATATTGACTTTTTGCATGTTGATGTTGTTTTGTGGTGTCATGTCAAACACGCACATATATTTTTTTTATTATTTTTGAAAATAATAACATCAAGTGTTAGGATTATGAGTTCCGATGTGACTCAAAATATGTTTTTGACTAAAATTTCTGAATTCAGCACTGGTCTGCAAGCTTTCTCGCTAACTTTGGCAACTAAGGTGTTATAACGTTTTAATTGTTTCTGACTAACTCCGTGGCGCAGCGGTCAACACACCTGCCTGCGACACGAAGTGACCGGGTTCGATCCCCGGCCAGGTCAAGATGGAAAATGATCTTTTTCAGATTGGCCTGGGTCTTGGATGTTTATCTATATATGTATTTGTTATAAAATATAGTATCGTTGAGTTAGTATCCCATAACACAAGTCTCGAACTTTGGGGCTAGCTCAATCTGTGTGATTTGTCCGTATATATTTTTTATATTATATTTATAATGGTCACTTCAACATCTATTACGCTTTACATATCTTAAATAAAAATAGTCAGTCATACGAAAGCCGCAATGTATTTTGAAGTGACTACAAAACGTTCAAATTAGCGAGTAGGTCTGCAGTTCTGTTGTCTGTATTTTTCCTGACATTTTAATATTTGTATTAGAAGGTACTGCACGAAATTGTAGAATATGACGTGTTTTTAAATCACTAGTACAATTCGCTGGATTAATTAAATACATCAAAATTATTTGTATAGTTTAGGGCGATCTTTGCACAAGATTAGTGTTTTGTTGGAATTTGAAACAGATACATATGACATTTAAAAACGATACGTATATGGTATGGTATCTAAAAACATTTTCCTTCGAAAAGTTTGTAAATTTTACGTCTAAAACAATAATTCTCACATGAAAATATATATATTTACATATCGCAGGTCCCCCTCTTTCCTAACATTTGTATTAAAATATTAGTATGAAAATATTAAGACATTTTAGTTTTTTACATAATCGCCTAATGGTTTGCGCAGTGTAATAGCTTGCGCAGAACTCACGTACTTCGTTCATGCGGCACTCTTAATGGGGCAACCAAATATAAGAAATTGGATATTTATGTTCGCCAATGAAGTGCCCATCCGTATAACACGATCTTATATATCATAAAAGCGTTGGGACGATAGTCTATGTAGCCAATTAGATGTCCTATAATTATTAAGTCCCGTATGGTGCCTGTAGATAATAATATCACATTGTAGAACTTAAGCGAGGTACTTATGCTTGTAGATGAACAGGGTATGGGTAGAATACGAGATTGCTTACTTCCAAGTAACGATGGCCAAATGAAAATATACCTTAACGAATTAATTATATGAATACGGTGCCATTAATATCTTATGCTTACGGACACTATAGCTAGAGAAACTATACACTATATATAGATATAATACAATAATGTAAAGAAAAGCCTATCCGATTCTTGAATAGATGATGCAGCCTTTCTAAGTGACCAATGCGGGGTAATTTGACGTTACATACAATTAGACATGGCGGCCGAATATTTTTGTTTGATCCCATTGGAAAAGTTGTTCATATCGACGGGCTGAATCACCCCTTCAAGGATCGGACAGGGTTTGCTTTACATAATGTATAAACTAAACCTAATATTATAAAATTCAAACTGATAGATAATGTTAGATGTATGCCTTTTTGTTACTACATCACGACTTATAATGATTCGGGTTGTGGTCCACATATACACGGTAAAATTTTAATCGTTTTGGACCCTTATAGGGGTGAATCATCCTGTCGATATGAACAACTTTTCCTATGGAACCAATGCTGGGAACTCAATTTTTCTTAATAAATTAAGGATAAATTTTTATGCGGGCGGGATTTGAACCGGCGACCTAGGTCTATGTACGACCTATGCTCTGCCACCTGAGCTACCGCACAATTCAATCTCGCCGCCGAAATTCTCCACCATATCCCATTTAACCTTATACGTATTAAGGCTTCGTCTAAAAAATTTTGCACCATATTTTATTTCTTATTTTACTAAGAATTTTGATATACAAAATAGCGTCGTGAATGCAAAATAAAAACACTTATAAAAAACTCAATTTTTTTTGACATTCCCATTCGAATAGTCCGGGGGGGGGGGCATCCGAACATTTTTGTACGGAAATGTCAACGAAAAATGATTATATATCTTCGGGCTAAATAACGCCTATAAAGGTCCAAAACGATCAAAATTTTACCGTGTATACCAAATTCATTTCAAATCCGTTTTGTGGTTTGGGTGTGATGTAGCACAAGTACACAGTAGCTAGGATATTTTAATCCTGAAATAATTTTCCCTTGGGATACACGCGCACTAAGTCGCTCTAGTAAATAATAACATTTAGACATCGATTCAACAAAGTAAGTAATTTATAATGTACTTATTTTTTTTTATTGTGTAATTAGTTCATTGACGCGGTTGTAAATTTGTTCAAATTATTATTTAGTTTTATAAGTAGACATTTAGGTGATGTAACTTTACACTTCCTTTGTTTCTTTTTAATGATAAACGGAACATTTTGTTTTATTTTTCATATTTTCTTGTATAAAAATAACCATAATTTAAGTTAAAAATATGTATATCGAAAAATTTATGTCTTCGCCAAATGCATTTTCTTCCATCGTGCTTGAATGACGTGCTTAAGTGCCTTAACCTATACCAAATTAGGACCAATGTAACTTAGTTATAACTTAAGCGAACTTTATATCGTTACTTAATTATAATGTATTTTGTGAGCATTTTAACCAATGATATTTCTCTCTGTGGACACCACATCATCACGCCGAACATGGTGATGTGCTTGAAAGAGATGCAAACTTACACTTTGGTGCGAGGCAACGCCCAAAGCCGAGGTCCGTCCCTCCTGGGGGCCCTTCGGAGATGTCGTCTATATAGGCTGAGGGCACTCTGTCCTCGCCTCAAACGCTCGGTGAAGTGGCGAAAACTCACTTGGTTATAGTAATTTAAAAAAGAAATAAGTGAGTTACGTTCGTGTAGTGCACACGCCAGTACCTGCGCCCATCTGCGCTCGTAGCTAATAACCGAGCCTTAACTTTGCATTACAGTGTATTTATTTCAATAGCCGTGTGGTGACAGCTAATCAGTAGATGCTCTCATTGCTGTTTAATTACCAAACGCACCTATTACCATTCATACCATTCATCAAAAAACGTCTTACCTAATAAATTAATAGGACTGAACGAAGGGGACAAATAACAACGGCAATGTATGAAAAAGAGGGAGATACCCTGCCATGTTTCAGCCCTTTTATTCTATGACGTCATCTGTCCATGGAGAGTATTATTATGTCGTTGATACATATACGGTCATCTGCAAAAGTCCATATAGAAGTTGCATAAAAGTCGTGTATAGCTACGAATACTATTTAAAAATAACAGCAATTTAAACCTTATATATGTGGCATAAGGTTCTCGATTGCTAAATATATATGCCTCCCTAATCAGTGCAAGCTATTTTCACCTTAAGGCTATGTATAGACGTTTACAGGTGACCGTACCTATTCTGTTTGTAAAGTTACCTGTAAGAATTAACTAACTGTATCCTCTAATGACTTTTGAAGAAGTACAAATTGTTTTACTGATTTGTAAGCACAAATTGCTTCCTCTGATGCGAACTTTATTGAATGAAAATTTCTTTAGCGGCGTTGTGAACTTTTTGGGATGGGTAACACGTGAGCTGATCGAAAATTCGCGCGGCGTAGGAGAGGAAGTATATCCCCCTCTCTTTCTACTGCGCGGAGCTTTCACTTCTGCCGGCCCGGAGTGCAACTCGTTTTTTTTTATGTCAATGTTTTGGTGCCTCCGAATTGCATACAAAAAATGTTACATAACATTTTTTAAGTTTGATTGCAGTTTGTTACAAAATGTTAAATAAATATGTTATACATTTTGTAATAGAAAATCTATTATTATTGCAACTTTGACACACGAAAATCAAAACAAATAACAATGTAAAGGTGGATGCAACTTTGATGTCGTTAACTGTGACCATTTTTTTTTTTTTATCAATTTGTTACATAAAAAAATGGGGTAAAGGATATTCGAATTTATAACACAATTAATCTGTAAGAATTATGTAATAAGAAAATCGATAAGGTCAATTATTAAAAAGTAATGAGTATTGTTGTACTAAAATATCACCATAACAGTATTTTTGAATTGAATGCATTCCAAAATAGGGTCAAATTATTTGTTTGATAGATAAAATGTAACGCACAAAATTACTTTTATTCAAAAGTACTAAGGCTGATTTCAAAGTGACGCCGGCGAGACGCGCCGTTGACCAACGCGTTTCAACAGCGCGCGCTTGACCGTGCGCTGTGAAACGAGTTTTAGTATCGTGCATATCCTTGCAATACACAGTTGTGTATAGTCGTAATCATTGGGACAAATATGATAACAGAATTAGCTGTTTATATTCTATGGAAAGAGTGCAACAGCGATGTCATAAAGCATTTAAGCCACAACCGGCGCCGCGCGTTTCCTGAGCGGTGCGTGTCTACTACTGCGTAAACTACTGCGTAACTATGAAAGGAGACTACTATGTAGTGTTTTTGCAGTTAATTGCAAAAACACTCTGCACGCGCGTCTGGTCGGCGCTGTTCAAACGGGTCACTCTGAAATTAGCTTTATGGCTTATATGTGCCCTATTATAACGATACTAACATTGTATTTGTGGTAAACATGAGATTGAAACACAACGAAGACAATTTCATATATATTGTCCACTTAAAATATTTTGGTTTTAGGAAATATTTGTTTCTGTTTACTAGTCAGTCGGTTTTTGAAAATCGTTGTTTTGATGAAACATAATAATAGATCCGTCCTTGAGTCTCTTAAGTTATTCCGTGAAGTAATTTGACAAGATTGTCCGTGTTTCTATAACTTAGGCATTAAAGTTGTAACTTTGCGCAGTCATGATTTTAAACCAAATTTATTCAGTATTATACAACAAATAGGCTGGCTCACGTAAGGGATGATAAAAATATTCGTGTTTTTATTTAATAATATTAATAAATATTAAGTCCATATGTACTGATAAGGAACTTAATACTTTATTTTGTTCGGGTACAACTTTAACAATATAATACTAACTAACAACTAGAACTAAGTATAACTGTATAATATGTACACTAAATAAAAGTTATCTATAAAAAAATAATGTCACGCAGTTCATTCCTTGCGGTAGCGCGTCTAAAAGGCTGGCCGCATTCCCACGGTGGATGGCAATGCTAATGCGTTGTGCAAAAAAAATGTCAGCCCTTTGGTCACTACAATAACAACATGATGTTATATGTACTGATTAATTAAAGACAAATATCAATTTACTATACGGGATTTCTGAGACTCGTGGACAGACAGTTTTTAATTTGGTTATTTTTGTATTTTTTTTGTTCAATTTCACGCATTAGCTACTGTATTGTCCTAGCATGGCCATTGTACTTATATATAAATATACTTTTGCAGTAATGCTCGCATTTTTATTTCTTTTCCTTTGCTTAGCTTGGTATATTTATGTATCGGAGCAATGGCTCTTAAGTGTATTTTCGCTTGCTTTGTGTTTAACAGTATTTGTATAGAAAAAGCAATAATTGTACAGGAGCCGGCGATAAATAATACAATCAAGATATCAACACAGTGAAGTTGTTAGTCCCCTAGTTAACGTTTCGTTAAGACGGTACCGCACGAAATTGTAGAAATTTACGTATTTTCAAATCACTACTACTATGCGCTGAATTGATTAAATACATCAAAAGTATTTGTATAATTTAGGTCGATCCTTGAACTAGATCGCCCCTTGTTGGAATCTGAAACAGATAAATATGAAATTTAAAAATGATATAATATGTTATGAAATCTAAAAACATTTTTCTTCCAAATCTTTGTAATTTTTGCATCTAAAACAATAACTCTCACATGACAATATTTATATTTACTTCTCGGAGGTGGTCGCTTATCAATTTTTTTTTATAAAAATATAAATATGATATTATTAAGACTTTTATCTTTTTTCCTAATCGCCTAATGGTTCTGCGCAGTCTAATGGCTTGCGCAGTAGCGACGTTTTTCGTTCGCGCCGCACCCGCATAAGTGTATTTTATTTCGTAAACTTCACTTCTTCTATACGAGTGAAAATAGCTATATCATCATCAGGTCCTTTTTAGTCTCCACTACAGGAGCACGACCCTCTCTGTACTACTAGGGCTATACTAGGCCAGAGCAGCCAGAAGACTTGGCCTACACTCTCCACGCTAATATTTAAATGCTATATTAAGTTAGACCAGCCATTTGGCAACCTCAATCACACGATCCTTTGCCCCATACAGTGAAGAAAGTATGACAGCTGGGGCAATTCATATTAATCATATCATAATAATTTATTTGCTCAAATGCAGTACATTGAAGAAGTGTCCATTGTATTTGGCTGTAAACTTCACTACAAGAACACAACAACTGAAGCGAAAGCAGTAAATTTTACATAATGTAATAAGAAGTAGTACGGAAATCGAAACTAGTCAATTATCTCCTTATTTATTGCCGGCCTCTGTATTTTTTGGTACAGTTTCTGTCTATCCAAAAACACAACGTATACTCACACACATGTATGGAGAAAAATTGATTCCTTGAATCTCTTACATAAAATATCATAAACTAACCATCGGCTATTGATTGCGACAAATTATTGAGTCTCTCAGAAGATTATCAAGCCAGAAAATGTTCGGTCTCGCAGGCAGGATCACCTATGCCAGTAACTGTCGAACCACACTATTCGGTTGGATTGATAATAGGCTAGTTTCCTAAAATTATATAATTAGTCCGTCAGTTAGATAATTAAAAAATATTGGACATGTATTTTTTCTTTTGTCGATTAAACAAACAATTATAAAGATATAGCCATTTGATGTCATAGTTTGCTACACTTTTTAGCAAGCTAAGACGTCACGAGCCCCCACTCATGAACTTTGAAGCGCTTTATCTTTATCATTTATTGTTTATTTGACAAGAGAAAAAACACGTGTCTAATATTTTTTGATTATCTAACTGACGGACTAATTTTGATGTTATTATTTTCTACTGATTTTGACGAATAATTGATACGACATTGGAATACGTCCTATGCCATACAATTTTTTGGATAATTAAAATTTAATTCCGTGATTTCATGCCATGATGGTGGCACTGAGTCAGGGTGGTCAGGGCCCCTGACAGTAAGTGTAAAAACACTAAATATAGGATATATACCTAAAAAAGTTACATAGTAAATTCTGAATATATTAAACGTGAAAATATGTTCTTAATAAATTAAGAAATAAAAATATCTAATGCTGGCGGGACTTGAACCGGCGACCTAGGTTTATGTACGACCTATGCTCTGCCATCTGTGCTACCTTTGTACCGAGTATATTAAAATAGCATTGTGAATGCAAAATAAAAACATTTATAAAAATAATGATAATATGTGATGAAAAAGAACTAGCCACAGGTAGGATTTGAACTCTGGCTACCAACTGCACCACCGTAACTCCAAATCACGTCGAATTCTCTTATCACATATCACCCCGTGAGAATACGCATTCCAAGCACCTTCTTCTTCCTACCTGTAGCAAAGAATACACACACTACACGAAACGAAATGATACTTAAGCATGTGTGCACGTAAAATCGCTTGTGACTATGTGTGGGTGTCTGGATGTGCGCGGGACGTGGAACGGGCCGTCGCCAACTGATTTGGTCGAGGGCTGTGTGTGTTGTGTTTGCGTCTCTCGCACGGCTCGCACCGCAGGCACGAAGTGAGTAGTGAGTAGTATCAACCCTAGCGCTTACACGCTCCGACTCAAGGTCACCGGTGCCCGAACTCTCACGTACAGAGAGTGTCACCACTGTGCCTGTGGTGAGTTCTTTTTCAACACATATTTTAAATTATAATAATATACCTAACATTGTAATGCTATTTAAAATCAATTGAATTAATTCTGTATATAGATACAAAACCTTTATTTTCTTCACGCCTGCCTTATCACGCATGGCTGCTGCGTTGATAATCTGTGCACCAGACACTACTTTAACAACTTACTTGTCCATAAATGACTCACAATGGTAAAATTGATATGAATCATATATGAATATCACTCATGAGACAGGGAAGTTGTTAAAATAAGGTTGTAGGTATACCTAAAAAGGTTGGTGCGTGAAACCAGCATCGGCTATCCTATCACACATAACAAGATCTTTGGCGGATTTAGCATGAAAAACTTGACTTGTCCGCTGGTTATAGGTTATGTGTCGTCACACCAAATCCAAAATGGCGCCTTGAGGCGAAGTTAAAAACATGTGTTTGGATAAAAAAGGGATAAAAGCTAGATAAAAGGTTTCCGTTGTCCTTAACTGGACCTCAAGCTACCTCCCGTGCTACATCCACACAAACTACATCCAATAATTAATTAATTAACCCGTCAAGACCCTGTTTAGTACATAATGTCCTTGAGACCCGAAGGACATTTTATAATGTCATGCAGCTTTTGAGAGGTAAATGCGCTTGCAAGTGGAAGACATGGCCGAATACTCAAAGGTATCTGTTAAGAATAGATAAACTATTTAGGCAATAAATAGTTTATCTATATTATTAATACCACAGAATACGTACTAGTACTTACGTACGTAGTTACGTACACTGTGCAAGCCTATTCAAAGAAATATCAACGCAATGTAGATAGCGTTACGGTATAATTTAGCTCGCGTCAGTACGCAATACCTTTTCGTTTAGATACCTACAGAATCCATTGCAAGCCAATTTAATTCTTACAGCTCTGAACAAACGATTCATAACGATGAAGTCAGTGAACACAAGTGACCAAACGCGCGTAGTTCCTACTGGATTTGCCCGATTTTAATCATACATTTGAAAGAAGAGATTAATTTTTAAGCATCCTTTGAGTATGGGGGCCGTTATTCGTTTAAATGCTTTTCCTATCGAGATCTCTATATACCTACAAACTTGACGTTCAAATTATCTGTACGCGTTCAATCACTCCCACAGACGAGCCCATCAACCCGATGACGAAATCGCTCACCATCTCCATCCAGCAAGCGGTCAACACCATGCGGGACCTCACCCTCGACCAGACAGTGCCCTACATCACCAGCGTGCTCGAACAGCCCATCTCCATCTTCACCACCAGCGAGGTCGACCCCGCCGTCTCAAAGGCCGAAGAATGCTTCGAGCTGCCTCCCATCAAACATCTACCTACAGACATATCTGAAAACGTATTGGAATCTATCATAAATGAATTCAGAGACGTATCCAGCGATGATGAGATCAGGAAAGCGAAGTCTGAAGAGTTACAGAAGAAGCTGAAGCTATATAACAGTATTATGGAGAAGAAGTGTGACGAGGAGCTGATACATAGTAGTAGGAGGAGTAGGAGGAGGGAGGGGGGCTCGGGGGGCAGCACGCCGCGGATGGCCACGCCGGTGCGGAAGGTGGACGTCAGCTACACCAGCCCGTGCCTTATGAATCTCAGTGTCTATGGGTAAGTACGATTTCTGCAACTGACAAAGATTGGTAAAGCATATGTGTAGCAATAGATGCAGGCTGCTTCGAACTTAGATATACCTGTGTGGTAAAGCCACGTAGAATTCATTTTTGCTAGTAGCATGAATGGGCCGGCTCGTCCGGGGAAATGCCACATAATGTAACACAATAGAAAATCAACGTTTGAGTAGAGGCTAGAGGCAACAGCCTCCTGGTCCAGTGGTTAAGGCGTTTGCCTGTTGACCCGGGGGTCGTGGGTTCGATTCCCACCGGAAGCATACTTTGTTTACTTGTTTCCAGTTTGGTTAGGACATTGCAGTCGTGAATCACCTGATTATCTGATAATAAAGATGATTCCGTGCTTCAGAAGGCACGTTAAGCCGGTGGTCCCGGCTGCCATCTGGTAGTCGTTAAAGGAACCACGCCAGAGGCCGAGAGGCGGTTCCTAAGAACTTTGACACCAGGGTGTGCATGGTCGATTGACCGTGTCACCTACACGAAATGATGAGTAGAGGCTTTACCGCTTCTAGGCTTCGTTCGGTGAGTGAGAGAGCTGGAGGCCCATCCTTTCACCCCCCCACCCCCATTTCCTCCCCCCCAACTCCTTGAAAGGCTGACAATGCTCCTGTCACAGCCTGGTGTTGCAGTTGTCCATGGGCATCGTTTGTTTGTTTGCAGTCCTATATCATTAAAAAGACCGGTCGTATTGGAAATCCTTGAGGGAGGCCTATGTCCAGCAGTGGACTTCTTGTGGCTGAGATGATGATATGTAGCAACAAATCATAGCCCTGTCAAGGGGCGACAGGGGTGGCTGCTACCCCTATCTATAGGCTCGGGATTTTTTTCACTTATTTTGGATCTCCAATCTACAATGGAACAACCATTGCTGGATAAAGGTTTCTTTCCAACCCTTTCAGTCTAGCGAACTACCTTCTAACGTATAAACTAAAAATATCACCCCTCCTGTTTGGGCTTCTGAGCATCTCCCCTATTGCCCAGTCTATGCCCTCTTTGACTCAAAGACTGGCGACGCCCTTGTAACAAACTAAGTATGACCTACACTTTGAAGAATACAGCGTGTAACATAACCAACGACGTTCCCGTAAAGGGCTAACTCAGCCCGTCAAAATGATTTTTTTTCCTATGGGACCAATGCTGGGAACTTAATTTTTTGACATTTTCATCCTAATTGCCGGGCCGGCCGCATACATTTGTATGAAAATGTAAATTTTTTGGAGGTTCCAGTCTTGGTCCCATATGTTACACGCTGTATAAAGAGGTAGGGTGTAAAAACTTTGCAAATAATGTTACAGTATGGACAGTATAAACTTACAAGCTATTTCTAACCGAGCCCGTTGCTCCTAAGCAGCATATCTGACAGCCTGGCCACGGGACATTCGCCATAGCGAATATTCGCGCGGTGCGAACGGTGTCTAGCGATTATAACAAATGCATAGAAATATACTGAGAAGACCGACGAAATGTACCGAGCAAATCGCGAGTGAAACAAAGGCATGAATCAGTACGGCGCAAGCCACGGAGTCGAGTGGCAGTCGCGGCTAATAGTGCAGCAATCAAATATAAAGTTTAGTTGTTTCCACTCGAGAAATGAATATACTGAAACTTTTATTTCATAAATTTTAGTCGGACCGGCCATTTGGAAGACTGGCCACACAAATTAAATATAAACATGTAGTCTACACTGGTTGCAGCGGCGAACGTGACTGTCCGTGGCCTGCAAATTGTGCCACGCGAATGGTCGCCGTTCGCGCCGCAAATCCCCGTGGCCAGGCCTTGAGGCTGCAACCCATAACATCCTCAAATGAAATAGTGATATAAACTAATTAGCTCTTTCATATCAAAACTATTCTTTTCAGCAACGTGCCTCCAAACGACCAACTTTTAGAACAAGAAATCGAAGAAAAAGAGAAGATCCTCGCCAAGATGCTAAATCTCGAATCTCTGGGCATCCCCACCAATACCATAGACACGACCGCAGACGACAAACCTGTCACCATAATTCCAACTTATCCTAAAGAGACGACCATAGAGAAAGAAGCTCTAGAAACGTCCGAAGATATCATAAATACTTCTAAGGAGGATTCAGACTTGCAATATGCAAAGCAAGAAACGGATGAAATTAAAAATAATCCGAACCTTTTTAATTTAGTTCCTAAAGTTGTGCAGCTACCTAACACGTGGAATTTGGATAATATTGAGCTGAAGTTGGAAAAGCAAGCGGCTGTGAAGAGCATAGTGTCGCCGGACGAAAACTTGGACGGCGAGTGGGAGATCATCTGATGCTATAGGAAAACAACGTGAGTTGTTTAGGATAGATAGAAGATGTTTGTAAGTTACGTCACTTGTGTTATGGTACAGCCACAATGTGTTCTGTGGCTGGGCACTGGAAAGGCAAATTAATAATACATTGTGATTTTGAACTCCCTGAGAATATTTTAATGACAGAATCAGAATCTCTAATTGGAAAGTAAGAGCCAATTTAAAATATATAACAACGGGTTACTCACGTACGAAGTCAGCTACTGTCCATCGCTTTCTCTCGCTAATATCCGTGCGGATCGGGACGACTCCGGGCGGACGTCTCTATTCACATTCGCCCTAAGGAAAAACATGGTCCAAACATTTCGGTCAGTTGCTGATTTTATACGTGAGTAACCCGTACGTCAGTTACATATTTTTATAATGTGTATATCTCACGTTAGTTCTAATCAAGAGTCAAGTGCACCTAAACCACTCTTAAAGAGAGAATAAGAGAAATAAAAGCTGCTGGGATAGACTAATTTTACTATTCCAAGTACTGCTATGTTCTTTTTAAACTTTTGCGCTGTAAACACATATTATGCATATAAATGGGACTTAGCTCGGACCTTTTAACAATTTATATTTCGGCATCTAAGTACCTTATCGCACGAAATAGATCATCACTACATAGTATAAAACAAAGTCACTTTCCGCTGTCTGAATGTCCCTATGTATGCTTAGATCTTTAAAATTACGCAACGGATTTTGATGCGGTTTTTTTTAATAGATTGAGTGATTCAAAAGGAAGGTTTATGTACAATTTATAGCACCCATGCGAAGCCGCGGGGTGTCGCTAATAATAAATAAGAGGGAAGAGGATTTCAAAAGTAAACTTAGATAGATAGATAACGTTTATTTTACAAAAACTGCATCACACACAACAAAAGATACTTATATCACTACACATTACATAAAAATAACTATATGTATGTGCTGCAGTAGTGCAAAAAGGGCCAAAACTCAGCGTGCTTGGCCATAAAGACGGCACACTGGTTTTCAGTTTCAGCTTGAAATGAGAAAACGCAGGTCCAAGTTAATAAAATTAAAAGTAGGGCTTGTGTTAATTAAAACGTAGGTATTTCATACATAACTTCTATTCCCAATCAAGTGACGTGATTTACAAAATACATCCCAGTAAAATGTGACCAATTTTCAAATGTTCATTAATGGGCTTCTAAACATAAGTCATTTTGATCTACCAAGATGTACAATAATGACGACGATGATGTATCTAGTACGTAGAAAAGCTCACTAATAGGTAGCTAAGTATTGTAGGTTTTACTGCTAAAGCTTGCACATCACGAAATAACTGTAAGGCGTAAATTAAGGATATATAGCGATATAAATAGTGGCACTGCTGAGTCTTATCACAGCGAACTCACAATGCTCCTAAAAGCCATACACCAAAATGGCGTTTAGATGCATTTATAGCCATTTGAAAAAATCAACGAGTAGCACTCTGAGACGCCGGCAGAAGTGAAAACTCCGCGTGGTAGAAAGAGAGAGAGGATACTTCCTCTTCTACGCCGCGCCGGCGGTCTCAGGTCACTTGTCCGTCTTACGAATTGACGATCAGGTCACATGTCCTGACGCGAGTTTATAATTTTTTACCCATCCCAAAAAATACATAACGCCGCTAAACAAGATTTCACTTCAAAAAATAATAAATCTGTATCTACACAAAAAACGAAATGCGACCTGTAGAGGAGACTAGCCAGACAGATGGCAATTCTATTTACTTGTTGCATTTTCACACTGTACAGTTCTTAACATTTAATACTACAAAAATGGATATATACGCAAGATTTTTTTCCAAGCTGGAATAGAGAGGCGCGACAATTACTCTCTTCGGTCAATTAAGACTTGTGCAACAGAACCTAATAAACAACAAACTCCTTGTGGTACTGTAGTTGATACTGGTCGGCGTTTCTGCCTATAATAACGATCATTAGAAATGCGCGTCATAATCCCTTATTTCGACAAGACGCTTAATTAGTAATCAAATAATAGCAATACCTCTATATTTTAAAATTAAGTTGTAAGTTTGTAATAACGAGCTTTCTCGCCTAGTGGTCATCTCCGGTCAGGTCAATATGGAAAATGATCTTTTTTAGATCGGCCTGGGTGTTGGATGTTTATCTATATATGTATTTGTTATAAAATATAGTATCGTTGCGTTATCATCCTATAACACTGGTTTTGAATTACTTAGGGGCTAGCTCAATCTGTGTGATTTGTCCGTATATTTATTTATATTTTACAGTCGGAACCAGACACAATGTGAGATACTACTTTTTTGTGTAGTCTAGCTGGGTTACTCACAGAACAACAAAGACATTAGAAATGGCAAGGGGCGTGGCACGCGCGCCGACAATGCGCTCGATCAGCGCACTTGAATCACCTAAGTAGTTTGTCCCGCGATTGTCAAAGGAACAAAAGTAAGACTTGTGAAAAAAAAAACAAAAAATGTGCTATTCTAACGTGAAAAGTGAGAAGTCCTAGTGAAACATTAACCAGGAGGACTTGAGCAGGAGTTTCTAATCGATTGTGTTGCGTTAGTAGATGCTTGAAATGAGGAGAAGCTGGTTTTCATAGAAATCATGCGTGATAACACTTCTAATGTGTTTGTTGTTCTGTGGGTTACTTATATACATAAAACCCACATTATGTATTAAACATTGTGATGGAAAGAACAATTTGCATTTATTAGGAAGCTGTGGTAGCGCATATCTCATATGGATTGTGTTTTATCAAAGTATTGAGTAGGGATAACTTTGTCATGTGGTGTGTGAATTGCAGTCAGTTATATCCCACGAACCAAATTCACAACTTTCAGTGAGGCTAGCTCACTCTGTGTGATTTGTCACTGCTAAGCGTGTAACGTAACCAGCGACGTTCCCGTGAAGGGGTAACTCAGCCCGTCAAAATGAACTTTTCCTATGGGACCAATTCTGGGAACTCGATTTTTTTTTTACATTTTCATACTAATGGCTGAACAGTTTTGTATGAAAATGTTTTTTTTTTATCTGTTTTTATGACGCATCTATCCGAGCCCCTGATATAATATTATCAATAGTTAAATGGCAGCACTAGCCCAATAATTAAATTTTTATGATTATTTTTTAATAACTGTCCTATCTACTATACCTATTGAAATTTTCGTACGGACTTCTTTTTATTAAAAAAATATAGTCGATGTTACTCGCTGATAATATAGCTTACTATTAGCGAAAGAATTTATAAAATCAGTTCCTTAGCTTTGAGTTTATCCATTACAAACACACAAATCGCACCTCTTTATTATATTAGTGAAATATAAGTGATGGATATCGATGATGTATTCACACGCTAAATGGCAACTTCTTTATATACCATACGATTTTTTATTTCTTTTATTTTAAATTAGGTTAAGTATATAACAGTCATTTTTACTAGCGTTATGTTTTTTATACCATGTTATCGATAAGTTTATTTTGTTAAAGACAATGTATTTTACTCTAATTAAATTAATAAATAAGATATAGAGAAAAAATCCACGCGGGCAGGGAACTTAGGTCTATGTACAGACGGCTGCAGAAAAATCTGACCCCCTCTCAGTATAGTGTCACTACTGTGAGGGGGCAGATTTCTCTGCAGCCGTCTGTACCTGCCTCTAACAACAGATTTTAACCTTTTGCACGCCAGTGCTTGTTAACGTTACTTCACCCCCGACGCCAAGCTAGTACAAATTGTAATAACTTTAGTTGTCAATGGCGTCTCAGACACGCGACCGTTTTGCAACTAAAGTGGTCAATGGCGTGGCGCTCAATAGGTTAAATTGTGGGGGTCACATTTATCTGCCCCCGACCGGCCTAAGGTCGCTAGTTAAAACCGTGCCCGCGTGGAATTTTTCACGATTTTTTTATTTCTTAATTTAATAAGATTATATCAGAATAGCATTGTGAATGCAAAAGTAAGAACATTTATAAAAATACAATGTATTTTAGTCTAATCAATGAACAAGTTTAATAAGTAAATGTTACAGCTATACACACATATATACCTAGTTTAGCAACGATTGTAAGCATCACACACCGTAAAGTTGTTTTTGTTTTAGTAAAGCACTTTAGCGGCTGCTAAGGTACGGCGGAAATAACTTCGCGTAACAGGCTATTGCCATTTCCATTTTTGTTTTTACTGGAAGGCAGGGAATTGAAATGGAAGTCCGACCCATTTCCCCACTGGGGGCAACATGAGATTATTTGTGAAAGCAACTGTGATAAAATAATGTCCCAATCGCCATCACAAATAAGTCGGTAGATGGGCTCTCATATTGTATTGTACCACTTGTTTTTGCAAATAAATATATCTTTATGGGAGTAACGGCCCGCATAACGAATTTAAAGATTTTGCACCCGAAACGACTGGTGAACAATCCTATTGACTATCGCTGTCTTGCTTACGTAGCGGTTCAACGAGCGAGATGGCGCTACACGAGCGAGACGTACGCGATAAAAAACAATATTGGCAGCATCGGTGCTGCCATGATGCCGTGACTGGGGTTCAATAAAAAAAAAATTGCATATCATGTGCAATAAGAGAGAATTGTCCTATGTTTGGCATGTATTATTGTCGGTCTCATTTATATGAATTTATTTTATTTAGAAAGTAGATTTTATTTGATATTTAGATTTTATATAAGAAATAGCTTAAAAAGCTGTAATTATTGCATTTTTATGTTGTTATTGGTGTGGTTTGATTTGCAAAATCGTGTAGAACCTACTTTGTAAGTATAACTTTATGAATTATATTGAATTTAGTGAATGTCACTTCATTTAAACGCTGATAGTATAGATCCATTCATTATTATGTGCCTACGAACGGATTACAAATACAATAACTTCTTGCACGGTTTATACACAGACATTGAATTAAAAAAAACTACTACAATTATAACCACTTAGTTACAAATTACAAAGGCCACCGATACAAAAATCTTTGTGGATTTCTGTAAGAAACCTTTCAGTTCGGCTTTAAGCAAAATTTGTAAACTTATGCTTGTAAAATATTTTTGTAATGGTTAGATGGTGGACTAAGAATCTCACTCAGATCAGACTAAATGCACAATAATTGTTAGATTGGTAATTCTCATTACATTAATAAATCTGATTACTATCAGATGCAACGCATACTACTGTATGCGTTGCATACTATTTTCAGCTTTGTAAGGTTGAAAAAAGTTTATTATGTTAATTCACGACGTATATTACATTATTTTTACACCTAACGTTTTGAAAACTTTATAGTTTTCATGGTCGCAGGTAGACTAAGTTGACATTTGTCTTTTACAAAAAAACGATAATACCGTATTAAAGTGATTTTATTTAAATGTGTAACAATCGCGAAAATATCAAAAACTTTAGGCCGAGCTTTAAAAACATTTTTCATCTATGACATAGTCTGTGCAGTGGGCTTGTATTTTGTATTTACGTGTGTGAGTTACAGAACAAGTTTTTAAATAAAAGACTGTCAAGTTATTGACAACGTTTTGTACCATGTCTTGCTAATGAGACATTTATGATGTGTAAATACATAGATTTAAGAATGCAGGAAGTTTCGTAAAATGTGTATTAAAACGTGATTTTTACGTTTGACAGAATTTGAAAGATATGTATGCACCATTTGAAGCCAATTGTATAAAAAGAGGAGCAAAAACGCAGCTATAGAAATTGTACTACATCGTTTAAAACTTCAGGTTCGATGCGTCATTTAGGCTCGACCTACACCGAAACGGCAGTGACGCGGCGAGCACTAACAGTTTGAACGACTGACCTTACTGTACCATTCCGGTGTAGGGAGTGCCTTACACATCAAAATATGTCAACTTACTTATTGTGAATACGTAAGCCTTCTTTATAATTCGATTTTACAATGCTCAGTCAGCTCGGACCGACAAAGTGCAGGATTTTTTGCATCGGTTTTAAAGCAATCCTATAATACTTCGCTGCATCAGTCTACGCCATACACAGAGTTATCTGTGACGCTAAACAACATAAAAAATTGACCTGTAAAAGATGGAATGAATGTTTAAAAGTAGGTAGTTTATGGCAGCAACACCAGTTTTATATTTTTTTATCATAGTGAACACATACATATATTTTCACATTTTTGTCCCTACGGGGTAGACAGAGCCCAGGACAATGCCAGATTTAGGGGTCTGGAGGCCCCAAATTATGGTCGACTTCTCCAATACTTTACCTAGACTTTTTTTATTATTTTGTTTGTACAAAGTTCTATAGGTAAGACGCGAAAAAAATAACAAATGAAAAGTTGTTTACTCTCTCTGTCTGTTTTTTTTTTTTTAAGTTTTTTGTGGGGCCCCACTTTTGTGGAGGCCCCGCGGCTGTTGGGCTGGTTACCAGAGTCATAAAGCCTAAAGGCCACGTTTAGCGTTAAAGTGGACATATAGATGGAAAAGGAATCAAAATAGGGATGGGTTGCTAGTTGTTGCCCCATCGCCTCATCATCATCAACCTATACTAGTCCACTGCTGGACATAGGTCTCTCCCATGGCACGCCCCATCGCCTATAATATAATAATCATAGTGAACATGGTTCATATTTTACATTCTGTGATTTTTGCGTCTCTAGAACCTCAAACCTGAAGTTACGATACAGTATGATGAAATTAACAAAAATCAATCAAAGTATTGACCTCAGATATACCTAGTAATCAATCAATATTGTTGTGATATTTTGTGTGCCGTAATAAATAGTTGCTGATGAAATCACACTTGTTTTTTTATCATCCGACGAATTCTTCTGCTGTTAGGCATCATCTAAAAAAAAGTTTTTTTTTACTAAAGTTCCGAAGTGGTGGGTACCTTCGGGCGTACTTTCAACCCTCTGGGAAAATAATAAATATTGGTCCTACAGTTCCGGGAGTTGGGACTTTTCTTTGGCCAATTCCCTCCTCAGAATCTATTTTCAAATTTGAATAGTTTCGAATAGATAAAAACCAATCCCCCTTTTTTTCTCTTAATTGTTGCAATTTTTTTTATTAAACTTGCAATTTTTGCGAGCGGCCCTTATATCTTATTACATGCTATTCCATATCGAATGACACCTCAATCATAGTTTTCCAGAGAATACGAAAAAGTTTTGACCTAAAAAGCACTTGTTGACTCCTATTACGAGTAATTTATAAATAAAACTTCAAAATACAATACACATACAAACTTTATTTGGATAACACAATGCCGCCATTCGACACCTTCCGCAAGAAAATAAATAAACTAATTAAACAAAACTTAAAGAAAATTTGGTCCTTCTTTCATATACTTAATACGATTTTATTGAAAAATCAAAACGCCCCTTCAAAAGATTAATATAATTATAGGAACACATGCAATCTAAGGATACGTTAAATGGACGAATAATACTTAGTTATGACAAATACAACGTAGGATTTGAAATGCTATTCAAGTTTAATTTTCTGGTTTATAAATATTACTAAAAATAGGAAATTACATTACCTTAGTAAAAGGGAAGTATTTCGAGAAAACCCGACTTGTCCATCTGTATTTTTATAAAAGGTTTTATAAAAGCATTCAAATCATGTTCAAAAATATATAATAATTTGTGAAGCATTTTAAAATCATAAATAAAGGGCCATACATAATAATCAAAATAAACTACGAAAAGCAACACAAAGAAAAAAATATAACAAAATGATTAAACTTGGATGGGCTACAGACAAGACTGTATGTAAATCGACAAACTCAATGGAGATCCTATTTAATATAACACAGCGATATAAACCGTCCTGCATATACGCGTGCATCAATCGTATCGTGCGCATTGTGCCTCTTTTTCCTTCCCTATACTGAGTAAAAGAGAGCGTATCCACACGAGTATCATTTAAAGCGGACGTGCGTGCCGCATTATGTAAGTACTATCCTTAGGTTGGTCAGACGATATAAATGCATAACCAGACTAATACTAAGTGAGAAGCAATTTTATGCTAAATAAAGATCTGTTGCACGAGTATTTAAGACTTACAATTTTTTTGGGTCTATTTAGATTAGGCGGAAAAATGCTCGAGCACTTTTTAAATGGTAAATAAATATCAACCTTATCCCATTCAAATAAAATTTAAAATAGTACCCAACATAAATAAGATTTTAATGTTGCGTACAATTTCAGCATGATATAATATCTTGAGGTTTGAAAGGGTAATGTTTTCTCGCCGATGAATTCCTGATATGTTACTTCTTACTGTCCAAATTTTGGATACTTGTGCTACAGTTAGTGTTATTCGCTATCATGTACCAACTTTGCCACAGTCAGCCACGCAGTCTTGGCAGCTACAAACATTTGTCAAACACTAGTACGGAACACACCGAGATATTCACCGTGATTTGCCACATTTCGTGATCACGTAAATATCCCGATATGTTTCATATCGACAACGCCAATAGAAGTCGACAAAATCAACAAAAGCTAAGCCCATACAACCATTATAACAAGTTATTACTTTAAATATCACAACACATTAGCGCAAATCAAGCCGTATACAGTGAAATAAGCATCCTCAGTAGGAATTTCTCAATTTTGCCGCGCAATTTTTCGTAATACTGTTACAATATTAACTTTACCAACATTACTAGTCCCTCAGTCTTTCCTGTGCGGGCCGATAAACATTACCTTACCTTATTACTATATTCTAGGTTGCACATACTAGATCAGTTCTGTTCATAATCACTATACCAACGTGATACCAAAAAAAAGTGATTTTATGAAAATACTCGCACATTTTCACAAAAACACTTTTTTAAAAGGACGGTTAGTTTCTTAACGCTTTAAGTCCAATCACACTACTGAAAGCATCCACTGACAAGAGGGACGCCGCAGTACGTTAGACACGATACGAGATATCTCCATTCATGTCTAACATATTGCGGCTTCTCTCTCATTAGTTACTGAATTCAGCAAAGTCTTATTACGCTTTTTGGAGATCATATTGTATTTTGTGGAATACTTCGCTTCAAGACTGCGCTTGTTTTGTTAGAAGCATCCCTTAGACAACCGATATTATGCATACGTTATTTAGTATAGTGAATAATGAACTCTCGCGTTTGATTTTTCCACAGAAAGGAACAGTCAGCGTCAAGTCTCATCGTTTGGCAGTCGCTTTACTTTTACCTAGAATTATGCTAGATTCAACCTTTCCATATATTTTACTAGACTCTGTGCAGAAAGAGAATGAGCGTGTTGTAGAAGGGAACTTACTTGGGGTTGTGGGTTTCTGCAAAATATCGTGCAGGCTTTAAACCAGTGTTTGCAGTGCTGCGTGTAGACGCAGACTAGTGCTGTTTTTGAGGGATAAAATGATAGAATAAATATACATAGCAGCCCGATTTCGACTTTTTTCGATTAAATATGATTTCGTTGAATCGTGTTGTTTTTTGTGATTTGTGTTATCAATCACGTAGAAAATAGATTTATATCTAGTTCTACAAGCAGAAAAGCAGCGCCCTCAAATCCTACGCTTATTCTCATTTTGCACAGTCCCTTTCAACATACTTATAGCAATAATCACACTCCCCTTATTAAGGAGTGCATAGTCTTCAATAATACGCACAGAGCCACCAAGTTTCCTTTGCCGGTGGTCTAAACTGGAACGAGGTCAGAGTAAAGCAAGTTGATGAAAGAGAATAATACCTGCACCCGCAGCATGGCTTTTTTTTAATTGGCTATGTAGCTACCTCCAAGTGAGCCTGCTACTTCACCAGGCGTTTGAGGCGAGGGCAGAGTGCCATCAACCAAAGGGCCCCAGGAGTAACGGTCTTCAGCACTAGGCGGAGCCTGTGTGCGCAAAGCTTGGAGCAAACTCTCATATTGCCTGATGGGTCGCGATTACGCATGCATAGCCTGAAGGGCAAATCTGAGAATCTATGACAACAGCTTTTGGAGAGCAGCAACTTTCATCTTTTGCTTTATGGGCAGCTGCGTTGCCAGAAGGGCCTATCCTGGGTGCAAGTCACCCGGGACCGCCGGGCGGTCACCAGTAATCGGAGCTAGTCCTACTCTACGCACTCTATTCCGGTTATGTGCATGCATAGTCTGAAGGGCCATCACCGCAGCATGGCGCCCGCGACGCCGTTTATATCGCGCGATGAACTATCCTCATCTCGCTCTCTTATATTACGGAAAACAAGATGGCGATATGCTACGGGGGCTGGTTGAGTTGTATTATCTATGGTCATATCAGAATGACAAACCATTACCACCACAAAGACATGACGAAAGATGAGATTTTCTACTTAAGATTTCCATAGAATCAATAGCAACATTTTAAATCTGTCCATCGAAACAGAAAACTTGGTGTATCTGGGTAACAACGCCAGTCTTGTTATCAAAATTCTTTGCGTTGATAGAAGGCAGTGACTTTTATATATCATACAAATAGCTATCATATTGAACACATTGCTTTCGAAACGGAGTGACGTATCTCGAGGTGTTGGTCGTCATTTTAAACGATATGTAATATTATATCGCAAGTTATATCCTTTTATACTAACCAAAATTACAAATACATCAACATTTCTGCCAATTTTAAAACAGTCTACAGTACTTAAGGTGGAATCAGATGCTTCGTTGTTTCTCTATTCCTTATACTCTTATTCATCGTTACAACACAAAAATGTTGAACTTATTCCATCTAGAATGAATTTCACTATTCTTCCGACTAAAACGTCTGATTCCACATACATACTTTCAGATTTTTATTTACACACTATAATACCAATTAGCTCCCGAATATTTGAACTATGACCTAATCCGCACATGCGAGTCTAGAGGAAAGAACTCAAAATGGCGTCGCCCGGTCAAGCATCGCGCTCACTTTTCTAGAACAAAACAGAGCAATATAGGCGACTGCAATTTAAATTCTATCTCCCAATGCCCCGATATTACCCATTATTTGGCCACAGCGATCCAATTATGCATATCCCTTGACTAGTCATGACAATTTGTCACTCTCAAAACCTTACCTATTTCGAGTTTCAAATGAAACTAGGCGCCTAAATTAAATACACAAATAAAGAACTAAATTTGCAGGCAAAATCATCCTCCGCATCTATTTTTTTTATTCTGTAGGGTGTTACACATGTGTATTTAATTTAGGCCTTCTTAACCTATAATTTGGCTACACAAAACAACAACGCGTTCGCAACAAAGTAAATTTAATTTAGCTCCCAATGTTTAGGTATGATACAACTTAGAAGTTCCAAAGTGTCTTTTTAAAGGAGTCAATTTTGTAACGAAATGCAATGTTCTTTTTTCAAATTTGTTAATTCGAATAACTAATAGCGTTTTGTTCAAAATATTACTCGCGTTTCGTTTCTTTGAGAATGAACCAAATAATGTTACAATATATATTTTACATTCAAATTTAAGTAAGTAGATAAGCCACCATACGTTAAGTGTAAGACGATTTAGCAGTTACAGTATAACGGTTTCAAACATTGAATGCTAATCCCAAGTCCATTGGTATCGAATAAAAAGTAAATCAAAGTTTAGCAGTGACATGTACCAACGTTGGAATTTCTAAGTCGTGTCCTACAATAAAATGCAACAACAATCTAAATTTTTAAGAATTAATATCAAATCTTAACAGATTTTTCGTGAATTTTAGTGCCGTATTTTATTCTTTTTTTAGTTTAGTGTACAATTTAGCTGCTCGTAAGCTAACGTCACATGCTATATTTAAAAGTTATAAATATATATAAGAAATCTACGTACTTACTTGAATAAACTACGAGAGTTTTAAGTGTATATAACTTGTACACTTATACAAGGATAAAAAAAATAGCATACATTTTTTGAAGGATGGCTCATGAATGAATGATAGAAAGCAAATTTTTCACAAAAAAAAAATACCAATATGAAATTGGTCCTTCAAATGAATAATAAATATTGAAAAAAAAATGTGAAGAAAGGCGATTTTTGTTGATTTTTTTGTCATGATATTATACGGTTTCATTGTATAGTTTTATCAAAAATATACATAGCTATGGGGTATTCGCTCTGTTGGAAAAAATATATATTTTAGGCCAAAACCTAAACAAGCAATATATGCTATTTTAAATTAATGTGGAGCATTCATTTTTCTTTTTTTTCGGTGGCTACACCGAAAAAAAAGAAAAAATGAAATCTCCACAATCAGTACACTACAATCAGATTATGTAAGCTGCCTTATGGCATCTGGCATAGCATATGGGCCAGTAAAAGATACTTCAAAACTAAACATGCTACTTATTACAAAAGATTATATTGAGCATAATGAATATTATGCTTTAGTCGTTTTTCTGTAGGGACTTCGGCAATGAAAGTCATTATAAAAACAATCAGAACTACTCTTAACACATGCCTTACTTACCTACCACTCAATCTGCGGGTAACATTACAGACCAAAAATCGACTGAAGAGTTATTTTAACCCTGTCATGTCACAAAGTGACCGAAGTACTGATAGAACTAAAAAATATTAGTTACCGTTTATTTAGTCGTGATGTGCCACTGAGAATAAAAATGGATATACAATATGTAAAGAAAACCCTGGCCGATCCTTGAAGGGTGATTCAGACCGTCGATATGAACAACTTTTCCAATGGGACCAATGTTGGGAAGACAAAATAAATTACATTTCCTAACAAAAACGTTTGGCAGCTAAGTAAGTTTTTATGGAAACGTCAATTTTTTTTCAAGTTTATCATTGGTCCCATAGGAAAAGTTGTTCATATCGACGGGCTGAATCACCCCTTCAAGGATCGGACAGGGATTTCTTAACATATTTTATATTTGTCACGGCAGTCAATAATGCTTTATATTGAGCTTAACATTTACATTGAACCGATTTTTCTTTGTTGAATAGATCCATACACAAAAATAAGTGATAGCGTAGCTTATAAAGCCAAATCACACCACTGAATAGGCTAGTTTCATAAAAAAATATAATAAGTCTGTCAGTTAGAAAATAATTTGTCGATTAAACAAAAAAAAATCAAGTTATAACTAGAACATGGATACCGGTATACTGAAATAACGGTATACCGGTAAAATTGTTCGGTATTTTCATACCGGTATTTGAGGATAAAATACCGTTATTTCAGTATTTCGAAAAGTTATCTATTTTTGCAAAGGTGTTTAGAGATTAAAAAAATGATCAAGTTATAGCACTTATAGCCCTTTGAAATTCAGTGTGATGTCATAGTTTTTACATTTTGACGTCAGTCTGCAAAATTTTTAGCAAACTTTGACGTCACGAGTCCTCTGAACCCTCATGAACTTTAACGCCCTATATCTTTACAATTTATTATCTAATTGACAAAAGAAAACAATACGTGTTCAATATTTATTTGACGGACTAATTTTAATGTTATATTTTTGACTCCGGAAACTAGCCTTTGAAGTCACTGACGACAGGCGCCGCAGTACGTTAAACACGTTTGCAGATATCTCCACTCGTGTCTAATATGTTGCGCCGTCCCTCTCGTATCAGTGACTGCATAAAGTAAAGTGTCATTGGGATTTTAGCCATATATACCGCGACAAATAACACATCACAGTGCTTGTGCACTTAATAGGACGCTTATTCAGTACATGTACACTAACAAGTGACATCTATCGGACTAGATCGGACTAGAGTTCAAGCGACGTTCCCGCGGGGCGACATGACCATGTAGTGATCCTGTACGGGCGGGACCCCGGGCGACATGGGCAAGTAGTCCCCTTCCAACTCCTTGTAGTGCGGGCCTCGCAGGATGAGCTGGACTATCTCCCGCGGGAGGAGAGCGGGATCGAGCGAGATGGACAGGTCTGCATCGAACGAGTCGAATTCGTCTGTATCCTCCAGGCATTCCACTGATTTTGAGCATCTGGGGACAATACACGAATTTTAATTATTAAAAACATAAAAAGAATGATATGTAAGAGCCCGGAAGAACCAGGAAATCGAAGATCTAGTGTCCGAGCCAAACATCATTGGTGAAATAAAATCAGCTCGTCTTCGGTGGTTCGGACACGTAGAGAGAATGGGAGGATCGAGCCGTAAAGAGAGCATACTCGGGTAGGCGGGATGGTCGTCGACCGGTTGGCCGTCCTAGGTCATCATCATCATCATTTCGAGTAGGTGTCACGGTCAATCGACCATGCACACCCTGGTGTCAGAGTTCTTCGGAACCGCCTCTCGGCCTCTGACGTGGTTCCTTTAACGACTACCAGATGGCAGCCGGGACCACCGGCTTAACGTGCCTTCCGAAGCACGGAATCATCTTTATTATCAGACAATCAGGTGATTCAAGCCTGCAATGTCCTAACCAAACTGGAAACAACTAAACAAAGTATGCTTCCGGTGGGAATCGAACCCACGACCCCCGGGTCAACAGGCAAACGCCTTAACCACTGGACCACGGAGGCTGTCAAGCCGTCCTAGGTATCGCTGGTGTGACGAGATCATGAAAGACCTACAAAGCCTCGGAGTTTGCGATTGGCAGCGGCTGGCACATGACCGCAAGAAATGGCGCCTTCTAGTGTCGGAGGCCAAGATCCACTTTGGGTCGCTGCGCCATTGCAGTAAATAAGTAAGTAAATATGTATGAATCGGTAGTGGACCGTAACCTGTAAGTGAAAGGTACAGCGTTCAAACGCCGCCCGGTCCGACCTGTTCCACAGAATAAGTACTAGTAGTAGTAAAGAAGTCGCAATTAAGGTATTCAAAGAAATACTTACTCAATGTAGTTAGCAATACGGTGTAATTTAGATCGCATCAGAACGTATCACCTTTTAATGTTATTCTTATAAATAAATCAATAAATATATACGGACAAATCACACAGATTGAGCTAGCCCCAAAGTAAGTTCGAGACTTGTGTTATGGGATACTAACTCAACGATACTTAATAACAAATACATACAGCGTGTAAATGTACCCTCGACATTTACTTAAAGGGGTGACTCAGACCATCAATATGAACAACTTTTCCTATGGGACCAATGCTGGGAAGACCCCATTTAACATAGCATCGAAGTTCCGGGACACCTCTCTTACCATTTCTAAGAGTATTGGGATCCTTGGCGTCGATATTACGAAGGAGGTCCAATTCCGGAGTCATCTGGAAGGTAAAGCCAAAATAGCTTCTAAAAAACTTGGGGTGCTCAATAGAGCGAGGCAGTACTTCACTCCGGGTCATAGACTTTTGTTATATAAAGCTCAAGTCCTGCCCCACATGGAGTACTGCTCTCATATCTGGTCTGGTGCACCTCAATACCAACTCCTTCCTCTTGATTCCATCCAACGCCGGGCAATTCGTATTGTCGACGATCCCACACTCACAGACGATTTAGACACCCTCGGTCTACGGAGAGACGTTGGCTCTCTGTGTGTATTTTACCGTCTATACTATGGGGAGTGTTCTGAAGAACTTTTTGAATTGGTGCCACCGTCACCTTTCTACCACCGCACCGCTCGCCACAGGAGTAAAGTCTATCCCCACATCCTTGACACTTGGGTCTCCAAAAATGTCAGAGCGTCACGTGGTTTTTCCTCGTACAGCAAGATTGTGGAATGGTCTCCCTCCCGAGGTTTTCCCTGTGTGCTATGACTTGAGGTCCTTCAAAAAGCATGTTTACAGGTATCTTAAGAGTCGGCAACGCATCAGCAGCTCCTCTGGTGTTGCAGATGTCCATGGGCGACGGTGACCACTTTCCATTAGGTGGCTCGTCTGCTCGTTTGCCGTCGGATATACATAAAAAAAAAAAAAAAACAAAAAAAATTTCGTCATTTCCATACAAAAGAGTTCCGCCGCCCGACCAGTTTGTATAGGAAGGTCGAATTTTTTTTTGAATTCCCAGCATTGTTCCCATAGGAAAAGTTGTTCATATTGGTGGGCTGAGTCACCCCGTTAAGGGAATGTCGAGGGTCTATTTACACGGTGTATATAGAAAAACATCCAAGACCCAGGCCAATCTGAAAAAGATCATTTTCCATCTTGACCTGACCGGGGATCGAAACCGGGGCCGTCGTGTCGCAGGCGTGTTAACCACTGCACCACGGAGTTCGCTTATAGCTCTGAACAAACTTCATAATTCAAACGAGCGTCGTTCCTATTGGATTTGCCTGGGTTTTACCGCTTCGAAGTGTTTGCCGCGATTAGGTATATTTTCGATAGCGACAAGGGGAGTGACACAGCCCTGCCTGTGCCTCTGATTTTGTAGACCAATCTAATTCAAGTATAGTCATTTTCATCGACCACTACCTGCTTCCGATAGAGGAAAACACCATGTTAAGGACTTTTAAGCTTATATATATATATATATGTAACGTTGCAGCATGCCACCTGCATGCTGCATCTCGTCCAACCTCATTTCTCTCATCCTGTCCATTTTTCATTCCTTATTTTAATTCAAATTTCATTTTTAATTTAAATTTCATTCCATTCCATTCCATTTTTTTTTTTTGATTACTTTCTTTCTCTCTCATCACTCATACTTCAGTCTGCTACCATCTTTCAGTCTACTACAATCTCTCGAAGCATATCAGTCTCTGTTATTAATTATTTAAGTCAACATTTACATAGTTGAAGTTGTAAAGTTAAGTTGTAATAAAGTTATTCTCTATGTGTTCTGTGTATCGAGTCTTGTGTTCTCCCCAGCTTCCTATTTATGTGAGAACTCGGCTAGAGCGCCGGGATAGTCGAGAGTCGAGCCCTTACATATATATACAAGGTGAAATTTCAATCGTTATGGAGCCTTAGAGGGGTGATTCAGCCCATCCATATGAACAACTTTTTCTATAGGACCAATGCTGGGAACTTAATTTTTTTTTTGACGTTGCCATACAAATTGCCTGTGGGGCCGAACATTTTTGTATGGAACTGTCCATTCTTTTTTTGAGTTGCCAGCATTGGCCCCATAGGAACAGTTGTTCACATCAACGGGCTGAATCACCTCTTGAAGGGTTCAGAACGATCAAAATTTTACCATGTATGTAAAACTAGCTTTCGCCCGCGGCTCCGCCCGCGTCAATGTCGATCCCTCGGGAATAGTACTTTTTCCCGGGATAAAAAGTAGCCTATGTCCGGAGGTGCGGAGAACCGCACTCCAGAGAACTTGTATGCAACATTTCATGATGATCGGTTCAGTAGTTACGGCGTGAAAGCGTAACAAACAAACAAACTCACTTTCGCATTTATAATATTATAAGTATAAGTATATAAGTATAAGTATTCGTAAGGATAAGGATATGTGTATACACTGCACCGAGAGGGTCATGCTCCTGCAGTGGAGACTAAAAAGACCTGATGATGATGATGATGATACTGCAACGCAAAAAAGATGACAGTATGTATGTATGTACCAACAACAACAAACAGTCGAATGTCTCACCTGTTCGGAGCAACGTGTTCGCTCTCGTCCAAGAACTCGCAGCTCTTAGTCTCGCCCTTGGCCAAGCTGCCGGTAATCTTGAGGTTCTTCATCTTCTTCCCGACCTTGAAGCTCTTGAAGATGTCCCTGGTGGGCGTGAACTCGAACCGCTTCTTCTTGCTTTCCACATCTTTATTCTCTTTGGAAGTCTCAGATTTAGGCGAGCTGATGATGCGCGAGTCGCTTTTCAGTCTTTTCCTGTTGGAAGAGAAACTAATTAAATATTGACGTAAGGTTATACAAACTTTAATGCTTCAATGTACTTTGACGTCAGTAAGATCACCGCTACCCATGAACAACTGAAACTCACTCACCAAACGAAGCATAGAAGCGGTAAAGTTTCTACTCAAACGTAGATTTTCTGTGAGAGTGTGTTACTTCCCCGGACCAGCCGGCCATTCATCATCATCATCAGGTCATTTTTGTCTCCACTACAGGAGCACAACCCTCTCTGTACTACTAGAGCCATACTTGGCCAGAGCAGACAGAGGACTTGGCCTACACTCTCCACGCTGGCCAGACGGGTTGGAGAGTTCTCTCAGAAGTTTATAAGCTTTGTTTAGCTTGTATTTCCTAAGTCGCCTTCTACGACATCCACGGGAAGACTTGGAGTGGTCCTATTCTACTCTGCCGGGTACCACACGGCGGTCCATTCATGCTACTAGCAAAACGAATTTTGCCTGTAGCGTGGCTCTACCACGACTTATACATTAAGTATTGATTAAGTGTTAAATAGAAATTTACTATTTAATCAACCTCAGAGTATTTGGCTGTTAAGCCTATTATAATAGCTTGTGCAAAAAATTTCATTTTTGCCTACTAATAAAGTTGTATTTACAAATAAAATAGTCCGTGCAGATCGTTGCCTCGCGGTAGCGTGCCCAGAAGGCTGGCAGCATTGTCACGTTGGATGGCAATGCTGATCTTTTGGCCAAGGTGTAAATCAGCCTTCTGGTCACGGGTCACCTCTAACAACTTATGGGCAATGGTGCCGAACAGCTTATGGACTGATGCCACGGTAAAAACTATAAAGTTGTAACGGTAAAGTCCATATGCTGAATATCATCTACAGTCAGCTCCAATGACCAGCTTTCCAACACACAGAAGTGAACTACATTTGCAGGTTCTTTGAGGCATTTACATTTAGTTCCACTTGCCACGCTCCCCACATCCTGGACACTTGGGTCTCCAAAAATGTCTGAGCGTCACGTGGTTTTTTCCCCTCGTACAACAGGATTGTGGAATGGACTCCCCCGAGGTTTTCCCTGTGTGCTATGACTTGGGGCCTTCAAAAGGCGTGTTTACAGGTATCTTAAGAGTCGGCAACGCATCAGCGCCTCCTCTAGTGCTGCAGATGTCCATGGGCCACGATGACCACTTTCCATCAGGCGGTTCGTCTGCTCGTTTGCCGTCAAATATACATAAAAAAACTTCAATCCAGATTGAGTCTCTGAAAAAAAATGATCTTACCTTAATGATCTTAGCCGTGTGGTATCCGGCAGAGTAGAATAGGACCACTCCAAGTCTTCCCGTGGATGTCGTAGAAGGCGGGAAATACAAGCTAACCAAAGCTTATAAACATCTAAGACACCTCTCCAACCCGTCTGGCCAGCGTGGAGAGTGTAGGCCAAGTATGGCTCCGGTAGTACAGAGGGTCGTGCTCCTGCAGTGGAAACTAAAAAGGACCTGATGATGATAATGATCTTACCTGAACACGCTGAACGGTTGCTTCGTCTTGTCAAACTTGGGCAGAGTCTTGGCTTGGCTCGAGACACTACAGCAGCGCGGGAGGGATCCTAAAGACCCGTGCCTGGTGGTGCGGGGCGGGTCGTTGGGGCTGTTGATACGGGAGTTCCACGACTCGCCCAGCTTAGATGATCTGTGGAAGGATCCTTTGCTTTATGGAGTTTATAATATAAAGTCGGTGTAATTTGGTGTTATCGATGTTTATGAAAAACTAGCTGTTGCCTGCGACTTCGTCCGCGGAAATTTATGTTATTATGATTAATTAGGTTTTTTCTAAGTATAGGTGAATAATTTTCCCCCGTTTTTAAATCATATTTTATTGATGCTTCGCTCCTATTGGTCGCAGCGTGATGTTTTATAGCCTAAAGCCTTCCTCAATAAATGGACTATCCAACACAAAAAGAATTTTACAATTTGAACCAGTAGTTCCTGAGATTAGCGCGTTCAAACAAACAAACAAACAAACTCTTCAGCTTTATAATATTAGTATAGATGTGTGGAATAACTAAAATAAAGTGTCATGGTGCCACTGTAGTACACTTGAATTTACTTAGCGGGCTGGTGTTTGCTCGCCTTGCTGCGTCGTTATGATCAAACCAGTGGATTCGTGGGAATTGACGCCAGGGGCTCCGTCGAATCAGCGAAATGAATTACACAATCATTTCGTTCATACACAAGAATTACTCGAAGATTAACTAGACGCTGGATAAAATAAGCTTGTGAATGAAGTTTGTGGACTAAATAGAAGAAAAGAAAACAATACGCAGTGTGTGAGCCACAGAAATATATCAAAATAGAACGGCCAAGTGGGCGATACACGCGTGTCACAATCTTGCACGATCGTGCAAGATTCTTAAGCGTTCATTCAGTCAGCGTGCACGTCCCGACTTGAACACATGGTTAATTCTGCGGTTTAGAACTGTAAAAACTGTTTATCGATATCTATCTATAATTTAACAACTGTGTTCTTGCCGGTGGAGTACTCTCCATGTCTCTCTGTTCTCAGCCATTCTCTTCACCTCTCCATACCATATGACACAAAAATATTACGGAGGGAGAATTGAGGCATGGAGAGGGAAAGGAAGACCAAGAAGAGCATATTTGGATGAGATAAAGGAAAAGGCTGGAATTTATCGATATGACGCAATTTATTTCTGTGCATCTCACTTTACCATTTCGCTAGTAATGACGTCAAATTGTGGGCGCGGCTTATAAATAAACAAATATATACGGAGAAATCACACAGATTGAGCTAGCCCCAAAGTAAGTTCGAGACTTGTGTTATGGGATACTAAATCAACGATACTATATTTTATAACAAATACATATATAGATAAAAATCCAAGACCCGGGCCAATCTGAAAAAGATCAATTTCCATCTTGACCTGGCCGGGGATCGAACCCGATCTCTCCGTGTCGCAGGTTGGCGTGTTGACCGCTGCGCCACGTAGCTGGTCAAATTATGCAAAAACATGGCAAAACTCTGTCATCGGCGTTGTATGTTGATATATTTGTGTGGTGCGGACTCACCCGAAGGGCAGCCGCGGCGGCAGCGGCGGCGGACAGCGGCGGCGCCGCATGGTGGCGTACACACACTCCGCCACCGACTCGTACGCCGGCTCCTCGCACATAGCGCCTGCCACACACCATATATTACATTGTGACTACGGACTGCGAGGCGCAGACACAAATTTCACCCTTTTATCGTTATTTTATTTTTTTATTCTATTTATTTGGGTTTACAAACGATTACACATACATCTTAACATAACTTTTAACAGGTATAAATATAATACATGTGCAACCAACAACGCAACCACAGATTAATATAGGACGTGAGTTGAGAGTATCGTTGGAATACCAAAAAGTCGAACTAAAAACTTTGACAGTTCCTTTTTGGTTCGAGTAGCTAAGGTGTGGAATGAACTGCCTGTGTTTATATTCCCAGACAAGTACAGTCCCGGGACATTCAAAAGAAGAATAAATGGATATCTCTTGGATAGGCATGTAACATCCTCGTCTTCATCGTCACTTACCATCAGGTGAGATGGGAGACAAATGCCTAATCCAATATTTAGTAAAAAAAAAAAGATTGTGACACGAGGGGAGAGGATAATACTTTTTGGTGAGGGAACGAAGAACGAACAACGAAGGAGGCTAGCATAGAATCCTGAGCGTAGCGAGGGATTCAAAATATGTTGCCTGAGCAAAAGTATTATGTTAGTCCTGAGAAGACACATTCTGCTTTTCATCTATAAGAAAAACAAATTAAAGCTGTGTAACTAAGTTAACTCTAATATTGAAGTATTTTATCATGAAAAACCTTAATACCTTAATAATGTGAATTAATTGGTAAAATAAACAAAATACAGATTTTTCTTCTTCATAAAAAAAGACCTATGCATATTGAAATACTTCTAGTTATTTAATTTTCTTTTTAATAAATGTGACTAGCCAGGGCAACTGTTTAAAAATATGATTTCGACGTTTTTGGTCTTAGATATATTCGGAACAATATTTGTGTTCAAAATTCAATTTTTTTTTCTCTTGGGAAAAACTGGACCTACTGCCATCTAACGATGACTTTCAGAACTAAACTTGCCAGAGCGCATGCGGCCGAATGACATCTATTTCTGTATCTATCCTACTGAATTCTACAGTATAAAATTATAATATCTATAGTATTATATTGTCTTTGGTGTTGATGATTTCTATTTAGAAAATAGAGAGATAATTCACTTACCGATGCCAAGTCCACGACTCATAGCGCAGTACTGTGTGTCGGTTTGCGGCGATTCTTTAGCAGAAACAACAGTTGCCGCCACAGTGGTGGCGACGGTCGCCTTCTGCGCGACCGGCACATCTGGAATTTCTTCATAGATGCCTGAAGCAACCGACAGCAGGGAACGACGGTCTGACATGCTAGAAAAAATTGTAACGAGATGAAGTTTTGTTGTTAGCTTTGTACGTAGATCTTACGTTTGTAAACTAACAATAGTCAAGTTCGGATGTACAATCGTATATGTTTACAGACCCTAATATAGGCTAGTTTCCTAAAAAAATATAATTAGTCCGTCAGTTAGATATTCAAAAAATATTGGACACGTATTTTTTCTTTTGACGATTAAACAAAAAATGATAAAGATATAGCCCTTTGAAATTCCGTGTGACGTCATAGTTTGCTACAATTTTTAGCAAACTGACGTCAAGAGCCCCAACTCCTGAACTTTGACGCGCTTTATCTTTATTATTTATTTGACAAAAGAAAAAATACGTGTCCTATATTCTTTTGATTATCTAACTGACGGACTAATTGTTATGTTATTATTACGACCCAGGAAACTAGTCTATTATACAACGTCACAGAATAAGTACAAAGAACCTCTGTGCCAAATTTCATGTTTCTAGGTTCAGTAGTTTCGGCTGTATGTTGATACATGTCAGTGAGTCAGGTTTGCCTTTTATAAACATGGTGAAATTTGGATCGTTTTGGACCCTTAAAGGGGTGATTCAGACCATCAATATGAACAACTATTTCTATGGGACCATCGCTGGGAACTCAAAAAAAATTTCGTGATTTCCATACAAAAGAATCCCGGCCAGTTTGTATGGGAATATCGAATTTATTTTTGAGTTCCCAGCATTGTTCCCACAGGCACAGTTGTTCATTACCTTTAAGGGTCCAAAACGATAACAATTATACCGTGTAAAATTTTAAAGTAATCCTTATTACGAGAGCAGGACGTATGCATGTTGTGACACACCTGTCATCAAAAGACATGATGGAGTGCATGGAGCGCGGCTGTGCGGCGACCTTCACGCCGTCGGGGACATCCAGGTCGCCCGCGCCCACGCAGCGGGACAGCTGGCCGCGGGGGATGACCTTCGATTCCTGCGAAGGTCAGAGAAGACTACGTCAGATTAGAGCCACTACGTCGGCCCGGTCGCGTCCGCCCGTGTAATCCTTTTACTCGGGCGGGCGCAACCGCCAGTCACGTGACATATTCTTAGTAAATAATTAAATAATCAAACAAACTTACCTGAAGTGAAGTTCTATCATATTAATATCCTATCCTCGTCGAAGAGATTTATTTCTAAGCACACAGATTAAACTATCGCAAAGTAAATTGTGAATGATTTATAATAGTAACTACTCTGTTAAAATCGAAAATATGTGATGAAAAAATTTCGCCACAGGTAGGATTTGAACCTACAACCTTCGACATCAAGCCCGTCGATGCTCTCAACCACTGAGCTGCCGTAGCTTCAAATCACCGCGGCGAATTTTCATCACATATTATAGGTACACGCATTCGAAGCATGCGTTTTTTCATCACATATTTTCGATTTTAATATTAAACCGAGCATTGTAATGCTACTAATATAATTAATAGTAACTACTCTGCTTCGTCTGTACAACACAGCTTTTCAAACAAAGTCGTGGAAGTTCAGAGAATATCTCACCTTTGACATGACTAGATCGATATCATCCAGCGACACTTCCGACGGACCACTGTACCAGCTACTGCGGCGGATTTCACCTGCAATACACAACAAATGTCAGCCAGTAAACGTCAGGGGTGTCACCCTGGACTGCCTGTCCGGTGGTTGGTATGGCATCGGGTACGCGCCCCCGGCCTCCCGAGCTGCTGCTTGCTTATCCCCTTATCCAAGTACGTAGTATCCCATTACCTTAATTTCCTTCCCAAATCCAACAAATTGCAAATTTCTATCTTGCCAATTTTTTTTGTATCTCTCCAAGTCTTCCCGTGGATGTCGTAGAAGGCGACTTAGGAAATACAAGCTAAACAAAGCTTATAAACATCTGTGAGACCTCTCCAACCCGTGCGTGGAGAGTGTAGGCCAAGTCCTCTGACTGCTCTGGCCAAGTATGGCTCTAGTAGTACAGAGAGGGTCGTGCTCCTGTAGTGGAGTCTAAAAAAGACCTGATGATGATGATGAACTTTTTTTTATGTTATAAGGCGGCAAACGAGCATGCGGGTCACCTGATGGTAAGTGATCACCGCTGCCCATGGACAACTGCAACACCAGGGTATGACAGAAGCGTTGTCGGCCCCAATAAGGAGTTGGGGGAAGGAAATGGGGACGGGAGGGGGAAGAATAGGCCTCCGGCTCTCTCACTCACCAAACGAAACTTCTACTCAGACGTCGATTTTCTGTGAGAGTGTGGTAATTCACCAGACGAGCCGGCCCATTCATGTTACTAGCTAAAATGAAGTGCATTAGCGTGGCTCTAACATAAAATGTTTATTGTGAAATGTTTAAATAAAGTAATAATAACCCCCGTTTGGAGCAGGCGTCGGCACGCAACTAATATCAAGATGAATAATGTCTTCGTAACAATCACTCGTTACGTTGTTATAGATTGTGTGAGACGGGTCACCGACGTATTGGCGAAATAAACATTGCATCATGACGGCGCATCAGCGGTTGACCTTAGTTTCATCTTCAGGTCCTTTTTAGTCTCCACTACAGGAGCATGACCCTCTCTGCACTACCAGGGCCATATTTGGCCACAGCAGCCAGAGGTCTAGGCCTACACTCTCCACGCTGGCCAGACGGGTTGGAGAGGTCTCATAGATGTTTATGAGCTTTGTTTAGCTTGTATTTCCTAAGTCGCCTTCTACGACATCCACGGGAAGACTTGGAGTGGTCCTATTCTACTCTGCCGGATACCACACGGCGTTGAACTGTAATATATTGCATTTCTTGACAGCTGGGCAGGGGTGTCATGCTCAACTGCCTGTCCGGTGGTTGCAGATATGGCATCAGGTACATGCCCAGCCTCCCGAGCTTCTACTTGTTTTTCCCCATTCATCCGAGTACGTAGTTGTACGGTTTGTACGTACATTGACACCGTGCAAGTACGCCGTCAGCATATTGACGTCGCGCCATAATTTTACTTTTTATTGTAATTTATTTTCTCAGTCAGTACACTACCAACCTTCTTACCATATTCGCGTGTGCTCTCTAACCATTACCAGTCCAATTATTACCATATTTATAACATCTTCATTTACTCTTAATTTTACCATAAGTTTTACCTTCTAATCCTTTTACTATATTCTACACCTATAGTTGTTATTTGTCTTGTTTTTCTGTATATTTGTGTTATAACATTGGCTTAATTATCCATTCAAGACTTTAACTTTATCTACCATATTTCAATGTACAAACCAACCAAACCCATACAATCCCAATACTTTCATTGCCTTCCCAAATGAAACTAATTCCTATCCTTCCATAGCTTAAAAATGCTTGCGATGGGCAGCAGCATCGGAAGCACAAGTAGCCAAAAAAAAACTGCGCTCACCAACCCGCCTGCCAAGCGTGGTGAGTATCGTAATATCCTCCAATGAAATGAGGAATTCGTCGGAGAGGCCTTTGTCCAGCAGTGGACTTTTTGTAGCTGTAAGATGATGTTGATATAACGAGAATCGAAACCGCCGTGTCGCCACCCCTAACATTCGCCCTGATGATGGTCTTCGTAACAGACCGAATCTGGTCGGCGATTCTGACTAAATAAACGTGATAAAACCGTGTTTCTAAAAGGAATTTTGGAGATAAATTTACACTGTATAGATACTCACGAGTGTCAGTGTCGCCCTTACGTAGATCGCCCTCGCTCCTGCTCAGTTTATATCCGCTAGTCCGCCGACCATCGACGAGACATTGCTTCAGAGCTGTGGCCAGTTCGCTAGCCAGGGGACTCGACAACTTCAGCTCGCCAGGACCGTTACTGAACGCACTGGAATATCATCCTTAATAATGAATTATAAGATACAAATTTACTACCCCATATTAGTATTTACATACATTGTACCCGTGCGAATCAGGGGCGGGTCGCATGTATACATTTCAATGCTTGCGACTGTACATATACCCAATAGTATTATACACCTTGCTATTCTGTGCTAGATTAGGATTAAAGAAAAAACATAGAATATACCAGCTGCTTTGCTTCTCGCGCAGACCGTAATAGCTGGTCAAGGGATTGGGTGAAAATCTAAGGAATCACGTCAATAGGCGATCGGTAAGGTTAGCTCCATAACTTTTTCGATGTTGCTTTCCACCATTACTCTCACTAATACGCTAAACCTGACCCTGTCATGGGCTTTGTATACATACATACCAAAGACGTGATCATATGTGTACTTTTACTTACATACATTCATACTATCACGTCTTTTTCCCTTGCGGGGTAGAGAGAACCAGGTCTTTAAGACCTAAAAGCCACGTTCAGCATATTGGTGGGCATTAAATGGAAAACGGAATCAAAATAGTGATGAGGTGCTAGCCGCATCGCCTACTAATGATTCCTCAGATTTTCGCCTATTTCCTCGATCGGCTTTTACGATCTTCGCGAGAAGAAAAGTCGGTACATTCTACGTTTTTTTTCATACCAGAGGGTACTTTTACTTGTTTTTACTATATATATATGAATCATGAACAAAAAACAAACATCATAGTGCAAAAGAACCCAATATTTATACAAACCTATAGAAATTTTTAAAGTAAAAAAGTACATGCCTTATTTACAAAAATAAAATTTTCATGTAATAAAATAAAATGCGATATGCATGCAGTCATTGCATCACAGTGCTATTTCGACAAGATCCCCATCGTAATAAATATGTATGAAAGTTATTTGATACGACCACTAACGACAAGAATATTACCTGCAAGAAACTATGACATAATTGTTATGGCGAAAATGCAATGGAGAATGAAATGGATAAGCCTTGAAACACATGCTACATGCACATTGTGGTGAAAACGATATGTTTGATTAAAACTTTTTCGTGTTTGCGACCGGCGTTCATCGATTTAAAAGATGTCAATAAATTTTAGAACCGATCCAGTAGTTCTAAATTATACTAGATTTTAACTCTTAATTTAACTACTGAAAGCGTTGGTCCCGGCTGTAATCATAGAGCAGCTGTAACACTATGTCGGATGCCTTTAGGCAGCTTGAATAATCTGTCACCAGACTTGGCCACTTGACACACAACTAACGAAAAATAAACTAGGTAGATTTTGCATTTTTATCAATTACTAGCTTTCGCCCGCGGCTCCGCCCGTCAATGTCGATCCCTCGGGATCAGTACTTTTTCCCGGAATAAAATATATAACCCTATGTCCTTCTCCGTACCTCAGATAACGAGTATGCAAAATTTCAAGATGATTGGTTCAGTAGGGACAACGTGAAAGCGTAACAAACAAACAAAAAAACTCACTTTCGCATTTATAATATTAGTAAGGACTAGCTTCCCTCGGGAATAGTACTTTTACCCGGGATAAAAGGTAGGCCTATGTCATTCTCCGTACTCCAGAGAACTTGTATGAAAAATTTTTATGATGATCGGTTCAGTAATTACGGCGTGAAAGTGTAACAAACAAATAAACAAACTCACTTTCGAATTTATAATATTAGTAAGGATATAGTTAGGATAAACAAGCACACCAATCTTTATTAGGACATACTCCCTCTAATCTGTGCTTTACTCTTTATAACTTAAGTATGTACATACCTATTATGAACTCCCATAGTGAGACTAGCACGTCTGCTATTAACGAACGCTAATTGGGCAGAGAATTCACTACACAGGTTTCTACTATTTACCTATTAGAGTGTAAACAAACCAAACTATTTTGTGCTATGTGCGGGACGCGGATGTGGTTTCCCCGTCGTAACTACACAAATAACTACATTTTCCCCCTAAACCTGTCTTCGATATAATAATAATATGAATTCTTATGAAAAATGTTTATGACTAATGCAATGCTGAATGGATGAGAACGAGAACACGTGTTTTTCTTTTTTAAATTGTTAGCAGAATATTTTATTTTCTTAGGTTTTGTATATCGTTAACTATATTATGTGCGGCGTTATGGCTTGTATTATACATATTATTGCTTTCCATAAAAATAATATATCTGCGTAAAATAATCTACATGCTTGATATAAATATATTCCAATCTCTTGTATAATTGTATGTACAAAAACCAAATAAAACTTCCAAAACCGTTAGACTATCTACATTTTGTTAGCACTTCAGCTTAGCCCGCATTAGGCGACGCCGGATGAGGCAGCATGTAATAACCCAAACCATACCCATGCGCATGTAGTATGTAAAATTCTATAGGGTATCATAACGAGCTATATCGCGTCTTATCAAAAAGAAATAGACGTGCTCCTAAAAAATAGAATTTAAAATAACTAGTCTGTCTTACAGATTATCGAAAAATATTAGATACATATTTTTCCTTTTTTCAATCAAATAAACATTGATAAAGATAAAGCCCGTTAAAGTTCTGCGTGACGTCACTGGCCGGTACACTTTTTACCGGCCTGTTGCGTCATGCGCCCCCACTCCTGAACTTTGATGCGCTTTATATTTATCATCTTTTGTTTGATGAAAAAAAGAAAACATACATATGTAATATTTTTCGACAAGACGGACTAATTATTTTATATAGTATTTTTTTTAGGAAACAAGCCTATTACTTCATACAAAATTGCTGCACTGCGCAATGGTACTTCGGCATCGTAAATGCGGTCTAAGCTCTCTACAGCGCAAACAAAAAGCTAAAATCGCACAAACCTATCGACAACGACCACACAGGTTCTGTTCTTGTGGGCATCCTCGCCGACGAGGCGCACGTCATTAACATGTCGCCAGTCGAGGACGGTGCCCAGCTTGGGGCCACGCGACACCAGCAGCCCGGCGCCAGACAGCGTCAGGTTGCTATCGGAACTCAGCCCGCACTTGCGGGACAGTTCAGTTGGGACTATTGTCACCGAGTACGTGTCTTTAAGAGAGCTCTCGGAGCCTGAAAAAATGGTTGATGAGAAGCATGATACGAAAGAACTTTTGTAATTTTACACATATTCCAACCTTAATGATTATTTGGTTTAACACAATATTTTAGTTACTTGTTAGATAAGAGTCAATGCACACTGCACTTTCTATCAGCCAATAGTTTAGTCTCACTCATAATCAGTATGATGATGCAACCGATGCAATGTGTGCATTCATACAGAATAAAAGTCGCACTAAACTATCAGCTAATAAAAAGTCGGCAGTGTGCGGGGACTCTTAATGTATTCTTTATATCTTTTAATTTTTATCATCTTACTTCAAGTAATAACAAGCAACAAGGCAATCTTTAGTAAGGTATAAACTTCTTTGGTGGTTTATACAACTTAACATGTGGATATATTATACAAAAGTCCTTTCAGACATAGACAACCAGCCAATGAAACAGTTAGTATTTAATGGAGATGAAATAGTAACATATAATGGAACAACACTGATATAATTTTCCCAGCAAATATAAATTGTCTAAAAATTGGTGGATATAAATCTAAGCACGATGCTTTCTAAATTTTTATTGATTATTTTGCCATTGTACAGTCACCTGCAAAATACCATACATAGCCTTAAGAGGCAAATCGATTGCACTGATTAGGGAGGCATATATAATATAACAACATCATGAACCTAATGCCACATGTGTATGTAATGCCACAAGGTTGAAATTGCTGTTATTTTTAAATAGTATCAGTAGCTACACACAACTTCTATATGGACTTTTGCAGGCAACCTTACCTATTTCATGTCATTAGTTTGGTATCTTAGTTTGCTCTATTTGTGCTGCAAAATAAGCTGCCTGCCTCACACCAACCCACCTTGGGTATCTTGGATATCTTAGAAAGTGTTCTCATTTGTCTCTGCATATTGATAGTTATTTACATTGACTTTGCAATATTTAAATTAATCTTTATGATGTATTGGTCTTGCTGACAGAGGAATAATTGTTTTCGTTTTAGCAATCAAACTATGTTTGTTTGTCTGTGGGGTACAATATGGGGTAGACTGGCCATAGAAAGGCCAGAATGGAGAAGATTGGAGGAGGCCTTTGCCAACTGGCAAATGGACACACAAAAGTAGAAGAAGAAGACAATATACGAAAATTGAAGGAGATTTGTCCATAATGAAGGCTTATATATAGTCAACTATGTCTGACCCAAGTTTTATCAATAAACTAGCTGTCTCGGCGAACTTCGTTTCGCTATAAGATAAGAACTATTCTATCTTTTAAGTTGGACCAAATTACAGGTAGTTAAGAAGTTTAATCAAAATCGGTTCAGTAGTTTCAAAGTTTATCCCGAACGAACATACATTGTGACACAAGATTTTTATATAATTTGATTATTATGTATAAAAGACATATTCCTATTCAACACTGCCCTCAGAAACCTTGAAACTTTATTTCAAGGTCTCAGGTTGAAGACTTTTCTATGACTGACTTTTGTTGCTCCAAAATAACTACTTGCAACTAGTCTGGTAACAAGTTTAACAAAATTCAAGTGGTTCATCATGTACTAGTACTGATAGTTACAATCCATGACTGCCTGGTCATGCATGGCGCTGCATTACAATTTCAAATCAAGTATTTGCATTGAATGTGGGGACGTCAGCAGTGCATTCATGCCATGAAAGACACAAATAGTCCATTGTCTGCCCCATAGCCGTATATGGCATCAATATGCGGTAAAGAAATTTGGTATAACTCTATTTTAATTAAAGAATACTCAATGGATTTAATGCGATTTCTAATACCTAGCAGGAAGAATATTTTTTTTAAATGATCCATTTTGGTACACTGAAAGTTGATTGGTGTTGGTGATGGTTTAGTTTTTAAATAGATGTAGGTTAAGTCAAAGAAACCCCAATTTAATTATTGATTTTGATTAAATCAAAATATTACGTCTAATTCATATGAAATATTTTTAGTTTTAGTTACTCTGGTGTCATCATCATCATCTTGGTTGTTTTCCTCGTGACCGAGGGTCGTGACCATCATAATTTGCTCAGCCACAAGATGTTTCCAGGCTGATCTAGCAGATCCGGTGTCATAGACTTCGATTATAATTAGAATAATTAAAATATATAATTTAAAAAAACTAATGTATACTACAAAGTATACATTAGTTTTTTTAAATAAATAACTTTAGTATTGATCTACATCGCTACCATAAAATCTAAATTAGATACCTACCTACTACTAATATGCACACAAAGACTACTGAAACCAGATAAACCCTAAATTTTAATGTTAAGTGGAATAAATTATTGGACACATATTGAACTCCATTGAACTGTCTGGCACATTATTGACCTTTGAACTTTTGGATAAAAAGATGAATTGATGTGGGTAGTTGCACTTACCCAACAGCTTGGTGCTGGTTAAAAGACATCTGATCTTTTCCATCCATACATGCGCATCGTTGAGCGTCTGTGCTGCGAGTAAAATGCGAGGTTTACGAGGTTCGTCCACGGAGAACACAGCAAATGCGTGAGGACGGCTGCGAGACTTAGCCCTTCGCACTACGCAGCCCAACGGCAATTCTACCGTCCCAGCTGGAGCGCCCGCCTCGCTACAGTACACCGCCAGCGAGCCGCCACCCGCGCATGTTGGACTAGGTCGCAAAATACACCATTGTCGCTTCCAGGACTGGGGATAATAAACAAATAAATGTCAATTGAAAATGTGACTCGTTGAACCAAAACAATCATGCGAATGACCACTTACTTTGAAAGGATTTAACCCCAGGTTGGACCTAAATGGATACTTTACTTCCAAGTACCCAGACATTTTAAATATTGGAGTTTTCACGAAGTAACCAGCATGATTTTAAACAAATAATACACATAAGGGACACATGTCCCAGGCGCAAAATAAAATTTGTTTACTAAAAAAACCATAGACAAACAACAAATAGTGATTGGCCGTTAAATGTTGAGACAGTTTCAAAAAAATCGATAAATTAAACCGGTTTTCCCTAGGGCTTTCCAACAGCATTTTTTTCTGACTTTATGGATCTTCACTTTTTCCCACTATTACGGCACAGTATGTCGGTCGACACAGTTGTCGGTCGACACAGTATGTCAGTCTTTTCCACTTGAATTTGTCACTGGTCATATCATCTGATTTACTCAAGTCCTCGCTTACGCAATCACTCCATCCATTGTTTTCTTGGGCTCCCCCTATTTCTAGGGGGCTATGGGCTGGCCATCCACATATTACGTACGTCCTCAGACCAAAGCGTACGTCACAGCAACAGGGGTAGGCCGTAGGTTCTTAATATTAATCATCCACTCATTTATAGTAAATTCTTCAACTCAATAGCGTGGATTGAGATGACCGGATGAAGATATCAGATATTTTATATCAGAGTGAGAAAAACTCATAACTTCTCTTTTTCTGCCTATTCTGCTCTGTTGATTGGACAAATTGAATCGTATGTATCGCGTACCTACACTACAGTTAATAGCTTTTTCATGATGTACAATAAAAAAAAATTGTTGTCGTTGGTTTGTGTGACAATTGTCAATGTCAGTCAAATTATTATTCTGTCAAATCACCTGAATCGAGTTGAAGATTAAGTTGAGGAAAAATAAATTAATACTTTTGAAATTATTTCTGGATCAATTTAGGATAATTTGGTGTATTTCGAACTTTAATAGTGCTATTACAAAATGGTAAATCGACTGATTGCAGTATTCATTGCTAGCACATTACTAAGCACAGTTTTGTGTGCAAACAATATTGTCGAAGAGGACGTTGGAAATGGCAGATATGTGATCGAAGGCAGAGTATTTCCCGCTGAAGACCAAGAACTACTTAACTGGCAAGGAGACACACGCATCCACGTCAATGGAGGCGAGTACATAGGTTTCGTTCGCGATGACGGCACATTCGTCATACACAACGTGCCTTCTGGTTCCTACGTCGTAGAAGTCATTCACCCAGATTACATGTATGAGCCAGTTCGGGTTGAGATCAATTCTAAAGGAAAGTATAGAGCACGGAAAGTCAATTTTATTCAGACATCACAGGTCATACAAGTACCATACCCTCTGAGAATGAAGGTGCTATCCAAGTTTAGGTATTTCCAAGTTCGTGAGCAATGGCGTCTAACCGACTTCCTTTTCAACCCAATGGTCATCATGATGGTGTTGCCCTTGTTGCTTATTATGGTCCTGCCAAAGATGATGAATGACCCAGAGACCAAAGAAGATCTGAAGCAAATAAGTAACCTCACAAAGATGTCAGAGATGCCCGAGATGTCAGAAATGTTTACCAATCTGTTCAGTGGTAGTGCTTCGGCTAAAGCATCCAATTCTAAAGCTAAACAAGTCAAAAAAAGGCAATAGTGTGATGATAAGCTGTCTTTTTAAATATTTATGATCAAATATTGTAAGGGTAGATTTATTTGTTAATAAAATATATAATAAAATAATTTTGTTTAATTTCTGTGTCCCACTGTTCAATCATATATAAGAAACATTCATACTGTAGTTCATCACTTTATCTACTAAGCTATTGTTTCTTTTCATATATAGATGACCAGCCGGCCTATTTGCTAACTCAGTGACCAATGTTTTGATAGTCACTTCAAAATACATCACGGGTTTCCTATGATTGAAATGAAATGAAATAGAATTTTATTCAAATTTGGATATCATGTATCTCTTTCTGAACATCATATTATTATTTTTAATATTTGCAAAATCGATAACCTACTAGCGTTTCGAAACGAACGATTGATTATTTTTATTAAAGATATACAAAACATAATGTACTTTGAAATGACTATCAAAACGTTGTTAACAACGAACGTTGACTATTAAACGAGTTAGCAAATAGGCCGGCAGGTTCAGGTGATTTTCAAAAACAATGTTTTGGCTTTGATTATTTATTGTTTTGCATTGCAATGGAAAGACTTAAAAATGACAGCTAGGCCAAGCCTTGATGGCCTAATAGTTGGAATAAGAAGAATTAAATGCAATTGTTTGCCTTATGCTGGGTTTACATGTCCATCATATCTAAACACAAACCCTACACAATTTGCAAGAAATAGTAACTTTTACATACCTACCATGTTGCCAAAGATATTATACATCTATTACAGGTAATGTTACATAGCTTCTTTTATTTCACTGTATAACTTCTGATTCATTCATTTCATTACATTAAACGCATCATTATAATTTTCAACCTACATCAGCCCACTGTTGGGTATAGGCCTCCCTTTTTTTATGCCATTTTCTACAGACCTGTGCTAGTCTTATTAAAGATATAATCATTATCATCAGGTCTTTTTAGTTTTTAGTCTCCTCTGCAAGAGCAAGACTCTCTCTGTATACTACCGGAGCCATACTTGGCGAGAGCACACAGAGGATTTGGCCTACACTCTCCTCGCTAGCCAGATGGGTAGGAGAGGTCTCATTGATGTTTATGAGCTTTGTTTAGATAGGTATAATAAACTCTTTATTTACCTATTACCTTATATACCTATAAGGTCCTTTACAAGGTAAGATATTTCTAAACAAATAAAAATAAATAAATAAAATGCATTTAATTTTATTTATGCATGCCAGGTTGAAATTTTTTTATGATATCAAACAGCAAACAGGCAAAAGGGTCACTTGAAATGAATAAATGAATAAAATACTTTTTCCTACAAAAGTTTTTATTTGAAATAAATCTATGAAGAGTCAAAAATGAGATTTCACCACTCTCCTACAGTATTGCTACGCTTCGTGTAACAACTTAGACAAATATTACACTCAATACATACATACCTATACAAAAGTTAAAAAAAAATCAGTCATTGGTAATTTTGGACGGAAACTACTTAAGTAACATGTCATATCATCATTTTTGTATCAGATTTACTCATAGTACTTTTTTCTTATATACTGGCAATTTTTGGACGGGCGTTTTTGTACATATTTCGAATATACTTTTAATACTCTTATTTTTAAAGGTCCTGGCTTATAAAAGAGAATATCTGAAATAAAATTGTAAATAAACAGGCAAAATATTAAAGCAATATTTACATGAAATAATCCTTATGCATCTAATACATAAAAATAATATAAGTAAATACTTTTCCTTTCTATAAAAAATATTCCAATACATTTCATGATTACATTTTATTTAGAATATTGTCTTAAGTATAATAAGGCAATCTGATTGACATTTTTGCTCCTTTTATATAATTTTCTGAATAAATCATTATATCTACCTACTTTTTACTTTAATAATTATATAAATATATACAAATAAATCAACTACACCAATTATTGTATTGCAATTCCAGGCTGAATTAGAAAGTATACAAATATGATATGGTACTACCATGTATACATATATTTGGATATGCACATTCACATCTTATACTTAGGAGTAATAACTTTCCTATGGAGAGCACGAGAAGTAGGCATGTTCAAGAGAACAGTGGCCCAAAAAATCATAGCTACTAAAAGGTGCATAAGCACCCAAGGGTAATGGCGCATAAAACAGACTCAGTTTGTGGTGAATGGAGGTAAATGGTAACACGTTCATAAGGTCCCTGTCTGAGGTATGGACCATAGAGAAGGGAGATATCGAGATCAGGTCGCCGCATTATAATTGCTCAGAAGCAATATTTCTTTTACGCGAACACTGCGCCTGCTTGTGGTATGGGGCCGTTCAAGTATTACGTGAGCAGAATATCAGCTATTTTTAACACCCCCTCCCCCCGTCAGCAAAAGTAAGAAATCTCTTCCCCCTCCCCCCAAGCTTACATATACATTGATGTAATGTTCCTCCTCTCTAATATAGTCCTGCGCAGTTTTGACAACGTAAGTTGACGAACAAATAAAAAGATTTTTTTTATACTACTTAGTAGGCAAACAGCCATACGGCCCACCTGATGGAAAGTGGTTACCGTAGCCTATGGACGCCTACAACACCAGGGGTGCCACTCGCGCGTTGCCATTTACCTTTTATCGCTGTTTACATTTAGCCACTTTGACTACACGAGCAGAGGTACATGACAAGTACTTGAGAAAGGAGGTAATACTTACGTAACATTTACATTTATACTGAACACGTCCTAACTACTAAAGAAATTACAATTGGTCGCAAGTCAGCAATGAATAATGTACCAGTGTCTTGAGAATATTTTCTTCAGAGAATACAAAACACCACTATTGTCACCTGGATACTTCAGATTTTTGTATTTTTAAAATAAAAATGTATGGAAAATATAAGATTTTAGGCTAGACAGAACGTAAAAAACAAAAAATAATAATAAAGAAAAGTGTAATAGAATCTATACTAATATGATAAAGCTGGAGAGTTCGTTTGTTTGTTTGAACGCGCTAATCTCAGGAACTACTGGTTCAAATTGGAAAATTATTTTAGTGTTAAATAGTCCATTTACTGAGGAAGGCTTTAGGCTATAAAACATTACGTTACGACCAATAAGAGCGAAGCATCACTAAAAAATGTTATGAAAACGGGGAGAAATTATTCATCTATACTAATAAAAAAACTAATTAATCATAATAACAGAAATTGCCGCGGACGAAGTTGCGGGCAACAGCTAGTAATATTCATTCAGGTTGCAATAAGACAATAAAAGATGTTCTTAAGGTCACCTTCGTGTATCGTTACAATGTGATACGACCAAACTATGTCTCAGTCTTCCTGTAAGTCCGCATAAAAGAAAAATAAGTGACTTTCGACCAAATGTAAAAAGACCTATTACATACTAAACTGGAATGGAGAGGAAACTTAATTCAAAGAATAACACAGCGTGAAGGTAATATTTCAAGAAATTGCCTGTGCAATTCTTGCAAATGCGTCTAGGAGATACTTTTTGGCAAAAAGGAATATCGCCGGAATTATTTGGTTAAAACCTAATGGTAGTTGTGAGAATTCAAAACAACCGAAGAGAGTAATTATAGTAGATTCAAATAATGAAATGCAAAACATACTAATTACTAAACGGTGGTTAGTAACAACATAACATACACACATAATCACTACTTTCTTCATAGTTAATAGGCATACTTTCACATATTTTTGAGGCGTCCTAAACAGATTTTTTTAAATTAAAAGGATAAATTTTTACTTTCAGAATTAGTTGCACATACAAAATATTTTACTTAAGATTAGCAAAATACTTTTTTTACAAAAATCACATGGGCTCAAATATAAGTTAATTTACACGCTTTGTCATCATTTTAAGTTTTTCTATCTAAATAATGGCTGTGTCTGCAACGTCAAGTTTATAATTATTTGAGATTCACCAAATGAGAGAAAGAGCGAGCCGTGGAGCCGACACTCTTCTGTCGATGTCTATAATTTCATCATAAACACAGCCTATATCGTACCCCGTACTACGTTATCACTCGTACATCGATCGTAGGCCGTAGATACCTAGCGAGCGTTACAACGACGGCTAGCACTAACACGGGCAGCGCGATGGTGGAGCGGACGGCGGCGTTGAATATCGCGCAGTACGGGCATTGGGAAGAGCCGCACACTTCGCAGATGTTCAAAAGGTACGTCGGTAGGGCGTCGAAGATAGACTCGTTGTAGCGCTCTGTGGGAACAAATTTCATATGATTAATAAGTAACTGACCAACCAAAGCTCAGAATAGAGAAGAGTGGAAAGCAGAGAGGGAGGCCTTTGCCCAGCAGTGGGATAAATGGGCTAATAATAATAATAGGTAACACTCCCGATAATTGAACTAGATTTCAAAGAGACGAATAATCGTAGGGTACTTTTTTACTGGGTGAGCGTGGCATACGTTATAAACATGAAGCGAAACATTATTGGAACTGTCTCTAGTCTACATTCAGAAATGTAGTAAGTAAATTTCTATACTATGGATGCTTTTATAGTTTTTTTAGCTAACTGCCAAAAAGTGCTTTATGCGTATCGCGCGTTTACAAACATACCAGTTTGAAAATGTATTTATTATCTCATTCTTTACTGTTGGATGGGTTTTCGACAATTAAGGTATTGTTAGGTTCGTCTCAAAAACCTTAGTGTCCTTATATAGTGGTAAAAGGGAGAGCTGTCAGGTTTTTTTTTTACAATATAGGACGGCAAATGAGCAAGCGGGTCACCTGATGGCAAGTGATCACCGCTGCCCATGGACAACTGCAACACCAGGGTGTGACAGGTGCGTTGTCGGCCTTTCAAGGAATGGAAGAATGGGCCTCCGGCTCTCTCACTCACCGAACGAAGCATAGAAGCGGTAAAGCTTCTATTCAGACGTCGTATATTTAATTTTTGTAATCATACAACTAGTTTTAGTCAACAACATCAGCTTGAATGTAAACTAGAGCAGAAGAACAACAAACCTGGCGCATAATAGTCGTACACCCTGACGGGCAGGTAGCGAGACATGTTGGCGACGGGGAACCAGCGCTCGATGGTGAAGTTGACGCAGGTCTGCTCGGCGCTCAACTGTCAATGAATATGTAATCATTAATGAGCTTGTCCTTCTAAAACTACAATACCTTATTTATTGGTACTCTGCTAGAATCCAATTCAATTTATTTTGTGAACATAGATTGAACAAAAGATGTTAACATAATAAATCTGACAAAAAAGAGTTCTTTATTGTCAGAGAAGATGGTAATTATCAGCTGGTTAGTTGTCTGTGATTTGTTTATAAGCATCAGTAATTGTTATACCAAGACGGCACGACTTCACCGTGGGAGAGATTACATCATAGCCAGTTCTGTCACCACACGACAACTCCCCTCTCCCCTGGTCACGATCTGCCTTGCCCCACGTAAGTCGCTTAATAAGTTGCGTACACAAGTGGGGTGGGACAGGGACAATCTATGTAGCTATGAGGGGAATAACAAACCCTTTGCCTTAAATTTTTTACGACATCGCTGATGCACTCTTTTTCATAGAAAATAAACAGCTAATCCTGTTATTATATTTGTCCCAATGATGACGACTATACACAACTGTACATTGCAATGAATTGCGCGATACTAAAATTCGTTTCACAGCTCGCGCTGGTCAACGGCGCGTCTCGTCAGCGCCACTCTGAAATCAGCCTTAGATTTCTAGGTATATAGGACTGTTCTAGCTGTGTCTTTATACATATTTATAATTTTAACCGATTTCATTAAAAATAGAAAATTATTTGAATCTGAAAAAGAAATGATACTACGAGAAAATACAAGACGTAAATATTTAAAACGGAAATTAACCCAACACTACAAATCGTAACTCATTGTCCGCGAAACCAGACTGTAGTATTATTTAATAAACTGCCAAATGACCTCAAAACAGAAAGAAATATTAAATCATTTAAAAGACGTTTACGCATATTATTGCTGGAGAAGTGTTGCTATAGGGTGGATGATTTTTAATGTATCAAAAGTTTAATGTGTTGACCATTTTCTTTTTTTTAATTTTTATTGACTACTTGTTGAGTGTTAGTATAAATGTTTGTTTGTTTTTTGAACAATGTGACCGAGTAATTGTTATTTTATTTTTTAATTTGTATTATAATTACCATTAGTCATTTAAGGTGAATCCATATTCGAATACAATGTACTTTGTTTGTGAATAAATAAATGAAAATGAAATGAAAATGAAAATGTGTCCAGCTATGGGAATTACTAAAAATACCTTTGCTATAGAATAACTTACATAATCAAAGTAGAACAGCAGCTTGGTAGGCAGATACTTGGCTCGCTGCAGCGTTTGCACCCGATGAGAGAGGACATAGGCGTCGAGGCGTTGTTGCTGTATCATGTAGCCCGTGGGGATCGCGATGTCCATCACAGCCATGCCTGAGCGGGGCGACTCTTCGAGCAGTGTCCAACTATGGACAATAATCATAATTATTAAAGGTTGGCTAGAAGAGAGTGCTTATCAATAACTCCGATTTTGGGTTATATGTTATGTAGACAGCTGTTTAGTAAGACAGCTCCGTGGCGCAGCGGTCAACACGCCAGCCTGCGACACGGAGTGCCCGGGTTCGATCCCCGGCCAGGTCAAGATGGAAATTTATCTTTTTCAGATTTGCCTGGGTCTTGGATGTTTTTCTATCACGGAGCAGATATAGAGTGGAGACGGCGTAAGCTACTGTGCACTGTGATTCCAACTAGGTCCTGACGTCATCACGTTAACATCGAGAGTAGGCGTGGCCTATTAGTCTGCTGTTGTAGCTGTCAATGTTCGTACGTGGTTCGTTCTGTGCACACAGTGAGATTTTCGGACTTTTCTTGTTTTTTACGAAGAAAATCATGAAGTGTTGTATTATATCATGTAAAAACTACTCCGATAAACGTTCAGATGCTATGGAAGGAATCACATTTCATTTGTAAGTATTTTAATTCGTAATTTACTTAAATTATTCTAGAAGAATCTTTTGGCGACGTTCCGTGCTACTCATCGTTAGATGGCACCACTTTGCGTAATGGGACGTAAGAACTATAAAAATATATTTTAAAGCTAATTATCGTAATAACTAATAACCATAAGTACTGAAATTTGTTCTAAATTTATACCTAAAGACTTTTACCTTGACAAAAGATTTTGTTTATGTAGTTTCATAATTCTCTTTTAGTAGCAGTAGGTGTTAGGGACATCTAGTGACGGATAGATAAACTAAAAAGAAAGATCAACATCGAACTTATTAAGTAGTTGGGCTATTCGCCGCTAGATGGATATAAAGGAGGGAGTGAGACACAGAGCAAGTAGAGTGAGACAGATAATACTCCCCTCACCCCCTGTAAGTGCCACGCATTGTTTCATAGAAAATATTCCTTAGGGCAACTCCTCTCTATATCTGCTCCGTGTTTTCTATACATGTATTTAATATAAAATGTAGTATCGTTGAGTTAGTATCCCATAACACAAGTCTCGAACTTACCTTGGGGCTAGCTCAATCTGTGTGATTTGTCCCTATATATTTATTTATGTAAATTATGTTCATTGTGTGTTGTTGTAACTATGGCGCAATCTAAAGCGCCCTCTCCGCTGCCCATAGTGGCAGTTAGTAGAACTATAGCCTAGTTAACCGGTCTGCTGTTTTTTACAGGCGTTAAATTTGGCTACTATTTTTGTATGAGGTAGGCAGTCTATATGTTAGTACTAGCTTTCGCCCGCGGCTCCGCCCGCGTCAATGTCGATCCCTCGGGAATAGTACTTTTTCACGGGATAAAAGGTAGCCTATGTCCTTCTCCGCCCTCCAGAGAACTTGTATGCAAAATTTCATGATGATCGGTTCAGTAGTTACGGCGTGAAAGCGTAACAAACAAACAATCAAACAAACTCACTTTCGCATTTATAATATTGGTAAGGATTAGTATTTATTAGCAAAAAGGCTCTCGAATGACGACCACGTACCGGCAAGCGCAGCGTCTGACACTTACGTACCAGGTGGTCGGATGACCTGACCAAATTCGCAGGGATACTCTGGATGCAAGCCGCTTCTAACGAAGCGCGCGTTTGATCGAGCCGCCGCGCGGCACCGCGCGCTCGCAGCCTTCTAGTCATCTTATACCACTGGACATAAAGGTTACAATAGCTTCTTTTGAAATGACGCGTCACTTCCGATGCCATCCCATGCCAATCCAGTGTAGCGCGGCCCTAACTGGTCATTTTGGAAATGTTTGGGAGAGGCCTACGTCGAGCAGTGGACTTGTTGGGGCTGATATGACGATGATGAAGTAAGTATTATATCGCAGCCCTGGCTCACCTGGCGCAGCTCTGGAACTCGATGTGCGACTGGTTCCGTCCGTAGTAGCGCAGCGGCTGCGCCAGCAGCTCGAAGGCCTTGACCGGCGGCTGCGTCTGGAACCGCGGGATGTCCACGTTGTACTGCACCGACAACTGCAGCACGGCGTACCCCGCGCCTCGCGCCGTCACTTTCACCGTGCCCCACGCCTCGGGGATCTGCGGACAGACGGGTATTAAAGCTGTGGTGTGGGACTTAAAGTTTTATGCTTTTTGTCTTCAACAGAAACATATGCCGCAGTGCAATATTACAAGGCAAAATCCCAAATACACCTTTTTCATCTCTTCTATTTAAAAAACAAAGCGTGGCGGCCTTTATACAGGGGGAGTTCTTGGCGGGAATTTCGACGGACTGCACGGTTTTTGTTTTGGATTGTTTTGCAAATTGCTTCTAGTGGACTTTATAATGTGAAATCGGTGTAATTTGATGTTATCAATGTCCATGTTTATGAACAATGTGTGGAATAACTAAAATAAAGTGTCACGGTGCGGCTGTAGTGAGATTTACATAGCGGGCTGGTGGTCGTTCGCCTTACTGCTATTGCGTCTATGATCAAACCAGTGGATTCGTGGGAATTGTCGCAAGGGGCTCCATTGAATCAACGAAATGAATTACACCACCATTTCGTTGATAACACGTAGAAAAATATGAAGGCCTAAAAAGCATAGAAAGCCAGATGCGGTAAAACAAATTTGAAAAAAAAAAAACAGGGTTTAAAATACGTTTTTATTCCACACAAATGTTGTTTTTCTTATATGGCGAGATGAAAAGCTGAATATGTCAACTCGAGACCAGCATAATAATTGGGCAAACATACTTTGAATCCCTCGCTACGCTTGAGATTATATGCTAGACTCCTTCGTTATATTGCCCTCACCAAAAAGTATTATATTAGGCAGTTGTGTCACAATCTATTATTATAGACTGTTATTTTACGGCCAATAATATGCCTGTCTCATTTAAAAATGAATGTATATCGGGAACATTTTCGTGCGTGATTTTTTAAGATTTCAAATGAGGCCTAAAACCGGACGATTTGATAGAATTCAAATGGCATTTATGGATGTGGAATCGTCAAAAGAAACCATCTACCGTTGGCATAACGATTCAAGCGCGGTCGTCCCACATTGGGGAATGAAAAAAAGACGGTCTTCTGTCGACGGCTGTAACTGAAGAATGTGTGCTAGCAGTGAATAAATTTATTCTAGAAAACAGACGATTTAGCAAACACTGAAGATTGGTTCGAAAAACCTTCACAAGGTTCTGCACGAGCACCTTCGCGTGAAAAGGATAGTTTCGCGCTGGATGCCGCACACCTTACCGTAACTCATAAGCAGAACTGTGGAATGATGACATAATAAGTTAATTTGAAGCAGGCTCATCTCGGCGCATTAACGACATTGAAATTATCAATATGGTCAAAAGCGCCAGTCGCCACGGTAGTTTCAAAACGAACCAACGCCCATCAGCGTGAAGTGATCGGGAAGCGCAAGAAAATTTTGTTCACTAGTTTCTTCATTTTGACTGGGTATCTGCTATCAATTCTATTACGAAATCAAAGCAGCTTCAACGCCGAATGGTATACTACGATAAGTCTGCCAGAGTTTTTTACTGCCATGAAAACAACCAACCAAACACAGGACTCCGTGGGGTACTGATTCAGCACTCAGCGCTCAAAATCAGGGACTTCCTGGACACCACACCGGTCAAAGTCTTAGGTAACCCTCCTTACAGTCCTGATCTGGCACTATGTGACTTCTCTTTATTTAATAAAAATGACGAGGAAGACGCACTAACAGCATTCGAGAAGCCCGTAAAAGAGGTCACAGCGGCGGACTGCTCTAAAATTGGATTATACACATGAAACTTTGTATAGAGGCTGGTGGAGAGTTCTTTGACGTTCCTCCGAGTGTCCCAGGTATTGTGATTGGTTACAAAATCATCATACGTAATACATCAGATTTACGAGATTTATTCTAAGTTCCTGTGATTACATTTTGCGAAAGAAACATTATGCAAAAGAGGCATACTGCGAAAGATACGTTCTGAGAAAGATACATTCCGCAAAAGATACATTCTGCAAAAGATACATTCTGCAAAAGATACATTCTGCAAAAGAGACATTATGAGAAAGAGACGTTTTACGACTAGGGGACATTATGCGACTGAGTCGTTATATACCGTTGCACTCCCTACTGAGATGCTTTCCCTCTTATATCAAAATCGCCACGTAAATCTCGTAGATACTCACGTCAATGCTCTGCATGATGGCCAGGTTGTTGTTCTCGACGTGCAGCACCTTGGTGGCGCCCTTGAGCGCCACGGCGTCCACGGTGACCGTCAGTCCGCTGACGTCACGCAGACGCTTGCGGTTCGTGTACTCGATCAGCGCTCGCAGCGCTATGTACGTGTCCTAGGGAAACGGAAAATATATTCATCATCATCATTTCGAGTAGGTGTCACGGTCAATCGACCATGCACACCCTAGTGTCAGAGTTCTTCGGGACCGCCTCTCGGCCTCTGACGTGGTTCCTTTAACGACTACCAGATGGCAGCCGGGACCACCGGCTTAACGTGCCTTCCGAAGCACGGAATCATCTTTATTATCAGACAATCAGGTGATTCAAGCCTGCAATGTCCTAACCAAACTGGAAACAACTAAACGAAGTATGCTTACGGTGGGAATCGAACCCACGACCCCCGGGTCAACAGGCAAATGCCTAAACCACTGGACCACGGAGGCTGTCATATATTACAATACATTATATTTATATATACACGTCACAGTATACAGTGAATACAGGTCTCTTTAGTCTCCACTGCAGGAGCACGACCCTCTTAGTACCACCGGAGCCATACTTGGCCAGAGCAGACAGAGGATGATGATAATTGGAGAGCAACTCTCTGATGCTAAATGTGTCGGTCGGCCTGCGTGAAGTGGTTGCGTTACTACTATATTACGCGAGTACGATGACGTCACAAGCCAGCATCAGAGTTGCTCTATATCCTGCGAAATCAGATTCAGCTTACGTTATCATTACCAGATTTGTCATGACCTCGTAGAATGTAATGTTTTCGCGATATTTATACATTTGAATTAAAACACATTAGTACTTTTTATTAATGTAATAAAATAATCTTCGATTTAAAAACCAACTTCAAACAAACTACTGAACCGATTGTGTTATTATTTAAATGGGACTGTACGGTGCAGCCGTACATTTTCGCTGGCTCATCATTTTGCGCTATGTGCGTCATTTTTATTGCAACAATTGTCAGTACACGTTTGGGCTAGCATACAGCTACGCGTACTCCCGATCACCGCAATAGTGATCAAATTATCATTTCTATCATTTATCATTAGTGTTTCCAATAGTATTAGTTTAGTGTAGCAGTTATCAGTATCCATAATCAGAGTAAATTAGTGCGAAAGACAATATATACATTTTATTTGAACTTGCCAGACTTTAATTTATCACCTCGTAAATCAATCAAGCATTCATATGTACGGGTGATCAGGGGCCCGTACAGGGACCAACTTGAAGGCATACCCTTTCAAACAAAAAATACATAAATACCTTTCAAATAAATTTTGAAATCGGTTCATAAATGATGGAGTTCTGAGGTAACAAACATTAAAAATAAAGTAAAAAAAAAAACAACCAAATTGATAACCTTCTTTTTTTTAAGTCAAAGTTTCAAATCTCCTAGAATAAAGTTGAGCTATAGTCGTTGGATAATATATTAATATTTTTTTGTCCAATACTTTATATGTAGATCTACCATCTCGTTCTTATTCATAAATATTCTTTTTTAAATAATGAGAAATTCATTATCACTTACGATGAGTCAAAATAATAAAAACTGTTTAATAATATAAAACGTTAATTTACTTGTGTAGAAGCCCATCCTCCGTCCTTGAGTCTCTGCGAGTTGAGCCACATCACCACCGCCTCGTTATTGTCCTGATGGTCCATACACGCCAGTAGCGCGTACGCCGTGGCTGCGATGTTGTTCGAGTCGTATTTGTAGGGCAGTCGCGGCAGCAAGAACGGCTTTTGGTTCTCCATCTTGTACGGTGGCTGCGGGACAGGCTCCTTGCCCCAGTATTCTAGGCCACCTGCGAGAACATTGTGTTTTTAGGGTTCCGTACAATCTATTTATTTATTGATGTACAAACAGTTTACATATAACATGCAGTACACATACAGTTTTAAATATAACATGATTAATATATAGGTACAACGTCTGGTTGTAAAACCAAGCAAAAAGATCGAGACCCAAAACGGCATTTTTATAGTATCTCTCCTGTGTCTGTTCGTCTGATACAGCCGATTTGCTCCGAATTTATTGGACCGATTAAGATGTATGGCACACTTATAGATTTACGCAACTTAAACAAGAGCGTATTAAGTAAGTAAATTTGTGTTGTTTTGAGGGTAGTGATCCGACAAACAGACAACGCTAAAAAGGCCGGCAACGCTTCTATCACACCCCAGGTATTGCAGTAGTCTATGGGCAGCGGAGATCGCTTACCATCAGGTGACCTGCATGCTCGTTTGCCGTCCTATGACATAAAAAAACAATACGATTTTTTTTTGTAAGTGTTTTATCTTACATTTACAATACTATTTTGATATACTCTTGTTAAAATATTCCCCGCCCGCGGAATGGCTCTCTCACTCACCGAACGAAGCATAGAAGCGGTATAGCTGCTACTCAGGTATTGATTTTCTGTGAGAGTGTGGTACTTCCCCGGACGAGCCGGCCCATTCATGCTACTAGCAAAAACAAATTCAGCCAGTAGCGTGGTTCTACCACGATTCATTGCAATGAGATGAATATACCTTCGGAGCGCTGTTTCTGCTTGAGCAGCCTGTAGGCGTGCTCGGAGCTGGCGCCTTGGAGAAGATGCTACGGGGCAGTCAGATTAATATACCTTCGGAGCGCTGTTTCTGTTTGAGCAGTCTGTAGCCGTGCTCGGAGCTGGGCGCCTTGGAGAAGATGCTACGGGGCAGTCAGATGAACGTACCTTCGGAGCGCTGTTTCTGCTTAAGCAGCCTGTAGGCGTGCTCGGAGCTGGCGCCTTGGAGAAGATGCTACGGGGCAGTCAGATTAATATACCTTCGGAGCGCTGTTTCTGCTTGAGCAGCCTGTAGGCGTGCTCGGAGCTGGGCGCCTTGGAGAAGGTGAGCGCGTAGGCCACCACGGCCAGCGCGTAGGGCTCGCCGAAGTCCACTAGTAGCTGCAGGTTGTGCTCCAGGTACGCGACGGCGCGTTGCTGCGCGATCGCCACGCGCGCGCTCAGCCCCTGACACAACAAACGACCTATTTTTACACCACTGTGTAAAACTCCTCCATGCCGGTCTGGGAGAAAATCCATTGCCTCCGTGGTCCAGTCGTTAAGGCGTTTGCCTGTTGACCCGGCGGTCGTCAGTTCGATTCCCACGGGAAGCATACTTTGTTTAGTTGTTTCTAGTTTGGTTAGGACATTGCAGGCTTGAAACACCTGATTGCCGTGCTTCGGAAGGCATGTTATGCCGTTGGTCCCGGCTGCCATCTGGTAGTCGTTTAAGGGACCACGTCAGAGGCAGAGAGGCTGTACCGAAGAACTCTGACACCAAGTTGTGCATGGTCGATTGACCGTGATACCTACTCGAAATGATGATGATGATGGGAAAAAGAAATCATCATCAATTTGAGAGCTGGGCTCTTATCGGTGGAGTTATTTCCATTCCTCTCTTTCTTCCGCCAATTCCTTTACTTGTCTATAAAAAGTAACCTTTATTTTTTCTACTATTTGTTTGATAAAAGTGTATCTCGGCCTTCCCGGTCCCCTTTTTCTTCTATATTTCCTTCTATGATGTTCTTGATCAAATTATCATGTCTTATTAGGTATCTATAATTTTCAAAATGTGTCTCTTTTTTGTTTCTTCTTCCCTTTTCAAGACCGCCTTTAGTCACTCTTTCTACCAAACTTATTCTTTCAATTGAGAGAAAAAAAAACGTCGAATATAGCCAGCTGCTTCTCTTCCCGCGCAGGTCGTAAAACCGATCGAGGGACTGGGTAAAATCTGAGGAATCATGTTAATAGGCGATGCGGCTAGCACCCGTTTACTATTTTGATCACCGACATATCGATACACTTTGCTCAAAGTGCAATAGATTTGCATATGCTCTTTGGCGACTATCGCAAATTGTAGATCAACAAACGGCGGTAGTAGCCTATCATGGATATGTGGCATCTATATTAAAATATGGAATACTTATATGGGGAAATTCCACAAAAGTTAATAGAGCATTTATTGCCCAAAAACAATGTGTAAGAGCTATTTGTAATGTTCCTCCTATAACCTCGTGCAAACCTTTATTCCGGAAACTTAAAGTACTTATAGTCCCGTCTACTTATATTTTTGAATGCTGCATGTTTGTCAAAACACATCCTGAGTTATTTAAAAAAATGGATGAGGTCTATCGGTTTGCAGCCCGACATCCCGGCAGATTGGTAATACCAAGACACAAAACTCATTTGTTTAGCAGTCATTGTTATCTAATGACAATAAAAATATATAATAAATTGCCGAGCTCAATAAAAGCACTCAAAACAAAATTATTCAAAAATAAATTATTAATCTGGCTGGTAGAGAAGTGTTTTTATTCAGTCAAAGAATTCTTGGAATGTAAAATGGACGAAATATAATATAAAAGTGTAGTAAACCAATCAGTGACATACAATTAACTTCATAAACATAATTAAATGGCTTCTAGGACACATAATTTGCACGCCAATATTGGCTAAATGTATGAGACACTCATAATAAATACCATCTTCTTGACTACATTTACCGCAAATAAATATCATTTCATTTCATTTCAAATGTGGCCTTCAGCCGGCCTATCTGCTAACTCAGTGTACAACGTTTTGATAGTCACTTCAGTCATACATTACGTTTTATGTATCTTAGATACATAAAACGTTAAAATAGTCAATCATACGAAAGCCGTAATGTATTTTGAAATTACTATCAAAACGTTGTACACTGAGTTAGCAAATAGGCCGGTAGGTCTTATATACCTAGGTTCTGTCTACCCCGCAAGGGGAAAAGACGTGATACTATGTATGAATGGCCAAAACGAGGGTATTGTTCTATGTGAGTTTCTTTATTCCTCCATAACTTCGAAATGCTTCAACGAATTTGGACGTATGGGGTATCGTTAGAATCTTTACAGGCCGTTTATTTATTGTTTTTGGATATCATCATCATTTCGAGTAGATGTCACGGTCAATAGACCATGTGCACCCTGGTATCAGTTGTTCGAGACCGCCTCTTAGCCTCTGACGTGGTTCCTTTAACGACTACCAGATAGCAGCCGGGACAAACGGGGTGTAACTTGGGACCGATGGCCTAAAAGATACCTCTTCGTACTGACCTCCCTTAATCCAATATCCTTGAGATTCTTGACCGTCTCGAGTGTTATCACCACTTGCGCAGTCAGGGTGATGTTTCTGGAAAGTATGGCTGATCCGTTCACCTGCAACCAAAAGTTTATTAGTTTTTTTTTTTAATTCCTATATTTTTAATTTTCGCTTATAGTAAAAATAATATTAACATGAAAATGTATATTCAGAAAGCAAAATTCTAGATATAGGTAGATATGGCGGCATTAGGTATCTCGGTGGCTGACTGTCACTGCCGTTACACATACCGTTATAAGCGTGGTTTAAAATAATTGGTTGTTTGTAAAGTCTGTTAATGGACGATAATTTTACTATATAACGGTGGAAATAGATACTACTATTGCCGCTGCTCCAAAACGTGACATTTTCCGTGCGTGCAGCCGGTGTTCATCGATTTATCACGTCAAACATTTTTATTTTTAATTTATTCCTCTGTATGTGTGTAACTTCAGCTACAAATAAACGATATATCTATAAAATGTGGTCTGTCACTACGCGTCCAGTACAATAACGCGTTCAGAATCTTGTTCGGTCTGCCGCGTTTCTGGAGCGCGTCTTTTATGTTCGCCGAGGCGCATACCGACTGCTTCTATACTATCATCGGAAAGCGGTGCGCCTCACTGTGGACGCGAGTGCGTAGCGCATCGAACACCATTCTGAACGCGTTGGCCGACCGGTGGGACTCCCCATTGTTATGTTGCTGGATACAGCTTCATGCTCCGACAGCTGGCTAGCAATATCTGTAGCATAGGGGTAGGGAGGCCAATGTATACCAATTTCATTTAAATCATTACTAACCCTAGAATAAGTTTATAATTATTTACTAACATAATATGGATGTAATTATCTATACTAATATTATAAAGCTGAAGAGTTTGTTTGTTTGTTTGAACGCGCTTATCTCAGGAACTACTGTTTCAAATTGAAAAATTCTTTTTGTGTTGGATAGTCCATTTATAGAGGAAGGCTTTAGGCTAAAACATCTCGGTGTGACCAATAGGAGTGAAGCAACAATAAAAAATGTTTTGAAAACGGGGGAAAATTATTCATCTATACCATATAACAGAAATTTCCGCGGTCGAAGTCGCGGGCAACAGCTAGTCTGAAATAAAATTATTATTATATAAAAGGATAGAAGTTACCTCCTGTCCGCCCTTGGCGATGGCATCGGGATAGAGGGGATGTGTGTTGGGCACGGCGATGGTGTCGTTATCGTTCCTATCGGGCAGCCAGCCCGGCTCGTAGAACGCGCCCTGCGGGGTCTGGAACTGCAGCACCCACGACACCGACTGCGAGATCACCTGCAACAGACATACTAACATTTACTTCAGCTTTTAAGATTGAAGAGCCGGCATAGCTTTGTAAAAGAAGTGCCCCCTTTGTCTGCCAAAGTCTCTAAATCAAGGCTTAATATCTGGAAGGAGAGATATTCAACAGCGTCTATCATCCCGTTGATGGAGCATCTCCCCCCCGGTCATGATCTACCTTGGGCTACATGGAAGTCCTTGAACAGACTCCGGACTCAAGTCGGCCGAAGCAAGGAGAACATGAATAGGTGGGTTACAGCTCTGATATTTCCTGTCCATGTGGTGCAACTCCTCAGACCATGGCACACCTGTTGTCTTGCCCTGCGTGTCCTACGACCTGCACACGCGAGGACCTATACAATGCCACTGATAACGCTGTCTCAGTGGCAGAGTTTTGGTCAACACAAATTTAATTCGCCCGAGTCGACACGATAAGAAGAAGACTTCAGCTCCTAAAGCCCCAGGTGGAGCAGAGGACTGGAGCCCTTGGCAAACTCATACAATGCCCACAGATATATATCAAGAAAGATTCAGGAGAAAGAGACAAAATATTTAAACATCAAAAAAGATGTTTGCCATCAATGTGCGAATTGAAACCGAGAGAGTTGCGAACTGTTCAAATCCCTGAAAGTTCGCAACCTTCCCATGCATATACACGGTGATATTGTGATCGTTTAGGACCCTTAAAGGGATGATTCAGTCCGTTGATATAAACAACTTTTCCTACGAGACCAAAAGTAAGAACTCAAAAATTTTTTTGACTTTCCCATACAAATTGAACGGTCGGCCGAATTTTTTGGATGGAACTGCCCATTTTTTTTGAATACTTAAATTACTCTAAAGTACTTAAATAAAGATTTTATTTATTTATATTTTATGATTCTCTAAAACGGTGCTATCACCTTTCGTCTGGCATTATTGGCTATTCCGAAAAGCCAATAATACCAGACGAAAGGTCATTAATGTGCAGCAGGAATAAAGTTGCAGAGAGAACACATCCCTGAGGTACCCTGGCATTAATATATTACCTATTTCTTTACTTACATTAGGATCAATATAGATGAAGTTCTCCCACTCGTTGAAAGACGCGTCTTGGAAAATCTTCGCACAGAATGACGTCAGCCATACACTTGATGCTGATTGATTCCTAAGAGAAAGAATACACAGTCAATTTATAATTAAAATAACAGTTACTTAAAGAAATCTGCTTAGGAGTAATAATTAAAGGAACAGCTTATTAAGGTTACATAAAATGAATGTTGTCATTTGTTACATTTTGTTGTATGAAGTTATATAACATCACTAACAATTTAAAACTTTTGTTATAAAATGTAGATGTTATCTTCGATCAAATATAATGGTAGATACACAGTCTCATACAAAATGAAGCCTAAATAATGTCCCCGAGTCAAAACATCATGCATACTTGCAAACAACGACAAAAAAGTACATACTGAAAGTATAACTCCACCTTTTTTTTCAATTTGTCGCTTAGTTTTTGCATCTTTTCACTGTACCTTCGTCATCGCGAGACGTGTGAGTGCTAGCGCGGTTTATTGAAACTGTGGACAAAACAGCTCCGAAACTCGATTAGTGCGCTGTTTTGCCGGTGCCACTTTTCGAGAGCGAATCGTGTATCTACTTCGTACACTTACCAATCACTTCTGAAGGTGCCAAAGCTGCCATCAGGCTTCATAAAGGACAGTTGTCGCTGGTAGAGTATATTCATGTGGTAGAACGCTTCTTTCTCTAAAGTTCTGTTGCGTTGGTTGATCAGACGCATGTACAGGGTCTGGTACATGTTCACGGCGAAGCTAAACATGTTTTGTTCGGCCGAGTCCTACAAAATAAGGAATAAATATACCAAATATCATTAAAATATAAACCTCATTTGCGATGATCGGAACACAAGGCGCATATTTTTATTAACTTCGAGTGATACATCGCAAGAGTGAATAATACCGCTGCTGAAAAGCAAGCGCTCGTATGAGGCAAGTAGGTATGATAATACATACTATCTCATCTTTTTCTCTTGCGGGGTAGACAGGGCCCAGCAGGCCACTGAATTTTGACAACTACGGTGTACAACGTTTTGACGGTCACTTCAACATCCATTACGGTTTATGTATCTCAAATAAAAATAGTCAATCATAGGAAAGCCGCGATGATATTTTAAAGTGACGATGTCGCTGCCACACCGCAGCTGTCAAAAGGTAGCGAGCAGCCGGCTGTTCTTTAAAAGCTAAAAGCCACGTTTAGCATGTTAGTGGGCGTTAGATGGAAAATGTAATCAATCAATTGATCATTTGATTCATGTCTTACCATTGGCAGGTCCAGCAAACTGGTAGCATTGACGGGCATGGTCGGGAACAGCGGGCCGACCACGTCCCCTACAATGGACACTCGCGCGTTGTTGGAGCCGAACACATAGTATCTGTCGACCTCGTACGGGATGATGGGCGTTTCCGTGACGTTGACGTGCATGTACTGGAACACGTAGGCGCGGTTCGACAGGTCCAGGAGAACGGACTGGTGGCGGTACTGAGGGATGCCGTCCGCCTGGAAGGACAAGCATTTGTTAGTATGAGCGAGAGCAAGTTGACTTTAACACAAGCTATCTCATTTTATCCCTGGTGGCGCAAGGGCGCGGGTTCGCTACAACAGCATCCTGCGCATGATCGCAGGCAGATTGGATTGCGTGTACGTAAACCATTGCTGCACTTTAGCCGGGGGGATGGTGCAGGAGTGGTCTGCTCAATAAATAATTAAGTGTTTTTCTACTATACCTAATAACATAGTTATAAGTATACTAACATTATGAGTCATGGTCACTTGTATAAATAATTTATCATTCATTCATTCATATAAGCGTAGCTGTGTCAATCCGCCTGAGGAAGGACAAGAATTTATAAGTGTGAGTAAGCTAGCACACAATCTCATAAGCTGTGTCAATAAAGAAACGAATAGAAAATGGCGGCATGTACTACCACAAATTGGACAGTCAGCAAAACATTTTTTTTAAAAGTACGTACCTATGATAGTTATGACGATTTTTGTGTCGCTTTATTATTTTTTTTAATATACTAACACAGACTGAAGTACTATACGCTAAGTACGTAATACTTGTAAAAATTAAAGTGTATTAAGATTGCAATTGAATAAGTTTTGTACGCAATACCGACATTTGTGTAAAGAGATAGAATAACGTGCGAGTGAGAGGCAATGATTTGCGTCGTCATTAGTTTCTTTAATGACACTTATAAGTTTCACATCAAGTAAAGCGTTGTTGTTGTACACTTACTAAAATGAGGTAACCATGACGTTCTATCAAATGTAGTCTGCTACGACAGCTACAAGTGCTACGAATTCGTAGCATATCATCGATCGGCTCCGCCGCGCTTTTAAGCATGACGTAAGCGGTATTAGTTATGTGCCGATCGCGAAATTTTCGAGAACTGAGGGAACAGATAGGAAGTTTTTCCCGAGATTTTTTTATTTCTCTCATGTGTGAAAATCACAGAGAAATTCTTGAGAATTATTTGAAATTTCTCGCAAGCTTGTTTGCTTAAAGGGAAATTTAGTGGTGGCAATACATGAAGAGAAGTATTTCAACAGATCAATAGATGACGTCACGTACCTCGACGGTGATCTTCTTGATGGCCTTATGCTTGCCCTGCAGCGTGGCGGCATGTAGATGAACATTGATGTCTCCGAGTCGCGTGCTCACCACCGGCACATGAACAGTCGTCGCCTCGCCGGCCGGGATATACACGAAAAACTGGTGCTCGCCGAATGAGGTGCGAGGGTTGTAGGACACCACCTACATAAATTGTAAGCTGTATAAGTCAACTTGGTAAGCTAAAAAGGTAGCTTATGTCCTTCTCCATACTCTAGAAAAGTTGTATGCAAAATTTCATGATGATCAGTTCAGTAGTTACTGTGTGAAAGCGTAAAAAAATAACAAACTCACTTTCGTATTTACCTTTTTTCCTTAAATTAACATTAGATACACAGTAGGAAACAGACCTTTGTCTTTTCTTTAACATTGTTACAGTAGTAACACGTCCTCGGTATTGCTCGATGACGCAGAATAGCGCAACCTACCACCAACACAAACCGAATCAGTGAAAAAACAAACTTATTTCTACTACATAAGATTTGAAATCCAAAAGCAATAGGACTTGTGCTGTCTTGCTCATAATACTTGTACGACGCGACGCCCCGGAGCGAACTTCAGACATGGCGCGAACGGATCAGCCAATAGCAGACGGAATTTTTCGCTCCATGCAAAAATTTGATTTCTGCGCAAGTACATCGGTGTAACTAAAATATACTTTATAAGAAAATGGCATCGTCAGCCTATGCTGACGATGCCATTTTCTTCGACGTGCACAAACTTGAAGTCGAGCGAAGCCTCCCACACGACAAACACCTCGATTGCTGGTGGTTAAAAACAACCACGCAGACCAGTTTTGAATCATCTAAGACTCTAAGCTAAGAGATATGTCTGGCTGCACGCGAGTGCTACGACGTCTACATGTGCTACGAGAGCTTGTAGCGTATCGTTAATCTGCTACGACGTGTCTGTAGCTGCAACGCCACTTATGCTAGGATACAAAGGAAAATATACTTTAAGAAGTTGACTTACAATATCATTTTCCTCGTCGTGCACGTACTTAACTCCAAACAAATAAAAGCTGTAGCATACCGCAGCTTATCTATCGACAAAGGAAAATAGATCTTATACTATAGACTTACGATGCCATTTTCCTCGACGTGCACAAACTTGTAGTCGGGCGAGGCCTCCAGAACGACCACAGCCTCGATGGCCTGCGGCTGGTAGTTGAACACCACGACGCGGATGCCGACCTGCTCGCCCTGCCGGCAGCGATCCGGACCCTCCACTTTTATGAAGAACGGGAGGATGCCCACGTACTGAAATAAACAAAGTTCGTCAACTTGTTTTCTATATTACAGAATGTAAGTTTATCTTCGCTATAGCATAGTACCCGGTACTGGAAACTCCATTTTTTTCGGATTCCGAGCACTGGTTCCATAGGAAATGTTATTCATATAGCTCTGACAAACTGAATCACCATTTCTATGTGTATTTTTTAATTGGTAAAACTAACTTTGAATACGTTATTTCAGATAACTCAAAACGGTATTCAAACCCATGTATTAAGTTTAGAATACAGTAGATTTTTTATGGTAGCGCTGTCGTTTCTTACATTATGCCAAATATATCATCATTATCATTTTCAGCCCACATCAAACCACTGCTGGGCAAAGGCCTCCATTTTCACAAATATATACAAAACTAAAATGCTACAATGAAAATCATCCTATCTGTAATTCCAAACCCAACTTGTCAGACTTCTCCATCAGCCTAAACATATCCAACGTATCTACGCTTCTGCAATCTAAAGATATGACAGGTAGGACGTTAGTTCAGGTGAACGTGACATCTGTAGTGTGGAGTGAAATGAAATATTAAGATATTACACAAACAACACAAAAATAACAAAGAATAATAACATAACGTATGTGTTTACTACTTACGTGTATCGGGTTGTGGAGCATACCAACTCCTAATGTAGGCGACATACTGAACGCAGAGACCGTCCAATGGGCAGGCGCCTGCAACAAAAAAATTACCGATTGACATATTAGGACTGGGAAAAAGTTTTTTCGTAATACGTACCAATTTAAATTAAAAAAAAAAAACTTTTGTTATGTTGTATATATCTGGCTGTTTTTGATACCATTATAAAGGCTCAACTTTTAAGATTTGTATAAAATCGTTTAAAAAATTTCCGCCATTTTTTTGCTATCAAATTAATGAAAAAATCCAAACATTTTCTCAGGATCTAGGGTATTCTGTAATGCAGGTTGGGTTTAGGAAATATTTTGTAACTCTTGAGAGGTGTTAAGATTTTTTTAATATTTTGGACATAAAATTTTTTGGAAAAAAAAATTGATAAAAAAAATGTTTTTGCTGATATTGAAATCAGTGGAATATTAATTCCACTGATTTCAGCAAAAACATTTTTTTAATTCATTAAACCATTTTTAACGAGATAAACAGACGTGATAGCTATACACACAAGAGTGTTACGTTCCGTATGCAAGCGTAAAATTACCGTCCGTAAATCCGTAACACCGTCCGGTCCGTAAATAAACTTCTTTAGCGGCATTGTGCACTTTATGGGATGGGTAAAAAATGTTAAACTCGCGTCAGGACACGTGACCTGAGCGAAAACATGTAAGACGGACACGTGACCTGAGACCGCCGGCGCGGCGCAGGAGAGGATATAATAGAGGAGTTCTGCTGCTTACGCTGTTAGAAGAATAAGACAGCTGACTGACGTTGATACTGCGCGTTTGGTATACTTCAGCTACTTTCATAGTGTCATGTCGTATGGGATATTACTATGGGGTAACGCAGCAGATGTTAATACCATATTCGTCCTTCAAAAACGCGCTATCAGATCTATATATAAACTAGGTGCTAGAGAATCTCTTAGAGAATTGTTTAAAAATATAAATATTTTGACATTCCCCGCGCAATACATATTTGGAAATATTATGTTTGTTCGTAATAATCTTCATCTTTACGCGAAAAATAGTGATATCCACAACAGGAATACGAGAAATAAAAATAAATTAGCGACACCAACTTTGCGATTACAGAAAACAATGAATTCATTTTTGGGACTTAGTATACGCTTCTATAATAGAATTCCTGAAGAAATATTGGCTCTGTCATTAGGTAAGTTTAAGACTGCTGTTAAAAATCAATTACTTAAAAATGCCTACTATTGTATTAATGACTATTTAACAGATAAAACACCATGGAAGTAATACATTTTATAAATTGTTAATCAATATACATCAGTGATTACTTAATGTAAAATAATTGAATTTGTTATAAATATGTGAAAGTGTAGCCCTTCAGGCACGTAGGGACCAATACTGGACTGAGTTTCTTTCGGCGTATTCTTCTCAGCAGTGGTCGTTTCGAAACGCTAGTAGCTTATCGATTTTGCAAATATTAAAAATAATAAAATGACGTTCAGAAAGAGATACATGATATCCAAATTTGAATAAAATTCTATTTCATTTCATTTCATCCCCATTTCTTTCCACAGCGCGGAGTTTTCACTTCTGCAGGCAAACGGATCCGTTGTGTTTTTTTTACCTGCGGCACGTCGACTGTGAACACGTAGCGTCCGTGCGGTCCAATGTTCACATCCTTCCACAGCCACGCGTTGTCATACTGCCTTTGGACGCGATTGAACCTGAATTTTCTGAAGTGGCTCAGTTCGAACGAGCTGTCGTGTTCACCTAGGAGATACCACAATATTAATATTAGCTTCAAAATTATAGAAGTGAGAAAAATTGTAAGCAGTCCAATTGAAGTTTTGGCTCAGGTATGGCGCTTCATACAAGCGAAGTAATACTACAACTAACGAAATTTTACAGGGTCGTCGATGTCACTTTTGGTATCCAGGATGGCGGACGCGACTTTCCATGAGAAATTGAAAAGGGGGTCGTTTCCAAAGATCTCGAAAAGTATGTTTGTTTTGGAATCTAAGATGATGGTCGCATCTTCTTTCAAAAAATCGATATGGGTGTCGTTTTTTTGGTTTTTGCGATGTAGATTACCAAAACTGTTTTTTTGGACTTCAAGATGGTGGTCGCATCTTATTTTGAAAAATCGATGTGGGTGTTGTTTTTTAGGTTTTTGGGATGTAGATTACAAACACTGTTTTTGGACTCCAAGATGGTGGTCGCGTCTTCTTTTGAAAAATCGCCATGGGTGTCGTTTTTTTAAAAAAAAATCGGTGTGTAGATCACTAAAATGATGACATTTTGGAATCCCAACAGCCTTACAGTTGCGGTTTTTGAGTATCAATAAATATTGTAGGCGGTAGTTTTGTATAGTTCTTATAACACAAAGACAAATATCAACTTAGTCTACCTGCGACCATGAAAACTGTAAAGTTTTGGAAACGTTAGGTGTAAAAATAATGTAATATACGCGATAATACCGTATTAAAGTTGGACCATTTGGACGGATGTCACTTGAAACGCTGTTTAGTGTCGAATCATCTTGGCGCTCATCCTGGGAGGCTAGCGAGATTGCTGGGAAAGATTTAATCTTGGACCCGACACAAAAACCAGCAAGTCTTGATGCTTAACGAGCACTGTGGGTAAAATTAAACCGATTCCGGACAGGATACGGATGGTCCAACCACCATCTTCATAAATGGGGACTTAAGGCCTCTCCAGAGTGTGAGTGTGGGGCAGCAGACCAAACTTTGTGTCATATTGCCGAATAGTGCCCTTCATCGTTTCCCCGGAGGCCTGAGTGAACTTCATTCCTTAACTCCGAGAGCTGAGGAATGGCTTCAAAAATTAAAAATATATAAGATTCTTGCAGTAATCTGCCATACGAAATGACCGTATTAAAGTGATTATATTGAAAAGCCTTACAGTTGGCCTCGTCGCTGCGGTCGATGCAGTCTGCGTTGCCGTCGCAGCGCTGGTCGTGGGCGTAGCACGCGCCGCCCTCCAGGCACTCCAGCCAGCCCGCGGTAGCGTTGCAGCTACTGGGCCGCCGGCTCACCTCCACGTCCGAGAACACCACCAGCCCCGCGTATCTGTTCACACCACGAACAATATCATTACAACCATTGCTTAAAAGCAAAAAAACCGGCTAAGTGCGAGTCGGACTCGCGCACAAAGGGTTCCGTACTGTTATTCTATAAAAACGGATAAAAAAATCATGTCTGTTGTATGGGAGCCCCCCTTTAATATTAATTTAATTATTTATTTTTCTTGTGAATACATAACTAAATATTCTGTGAATATTTCAAGCGCCTAAAACAAGTTTTTTGTATAGAAGCCCCCTTAAATTTTATTCTATTTTTTAGTTTTTTTTTTTATAGCGGCAGCAAAAATACATCATCTGTGAAAATTGACTAGCTCCGTGGCGCAGCGGTCAACACGCCAGCCTGCGACACGGAGTGACCGGGTTCGATGCCCGGCCAGGTCAAGATGGAAAATGATCTTTTTCAGATTGGCCTGGGTCTTGGATGTGTATATATGTATTTGTTGTAAAAATATAGTATCGTTGAGTTAGTATCCCATAACACAAGTCTCGAACTTACTTTGGGGCTAGCTCAATCTGTGTGATTTGTCCGTATATATTTATATTTATTTATTATTATTTATTTTAATTTAAACTGTCTAACAATCACGGTTCATGAGATACAGCCTGGTGGCAGACGGACAGCGGAGCGATATTAATAGGGTCCCGTTTTTAACCTTTGGGTACGGAACCCTAAAAAACAATGTTAGTCCGGGAGTGCCGGAATATTCAGAGGTGTCGGTTACGGTAACGGTAACAGTGTCGCGATTTCAATGGGTTTTTAACGAAAGTTCAGGGATTTAAAACCCTAATATTACACATGAATAAATATATAGGGCAAAAATCATACCCATAATGATATCATCACCATAATAATCTCTTCCGTGACTTCCGTTAACATCACATTCGACAGAATCTAGAAAGACGCCAAAGCCCGTTTCTTATTATGAGGCCCCACTTCGTTATTTTATTTTGTTTTATTATTCGTTGTTATAGCGGCAATACATATTGCCGCAAACAATATTGAAAAATTTCCGGCTACCATCACTATCATTAATGATCTGGACCACGTCGCGATATGGAGCAAAAATAACCGCTTAGTTGTTGATCCCACAAAGTAAGATTGATCCGTCCAAATCTCAATATGCTCAGCTCCCCCAAATATGTCAGCCGCAAAAAGGCCACTACTAGACATAGGCCACTCGTAAAGATTTCGAAAATGACCGGTAGTTCGCGGCTAGCTTCCAGCGACCTTGGTCAGGTCGTCCAACCACCTGATTTGTGGATGTCCTACGCTGCGCTTTTCGTTACTTGGTCGCTATTCTTTAAATGAGACGATCTCACAGTCTTTTTTTTATGTTTTAGGGCGGCAAAGGAGCAAGCGAGTCACCTGATGGTAAGCGATCAACGCTGCCCATGGACAACTGCAACACCAGAGTGTGACAGGAGCATTGCCGGCCTTTCAAGGAGTTGGGGGGAGGAAATTGGGAGTAGGGAAAAATGGGGGACATGGGGGAAGGGGGAGAAGGATGGGCCTCCGGCTCTCTCACTTACCGGGCGAAGCATAGAAGCGGTAAAGCTTCTACTCAAACGTCGATTTTCTGTGAGAGTGTGGTACTTCCCCGGACGAGCCGGTCCATGCAGGCTACTAGCAAAAATGAATTTTACCGATAGCGTGGCTCTACCACAACAATAACGTACTGACATAGACATTAAATAGACATTAGCCGTGTGGTATCCGGCAGAGTATAATAGGACCACTCCAAGTCTTCCCGAGGATGTCGTAGAAGGCGACTTAGGAAATACAAGCTAAACAAAGCTTATAAACATTTAAGAGACCTCTCCAACCCGTCTGGCCAGCGTGGAGAGTGTAGGCCAAGTCCTCTGGCTGCTCTGGCCAAGTATGGCCCTAGTAGCACAGAGAGGGTCGTGCTCCTGTAGTGGAGACTAAAAAGGACCTGATGATGATGATGATGATAGACATTAAAACTCAAAGCAAACTCACTCAAAAGTCCTGTTAGCGTCGATGCCGTAGGTGGATGACGGGAAATACACGAGCTCGTCCGCGATACCCAGGTGCGAACGCCACGTGTATGCGAAGGTGCCATTCGTCGCTTCGTCGAAGTAAGACATTTTCGAGATCACCTGGAAATAAAATGTTATCAGTACAAACATGTTAGCTTTATCATAGAAACACGGTTTGACCTACGTTTACGTTAATTTTTGCGTCATATAGTTACTCGATCATCTCAGCCACGGATTAGAGAGAGTATTCCTTGAGTATTCTAAATCTCAGCACTCTTATTTTCAGTACCACCATCTTTAATTTTATCATTCTCGAGTCACGGTTTTACTCACGTTTTATTGGTCGGAATCGCCAACTAGTTTCGGTCTGTTACGAAGATCATCATCAGGGCGAGTACTAAAGGTGGCGACACGGCGGTCTTAATTGCCGACTGAACAAACGTAAGTAAAACTGTGTTTCTATAATGAATTTGTCTTACGAAGTTTTTATGGTTCCCTATTTCTTTGCATAAAATTTAGTGTCATAATTAAAAATGGCATAGTTTTATTTATCCTAAAAATAGTAACGCACAATACATTTGGCATAACTTTATAGGCACAATTTTTCAAAGCATAACTACTATAAGCATAATAATTGTTAAGCATACTATTCTAAAACGGAAATATGCCTACGCATAATGATATTTAGCCATAATCATATTAAATATGCATAATAATATTTAAATATTTATAATAATTAACTTCTGTTAAAACATTATTACATAATTTCACTCTATTCTGATGGCGATTATTTTTTTCGCAGTTCTAACCCAACCTAATGAAATAATACAATGGAGAAATATACACAATGGATCTGGAACTCAATTATACCTTTTGAGCTTTGTGCCTAATAACTATTAGACGAATTAACTTTATGCCTATTGAAATAGTATGCCAAAAAATAATTACTATGTCAAAATTAAAATATGCCTAACATGTTATGCCAAATTAAATTAGAACAAAAAATATTAGCCGAAGCAAAAGAATCCCAGTTTTTATATTATTGTGTTAGTTTTATTCTAATTTTTTTGAGCGTTCGCGTCACTCTTTATATGTGGTCTTACCTTGGCGTAGGTGAGTTCGTTGCCGGCCTGCATAGTGTAGAACGCATTGTCGATGCCCGACAAGCCCACGTATGCACCGGGCTCTCCATAAATGGCGACTTCCACACGTTCGCCCGTGCGATGCTTGCGGTTGTTGATAAATACAGTGAACTGAAACAAACGAAAGTAGTCATATAGTAAGACTTATTGTACAGTTTGATGATGCAACATTGACCTGTGATTGAAGAACACCGGCCGGCAACATCTCGAGGCCATGGCTTCGATTCCCAGCAAGGAAAAATGCTAGTATTTAATTTTTTCAGGTCTAAATGTAGTAGTTGTGTCCACTGGACCCTTGGCAGAACCTCAGAAGCTTCTTGTGTTGTGGGTCCGTCGGACTCAAATACTACCTATTCGAGTTGAGTGTTATCCATTTTTAGTCTGATAGTGTAGTCTTAACGTCACATTTTTCGCCTTTCATTATTGTACTTTCTATCTTCTAGACTACGTAAGAAACATGCAGTGATTTCTATTTCGTTTTCACTACGGGACTTACTGTAATTAGATTCAAGATTCGTCTAATATTTCTAAAAATTGTTACACATTCAAATTTTTATTTATTAAATTGCAGCTTCCATGTTCACAGACTAACAAAGGATATGCGGTGGCTAATGTTGAGCTGTCAAGGGTAACCGCACCTTCCTTAGTCTTATATTACAGCTCGCGCCAAACTTTAATGCGGGTCTGAAGTAAGATGCGATGCGGCGCGGCTCGCGGCCTCCTCTTCGCTTTACGCCCCGCTGACACCCAAAATTAGCTACTGCGACGCGTCTTGCGACTAACTTCAGATCCGCAATAGAGTTTGGCGCAGACTATATGCAAGTGTTTCCCGCAACACTGACGGTCTTAATACGGTAATTGTTCTATGGAATGAGTATACACTTTTTACACAATTCAATCATTCTATTCCACTGATAGCTCGAAGCCGTCTTCCTCTCTTATTTGTCCTCTTGGATGCAATAGAAGTTACTAAGGGGTGATATATGTTTTACAACTTACATTGTTCCTGGATATCCCGTTGACAGGGAAAGTGAGTGAATCCGCTAAAACATGACCTCTTCTTTCGGTGCACCACACCACTACAGTAGCTACGGGCGCCATTTCAGCTGACACCGTCACGGCGAATGTCCTTACTCCCTCCTGCGAGATACCACATTAATTATTGGGGATATTGCAAATAATTCTTCTTCCATGCTGGTTTGGGAGAAAAGAAAAAACGTAGAATGCGCCAGCTGCTTCTCTTACCGCGCAGACCGTAAAATCCGGTCAAGGGATTGGGCGAAAATCTAAAGAATCATGACAATAGGCGATGCAGCTAGCAACCCATCACCATTTATCCCACCAAGACGCTAAACGTGGCCTTTTGTTCTTATAGCTGCGACGTGATAATATATATGTATGTATGTTGCAAATAACAATAATGATGATATAATTAATCCGACAGCACGGCTATCGGCGCGGGCGGCGACGCGCGAGTCGGTCCTCAATGCTTTGGGGGAAGCGAAACTGTCGTGTCGCCACCCCTAACACTCGCCCCGATGTTGGTCTCCGTAACAGACGGGCGAATCCGACCAATAAAACGTGAGTAAAACCGTGATTCCATAATGATAAAATTAAAGATGGTGGTACTGAAAATAAGAGTGCTGAGAGTTAGAATACTCTCTCTCTAATCTGTGGCTGAGAGGATGAAGTAACTATATGACGCAAAAATTGCTTGCCATGTTTTTTTTGTTTATTTATAATGGATATTCCATCTGTTTCTTATGGACATCATACCACTACTATGTCATCATCATCATCAGGTCTTTTTAGTCTTCACTACAGGAGCACGACCCTCTCTGTACCACTAGAGCCATACTTGGCCAGAGCAGCCAGAGGACTTGGTATACACTCTCCATGCTGGCCAGACTGGTTGGAGAGGTACTATGTATACTATGATAAATATTTAAGGGGGCTCCCATGCAACAAACTTGATTTTTTGCTCGACATTGATAACAGCAACAGGTAGACATTTGAAATATTCACAAAATATTGAGTGAACAAAAGTGAATAATATTATTCATTTTAAAAAGAAATAATTAAATTTAAATAAAATTAATATTAAAGAGGGTCTGGCCTCCCATACAACAGACATGATTTTTTTCACCGTTTTTGTAGATAACTAGCTTTCGCCCGCAGGTCCGCCCGCGTCTATGTCGATCCCTAGGGAATAGTACTTTTTCCCGTAATAAAACGCCTATGTTCTTCTTCGTTCTCCAGAGAACTTGTGTGCAAAATTTCATGATGATCGGTTCGGTAGCTACGGCGTGAAAGCGTAACAAACAAACTCACTTTCGCATTTATAATATTAGTTAGGATGGTACGGAACCCATAGTGCATGAGTCCGACTCGCACTTGGCCGGCTTTTTTTATTTTCCTTTTTGTAACTAGCTTTTATTATAAGCGTATACGAACTGAATTGTTAAAATACGCTCATAATAAAAGCTAGTACTAGTCGTTAAAAGTGCTCGCCAAGACAAATCTAATGAGCCACTCGATTGTTTTATCTTCTTTAGTTTGGAAGTTATTATGGCCACCATCGGACTCCATCAGACCAACTCTTTGGTACCATAATATTGCTTTGTCACCCGACATACATAAGTACACAAATTTCAGCTCAGTTGGTTGAGGAAAATTGCTTCAAAATCGAGTTGCAATATTTGACCTAAACAAACTAACAGAAAAAGGCATGTAATGTGATGATGAATATGATAGATCAAGTAGAATTCTCTTACATGCTGTTCCAATCCCACATAAAGGAGTACAAGAAAATAAAAAGTTATAATTAGATATAATTCATGATTTTCAATTCAAGTGCCGGAGCTAGCACCGGTAGCTGGTACCCAGGGCGGTCGTCATGACGTCACCCCGCAATGCGAGGCACCCGGGTGGACAGCAACACCAAAAACTACACCACTGTATATTTTTATCTCCAGCTCAGATTATTTTTAGGCTCATCATATAGATGGCGCCATAGATTTATTCAAAACTATGTATCCCACTATAATATGAGATAAATTTAGTATTCACGAAAACTATCTTATTTCAGGTGAAAAATATATTTTTAGCTTATATTAAAACAATATCTTTCAATTTTACTTGGATTTACCAAGTTTAGGCTAACGCCATCTAGTGACGGGTGGAAAAGTCTGTAACTATTGCACTGCAGCGCCCTCTTCGCCGCCCATAGTGGCAGTTAGTGGAACTAACTACCACAGCCTGTCGGAAACCGGCCTTCTGCTTTTGACATGCTGTAAGTTGGGCCAATATATTTGTTTTGTTTGGCAATTTGGCAATCTCTACGTTATTATATTGTCTTTAACAAAGGTGTTTAAGCGTGGACTGTTTATTATTTTATTGAACTCATATTTTAAGTGACATATTTACATTCTGACAACCAACTAGGCATATATTTTTTACTCTTTGTCGTACATTTCAGATAGGTTTTATAAACTTAGACACAAAGGTCTTATAAACTATGACGAAGTACTGACTGATTTGCCCTTCTGGCATATATCTGGTTCCTTATACAGTATTTTTTTGTAATAAGTAATGAGAACTGACCGGCATGATCTCCTGCGCGCTGGTGAGGATGATGCCCTTGGACAGCACCACGTAGTTGAATGACTCCATGTAGAAATTGCTCTGTACGTGGAAGATTATGTACTCGCCGACCTGCAATAATATTAGCACAAATTAATGTTTTTTTATGATATAGGACGGCAAACAAGCAAGCGAGAGTCACCTGATGGTAAGAGATCAGCCCATGGACAAATACAACACCAGGGTGTGACAGAAGTGTTGCCGGCCTTTCAAGGAGTTGGGGAGAGGACATGAGGGGGAAGGATAGGCCTCCAGCACTCTCACCGAGGGAAGTGGTAAATCTTCTACTCAAACGTCGATTTGTAAGAGTATGGTGTTTCCCGGACGAGTCGTCCCATTCATTCTACTAGCAAAACTAAATTTTACCGGTAGCGTGACTCTAACACAACAAAAAATTAAGTAACGGTTTTTTTGGTATTGTTACATCGCAAATTAAAAAAAAATCCTTGTTTAAAGCCAGTCACAGTTTTTATTTTCTTACCCTGGCATCAGTAGTAGAAGTAGAAATCCGAATATGCTGGTCGGTAGGGCTATGATGGGCCACGAGTCTCATATCAGCATTCGCTCGTGCTCCGCTGGCATCGGTGAGTTGAGCATTGAGTCGAACTCCCGTCACTCCGCTCAGGGTTTCACGGTAGTTCGGGTCGCGTTCAAGTTCTATAAGAAACATCAATTTATTACAAGCTTTTATTGAGTTTACCTATCCCGATGTTTGTCTGTAATCAAATCTTGCGAGTTAAATTTGATTCACTAGGTTTCCTGATTGAGTTGAAATTTTACATGCATGTGTAAATCAGATGACAATACAATATTATGAAATTGTTGCGCTGGTCTGATGATGAAGTCGGAAGGTGGCCATAAGATCTCTTAAAATACAAGATACACCAATTGTGTTTGGGCTCATTTGCTTTGACTTTTACAGTGTGGATTCGTTTATAATAAAAGTTTGTCCCAAAAATATTTTTTTGCAAGTTTGAGAAAAGGAATATTTCAAGGAATAAGATCGATACTTCCTTAAAAGTAAAAGTTTAGTGCAGGATCTTTGTGACATTGTCACTAATCAAACATATAAAACTTCTTGTTAGTAAAGCATCTTCTATATTCCCATCAGCCGTTTTACCTCTTTATGCGATACGACTTCAACAACAAAAGGTCAATGTACTTGTTGACTATCTAACTAGCAACTATTATCATATGAAAGCCGCAATGTATTTTGAAATGACTATCAAAACGTTGTATACTGAGTTAGCAAAAGGCTGGCATGCCAGTAAAAAGTGTACAGTCAGCCAACGACATACCTGACCCCGCCATCTACCTATGTCTTGAATTTTCTCTTATACTAAAAATAATAATAACATGATAATATATTAAAACTAACGTGAGATACAGACATTATGTACTAAAAACGGGTCACTCAAACTATAGTCGGCAATCCCGACGAAATAGCACGTGAGTGACCCGTTTTTAGTACATAATGAAAATATATATTCAGAAAGATTTTAATTATGACTTTCTAGTAGTAAGTATACTACTAGTATTCAACCAGTGCGTCTTGCCTGTGATGACCTATGGTGCTGAGACGTGGACACTGACGGTGGGGCTGACCCATAAGCTAAAAGTTGCTCAGCGAGCTATGGAGAGGGCTATGCTCTCTGAGGGATAAGATGAAGTGACTGAAGTGGCAGTGGGCTGGCCACATCTGTCGCAGACATGACAATCTTTGGAGTAAGAGAGTTCTGCAGTGGAGACCGCGTTTAGGTAGGCGAAGTGTGGGACGCCCCCCGGCTAGATGGAGCGACGATCTGCGTAGGGCGGCTGGCAGCAATTGCATAAGCATAGCTGGGGATCGAGCAAAATAGCGCACCTTGGGAGAGGCCTACGTCCAACAGTGGACTGCCGCAGGCAGCTAATGATGATGAATATACATTTTCATGTTAATATTACTTTTAGTTAAAGAGAAAATTCAAGATATAGGTAGATGGCGGGGTCAGGTATCTCGTTGGCTGACTGTACCAGACAGTGACGTCACGCGGAACTTTAACGGCCTATATCTTGATCAATTTTTGTTTGTTTGAAATACGTTTACTAATATTTATCGATAATCTATAAGACAGAATAATTATTTTAAACTATTTTTTTTTTATGTTTAATTTGGTGCAATAAAGAATGTTTTATTCATTCATTCATGAATAGGCTTGTTTCCTAAAATAATACCATTTAAAACTAATTAGTCTAATTAGTTATGACGTTCAAAAAGAGATACATGTATCCAATATTGAATAAAAATCTTTGACTTTTTGCCTTTTTTTTAGTCCGTCTTATAGATTATCGAAAAATATTAGATACGTATTTTTTCTTTTTTCAATTAAATAAAAGGTGATAAAGATAAAGCGCATCAAAGTTCAGGGGTGGGGGCTAATGACACAACAGGCCGGTAAAAAGTGTACCGAATAGTGACGTCACGCGGAACATTAACTGGCTATATCTTTCTTAATTTTTGATTGGTTGAAAAAAGAAAAAATACGTATCTAATATTTATCGATAATCTATAAGACGGACTAATTATTTTAAATGTAATTTTTTTAGAAAACAAGCCTATTACATAGCCATTGAAACTCACTGAGCAGCTTGTAGAGGTCCAGCTTGACATGCCACACGGCGTCATGTCCGGGCACCAACGTGGGCGCCTGCGGGTCCACGCCCCCCCCGCGACCCTCCACCTGCACGCCCAGCGACAGCGACACGCCCCGCGCCAGCCACGCGGGCAGCGGAGACCCGTCGTGGTACGACACCACCATCTGCCACCAAGTACATACACGGTCAAATTTTACTCATTACCATATTGTCGCGAAGCTCCCAGAACAGAATAGTCTACAACTTTTCCGAACATCGTCTGTCGCGCTCATACATCTTCCATCCTGCTCACACATATGTATTCTATCCCGCTCATACACATACTCGAATGTTCTGGAATGTTTTGGTTGTCGGCCGTCGGGACCGGAAGTATATGAAACTTTCTAGAGACCCATAAGTCAGTATATAAGGGAGCGGACGTGGCGATCGTGAATCAGTTGACCGCGAGTGTTCTTAGTGAGCGATACTAATACGAGTAATTTGTGTGCGACTGATAAGTGATAATTTCTACGACCACAGCAACGGACCAGGACTACGAGTGCTTTGCGTTTTGGATATTCGACGTGTTGGAAAACCAGTCAGTGTTGGGATTCCGTAGTGAATAAATTCCCTCTGAAGAGTTTGGTGTTTTACTCCAAATCCTGAACCCTAACTACGTAACAATATGTTTAAGGAGTGACTCAGACCACGAATCTGAACAACTTTCATTATGGGACCAACTTTGACATCTTTTCTTTATGTCTTTATACATATTTTGGATTCTATACTATTATTAAATTAAGAAATAAAATATGGTGAAAAAATACTAATAACATACATACACTTAAGGCCGCAGGTTCAAATCCCGCCCGCTTGGAATTTTTTCACCATATTATATTTCTTGTGAATGCAAAATATGTATAAACACTTAAAAATTTTGCATGGCTTCCTACATATTAGTTGGTTTCATTCAAATTCATTGTAAAATGAGTTGAATCAAATACCTCACTTGTAAAAGTCGGGTAGTTGTGTAGGTGACGTAAGCCTTAATACGTATAAGGGGAATGGGATATGGTGGAGAATTTCGGCGAAAATTAATTTAATAGTAACTTTGACATCTTGAAAAAAGTGGAATATCTACTTGGCCAAAATCTATGAAACAGCTGATTTTTTTTTTTGCAATTTCCGAGTTGGTCCCATAGTGAAAATTGTTCAGATTCGTAGTCTGAGTCACTCCTTACAAGTTTGCTAATTAATTTAATTTCACCCTGTATACATGGATATGGTCAACACTATCGAATAATCATGTTCTTTCATAAGTTAAAAGTTAGTATAGTCTGTCCGGGCAAATAGTTTGCAGTACGGAGCATCCTTGATGTCACAAAAGGCGACGGCTGAAAACCAGTGCTGATCACACAAATGTGTCCAGCGTAACATTGAGCCACACTTTTATTAGTTATATTTTTTTATATCGTAATTGTATTTTTTTTTTGTTTGTGTTTCTACAATAAATATTTTTAATTTCATATTACACCCACAAGATAATTTGGAAAGTAAATAAAAATATGAATTATTTAATTTGTAAATATTTTTTTGACCAGTACTAAACATTACAAATTAACAAACTACTAAGAACCGCCTTTATTGTCCCAAGACGAAACAAAATTTTTACTCGTGTACTTTACTCGCTATGTAACAAAATTAAACAGCCGCTCTGCGCGACGCATCAACGTACTGCGTCTGTACAGCGCATGCCGAGTCTTTCAAGCTGTCGATAATGCCTTTGGCGGTTGCCAGCGTCGCCATGTCAAAACGCGCAAACCATTTGAACGGACGGACTATACACACCCATGGTTCAAAATCTGCCCGAGTGGAATTTTGAATCATATTTTATTTTTCTGTGAGACTATATGGGTTATTTAAAAAAATCTAATTTCTTAACTTAATAAGAGTATATCAAAATAGCATATTGAATGCAAGAAATCCCTTTTAAAAATATAAGCTAATACTTACATAAATGTCAAACGGCATGTGTGGTTTGAAGACCTGTGGAGATCCACCAAGGAAAGAAACAGCCAATGAAGAGTTAAAAATCCTTGCAATGCTGTATCCCTCAATGATCTCGTCCAGGAACGGGTCTCCAACTGAGGCTGTGATGATGACTTCCACGCCATCAAGTGTGGGGACCAGTTGAGCTAACTCCGACATGGGGTATTTGAAGTCATAAGTGCCGTTAAACTGCGAAAAAAATACAGATTTTGAGAAATATCTATTATTTCTGCTACATATTATTTTCTAACATCGACTACTAGGACCCCGTCGGCCCAGTGGTCGTGAGATTTAAAAGCGCTTACGCATGTCAAGCAACCCTGGTCGTATTCCCCACTGTGATGGGTGACCGCAAGTGGCATAACAATACCTCGAGCTTCTTCGTGTTTTGGAAGGCACGATAGGCCGTTGGTCCCGGCTGTCATCATTGATGGCAGTCGTTAAGCTATGTCAGATGCCTTCAGGCAGCTTGAAAATCTGACACCAGTGTTGGACACTTACACACAGGAAAAACAAACAAACATGAATATGAACGAAAGACTCCTTCGGATGGTAAGCCGAGATGGGCTAGAGGTAATTCTGATGGAGGAGATGCAGGTTGTTCTCATAGGCCTGCACAAGTCTGGGTTCACGCCTTGATTTCAATTGAAAATATGCGCTTTTTAGGGTTCCGTATGACCGAATGACATAACAGAACCCTTCCAGAATCACTTGTGTGTCTGTCCGTTCATCTGTCACAGCCTAACAGCTAACTTTTTTTTACGTGATAACGTCTTATAATTGGATGTAGTCTGTAGCTTTTGCACATTAAGTAATAATATAAATATGACTAGCCGTGTGGTATCCGGCAGAGTAGAATAGGACCACTCCAAGTCTTCCCGTGGATGTCGTAGAAGGCGACTTAGGAAATACAAGCTAAACAAAGCTCATAAACATCTAAGACACCTCTCCAACCCGTCTGGCCAGCGTGGAGAGTGTAGGCCAAGTCCTCTGGCTGCTCTAGCCAAGTATGGCCCTAGTAGTACAGAGAGGAGTAGTGCTCCTGTAGTGGAGACTAAAAAGGACCTGATGATGATGATGATGATGATAAATATGACTAAATTAGATCCTTTAAAATGTGATTTGACGTGAAAAAGTGCCTGCAAAGGCCTATTTTCTGAATAAACGTTTTGATTTTGATGAACGCCAGCTGCACGCACGAAAGAGTCACGTTGCGTGTGCATCGGGAGCACGGAATAAGCGATAAAGAGGCACGATCGGCCTAGGCGTTCGGCTTGTGACGCATCTATCTCTCTTCCACCGTATTACGTTTTATTTATTTGGCTAAAAAACAATTCAACTTAATATTAAACATAATTAATAACAACATAAAAATAAAAAATTATAAATAACTTACAAATAAAAAACTTCTTCCAACGCACCACATCGAGGCAAAGTACCCAATATGCTGGCAGCATTTCCCCGTTGCACAGCGAGTCCGATACGTTGTGCAAAAAAACTGCCAGCTCTTGAATCACCAGTTGCCTCGATGAGACGTGTTGTCAATTCCTTATAGAATTTTTTGGCTTCAGTGCCCCAGGGACCCAAAGTTTCTACAGCAATACGTAGAAACGATACGTTGATACGTAGACATAATACGTCCGTATTACGTTAAATGATCGTCCGTAAACCGACTTTACAGACAACCAATTTTTGAAGTGAAAACTTCTTTAGCAGCTTTGTGCACTTTTTGGGATAGGTAAAAATTGTTAAACTCGCGTCAGGACACGTGACCTTGTGAGGGCTCGACCGTCCCGACGCTCTAGCCGAGTTCCCACATATAAGGATGTTAGGGAGAGCACAAGACGACACACAGAACACAGCTAATAACTTTATTATAACTTCGCTTTACAACTTCAATAAATTAATAAACAGAAACTTATGCTCCAAGATATGGTAGTGGACTCAAAGATGTAAGTAGACTGAAAGATGTTAACAGACTGAAAGGTGGTAGCAGACTGAAGAATGAGTGATGAGAGAGAGAGAAAGTAATCTAAAAATGGAATGGATTGGAATGAAATTTGAATTAAAATAAGGAATGAAGAATGGACAGGATGAGAGAAATGAGATGCAGCATGCAGGTGGCATGCTGCAACGTTACAACCTGATCGAAAATTCGTAAAACAGGCACGTGACGTTAGACCGCCGCCGCGGCGTAGGAGAGGCAATAATATCCCCCTCTCTTTTTACCGCGCGGAGATTTCATTTCTACCGGCACTCGCGAAGTGCAACCCATTGTGTTTTTTTTATTACTAACTCTGTTTCATCATCATCATCATCAGGTCCTTTTTAGTCTCCACTACAGGAGCACGACCCTCTCTGTACTACTAGGGCCATACTTGGCCAGAGCAGCCAGAGGACTTGGCCTACACTCTCCACGTTGGCCAGACGGGTTGGAGAGGGCTCTTAGATGTTTACTATGAAAAATACTTAGCAATAGCGTCTCAATGTAGTATTTCGGCAGGTAATCCAAAATAAAAAATGTATACTTACAAATCTCAAATAAGGCAGTTGATCGTTCGCGTGCGTATAATATCCATTATAAGTCGATGATGAGGAATAGGTGTTATAGTTGTTGTCCGACGTGGTCTGTCCGTACTGCAGCTGGAAGTGAGTCGGCTCAGGCTTCGGCATCCAAAATGGATATTTTTCGTCCTAGAGTGAAACAATATTCCAATTATTACAAAAAAAGACAACCTCCGTGGTCCAGTGGTTAAGGCGTTTGCCTGTTGACCAGGGGATCGTGGGTTCGATTCCCACCGGAAGCATACTTTGTTTAGTTGTTTCCAGTTTGGTTAGGACATTGCTGGCTTTAATCACCTAATTGTCTGATAATTAAGATGATTCCGTGCTTCGGAAGGCACGTTAAGCCGGTGGTCCCGGCTGCCATCTGGTAGTCGTTAAAGGAACCACGTCAGAGGCCGAGAGGCGGTTTCTAAGAACTCTGACACCAGGGTGTGCATGGTCGATTGACCGTGACACCTACTCGAAATGATGACAAGAAAATGGTTTTATAATACACTTTAAAGTTAGATTCAAAAGTTGATAATAATTAATTGTAACAGACTTTTAGTGTAACTGACTAGAATACTGCCATTGTAGAGAAAAATATTGTACTTCACTTCATAGAAAACAAATGTATTTCATAATTTACCACTTTAGACGGTACTGCCCGAAATTGTAAATTATGACGTGTTTTCAAATCACTAGTATGCGCTGAATTATTTAAATACATCGAAAGTATTTGTATAACGTAGGTCGATCCGTGAACAAGATCGCCACCTTGCCTTGTTGGAATTTGAAACAGATACATATGAAATTTAAAAATTACATATATATGTTATGATATCTAAAAACATTTTTCTTTAAAAACTTTATGATTTTTACGATTAAAACAATAATTCTCACATGAAAATATTTATATTTACATCTCGGAGGTTTCCCCTTTCTTATTTTTTTTATAAAAATATAGATATGGAAATATCAAGACTTCATCTTTTTTCATAATCGTCTAATGGTTCTGCGCAGCCTAATGGCTTGCGCAGTAGCGACGATTTTAGTTCGCGCGACACGCGCTTAATACGGTTTTATCGCTTTTATTACATTGTTTTTAACACTTCTTCTTCTTCTCGAGTCAAAATGGCTATTTTTTACACTACTACTTTCTTTTTACTAGTCTTGACCAAAATTTATTTACCAGATTTTTAACACTATTCGCGTTAGTTTAAGCGGGTGCCGCGCGAACGCAAACGTTGCTACTGCGCAAGCCATTAGGCTGCGCAGAACCATTCGGCGATTAAGAAAAAAGATATAAAGTCCTAATATTTTCATATTTAAATCTTTATAAAAAAAAAAATAAGAAATTGGGCGACCTCCGAGACGTACATATAAATATTGTCATGTGACAATTATTGTTTTAGACGTAAAAATTACAAAGTTTTCGAGTAAAAATGCTTTTAGATATCATACCATATATATATCATTTTTAAATTTCATACGTATCTGTTTCAAATTCCAACAAGGGGCCGATCTTGTTAAAGGATTGATCTAAATTATACAAATACTGTTGATGTATTTAATTAATTCAGCGCATAGTAATATAGATTTAAAAACACGTAAATTTTCACAATATCGTGCAGTACCGTCTTAAATAAAAAAACTCACAAAGTTGAAGAGCCTGGTGCGCACGGCCTGCGGGTCGTACCACCAGCCGGGCTGGTCGAGTTGGTTGGGCTGGCCCGGCCGCCCGCGCGCGCGGCTCATCTCGTCCCACGGCCCGGACATGTCGTACTGCCCGGACGACTCGTTGTACAGGTACGGGTTGGCATTGGGACGCACTGTGGGACACAAACTTACTATTTACTTTCGTTTGTAAAGGCGAAAAAAGTATTTATTTATTTATTGACACACAATAAATAAATATATACGGACAAATCACACAGATTGAGCTAGCCCCAAAGTAAGTTCGAGACTTGTGTTATGGGATACTAACTCAACGATACTATATTTTATAACAAATACATATATAGATACACATCCAAGACCCAGGCCAATCTGAAAAAGATCATTTTCCATCTTGACCTGGCCGGGGATCGAACCCGGTCACTCCGTGTCGCAGGCTGGCGTGTTGACCGCTGCGCCACGGAGCTAGTCGATACAGATACAGATTATAACATTTAATAACTTTATTTATTTATATTTAATTTGTTACTACAAATAAAAATATAATTATACTAAACTCAGACCATAGTGTTTGTTACTTGGCTTTATAATATGGCTATATAAGTTAGCCATTACATGTTAATACTCCCTTATTAAAGATAGCATATTCAAACAGACAAGAAATGCATGAGTGCCCATAATGTGATGATCCAGGCTACAAACTATACAATCAATAGTTTGTAATATAGAGATCAACACGTATAGTTCGTAGCAGGGATATTGCGGATGTAAATTTTTTTATATCCGCCTATGCAAATTTCTCAATTTTTCAGATACAGATGCGGATCTTGAGATTTTGTGTTAAAAATTATATTTCCACATATCTCGCCTTTTTGCATAAGTTTTCTAACCTAGACCATTTGCCCGTTCTAAAACATTGCGCCAACGCATACAGTAGAAAAACCTTCGATAAGATACTATATGGGTACAGATAGTGCTTGTAATTTAATATAATTAAATAATAATTTACTAGAAACGACACAATCCCAAACGTGTCCGATTATTTTACTTATAGAAATATTCGCTTCTATTAGTCTACACTACAAGTACTTAAGCACACGCATACGGCACACACTACATGCCAGCCCAATCCATTTTTTCCAATAAAAGCGTCATCTGCATCCGCATTGATCATTGCGGATGCGGATGCAAATATTCGCGACAACCGTAGTTTGTAGTGATGAATGCAGACTTTTTAACAGTTTTTTCTGGAAATTTATTGAGTTAAAGATACTTACGTCTACCATACTGTGACGTGGCGTATCCAGGTTGCACCCCGTACTGTCCTTGGTTGTTGAATTGTCCTTGCTGATAATACTCAGGTCGATAATGTGGTATAGGTCTAATAGTGGCCTTGAGAGTCAGGTTTCCTCTGACGGGCGCTCCGGAGGTATAGTTGGCCATGATGCGGCCGTGGATGAATGGCTCCGTGTTGAAGAAGAATGCTGGCATTGTCACGTTTACCTGTTGCGTGAAAAATTATTACATACTTTCTGCACATCAAAAATCCTTATCCTTACTAATATTATAAATGCGAAAGTGAGTTTGTTTGTTTGTTTATTTGTTTGTTACGTTTTCACGCCGTAACTACTGAATCAATCATCATGAAATTTTGCATACAAGTTTTCTGGAGTACGGAGAAGGACATAGGCTACCTATTATCCCGGGAAAAAGTACTATTCCCGAGGGATCGACATTGACGCGGGCGGAGCCGCGGGCGATAGCTAGTCTGTAAATATATGAATGTGGCATAAAATGCACAGCACAGAGGAAAAATAACAGTACAATTGTTTTAAGAAGCCACCTTTGACGTTTTTGAACATGTTACCGCATATTACGTCCGGGGCATAGACAGGGAGGTATGGGAGGCGTATTCCCTCAAAATCTTTGGAATTTGGGAAAAGTCCCTGAAGTTTATTGCTGGCGCGTTCGAACTTTGACACCTTCGCCTCGCCGGCCCGTGTCACTTTCGCTCGGTCGGGCCCATTCGGCTCGTGTGGTGGCTGCTTCCGAACATAGACATATAAACCTGCTTCCGAACGTCTCTGATCGAGATCAAGTAGCCTCAAGTAGCCTCAGGCTGGCAGCGGTTTCACCACTGTCTTCCATACAACAACAGTCAAAAGTGGCTTCTCATCGCCGACAGACCACTGTGATTATAACAGAGCCTTTTTAGACTCATTGCTGTTTGTTAAATTACCATTATGTACCCTTTTTTAGACCCCTATACTGAAGCACTTACCTCAAATCTGGTCTGATAGTACTCCTCAACGAGGAAGGTGGTCTCCTCCACCTGACCAAGTGCTTCCACACGGATGTGCCATTCACCAAATAGCGGCTGGTCCGAGATCTGGTACTGCAGACTGACAGTACCAAAATTACTCTGAGAACAAATAGATTTTCTTAACTGAAAGCACCATTCAATAATTTACTCTTGGCAGATTTTAATGGCTGAGCCATAAGAGTTAGGAGTAACGAGGCTTGCTTGATTTTCGTGTGTGTAAGTTTGGTTTGTTTGGTTGGACAAATCACACAGATTGAGTTAGCCCCAAAGTAAGTTCGAGACTTGTGTTATGGGATACTAACTCAACGATACTATATTTGACCGAGCGAGCGAAGCGAGCAGGTCTTCAATTCAAGTTGGGGCGAAAAGACATTTTTTGTATGTATGTATGTATGTATATATGTATGTATATATGTATGTATGTTTGTTCCACGATAACTTTAGAACCAATGCTCCAATGAAGATGAAATTTAGAATGTATATAGGTCTTATAAATACAATTTTCAAGTTCATTGGGCATCAAAATCGGTTCAGCAGTTTACGAGATATTTAAATAAATGTTAAAGAATTTCGAGAAATGAAAAGTGAAAATGACGTTTAGGCTGAATATGTTACAAGATGGCGCTGAATTAAATTTTAATTTTGAAGGTTACCACAGCCGCCGCTAGGTGGCGGTTGAAGCCTGCTTTGTCCATGCTTTGTGTATTCAATTTAAATTTACTAGTAGTTCGCTGCGAACGTGGACCTCGCGATTATTTAATTTTCATGATAATTTCGTGAGATAGCCACTATTTTACTGATTTTGATAAGCATGTTGTCATAGTGCTATTGTTTAGATGACTTCAAAAGCACTCTTTTTATTTTACTCACCACGATTATTTTAAATTAACATACAATGAACACGATGTTTCTTGTACTAATAGTTAACATTCATTTCTATCCAAAAAAATAAACTACGAGCAATGTTAAACCCCATGACTAGCTCCGTGGCGCAGCGGTCACCACGCCAGCCTGCGACACGGAGTGACCGGGTTCGATCCCCGGCCAGGTCAAGATGGAAAATGATCTTTTTCAGATTGGTCTGGGTCTTGGATGTGTATCTATATATGTATTTGTTATAAAATATAGTATCGTTGAGTTAGTATCCCATAACACAAGTCTCGAACTTACTTTGGGGCTAGTTCAATCTGTGTGATTCGTCCGTATATATTTAATTTAAAATTTAATTTATTTAGTGTTTGAAAATGTCAATAGGCCTGCGACTTCAAGGAATAGAAATATAAAACGCCAGATATCCGGGTGACTGAGCTTCGGTCGGCATGATAATGATGATTAAGGTTCTAAAAACGAAACATATGTGTTTTGCTTTCTAAACTTATATGGTTTTGATGTGTACCCGTCAATGTTTAATTTTTTTAGCCCCTATAGACATATTACCCCCTTTTCTTTGCTTGAGCTTTATACTTATAAGTTTTTGGTTTTCATATGTATCAATTTTCTGGTTTGTTTTGTCCGGACAACCCCCATCTCATTTTTCATTTGGCTTTTGTTTTTGTTTCTCTCGCAGAGTGCTGCACTCCCATACTCCTCTTTCTATGCTTCGGCTTTACCTTCCAAATATGGTTTTCGTATACGAATGTAGAAACCAAACGTATACGTTTGGATTCTACATCTGTACTTACTTATATTTCGCCCACCGAACCCCATTTCTTTGTCTTTATTGTGTCTGTTTTGCGGAATTATTTGTTTCTTCTTACACTACTTTTTTCATTCATTTTTATTGTTTCGTATAGGGTAAAAACGGGACCCTATTAATCGCTCCACTGTCCGTCTGTCTATTTGTCTGTCTCTCCGTCCGTATCTCACCAGTATATGTATCTCATGAACCGTGATAGTTAGACAGCTGAAATTTTCACAGATGATGTATTTCTGTTGCCGCTATAACAGGAAATACTAAAAAATAGAATAACATAAATATTTAAGGAGGCTCCTATACAAAAAACGTGATGTTTTTGCTTGTTTTTGCATTATATTATATATTGATAACGGCAACAGGTAGACGATTGAAATATTCATAGAATATGTAGTTATATATATATATCCCCTAAAAAAAAAATAATTAAATAAAAAAATAATAATATTAAAGACATGCATGCATCAGACATGATTTTTTTGCCGTTTTTATAGATAACGGTACGGAAACCTTCGTGCGCGAGCCAACTTGCACTTGGCCGGTTTTTTTACCAGCTTTTATTGGGAAAGGATTGAAACTGTAAAATGTTGAAAACGGGATGTTCATCATTAAATAGCTCGTCATCTTCAAATCAGATCAGTGATTTTTATAATTATCTTCCACCATCATAAAGTTAAGTACAATGCGAAATTGCAGGTAAATTGGTTGTAAATAACTGCTTTAATTTTTGGTTGCAGGCTTAAAGCCGAACAAACATATACACACTTAAAATTAAAGATAAATAAAAACTTATTAAAATATCCCTGCGCATGTTTGGACCTCTGTCTCCATCTGTTGGAGAAATTTGGAACTAACAAGAATTTATTATGGAAATTTTCATGGACTGGTATTTTTCTGTTCTAAAGGAACAAAATATTGTAAATTAAATATAAGAAAGTCACTTGGAATTTAACTTGGAACAAACAGCGAAAGAAATATTTCCAATCATTGAAAAATCAAATTTTCTTGCGCGGCTCGAAACTAATCTTTTCGATCTGATAACTACCGTACTGCGACTGAGCCAACCATTCGATAAGTATAGAGGAGAAAGTACCGTTCTAGTTTATAATTGTTCATGTTTTTTAGTAAATTTAAATTTAATACACAGAGCATGGATAAAGCAGGCTTCAACGAAATACCGCCGCCACCTAGCGGCGGCTGTGGTTACCGTCAAAATTAAAATTTATTTCAGCGCCATCTTATAACATATTCAGCCTAAACGTCATTTTCAATTTTCATTTCTCGAAATTTTTTAACATTTATTTAAATATCTCGTAAACGGCTGAACCGATTTTGATGCCCAGCGAACGTGAAAATTGTATTTATAAGACCTATATACATTGTAAATTTCATCTTAATTGGAGCATTGGTTCTAAAGTTATCGTGGAACAAACATACATACATACATACAAAAAATGTCTTTTCGCCCCAACTTGAATTGAAGACCTCGCTCGCTTCGCTCGCTCGGTCAAAAAAAATGTCTTTTTGCCCCAACTTGAATTGAAGACCTCGCTCGCTTCGCTCGCTCGGTCAATTACACAAAACATGAACAATTATAAACTAGAACGGTACTTTCTCCTCTATACTTCGTTTATCAAATGGTTGGCTTAGTCGCAGTACCTACGGTAGTTACCCGATCGAAAAGATTAGACTTCGAGCCGCGCAAGAAAATTTGATTTTTCAATGATTGCAAATATTTCTTTCGCTGTCTGTTCCAAGTTAAATTCCAAGTGACTCTCTTATTTTTAATTTACAACATTTCGTTCCTATGAAACAGAAAAATACCAGTCCATGAAAATTTCCATAGTAAATTCTTGTTAGTTCCACATTTCTCCAACAGATGGAATCAGATGTCCAAAAATGCGTAGCGATAATTTAATAAGTATTTCTTTATTTTTAATTTTAAGTATGAATATATTCGTTCGGGTTTAAGCCTGCAACCAAAAATTAAAGCAGTTATTTACAACCAATTTAACTGTAATTGCGTATTGTACTTAACTTTATGGTGGTGGAAGATAATTATGAAAAATCACTGATCTGATTTGAAGATGACGAGCTATTTAATGATGAACATCCCATACTCCTCCGTGGTCCAGTGGTTAAGGCGTTTGCCTGTTGACCCGGGGGTCGTGGGTTCGATTCCCACCGGAAGCATACTTTGTTTAGTTGTTTTCAGTTTGGTTAGGACATTGCAGGCGTGAATCACCTGATTGTCTGATAATATAGATGATTCCGTGCTTCGGAAGGCACGGTAAGCCGGTGGTCCCGGCTGCCATCTGGTAGTCGTTAAAGGAACCACGTCAGGGGCCGAGAGGCGGTTCCGAAGAACTCTGACACCAGGGTGTGCATGGTCAATTGAACGTGACACCTCGATGATGCCATACCACATCCTTACCCGTACATCTCACAATAAAAAGCGGGTAAAAAAACCGGCCAAGTGCAAGTTGGACTCGCGCACGAAGGTTTCCTACGAAGGATCTATAAAAAACGGCAAAATAATCATTGCTGATGCATGGGAGCTCCAATTTAATATTAATCTTATTTTCATTTAATTATTTATTTTTTAAGGATAAAACTACATATTCTATGATTATTTAAATCGTCTACCGTTTGCCGTTATCAATATTGAGCAAAAACAAACAAAATTATCACGTTTGTTGTATGGGAGCCCCCTTAAATATTTATTTTATTCTATTTTTTAGTATTTACTGTTATAGCGGAAACAGAAATACATCATCTGTGAAAATTTCAGCTGTCTAACTATCACGGTTAAGAGAGAGATACAGCCTGGTGATAGACGGACGAACAGACAGACAGCCAGACAGACAAACGGACAGCGGAGCGATATTAATAGGGTCCCGTTTTTACCCTTTGGGTACGAAACCCTAAAAAGGAATGAAAAAAATAGTGCAAGAAGAAACAAATAATTCCGCAAAACAGACACAATTAAGACAAAAAAATGGGGTTCGGTGGGAGAAAGATAAGTACAAATGTAGAATCTAGACGTACGAAAACCATATTTGGAAAGTAAAGCCGAAGCATAGAAAGAGGAGTATGGTAGTGCAGCACTCTGCGAGAGAAACAAAAACAAAAGCCAAATGACAAAGGAGCCGGGGGGTTGTCCGGACAAAACAAACCAGAAAATTGATACGTATGAAAACCAAAAGTTTTATAAGTATAAAGCTCATTGACGGGTACACATCAAAACCATATAGGTTTAGAAAGCAAAACACGTTATGTCTCGTTTTAAGAACCTTAATCATCATAATCATGCCGACCGAAGCTCAGTCACCCGGATACTTACCTTTTAAATGACCTGGCATTTTATATTTGTATTACCTGAATTTTAAGTCGCAGGCCTATTGACATTTTCAAATATATTGATCAATATTTGGTACGAAAATTATTTTTATAAAATGTCCAATGTTGTGATTCCATTAATAACCAGTTTTTCAGATATGACGAAACTGTTACATTTATTTGTGCCTTAGTGAAATTATATTTATTTTTCTGTGAGGACCTACTCACATTTTACTCGATAGTGCAACACAGCTCTTCAGCTACACGTTGCACTATCGAGAGCTAAACGCCTCACAGATGTTGTATTGAATGAAACCCGGTTTTGATTTTGTCATATTAATTAGATGAAACTCTACTCGTACATTTAGGGATTAGAAGAAAAAATCTATTTCAACTATTCTGGCAACAGTAATAAAAAAAGGGGTTTAACGTTGTATGGTAGTTTATTTGTTTGGATAGAAATGAATGTTAACTATTAGTACAAGAAAGCAAGGATATAGTGTTCATTGTATGTTAATTTGAAATAAGTCGTGGTGAGTAAAATAAAAAGAGTGCTTTTGAAGTCATCTAAACAATAGCACTATGACAACATGCTTATCAAAATCAGTCTAATAGTGGCTAGCTCACGAAATTATCAGGAAAATTAAATAATCGCGAGGTCCACGTTCGCAGCGAACTACTAGTTTATAACAAATACATATATAGATAAACATCCAAGACCCAGGCCAATTTGAAAAAGATCGTTTTCCATCTTGACCTGGCCGGGGATCGAACCCGGTCACTCCGTGTCGCAGGCTGGCGTGTTGACCGCTGCGCCACGGAGCTAGACCAGTAGTAAGTGGCTAACACTTAGCAGTAATAGTTTTAATGAATAATATTTATTAAATAAGGGCATCAGTTCACATAATAAAATTATCTGTATTTCAAAATACTAAACATTAGATGAGAGTGAGATAGTAGGCGTCAGGTACAACAATGCACCGCGCCATTACGATCGGGTGACACAATCGCACAATAGCATGCATTACTGTGCTCGGCTCGTATTGTGTCGATAACTTTTATTATTGTTGTGTAATGGACACTGTTATGTGGCAACCAGCACAAAAAACTTTACATGCGTAGATTTAAATGGCGCTCTCAATATTTTTATTTAGGATTATTAAAATTGTAATGCTTTCAATCCGCTTCGTCGTATCATTGTCTTAGTATATCATCATCAGGTCTTGTTAGTCTCCACTGCAGGAGTATGACCCTCTCTGAACTACTGGATATACCATACTTGGCCAGAGCAGACAGAGGATTTGGCATACACTCTCCTCGCTTGCCAGACGGGTTGGAGAGGTCTCTTAGATGTTTATAAGCTTTGTTTAGCTTGTATTTCCTAAGTCGCCTTCTACGACATCCACGGGAAGACTTGGAGTGGTCCTATTCTACTCTGCCGGATACCACACGGCACTATATATATATATACATTTATACAGATTTGTAAATATCAACGTAGACTTTGTCGACGTTATTGACGTTGGCTGATACAAACAAGTCGAATGACTCCGCGATAAGATAAATCCAATGGAATCGAATTACATCCAAATTCTACTGTTATCTGCGTTGTTGTGAAACACTTGGATAATAATGCTTATTCAATGTTATGGAATATATAAAATAGACATTGTACCAATTAATCAATATAATATCATATTTATTACAGCCAATTATATTGAGACAAGGAGAGGGAAAGGAAGACCAAGAAGAGCATATTTGGATGAGATAAAGGAAAAGGCTGGAGTTGTGTCATATGGAGAGGTGAAGAGAATGGCTGATAACCGAGAGACATGAAGATTACTCCACCGACAAGAACACAGTTCTTAAATTATAGATAGATCGATTACAGCAAAATTGACAAAATAAAATACAACTTACATAACACATACGATGTGGTTTTTCATAAGGGAAGCCAAGGAAATCATCATCTTTACTTACGACCTCCATGGGAAGACTAGGAGTGGTCCTATTCTACTCCGCCGGAAACCACACGGCTAGCTTTAGGTAGGCTTAGTATAGTATACTACAATATGTAAAGAAAACCCTGTGCGATCCTTGAAGGTCAGCAGTCAGGGGTGTCACCCTCAATAGGCTAGTTTCCTGGGTCGTAATAATAACATAACAATTAGTCCGTCAGTTACATAATCAAAAAATATTGGACACGTATTTTTTCTTTTGTCAAATAAACAATAAATTATAAAGATAAAGCGCGTCAAAGTTCAGGAGTGGGGGCTCGTGACGTCAAAGTTTGCTAAAAATTGTAGCAAACTATGACGTCACACGGAACTTCAAAGGGCTATATCTTTAGCATCTTTTGTTTAATCGACAAAAGAAAAAATACGTGTCCAATATTTTTTGAATATCTAACTGACGGACTAATTATATTTTTTTAGGAAACTAGCCTATTGCCTGTCCAGTGGTTGCATGTATGGCATGGGTACACGCGCCCGGCCTACCGAGCTGCTACTTGCTTTACCCTCATTCATCCGAGTGAGTATCCCAAAACCAGCAACCCTTCCCAGATCAAAAAAATCCTATCAGAGTTACTTTCACATATTTTTTATGTATATTAGTGACGGCATACGAACAGACGAGGCACCTGATGGAAAGCGAAAGAATTTGTTCAGAAACAAACACACAAGATTTTATAGAATAGAATATTTTATGTTATTTTATAGAATATTTTATGTCTTATGGGGTTAAAATAAACTTATAAGTTACCTGTCTCGAGAGCCATCGTTTCATGATGCGGCGGTTCGGGTCCAGGATGAAGACGTCGATCGCTCGCCCGAATGCCTTCAACTCCGTGTTGATGGGAATAGCGCGGAATCGAACTGGAGGAATTAAGGAAATGTTACATAACCAGTTTACACAAGTTTGACTGAATTTTGACGAGCTTTGTGGCCTAGTGGTCATTATGCCACGCTGTCACAAAAGGGGTTCCGGGTTTGATCCCCGGTCAGATCAAGATAGAATATGATCTTTTTCAGATTGGCCTACCAAACATCCCTGTTAACGACACCAGCAGGAATACTTTTTTCACATCATATTTTGTGTTGGTTGGTGTTATGCTAGCAATTCTTACACATATACATAAAAAAAAAAAAAAAAAAAAAAACATCTTTACCCCATGTCTTTATCCCTTACGGGGTAGACAGCCTAGGGACACCACCCAAAGGCCACGTTTAACATGTAGTTGAGCGTAAAGATGGAAACCGGAATCAAAATAGTGATGGGTTGCTAGCTGCATCGCCTATTGATTAGTACATTTTCGCTCATTCCCTCGACGGGTTTTTACGGCTTGCGCGGTATCTGAAGCACTCTTGATATTCATAAGGCACTTTAAAAACTAAATGTTAGTAAGTAAAAAAAGATGTGAATGTTACCAACATCTCATGAACCACTTGAAGAACACCAGCCACATCTCGTTCTGGAAGGTGCGGCCTCCCGGTCGAAGTAGAGACCCTCTATACATGGCTTATAGACACTAGCCACTGAGGTTTATGCTCACCCATCTGCCCCTGCACATACACTGGCTTCTCCATCTGAATGAAAATGGTCATAACCGCTTGGAGAACACCAGCTACATCTCGTTCTGGAAGGTGCGGCCTCCGAAAGGCGTGTCGAAGTAAAGACCCCTTACACATGGCTTATAGTCACTAGCCACTGAGGTTTATGCTCACCCGTCTGCCCCTGCATGTACACAGGCTTGTCCATCTGAATGAAGATGGTCATGAACCACTTGGATAACACCAGCTACATCTTGTTCTTGTTCTGGTAGGTGCGGCCTCCGAAAAGCATGTCGAAGTAGAGACCATCTACACATTGCTTATAGACACTAGACACTGTGGTTTATGCTCACCTGTCTGCCCCTGCATGTACACAGGCTTGTCCATCTGAATGAAGATCGTCATGAACCGCTTGGAGAACACCAGCTGTGTCTCGTTCTGGAACGCGCGGCCGCCAAATGGCGTATCGAGGTAGAGGCCTTCGACACGAAGCTTGTAGTCACCCGGCACGGAGGTTGCTGGTATCTGTAAGATATTTTATTTGAAACTCGTGCTAAAGGAAGTTTTAGTGCTAGTAAATGTGTCCTGATATAGGACATATTAACTATCAGATGGCTACATTATCGGTCACATTGTAAATAGTTGTTGATTGGTTGTTTGTTAGACATTTATGGCTATTGTTTTGAAAGGTATGCTGTTGTTGTCACGTGGCCAGCACCTCATGGCAACAACTTACTACATAGTATAAAACAAAGTCGCTTCTTGCTGTCTGTCTGTCCCTATGCTTAGATCTTTAAAACTACAAAACAGATTGTGATGCGGTTTTTTTAATATTGAAAGAAGCAAGACCTTGATGAGATCAATCCAATTTTTCTATAGAACTCCAATTAAGTGTATTTTCAATATTGTGACCCTAGTATAGACAGCTTAAAGAATCCAGAGCTAGATTTTGTTTGGGATTCGTCCTAAGACTGAATGTGACATAATGCTAGACATAAAAATACTTATAAAAAAGAAGACTACCAAGTTTTGTGAACACTTACCCTCATGTTGAGTATCTCAGGCACTCCCTCCTTAACCCTTTGTGTAACATCAGCAATCTCAACCCCATCCCTGGAGATAGAGGCTCTGATGGACGTCTGCAGACGAGCCTTGAGAATGCTGGCTGATATCTTGTAGATCTGTCCAGGCCGCACCATCTTAGACGCCACAATGAAGTATGTGCTGAAAATGAAGATAGAAAATTGACAAAAACTGCACATAAGTATGTAAAAACCTGATGTGTCGACAAATCTATATTTTCCTTAAAATCGTAGAGATAATAGGCTTGTTTCCTTAAAAAAAGCATTTAAAATAATAAGTCTGTCTAATAGATTAAAAAATATTAGATATGCATATTTCCTTTTTTTAATTAAACAAAAATTAATAAAGATATAGCCCATTAAAGTTCCACACCGCGTGACGTCACTGTCCGTTATACTTTTTACTTGTCTGTTGCGTCATCAGCCCCCACTCCTGAACTTTGATGCGCTTTATCATCTTTTGTTTAATTGAAAAAGAAAAAATATGTGTATAATATTTTTCGATTATCTATAAGACAGACTAATTATTTATAAAAACATTTTTTTTAGGAACTGATGATAATTACTAATGACAGGAGTTTCAACTTTTCACATTCTTTTATTAGAAAAGTTTTTTGGGTTCCAAATTGGAAGCAATCAAAAGGCTTCTATAGATATTTTACAAAAACTACTCAGCATATTTTTTAATTTTTGGGTGTCTTTTCCCAATGGGTAAAAATGGGACATATTGACTAAGCCTCCATTGTCCATCTGTCCGCATGTCATAGGGCTGGAACGTAATAGGGGGAGACAAATATTTTCCCAGCATGTTAATCTATTGACACTATAACATCAAGGAATGGAGCATTCAAAATACATGTGTTTTCTAGTTAAATATTATATGGAACCCTTTGTAAGCGATTGCATCTTGCACATGGCCTGTTTTATTATTTAACTGAATGTGAACAGAACATGTTAAAAAAGTAACTAAATATGGTTATTAAAAAAATAATGCTACTTACGCTTCATTGATAATGAGATTATCATGTTCCAAAGCTGGAGTTTTGAAAGAACCTCCATAGCTAGATCCTCTTTCCCAAGTAGGCCTTAAATTATCTGCACTGTACTCATTCCGTCCATACGGATCATTCCGGTTGTCCACATTATACCTCTGTTTTGTGTCATATTGATTACGGTTTATGTCATATGGGTTCCGATCTGGATACCTACTATTTGGGTCATTATATTCACTGGTAGCTGTTTGGTCAGGGTTGTAGGTTGGAGAAGAGTAGTCCTGGGCTGTACATAAGTGAAGGAGTATTGTGCAACTTATCCACGTAACAAGGATGAGATTCATCATTCAGTCTTACGCTATATCTGCCTGTAAAGGAAATACATATATTGCTAATACATGTACAGTTGAAATAAGTTGATTCATTATTTTCAGAAAGAAATGCTGCCTGCAGAACCAATATGTATTTTTGTTGCAATCTTTTACCATGGAGCTCTATGTTTTGGAGTAATGAAGTATGATGAATGTACAGGTATTTTCTAGAGGCATTGAGTTTAATTTTCTTCTTCTTGAGTCAAAATGGCCATTCTTTAACTAGTTGTGACCAGAATTTTGCCACATGAGTTACTGATAGGATTATAATGTGTGTGTAATATATGGCCTATGTTCTGGAGAGATAAACTATTAGAGAACCACACCTATTACAAGATGTAAGATAAAGCAAGAGTCAATGTGGATAAAACTTTTAAATGATAACCTCTGTAGGATTATATCATCACTTGATTTCATTATGAGAATAGAAATCGAAGAAAAGCTGAAGGCGATAGTTTATCCGTTACATACACTGTAATAACTTTGTTCACAGACAGCAAAGATTTATTTTGATATCAACAAAACACGGCTTCCAAGTTTAAAATAACAACTATTCGTTACACAAACAAATAGGTATATCTTTGTAACTTCTACAGCTTCGCTAGAAAATAGAATTTCTATAAAAACTTCGGAGAAAGCAGCGCAAAAAAGGCTCAATAGTAGATTAACCTTATTTCTAATTTAATAAAAAACTTAATAACAACTTAACCTGAAGTTAACGCCCATCGAAACGTTCGTCTTTGTATTATATTCACACAGAGATTAACACTAGCACTTCACTTATAAACACTAAAGATGTAAAGGAAAAATCAATAGTTTAATTTAGCGTGATTTCATTGTTAAAAAATGGAATTAATTGAAATAAACAAATACGTTAACGCAGTCTTATTACTCACTTCATTCAGAAAAGCTTGTTTTGTCGGTTCGGTTGTCGCGCAAGCGCACCACAAGCGCACCACGCCCGGCTGTCGTAGTGCTGTCTTTAACTAAAGACCGAACCGGTAATTTTCGATTCCGACATCAAAGAGAAACAATCGTATTTAAACGGCCTACATACGATACGACGCATTGTCTCAAATCAACGGTGCAAGCCAGACCTACCGACCTACCTATATACAGAAAAGAGAAGTTGAAGAGTGTCTCTCTCTGGTGTATAAGGTCATCTCTGTTGAATGCTCAGAAGAATAATATACATAGAAGCCGCATAAAAATAGAAACTGAAAACAGATAGTCGACACTGTATTTTTCTTATGAGCTTTCGCTTATGACAGAATGAGACAAAAACTTCAGTCAGTTTCTATTATTTTCATGGTTGTCCCGACTTGAAATGTCAATGGACTCCATTGGACTCCAATTAAATCCGACTAAATTCGAAATAACTTATTACAGTTCAACGTCTGTAATATTAGCATCTTGCCGATTTGATCGGGTTATATATCGACAAAAACATTGCGGCGGAATTGTGATGTCTGCAAATTAAATATAGGATTGTGCTAAAATTCTCACGGAAAAAGTATTAACCGGTGTTGGGTTGGTGCGTTATCAAATGACCATTATACTAAACAATGTCTTGTGCAATGGAGCGATGTAAATCCCATTCAGGACGAACAGAAATAAATTCTGTAAAACATAATTTTCTTCGGTAAGTTTTTCAGTTAAAAGTGCATAATTAAAACCCAAAATACTTCAAAATACAACAATAATATTGTCAATTATATAATGTATGGTATAAATGACAACTTTTATAGGTATTTTGCTTAAAATTATCGTTTTTTCCTTATTTCAAATTAGGTTAGTTTTTTTTGCTAGTGATGTGGTAAAATCACGTATCTACGAGTATATCGATATTTTTTATGACGGTCTTGCTATCAGGGATATTTTTGTTAGTGTTGAGCCATGCAATAGTAATGTAACAAATTGAACCATCATGGTAATTAAACAACCAGCAAAGTGTGAGTCGGACTCGCGCACGAAGGGTTCCATCCTTACATATAATATTATAAATGTGAAAGTGAGTTTGTTTGTTACGCTTCCACGCCGTAACTTCTGAACCGATCATCATGAAATTTTGCATCATCATCATCACCATTGCACGATCTCTGGAGTACGGAAAAGAACATAGACATAAATTACATCTCAGAATAAGGTACTGTTATCGGGGATAGACATTAACGCGAGCGGAGCCGTGGGCGTAAGCTATAAAAACGCCCGAAATTTTTGTTTGTAATATTTCAACTGTCTCACTATCACGGTTCATGAGATACAGCCTGGTGACAGACAGATGGATATCGGAGTCATATTAGTAGGGTCCTGTTTTTATCCTTTGGGTACGGAACCCTAAAAAGAATCGATTTTTACTAATATGAAGAAAATTATTGTTAAAATTTTATTGCAGCTCCCTGAAGTAAAAGGATAAAAAGGTGTGGATCCGAGGAACTTTCAAGCGACATATTGGACATAAAATGTCATACATACTCTGATTTGTTCAAAATATTTTACTGCCGTGCCGATACATTAATTTCGAATATAAAATTAAATGGAAGCGATTGAAACACGATGCTTTACCTACATTTATATTTGCCGAATTATAAATCAATGGTAATAAGAAAGTTTACGGAAACGGTTTTATTATTTATATTTAAAATTATGAAAAACTTTTTATTTTGGACAGTAATGAAAGTGGGTAAAGTAATCTCTTGTTTTTCTTCACCTCTTGTTTTTCTATTACCAACACTGTGAATTTTTCACAAATAACACACTGGCACTTTTTTACCCTAGTGTAAAAGTTTTATAAATAAAAAATATCACTTCGAATTATGTGTTTCTCTTTACCTACCTGATTATGTTTCCTTTACTGACTGTTCCTCAAAGCTAGCTGGGAAAAGCTGTAGATGGTTTTGGAATATGTTGAATGGCCCATTGATCAAGTGAAAAATATATCTGACCTTATATTACCTTTTGATACATGAGCGCCCCATTGCAATTTAGAGTCTATTGTGATTCCTAAGAAGGTGGTATCATTTACAAAGTTTATTTTACCTTCAACTAGTATGTCAACGTTGGACTGCCTCACATTGGGGACTGTAAATCGAATGCATTGGGTTTTTTGCGCATTCATAGGTAAGGTAGCTAAGTAGGCACTGTTTGAATTTCGAAATAATCGAAAATATGATTGACATCATATTAGGTATTCTGCCGTTCGACCAATACTGGGTAAGGCCTAATGACCAGCAGTAGACAGTAGACGCGCGGTGGGTAATGTATGGATTTTTTTTTACCTATTTATCAGATGAAGCCAAGCGACGCCATGCGATTAGGAGTTATTTAGGTGTATCTTGACGTAACTTTTAAAGTAAAAGCCTCTTTAGCGGCTTCGTGCACTTTTTGGGATGGGTAAAATAGAAAACTCGCGTCAGGACACGTGAATTGATCGAAAATTCGTAAGAAGGACACGGACCTGAGTATGCCGCAAAGGCGAGTTTTCACTTCTGCCGGCACTCCTGGAGTGCAACTAGTTGTTTTTTTTTTTTATGAATCGTACTCATTTAACGAATCGATACAATCAGAGTAGAGTACATTTATGACTTTCTTAGGACGAAACATTTAGTCGATAAATATATTTCATCGATATAGTACAACCCTGATCACATCAGTACCCCAGGACAACCTGCACATTTACGCAAATGGCATTGTATATGCATCTCTTTCTGATGCTTTAACAATGCCATAAGTAAAAACAGTGTAGAATATTGTATTTTGTTGTTATTTTAACACGGTTTCTATGCTTTAGTTATTGTTCTGAGGTTGAATGTCTAATAAATAATGTAATGGTCCGACTGGGTTCGACCGTCTGTTAGCATAGATTTAAAAAAAATGGCGTCTCCTCTCGTCTGTAGGCTGTTTAAAACGTAGGACGTTTAAAACCTAAGAGTAAGGAAGTTTAAAACAGCCTACAGACGAGAGGAGACGCCATTTTTTACGCACAGCACACACGATTCAATTTGTAAAACCAAGAGAAAGACGAAAGCTAGATATGTATAAATAAATCTGTAAAGGTACTTCTAGATATGGGTAGAGTCGAGGGTTTGCATCATTTAAACCCAATGGACAAAAGGGCAGAAATTAAGCAGGTGCCGTGCGAACGAAAAACGTCGCTACTGCGCAAGCCATTAGGCTGCGCAGAACCATTCGGAGCTTAGGAAAAAAGATGAAAAGTCTAAAGATTTTAATATTTATAAAAAAAATAAGAAACGGGGCGACCTTCAAGACGTACATATAAATATTGTCATGTGAGAATTATTGTTTTAGACGTAAAAATTACAAAGTTTTCGAAGAAAAATACTTTTAGATATCATACCGTATAAACATCATTTTTAAATTTCATTTGTATCTGTTTCAAATTCCAACAAGGGGTCCCCTTGGTCAAAGATTGATCTAAATTATAGAAAGACTTTTGATGTATTTAATTAATTCAGAGCATAGTACTAGTGATTTAATAACACGTCAATTTTCACAATTTCGCATGCAGTACTGTCTTACTAAAAAGTACGCCCGATAAATGCTAAATAGATATCCAAATGATGGGCAAGATACATTTGAGAGAGAACATGCACATATTTATTTCTTAAAAATAGCTAATACTATGGTGATACAAATAAACATCCATATATATACTCGTATCACGTCTGTTCCTTTGCTGGGTACAGACAGAGCCTAGTAAAATTAACTAAAGGCTTCTTTTACCTTCAGTGTAAGCGAGTAGGTGGAAAACTGAATAAATTAAATGATCTGCACTCCATCATAAAAAATAACGACGTAGGTCCGTGCCTCAGATTATGGACGTCCGTGTCCGTGCAAGTTCCAGGATTATCTTTTCTCTATGGCAAGTTCTTATTTGCTCACTAGCAGTGCCCGCGACTTCATACGCATAAATTGTATGGGGGCCACGTCATATCTATAGAAAAAAAAATAAGTAGCCTATTCTGTGTCACATGATCACATCTGTGCGTACATCTAAATGTTTATTTACCAAGTTTCACGAAAATCAGTTAATTCGTTTAAGAGTCATGGAGTAACATACATATATACAGAAATAAAAATCCTCAATTTAGTTTCAGTATCATGTATAGAGCTTATAAACACGATACCTCTGAAAACAAAGTATCTAACTTACTCCACGACCAACCCTTACAGATTTATTATTAGTATTGATAACCATTTAAGTAGAACATATTTCTTCGATTTGTATTTGCTCTATGGTATGTGATGAAAGATGAAAGTAAATGCTTTATCAATTTATCGTCAATACTACCTAATAATAAATCTGTAAGGGTCGGCCATTGAGTAAGTTACTTTTTTCCGAGATATCCTGTTTATAAGCTCTACATACGTGATACTGAAACTACTACTTTTGACTTTTCTGTATGTATTAACCATACTGTATGTGTTTCCATAACTAAATGAATTAACTGAATTTTCAGAAACTCGGTAGATAAACATTTAGACACACAGGATAGGCTATATACTTTTTTGATAAGACGTAGCCCCCATACAAATGTACGCGAACGAAGTCGCGGTAGGTACTTATTATATCAACACACAGCCGAAACTATTCTAAAGTACTGTACCGTAAAGTTTGTATGGAATTTTCTCATTTATGGACTTATAAGTATGAAAACGCGAACGAAGTCGCGGGCACTGTTAGTAGATATAATAATTCTATAGTACTTTTCTCATCCGGCGGTAAGTGCTCGTGGGTACTATTTTTAAAAAGTGTGACACTCGTCTTCGAGCGACTTTTGTATGGAAAAATAGCTTACGAATGGCATCATTTCAAAAATAGCACTCCTTGGCAGACTGCATGTCCCTTATCCGACTTCGGGCTGGTGTTGGGCGATGTTGAGAAAACAGAGTTAGGTGAAGTTTCTCGACCAACAGTTTGTGTGACTGCAGTGACGTAGTGACAATCAGACCATGTCTCACCTTCTGTCGTGCCCTAACTGCACAGTATAAGACCTAAATGAGGCTAATGAAAAGGCGATCACCGTAGCCACATACTACCTAGTCAAAATAATAATGAAAAGGAACCGTTCCAACTCGAAAAGAAGAAAGAGAAACATTAAATATCGCCAACCTGCCTGCCGACCGTGGTACGAGTATGGCAATATCCTTACTAATATTATAAATGCGAAAGTGAGTTTGTTTGTTACGCTTTCACGCCGTAACTACTGAACCAATCATCATGAAATTTTGCATACAAGTTCTCTGGAATACGGAGAAGGCCATAGGACCTTTTATCCCGGGAAAAAGTACTATTCTCCAGGGGTCGGCATTGACGCGTGCGGAGCCGCGGGCGAAAGCTAGTCCTCCTATAAACAGAAGAAACCTTGTGAGAGGCCTTGTCAATCAGAGGAGTTCTTAGGGCTGGAATGATGAAACATTAAACCTAATTGAGGACCACCTCCTTTTTCAAAGTCTGTTATTAATAAATATTATACATTTATTTAAATTCAATAACTTAAAATGTAAGTTCAGTTGTAGTGTAACTTTAGTTGCAGCTTGCAGCGCAACTCTAGTTTGTATGTATCAAACATCAAAGCAAAGATGATACCTGCTACTACAGATTAGAGTGAGAGTATGTCCTAAACTATATAATGGATACCACCAATCATGCATCACTTTACTTACCACCGTTGGCTGGCAAAACTCCTAGCGGTAGTTATCATATAAGTAGATAGTTTCAGTAAATCCCTACTGCAAACCATCTTTAAAAAACAATATATTTACATTTTTACCATTAAGGCGAGGCCTCAAATGTTTGGTACCTTCGCTCGGCAAAGGACTGATCAAGTGCGCGCAAGGGATAGCGCTTGGCGGTTTAGCCCGTGAATGATGAGATAGGAGATAGTCTCGAGTCGCTCAAAGAAAAAAACGTAAGCGCCAAATTCGTTATTTCTATTTTATATAAAATCAGACCGGTTAATTGTATTTTAATATTTACATTTTGATGAATTACTAATTACCTATCTTTTAATCTAAAAATCATTATTTCATTCGTCGCATTTGAGCTACATTAACAAAAACTCTGCGAACGAAGACCATTTTTCAAAAAATATTTCTATCGAGAAAATTTTCTCAAAACGTGTTTTCATCTTCAATTTTTGGAGATGAAATAGTCAAAAATCATATTACTTAGATTTGAAACTCCTAATTTAAGTATTTTGCGAGATAAATAAGGTTCAGAACGACCTTATTTACAGTGGTATCAACTTAAATTAATCATCATTTTTATCTATATGTTGGATGCATAATTGTTAAATTAATATATGCACGGTTCGGCGTGTCGATGCACAGCGCGCAGTAGTACTTCTCGATTGGCCGGTGTCTCTGGAAGACCAGAGTCGGGGTCTCATGCTGAGTAGTCATCGGTTTAGCGTTATGTTTAAAATACTTAATCTACAATAATGTTATATCTTAGCATGATATTTGACGCTAATAAACAATTTTTCTTTCTTTGTTTCTTTTTAGATATCCAGGCTTACTGCTTCCCTTAATATTTATAGGGACGTTCTGGCGATTCGGCGGTCGCTGCCTTCACTCTCGCATGCTTGGTTCATGTACACTCCTCGCAACCTAAACTAGTCCCAAAACTTCGCAGTTTAGGCTATCGCGATTTTTTTATAATTCCTAACATTGGTCTCTGACGGGCTGCGCCAGTAGCATAGCGCCCGCGACGCCGTTTATATCGCGCGATAAACTATCCGCCTCTCGCTCTTTGATATTGCTGAAACAAGATGGCGATAGTCGATAAACGTCGCGTGCCATGTTACGGGAGCTAAGTCCGCTTCAAGTGAAATGTCTTTTTTTTTAATTTATCGTCGGTGGTAAATTTTACACACGATATGTAGTATATCTGCGGCAATACCTGTAAAAAATATCCTGATCAAGAAACCATTCATTATTCTTTCAGGATTCGAACCTGTGTCTTAATTATTTTGATAATGCTTTTCTCAATGTCTCTCCTTTTACCTCCAGACTAAAGGCCGTCCTCTAACCCGAACCTTTGCTGTTGAGCTGTGAACCGAAGCTATGTCTAATGGTAGACGACTATCGAGTAGATCGTCATCGATAAAACGTGCGAGTCTCATGGAAATGGCGCAGACTTGCTCAAAAAAATTGAGGAACAGCATGGTTTTTGGGGCTCCGTAGGATAAAGCCGGATCCTACAACAACAAATAATAAAAAAATAAAACTTCAATCTAATGGTCTCATTCAAGTACCTAACTTGTTCTTTGGTGGTATTTCTCGAGTCTGTCAAAGATGCCACTCATTACGTATCACGGAGACATCAAACCACATAGAAAACTGTATCCATGCGAGAAATAGTTACTTAACCTCACAACAGAAATAGCATGGAAGAGGTTTTCTTTCGTCCTTAAACATCAGAATCCACACACAACAAAACGTGTAGTTTTTGTAGTTAAATATTGTATGGACCCCTTAGTGTGCTACTCGCACTTGGCCGGTTGTATTTTTGGCATTATCCTACGATCGCGTGTAGATATGGAGACCAATCTCCAATCGCCATGCTGTTTCGCTAAGGAAGAGACAGAATGACCCAAATCGCAACGCTTATCATCCCGCAAATGAGGTCGGGAAGACAATTTGCACGTGAACGAAGGGATTCAAATGTTTAATCTGTGCGCGTGAATGTTTAGAGGACGGCCGGCAGTGTTTGACCAATTGGGTGTTGAAGGAAAGGTTTTGCCCTCTTGTTCTCTCAATTGTAATTTCAGAAAGGGAGATAAGGATGTTAGTTGTGTGTCTATCGTCTATGTCACATCAGGGCAAATGGAAACTGAAAATCATAAGGCAAGATGTTTATTATCTCCCACTGTAAGCTGAGTAATTGGTTACATCAAAGTTTCAAACAGGCACATAGACAGGGATAACAAAATAAAAAATATTCTGATTGATGAAATTCTAATTAACCACTGAATTCTCCACAGTTAGCAGGATCTCATAAACAAAGGAATTGATCAATAAAATTAAATCACCCTCAGTGATATGACACAGTTTGTGAGAGTCGTCCGAGAACGTACTGTATAACAAGACGAACAAGAGAGTCCAGGGTTCGGTTCGGGTTCCTCCGGGGCTCCACTCCTCCATTGAAAACTCATAGTACGCCAGCATCCAATTTATCTTTTGACAAAAAAATCTGTACAAAATATATTAAATATATACTCTGTAATGCTAAAAACTGTAACGCTACCTCATCAATAGTTCAATCACGATTATTAAATGATTTAAAACACAATAACTTCACCGTGCAGAACAAACATTAACGTGAGCCCGCGCGCGGGCGGAGACTATGTACACGTCGCGTCTCCATCGTCAGTCTATCCGAGAGTCGCTGCTTCTGATTTATAATTCCGTTGCATAAATTTCATACAGTCGTGTGGTCTTACGATCTAGTGCCGCGTATCGCGTCCTTTGCTTATCGTCCGTGTGTGGCATCGTAATATACATAGTAATAATATAGTGTGTGGGGGGGCGTGTGTTAGTTCCGCTCGGACTCGTCGCAATCGCGTGAGATGTGCCCGGGCTTGCCGCACACGTAGCAGGTCTTGGTGCCGTCGGGGCAGTTGCGCGAGATGTGGCCTGCCTTGTTGCAGTTGTAGCAGGTCTGGTTGGAGGAGTCGCGCCCCCCCTCGGGGCAGTTTCTGGCGATGTGGCCCGTCTTGTTGCAGTTGTAGCACGACGGCTCGTCGGGGCTCTGCGCGCACTCGCGCGCTATGTGCCCCGTCCCGTTACATCTGAAAGCCACACAAACTCATTAGCTACGTTGGCGGCCACGGTTGATTAACTGTGACTATAGCGAAACAAAACAAATTTCTTTTTTATGTTTTACTTATGCGTACTACGTTCTTTTACAGCCAATTTAGATAAAGAATTTAATTAAAATAAGTACTGTTTATGATATGCGTAGTGGCTTCTTCATTGATTAACAATTCCACAATTGTTGTTTTAAAATGTTATCCAATAGCCTCTAGTGGGTGACTGGTGAGTTGAATGTTGGTCGGATGTGGGCCAAAATATTGGCCCAAGATACGTTTGGCGTCTTTCACAGATTTAGAGTCTGTGAAAGACACCAAAAGTCCACATGTTGGCCAACGTATTGGTTGTGTGACCGAACACGTAGAAGCGTATTTTTTCTTTTGTAATTAATTTATCATACATATATATGTATGCAGTAGAATTATCCCAACTATATATAATATTACAAATGCGAAAGTGAGTTTGTTTGTTAAGCTTTCACGCCATAACCACTGAACTGATCATCATACAATTTTGCATACAAGTTCTCTGGAGTACGTAGAAGGACATAGGCTATCTTTCATTGCGGAAAAAAGTGTTGACGCAAGCGAAGCTGCAGGCGAAAGCTAGTATCCTTACTAATATTATAAATGCAAAAGTGAGTTTGTTTGTTTGTTTGTTACGCTTTCACGCCGTAACTACTGAACCGATCATCATGAAATTTTGCATACACGTTCTCTGGAGTACGGAGAAGGACATAGGCTACCTTTTATCCCGGGAAAAAGTACTATTCCCGAGGGATCGACCTTGACGCGGGCGGAGCCGTGGGCGAAAGCTAGTTGAGTATAAAAATGAAACCGCTGTTAACTTATCCCCTCAAAATCTATTTTATTAAAGACTTTCTATTGTCGTTCGCACCCGCACATTAGCCAGAACCGAAGCAGACTGAACGAGCTTCCAACGTGTGGATTTACGAACTGTTTGCCAAGGTTAGAGTGTTGGACAACATTAGGCGAACGTGTGGATAAAAAAGAAACAGCTGTTATCACCTCATAATCTATTTTATTGAAGACTTTCCTAGTACGCACGTTGGCCGAATCGAAGCAGACAGAACGAGCTTCCAATCCACAAACTGTTCGCCAAGGTGTAGTAGGTCACAGTGTTGGCCAATATTTGGCATAGAGGAGGCTAGAAACTTCTTCTTCACGAGTCAAAATGGCTATTTTTACAATAGTCTTGACCAGAACTTGGCCACATCCGGGGCACGACAGTTCGCCTCAATCAGATCCTCAACGGAACAAGAAGTGGGGCAGCTAAGGCAATCCATCAGATGGGCCAACGTCTGGCCAGCACCGCAGCCATACAAATGTTGTTTGAGAAATCCCACCTAACTGGGTTATCCTGATATCTTCCAACACCAGTCCGAAGTCTATTTAGCTACTTTCAGACTGCCCAGCCGGCCTATTTGCTAACTCAGTGTACGTTTTGATAGTCATTTCGAAGTACATTACGTTTTATGTATCTTTAATAAAAATTGTCAATCATAGGAAACCCGCAATGTATTTTGAAGTGACTATCAACACATTGGTCATTGAGTTAGCAACAGCCTCTGTGGTCCAGTGGTTAAAGCCTTTGCCTGTTGACCCGGGGGTCGTTGACCGTGACACCTACTCGAAATGATGATGACTGAGTTAGCAAATAGGCCGGCAGGAAAGTTTACGACCCGGTGGAAGTTTCTTTTTGAATGAAACGATGTAGCTAGAGACTTTGGCTTCAACCCGGCTATTGGAAATCCAAGCAAAGTATAGTCCCTCTCCATGTAGACGTGGCAAGATAAGGTATGCTCTTAATTCCTCCATCCAAATTCAAAGCAGCTAGTCTAGTGGCGCTACCTAGCAAAGAAAGATTGCAAATCTTCAAATCTTATCATTCCCTAAAACTTATCAGTTTGATATTTTGTATTACATATGTGTTACTTTTGTCGGCAAAAGTCAACGTTGCAAACGTAAGCTGCTATCTAATCGCTATGACATTACAAAACCAGTATTCGGCGAAATAGGCCTACCGAATAATCGGTGCTCCGATTCACGAAAGGTCAAGGTTACGCCGAAATAAGTCCGAATATCAGCGTAGTGTAACGACCGAAAGAAACGTGCCACAGCCGCGGACCCACGATTACTTTGATATAAGAGCTAACAATTATTGTTAGCTCTCATATCAAAGTACCGTACCGTACCGTGATCGTTAGTCTTCATCAATTCATGACTGTAAAGTAATAAAAGTAAATTTTAGTTTCCAGTGATATAGTCTTTTAAGCGACTTTAAGAATGAGGTGCTTGCTAATATCCTGAAGGGTTTAAAACCTTTTTTTAATGTATAAATTGAGTTTAAAATGGTGAAACGTGTTGTAGATCTACACTATACTTTGATATGATAGCTAACAATAATGTTCATGACTTTAAAGTATCAATGTTAGAGTTTCCAGTGATATAGTATTTTAGCGACTTTAAGAATGCGGAAGTTTAAAATGGGGAAACGTGTTGTAGATCTACTATATACTTTGATATGAGAGCTAACAATAATGTTCATGACTGTAAAGTATCATTGTTAGAGTTTCCAGTGATATAGTATTTTTAGCGACTTTAAAAATGAGGTGCTTACTAGTGTCCTGAAAGGGTATTAAACATTTTTTAAGGTAAAAATTGAGTTTAAAATGGTAAAACGTGTTGTAGATCTACATTATACTTGATATGAGACTGTTTGTAATTTTAAGTTTCCCTAGGCCTTATACAAATAGGCCATATTTTACCGGCCGCTGTATAGTCATTACCTGTAGCAACGGTCGGCTTCCTCCTTGCAATCCCTCGCGAATTTTATGTGTAACCCATATGAATGTGTCCTTTTTAATGGTGTTTTTGAGTCCCTCCCTGCCCGTAGTAGGCCTAATTCTCTCTCTCTCTCTGTTTGTAATTTTAAGATTGCTTAGGGCATATACAAACCAGCCGACCTATTTGCTATCTCATGTACAACGTTTTGATAGTCACTTAAAAATACATTGCGGCTTTCGTATGATTGAATATTTTTATTTAAGATATATAAAAGACAATGCATTTTAAAGTGATTATCAAAATGTTGTACAGTCAGCCAGCGAGATACCTGACCCCGCCATCTACCTATATCTTGAACTAGCTGTTGCCCGCGACTTAGTCCGCGGCAATTTCTTTATGATTATGATTAATTAGTATAGATGAATAATTTTTCCCCGACTTCAAAACATTTTTTATTGATGCTTCTCTCCTATTGGTCGCAGCGTGATGTTTTATAGCCTTCCTCAATAAATGGACTATCCAACACAAAGAATTTTCCAATTTCAACCAGTAGTTCCTAAGATTAGCGCGTTCAAACAAACAAACAAACTCTTTAGCTTTATAATATTAGTATAGATTTTTAGTTTAAGAGAAAATTCAACATATAGGTAGATGGCGGGGTCAGGTATATCTCGTTAGCTGGCTGTACACTGAGTTAGCAAATAGCTGGCAGATCTTGGTGCATAAGTATGTCTCTGGTCGGTCTATAGTCATTACCTGTAGCAACGGTCGGCTTCCTCCTTGCAATCCCTCGCGAAGTGTCCGGTGCGGTTGCACTTGAAGCACTTCTCGCGCTGGCGACTGAACCCTGAGTCGCGGCCCGCCACGCCGCCCTGGGTGCACTCGCGGGCGAAATGCCCCGTCCGGTTGCACTTGTAGCATACACTCGAACTCATCGCTGGAACAATCATGTGTACTCTTATTAAGGCGATACCACTGTAAATAAGGTCGTTCTGAACCTTATTTATCTCGCAAAATACTTAAATTAGGAGTTTCAAATCTAAGTAATATGATTTTTGACTATTTCATCTCCAAAAGTGTAAGATGAAAACACGTTTTGATAAAATTTTCTCGATAGAAATATTTTTGAAAAATGGTCTTCGTTCGCAGAGTTTTTGTTATTGTAGCTCAAATGCGACGAATGAAATAATGATTTTTAGACTAAAAGATAGGTTATTAGTAATTCATCAAAATGTAAATATGAAAATACAATTAACCGGTCTGATTTTATTTAAAATAGAAATAACGAATTTGGCGCTTACGTTTTTTTCTTTGAGCGACTCGAGACTATCTCCTATCTCATCATTCACGGGCTAAACCGCCAAGCGCTATCCCTTGCGCGCACTTGATCAGTCTGCGTACGCCTTTGCCGAGCGATGGTACCAAACATTTGAGGCCTCGTCTTAACGTTACAATTACAATATTAGCGTTAGAGATTTGTCTCAGTACTAAATGAAATAGGCATTTCATTTATAACATATATTTATTTATCTAAAGATTTCACTGATTCATTTTACAGACTAAAATAATCTTTTATGTAAACACATGCGACTTCAAACTATTGATCCGATTTTGATTGGGTTATTGGAAATAAATTAAAAGGACTTTGTGAAGATTTCTCCGATTGACGACCTTACTAGGAACACAAACTTTTAGTTAGTACCTACGACTTCAAAATACATCCACAATTTTGAAATTCATATATTGAAGAAGAATTTGAGAAGAAAATACGAGGACTTGAAGATTTCTCCGAATTACGTTTTCGAGATGCATCGTAATACATGTGATCTATAATTTAAATGGAATTTAGCATTAAGCCCTGCCAGAGGAGACAGAGGATTTGGCCTCTCCTCGCTGGCCAGACGGGTTGGAGAGGTCTCATTGATGTTTATAAGCTTTGTTTAGCTTGTATTTCCTAGCCAAATCCTCTGTCTCCTCTGGCCAAATATGGCTCCGATAGTACAGAGAGGGTCATGCTCCTGCAATGGAGACTAAAAAGACCTGATGATGATGATAATTAAGCCCAGCAGCCTAAGTTCAGTTTCACTATAAATTCGTCATAATAACTTGATATCCATGCTGGTTTGGGAGAAAAGAAAAAAACGTAGAATGTACCAGCTGCTTCTCTTCCCGCGCAGATTGAAAAGCCTATCGAGGGAACGGGCAAAAACCAGGCGATGTGGCTAGCAACCCATCACTATTTTGATTACGTTTTCCACCTAATGCCCACTAACTTGCTATACGTGGCCTTAGGTCTTATAGACCTGGGCTCTGTCTACCCCGCAAGGGAAAAAGACGTGACAATATATGTATGTAACTTGATATCCACAGCAAATGAAACCCTGTTCGCCAATTCAACTGCGAATTACCAGTTTTGCGAATACCTGAATAAATTAAAAATAAGTGGTGAAACAATGTCAGTGGGTATGGACACCTTGTTACGACGCAGGTGTATGAAGACTGCTTCTTGGAAATGTTAATTCATGCATTACGTCGCCGTCGGCTTCATTTCTTGGCAAAAGTTTGTTAATCAATAAGGGGAACGTTGGACACATATGTGTTCAACAATATAACAAAACAAATGCCTTTAAGCGGATGCCATGCGAACGAAAAACGTCGCTACTGCGCAAGCCATTAGGCTGCGCAAAACCATTAGGCGATTAGGAAAAGAGATGAAAAATCTTGATATTTTCATATTCATATTTTTATAAAAAAAAATAAGAAAGGGGTCGACCTCCGAGATGTCGTATAAATATTATCATGTGAGAATTATTGTTTTAGACGTAAAAATTAAAAAGGTTTCGAAGAAAAATATGTTTAGGTATCATAACGTATGTATATCATTTTTAAATTTCATATGTATCTGTTTCAAATTCCAACCTTGTTCAAGGATCGACCTAAATTATACAAATACTTTTGATGCATTTAATTAATTCAGCGCATAGTACTAGTGATCCAAAAACACGTAAATTTTCACAATTTGGAGCAGTACCGTCTTAATAAACAGGTGGATTATTTCAAAAAATAAAATCCTCGACTGCCTTTATGACAGTTTACGTCCGCCATATAATTTTTTTGCTAGCGTCATATAGCATATGACACTCCGTTACATTGTGTAGGGTTTTTGTGATTTTATTTTAATTCTGACTTAAAATATGATAAAACTAACGGAACTTGGTAACAAAGCTTACTCTACTACTTTCCTTTCCTTTTTAGGGTTCCGTACCCAACGGTGTAAAAACGGGACCCTATTCATATGGCTCCGCTGTTCGCCTGTCTGTCCGTCCGTCTGTCACCAGGCTGTATCTCATGATCTTTAGACAGTTGAAATTTTCACAAATGATGTATTTATTAAGCATAATTTATATACATATGTATGTCAAATAAGGTAAACTAGGTACCCTTCAAGAAAAACCAATAAGCGATTTTCCTGGTAGATTTCAATAAGATGTGAACAACGCAGTAGCAATTAAACCGGGTGTGAAATATTTTCATTTAAAAGGGTACAGCCGCCCTAGGGAATATAGGTGGTAAATGTACACCCCGTATATAGTAATAATAAATAAAATCTTATTATCAAAATAGTGATGCAATAATGAACTAGTTAATAAAAGTAACAAGTAAGACTTCCAATGCGTTGTTCTCGACCTTGTCTCCGTGACGTGTGGCGCATCAGATAACGGTCATTCGCCCCGACGTCCCTGTCGTACGCGCAATGTCATGCGAAGGTGCGAGCGAGAGAGCTCATGTTTATCAGGGCAATGTGACCCGGCGATAGCGGATAGGGTTGGCAACTTTAAAGTAACTCGGTCACACTAAGGATACCTAAGTCAGTACGAATCTGACAAAAAAAGAGCTAGAAAGTGGACCTAGTGCTCTGAAGTATCATAGTTTCCACTCTTTTAAAAATAAAGTGCTGAAATTTGTTAAGGGATAGTTGGACTGATACACGGAGGACTGATAGCATCTTCTTTGTTAATATTAATGTTGTGTATACCTGTAATTGGTGCTTACATTAGAACTAGGAATTCACTGTCATTAATAATGTCTTATGTAATCACTGTTGGTGTACCTAAATAAATAAATATATAAAATAAATAAATAGCTGAGGATAGGACCTTTTTTAGGGATCAAATTCGGGGCAGATTACGATTGGCTTGGAGGATCTGCTCAACATTTAGGCCTTGAGTATGTATGTCGTGTGAAACATCAGTCATTCTCCTGGCGTCTCATTCTCACGCACAATGTCATGCGTAGGTGCGAGCAAGAGGGCCCTGTAAGCTTTCCATTAGCCATTCCATGTACACATGTTGTATTATTTTTGGTAAAAACAGTTCAAGAAGATGCAAATCATAACAATTGCATTAGACATGAGATAGGCATGTAGTCTAATTACTCGGGGTACCTCTTACAAGAAATAGATGAAGATGATTTAATGTTTATAAATGTATAAGCGTTAGCTCTTTTTGTGATTCAGCGAATGGAATACGGATACAGCAACATAGTATCACAACTCGCGAGGACGAAGGATATTCTTTATAGTAAGGCCTTGCGTCTTCATGGACTGAGTCTAACAAAGATGTATATTTATCAATATATAACAACTATATATATATATCAAAATACCTCGTTGTTAGACTCGGTTTATTTATAGCAATAAGATTTGTTCAGTCTTCGATTCGTACTCATTAGGCGTTTGGAGGCCTATTCAAGTAAAAGCGTTCCAGAAGCGCGCGTTTCACGGAAAAACTCAAGAGTTGCCAACCCTAACGCAGCGCAGGCGCCAAGATCATGGTAAATTGCGTGTGATTGTCATCAATTGGTCCGCGACTGCGCAGCATATAGTAATGGGCGTGACGAGGGAATAACAACTCGAGATGCAAAACAATTGACTGCATCGAAACATTTCTAAATTAAGAAGAATTCTGTTACACATTGGTACCTGGTACGCGGGACATAGCGCGGCGCGTGCTTTCAAAGTCTGAAAACCGGCGACCAGGCATAAAAATAATGACGGATAATTATTAGTATTGACGGGACTTAGCACGAACCTTTTATTTTGTTTCCACTGACGTTTCTATGGATTTGCATCCATCCTGGCCGCAGCGAGACTCATCATCACGATACTCTCGTATTGCTGCTACCACGATGGTTGTGTATAAAGAAGAAAAATGATGGATGTAGATCAAACGAAACTTTGCAAGGATCGTAGCGAATGGAGATCCATAGACTCTGCCTACCTAATTGCAGCGTTGTTAGGCGTCCAGACAGGTTTGTTAGGGTTTTTGGACCGGTCTTTTCTTACCCTCTTGACCAGCAGGAGGGATTTATTGACCGGTCGAAGTACCCTTTAATATTAAAATGTAAGGTTATAGCTACCGCGTGGCCAGATCTAGCCAAAATCTGCTCAAGCGGTTAAGCTATTAATTCGACCTTTTTTTTCAGAATTTAAGAAGGTTTACGGCAACAAATCCCTAATTTATTTTTTAAAAACGTGTTAGAAGACTAATTAAGGGACGTTTTGGTAGGGAAGGGATGTTAGGCTAAACTGGCTTCTCCGTCCGGCTATTCTAACCTGGCAACCCTGCCCCCATGGGAAAGACGCATGATAATACATAATGTATTTAAACCTAAGATAATGGCGTTTGTTTGCTCGAAGAAAGAGTCCGTATCAGAGGTGCCGTGTATTGAACAAGACGAACTGCAGTTTATTCAGTCAAAACCGTTTAAAACAATGGCCACCACTGGGAATCAAGTATCGCCGTACACGCACCTAACGGTTTAAATTGCGCTTTCCCTGCCGACCGACGCTTGCAGATGAAGAATTTCCATGTTTTTAGTTGTACCTACTGTCTAAGAGAACCCGTAAATAGGCTTGCAGAATTTCGTAGATCTTTTGAAGGATGCACATGGACACACGCTTTTACAATAATTTGTAGTATTACTATACGCAACAGTACCCAAATACAAAGCAAAATATACTCACTAAATTAGTAAATCTAAAAATTTTATAGAAATATAAATTATGTAAAACTAATTAAGAAAATTTCACAAATCAACTGTAAATCTAGGTGGTAGCGATTTTGACGGTTTAGTTTTGTATTTTTTTTCTATATACTTACTCCGTGCTATGTACCATAAATTTTTACCATCACTATTTTGTTTCCGTTTTCCACCTAATAGGTACCCATCAACATGCTAAAAGTGGCCTTCAGGTCTTATAGACCTAGGGTCTGTCTACCCCGCAAGGGAAAAAGACGTGATAATATGTATGTATGTACCATACGTATAATATAGTAAAATGCTTTGTATTATATTATTTTGCAAATTTCGAATTGGTGAATTTTTGCTATATTACCATATTCCGAAAAAACTGTTTTCACCACTAAAAGCATTTCAGAGTGTTAATATGATGCGCCGAATATTCGTTTGGTATTCGGTATCTTTTTTACTAATTGTATGTATTTGGCCGAATTATTCGGTTTAGGTGCCGAATATATATCGGTTCGAGTATTCATACCACTCGTCAAAGCACTGCGTCCTGTTCCACCGCGAGAAATAACGCAACTACACACTTGACTTTTGTTTTGTGATCTCCCATTTTGTCAAAAATGTCTCAAGCTAGTAATCTTTTACGTCCACTCATATTGAAAACAAAGTTAATATTATCAATATTTTTGTAATAATAAGCACTTTTGTTTTTATTTGTAACGTAATCGGGTGTTGTTTTGCAGTAAATTGACAGCTCGGTGAGCACGTGTGGTGGGCGCCCCGGGCGGTGAGGTATGGCTCGCTTGTCATATAGCCAGCAGCAACACGTAAGCGTACATGTACCTGTTTACGCCGTAAAACAATGAAATGGCAAACCCACTGTGGGCAAACCGAATAATTCGGCCGAATATCCGGTTTGGTAAAGGATAAACCGAATAAAATTCGGTTATTCGGTGAAACCGCTATTCGGCGCATCTCTAATGATAAGTAATTTTTTGTTAGCCCTCGGTTGACTAAGAAATTCATCATCAGACCTTCAAGTCTACTCGCCCACTTTTGACAACTATGGTGTATAACGTTTTGATGAAAATACATTGCGGCTTTAGTATGATTGACCATTTTTGTTAAAGATGCACAAACAGTAATGGATGTTAAAGTGACCATCACAACGTTGTATAACGCCTATTGTAACAAATGGTTATTTTGAAACAATAAAGTTTATTAAATAAAAATAAAGGTGAATCTAAATAAAAGCTTGTTATATAAAGCATGCCATGACTTAGCATACTTTCCATGTTCCTGATGGAGATGCAAAAAGAGTTGAAGGCTATTGCCTTCAACTCTTTTTGCAGGCCTGCAGGTAGTATAAGTGTAATGTGACTTTCTAAATACTACATTGCAGCCTTAGCACTTATATTAATTCTGTGATTGCGGTGTAAGCAGTAGGTCAGTAGGGCAATCACTTGTGCTGATAACTGGACTTGAGATAGCTGGCAAACTATAATTGTTGTAAACATTTGCCCCATTTTGCGCTTTTGTTCGATTATCTACATATCACCAAGTTCACCTAGTTGCGTTAGCATTTGTTACCACTGACGCAAAAAGAAGGGTGTTATCAGTTTGACCACTATGTCTGTTTGTGGCATCCATAACTCTTAAACTAGTGAACTGATTTGGATGTTTTTAATATTTGTAACCATTTTCTAGCAATGGTTCTTAGATAAGTTTTATCTAAATCAGACCACCCATCAAGATAGTGACTTTCGTATTGCAAATTGCTTATTTTTTTTATTTCATTCAATGTGGATGAGACAAATGCATAATAAATAATAGAATATATGAGTGGTATAGTATAATAATAGTATGCAAGAACCTATCAAAATAGTACATCCAGTGGATTTGAGAAACTCAATCTTGAAATATCAGCTGTTTTGAACATACTGTATAAAATACAGTTTAAAGTTCAATGACTCCTCAATTTAACTTGGTACTTAAAACATGCAGTTGCAAGATACAGGTTTTTTTACCAAAATTTGGTGAATTGTTTTTTAATGACACCAGTACATATAGTAGGTGATATCACATGGTGCCACCAGTGGGACACAATCAGTAGGACCATGGGTACAATATCAATTTTTTTATGGTTTCACTACACTATTTTGGTCTAGTATAGTCCAAGGTTTGATTTATTAGACAAACAATTTATTATGCAACTTGTAGACCATTTGCTTGGTTAATTATATGTCAAATAAAAAAATGGATAAAGCAATTTTTTACAGGAATACTAATTCTTTATCTTACTGTGTTATCCAGTAGTTATTCTGAGCTGTTCCAATTTTTTTTAAGAACATTATAGCGGGTAATTGAAAATTATGATCAACATCAGACCACAAAATGCTGTCTACCATCATTTCATCTTTTCATATGTAACAAATGAAATGGCATAATGTAAAGAAAGAAGAGGATAGTCAGGTCCAGGGGCCATCATGGCTTAAGAGTCTTATACCTCCATGATCAAGGACTAGGAGCGAAGCTCATTGATAATAAGTTAGCCAGCTAAGTATCTTAAACCCTCCCTCCTCTAGGATTACAAATATACAAACATTGGTAGTGCCATTTTGAATAATTACATTTGTAAAATTTTTAAAACAAGTGTTTGATGATGTAACTACAATAAAAAACTGTAACTATGCAGTTGATTAAATTTACATGGGTTTGTAATATGTGAATAGGTTGTAATTGCAAGTTATTCACCCACAAGTTACACAATATTTATAAGGAAATAGACATTCTCATCATTACCAGTTTAACTTTAGATTTCCTTGTATTGTCAAGTTCATGTTGGTATGCCTAAACAGGGTTTTAATGCATCAATCAAATGCAGACACAATTGATTATCTATTGTTATGTTTCCCGATTGGGGCACTTGGTGGTTGACCGGTTAAGATAAATATGTCACATTAAACTTTTGTTATACACATTATAAGATAATATTTGATAAATGTTTTAAGTAAGTGTGGAATAGCTATGGATAGCATCTCAAAGGTGGCTGGCAAGTTATAGAGAAGACACATACAGGACAAGAAATGCGAAGGAACTGGGAGAGGCCTTTTTAGGATAGGCCGACTATGATGATGATCCTAACTAATATTATAAGTGCAAAAGTGAGTTTGTTTGTTACACTTTCATGTTCTAACATACACGTTATCTGGGGTACGGAGAAGGACATAGGGTATGTTCCCGAGGGATTGACATTGACGCGGGCGGAGCCGCTGGCGAAAGCTAGTGAAGAAATATTGGCTAAACACATGTAGCAAGTCCTTTTTAATTACAGAAGTGGAATTGCCTTCACAAGATTTATACCAACAAGGCAAGACCTTAAATTTTGAAAAGAGTGGCTGGCGTGTGTCATAGTATAATTATGGAATTATAATTACAAGTTTCAATAGAACTCAGTCACCAAAGCAAGCTAGGTGTATAGTTCATTTTTAGAAGTTGTTCAATATGTTCATAACCTATGGAGTTGTTTCATCAATATTGGTTCCACATTCCAATTCAATTTGTTTCAGGAATCATGATAAATGCATAACAGATGACAAGAAAGGTGCCACTACAAATTGTAATCATTTAATGACTGAAAAGAATAAATAGTCAAGTTCGTTATTATAAAATAACCAGATATTATTAATTAAGATATATTTTAAGAAAGTTAAGACTGTGTGCATACATACACTAGCGAGGGAAGTCATTTATTGCTTGGCTGGCCACAAAAGTAAAAGTTAAGGATTTAACATTATATTTAGCAGGCAGGCTTGGCATTCTATGCTCTCTTTTCATTGCATGTCTAACACAACCATATGTTAGTGTGACAAGAAAATTTTATGTGTTGATAAGAAAATAAACTCATGATGTAAGCCTTTATATTCTTAAAAAAAGCTGATGAGTAGTTATGAAACATTTTAAATCAAGCCATTAGAGGTTGCAAACTTTCACATAGAGTATTAGCTCAATTTGATTTGTATGATAATCTTGTAGGACTCTGATATACAGTGTAACTTATCAACTTTCCCACAAACAGGTCATAGTACAGAGATGCGTCATTGTCTTTATGCTAACAGAAGAAAAAAAAGAGAAACTTGAGAGCAAGGCGCACGCAACCCTCGGCATTGTTTCGCTTCCAAGGAATGCCGCAACATGGGAGCATATTCTACGAAACATTAGCCATAAAAATGAAAATAGTAGGTGGAGAAAACAAAATAAAATCTTAAATAAATTACCTCAACAGCTTGTCACAAATACGCGACCGCTTGTCAAACTAACCACGTTCAATAAACAACCTAAACAAGATGAAATAACTTGAAAATTATTTCCTGGCACCGAATTACACCGCGGGGGTGTATGTTATTGTTTAATATATTGATAAAAATGCGAAAACACATTTGGCGACACACGAACGCGCTATACCAAGCAAACCACGTGTAGAGGTACCGGTAGCGCGCGTTTTCACAATAAATGATGCACTTTGCACTTACCGATTTGTTGTGAAACTTCTTGAGCACTTAATTCACTATTATTTAGATCGTTGGACGACCAAAATTCTATTGAGATTTAGAAATTAGCTTTAAATTACGACGCTTCGTTTACAAGGAAGCCAGCCACCATCACTACGAATTCGTAAAAGACATTTTGATCATAGACACCATATTTAAAAAAGTTTTAAACGTGACTCAGTTGTTGTGTAAGCTTGAAAAATGTTTTTAAATGAATATAGACCAATTTATCATTTGAACTCAACTTGATTGCATTAGAAAGCTACGCGGTTTGCGTTTTATCAGAAATTTCATTAAAATAACATTATTTGTTTTCAAAACGAATAGAATTTCCGCGATGAAAACAACGACCTATTGTCTATGTTTACAGCACTCGTAAAATAAAACAAACCAATGGAACCTAAGAATTTAACCAATCATAGCAGCAGTCATTATTTTAGGCCAATAGCAGACTGAAAGTCTATTTCTGCAGTACACCGATAAAATTAAACGTCATATCGTTGTCATATTGAGACACAGCTTCCTCGGTTCTGTCAATGTCATATAATGTAAAATAATTTTGGCCTACTACTTATTCGATTCGAGCGAGTAGAGTACTTATTTTGTTTTTGCGGATACCTATTATTTGTTCGTTGTTTATTTTAGCTTGCATGTTACTTGAGGTACAAAAAGATATTAAATATAAAACGTGATGTCTGAGAAAAGACAAAATAGTACTGAGAAACCAGACGATGCAGAGGAAGAAGAGGGTTGGATTGGCCCTATGCCTTCAGAAGCCACACAGCCTAAACCTAAGAAGAGAAAAGGCATGTATTTTGTGACTAAATTTACCATTTGTTTCCTTATAAGTAAGGATGTTTATTATTATAAGACTGGAGCTTTTCTTGGCTTAGCATTGGAATGTATTTTTTTTCAGTGTTGGAGTTTGAGTCTTTGTACATAGAGAACCTTCCTTCTTCGGAGACCTACGAGCACAGTTATATGCACCGGGATGTGGTTACTCATATTGCAGTCACCAAAACAGACTTTGTGATCACTGCAAGTCAGGATGGCCATCTCAAATTCTGGAAGAAACAGGTGTTTTATTTGCCAAGTATTTTTGCATAGTTAGTCCCTATTTCTGCATAATATGTACTAGTAACAGTTTTAATAAATCTAACTAACATTAAATATTCAAGATTTATTGTTTATCTGAATTTAATTGTTGAAAAACGCTCATAAAAAAGAAACTCATTTCAGATGTTGTCCATTTTGATCAAAAATGTTGTAATTTTTCTATTCTTTTTCTAACATTTCGTAAATTTTATGATATGTAAATCAAGCTTACTGTTGGCCGTAAATACATGCAAATTTAGCTTTAGATCAATTTATCAAACCAGAAATGATACTTAAAACATTTTTTTTTTTTTTTTTTTAGCTATTTATGTCCCACTGCTGGGCAAAAGCCTTAAAACATATAAAATAAAACAACTTAAAACATGAGTATGAAAAATTCAATTTACTCAATATTCTCTATAGAATACCCATCATCATGATCACTTCAGCTGTAAGAAGTCTCCTGAGGATTCTTTGTTCCATGTTAGGATTGCCATACTCAAGAGAGGTTTGCAAATGCAGTGTCCTTGGCATCTTGTGCTTCCAATGGTGGTGCATTGGCAGCATTTTTAAGTTGGGGAAGCATAAGAAAGTTGCATCTTGGTAGGGAATTAAGGTATTGGGATACTACTCAAGTAAACGGATGACATACCTGCAACCACTGGTCAAGCAGTTAGGGTTGATGATGATGATGATGTGTTCCTGTGATCCCTTGTCAGGGACATAGGGCTCGCAGAAGAATTCTCCACTTCTCACGGTCCTGGGCTGTGACTCTTAACTCGCTCCAGTTGAGTCCAGTTGTAGCGACTTCCTTCTCGACTGAAGTTAGGGTTGACACCTCCAATCCAATTTATTTACAACTTGTGTATTTTCTTTATTACAGGAAGAAGGAATAGAATTTGTAAAGCATTTTCGTTGCCACCTGGCTCCAATCAGTGATATATCAGTCAACAGTACCGGTAGTCTTTTATGTACAGCCTCACCAGAGAAGACAGTTAAAGTGTTTGATGTAGTTAATTTTGGTAAGTAATATGTGTGTTTTTGTGCTTTGTTAAAATCACCTGCAGAATATTTGAACAAAGTGGGAGTGCAGCGTCGGAAGCAAAAGAATCCAAAGAAACTGCGCTCGCCAACCGGACTAGCAAGCGTGGCAAATATGGCCCATTCAAAGATAGATAGATAGATAACAAATTTATTTTGTTCATTGTAACACACATAATAAAACAAAAAGCTACAATAAAACTTAATACTAAACATAATATATGTATGTGTGCCACAATATCACAAAAAGGCTACAGCTTAGCGAAATGTTACTCTAGTCAGCAACCACTGATTTTCAGCTGTCACGTTTATTGAGAAGACGCGCACTAAAAATTTCACAGAACAGGTTGTCTCACTAAGTGTATAATTAATGGGCGAAACACACAATAAATTAATCAACAAATGGCAAATAAAATACTAAAATACTTGTTATTAATACTAATTATTAATTAAGGATGATCTCAGTTTAAGTTTTAGCTTTGCGGCAAGCAAAGTGTTTTGAAATTAATTCTGTGCAAACAAATTCTGTGCAAACTGTGATGTCATGAGCCCCACCCATGAACTATTCATCAAATGACTTTCATGAGTCTGATGTATCAGGAATTTCTTTTATAACGTTAATAGGATTAAGTTATATTTTTCTTCCTGGCCAAATCAAAATAACTGAATTTGTTTCAGACATGATCAACATGATCTCCATAGAATTTGAGCCTCACTGCACAGAGTGGGTACATTCCGCTGGAGACCCTATTTCGGCGTTAGCTGTGTATGTATATAATTGGAAATTTTGTTATTATTTTTGTGTCTCTTATAGTTAGTTATGACACTTAATTATATCAATATTGTTTTGCCTAAATTGACATATATTTCATTTATCCTAATCCTAACTAATTTTATAAATGCGAAAGTGAGTTTGTTTGTTTGTTACGCTTTCACGCCGTAACTACTAAACCGATCATCATGAAATTTTGCATACAAGTTCTCTGGAGTGCAGAGAAGGACTTAGGCTACCTTTTATCCCGGGAAAAGTACTATTCCCGAGGGATCGACATTGACGCGGGCGGAGCCGCGGGCGAAAGCTAGTAATTATTATAATATCATATATATATTAATAAATTTACTTTTACACTATGATATAAGTTTTCAATTTCAGTTCAGAAAAGAACAGCAACAAAATTCACATATTTGATGGGACGCAAGTGTCGGGGACTCCCATGCATACATTTGAGACTCTCCATCAGAGCATGGTGGCTACAATCAAGTACAACCCTGTCTTCGAGACCGCAGTATCCATAGACAAGGCTGGAATAGTAGAATATTGGACTGGACCGAAGCATGAGTACAAATTTCCCAAAGTTGTGAAGTTTGAGTCGAAGCTGGATACAGATCTGTTTGATTTTGTAAAGCATAAGACGTATCCGAGTGCTTTGGCGTTTTCGCCTGATGGGAAGAAAATGGCTTCTATCAGTTTAGACAGAAAGGTAGGAATGGTTTCACGAGTTACTTTTCATTATTTACTAGCTGTCCTGGCGAACTTCGTTTTGACAAAGTAACTACTGAACCAATTATCATTAAATTTTGCATACAAATTCTCTGGAGTATGGAGAAGGACGGGCTGTTGTAAATTTGCCACAAAGTAAATACGTCAGTGAAAATAGTATACTTAGAAACTAATGAACTGCTCAGTGATCGTCAATACGGCTTTCGCCGGGGACGATCAACTGGCGACCTTCTAGTGTATGTCACGCACTGTTGGGGTGAGGCCATCGAGAAACACGGCGAAGCTCTCGTAGTGTCACTCGACATATCGAAGGCCTATGATAGGGTTTGGCATGCAAGTCTGCTAAGCAAGCTTCCTGCGTACGGTATCCCTGCAGCCTTTTGTAGCTGGATATCTGACTTCTTGAGTGAACGGTTGATCCGAGTAGTCATTGACGGCTGCTCCTCAGACCTCATGGCTATTGATGCCGGTGTTCCTCAAGGGTCTGTTCTCTCCGCGACTCTTTTCCTGCTACACATCAACGACATGCTGTCACCTGGCGTAGTCGCTTACGCAGATGATAGTACAGTCATGGAGAGATATTTGACCAGCGCTGGGGCTAGCGGAGCAGAAGTTTGTTTAGAGAGAGAGGCCATGGTAGAGCGTGTAAACTCGACCTTAAGCTCAGTGTCCCAATGGGGTGACAGAAATTTGGTTAGTTTCAATGCTACCAAAACACAGGCGTGTTTGTTTACCGCAAAAAGGAGTCCTTTTAACTTGTCTCCTACTTTCCGTAGTGTTTCTGTCCCTATAGCAAATGAGCTTGAACTCCTCGGCATGAAATTGTCTTCTGACCTTAACTTCGGCACTTCCATCGAAACCAAAGCTCAAACAGCGGCCAAAAAGCTAGCCATCCTGAACAAGGTTAGGCGATACTTCACTCCAGGACAGCTCCTTACACTTTATACAGCGCAAGTCCGGTCATGTTGGTTCAAGCTCATTTGCTATAGGGACAGAAACACTACGGAAAGTAGGAGACAAGTTAAAAGGACTCCTTTTTGCGGTAAACAAACACGCCTGTGTTTTGGTAGCATTGAAACTAACCAAATTTCTGTCACCCCATTGAGTATTGCAGCCACCTTTGGGATGGCTCAGCCAAATATCAACTTGCCGCATTGGATTCGGTGGACCGCAGGGCCAGGAAATTAATAGGCGACCAAAGACTCATAAAAAATAAACTGCAAAGTCTTAGCCATAGACGCAAAGTCGCCAGCTTATGTGTCTTTTACAGAATATTCTTCGGAGAGTGTGCTCAAGAACTGCACGAACTCATACCACCTTCTCCTTTCTTCTATCGGACGGTCAGGCGCACCGCTGGGTACCATCCTTACCTGGTTAAAATTCCTAACATTCGTACCAAGCGCTTTTCCTCTTCTTTTATTATGCGCACAGCTAAGGATTGGAATTCATTGCCTGCATCTGTATTTCCGAGCGCATATAACCTGAATCTTTTTAAAGTTAGAGTGAATAGGCTTCTTCTGGGTGAACTCGCTCGATCCTAGACCATATCTTTGCCTTTGGCCTAGATTATGGTCAAGAGTAAACTCATTTAATATAATATATATAAAAAAAATGTGTTTTGCTACATCTCTATTTTTTCTAAGTACGACGATGACGCGAGCGAAGCTGCGGTCGAATGCTATTTTTTTTTAATATTTATTCTGCTTATCATCAATTAGAGTAGGTGTCACGGTCAATAGACCATGCACACCCTGGTGTCAGAGTTCTCTGACGTGGTTCCTTTAACGATTACCAGAAGGCAGCCGGGACCACCGGCTTAACGTGCCTTCCGAAGCACGGAATCATCTTTATTATCAGACAATCAGGTGATTCAAACCTGCAATGTCCTAACCAAATTATATTATTCTGCTATTCAGGATGATAACAAAACCAACAAATCGAGTCAAAGATTATAAAAATCGGTTCACACCTTAAGTATTCTTATTAAGATTTATGGTGTAGACTTAATACATCTTATTATCTCTATTGAGTATTTAGTTTCATCATACTAAATACTCAATTAAGAGATTTTTATAATCATGGAGTTTGATTTGTTGGTTTTTGTTATCACCCTAAATAGCAGAATAACTTTAAAAATATAAAAAACTAGCTATCGCTAGCAGCTTCGCACGCGTCAACGTCATTCCCTATCATCATATACAAGTATAAGATATACTTCAAGCAAAACAGAGTAAACTCTCTATTACAGCATTCAAACAACTGTTGTTTCTCTTATAAGCATAACTAAAAGAAAGGAAACCACGGGTTTATGAATATAGGCGTTAAAGAAATTCTGATTATGTACTGATTATATCTATATTTGTTACATAGGTCCGAGTGTTCCATTTCCTAACCGGAAAGCTCCACAAAGTGTTGGACGAGAGCCTGCAGAGGTTCCAGGAGCTGCAGCATCAGACGCAGCAGCTGCCCAATATGGAATTTGGTAGGAGGTAACATTTTGTATCGATTGTTGCATCTATACTTATAATTTCTCTCCTAACAGACATTTCAGTTTGAAATGTGTACGATGTTACGTTGCACATTTCGGCGAGTCGTGGCCTACATCATGTAGGTCACGTGTCAGCTGTATCTATACTTATCTATACTAATATTATAAAGCTGAAGAGTTTGTTTGTTTGTTTGATTGTTTGTTTGTTTGTTTGAACGTGCTAATCTCAGGATCTACTGGTTCAAATTAGAAAATTCTTTTTGTATTAGATAGTCCATTTATTGAGGAAGGCTTTAGGCTATAAAACATCACGCTACGACTAATAGGAGCGAATCATCAATAAAAAATGTTTAAAAAACGGGGAAAAATTATTCATCTATACTAATTGAACATAATAACAGAAATTGCCGCGGACGAAGTCGCGGGCAACAGCTAGTAATATTATAAAGCTGAAGAGTTTGTTTGTTTGAACGCGCTAATCTCAGGAACTACTGGTTCAAATTGAAAAAATATTTTTGTTTTGGATAGTCTATTTACTGAGGAAGGCTTTAGGCTATAAAACATCACGCTGCGACCAATAGGAGCGAAGCATCAATAAAAATGTTTTGAAAACGGGGGAAAATTATTCATCTATACCTTATATTATAACAGAAATTGTCGCGGACGAAGTCGCGGGCAACAGCTAGTTAATAATATAAATAACTTCATGAACCAAGAATATATAAAATAAATATATAGGGACATATTACACAAATTGAGCTAGCCTCACAGTAAGTTGTGAACTTGTGTCGTAGGACACTAATGATACTATATTTTTATAATAGATACTTATACAGGGTTAAAGTTAACTAACGCAAAACCTGATAAAGACGACTTAGGTACATCATGACTAACAACAATATAACGCAATACATAGTAAGATATTGAATGAATTTACTAAAATAGCTTTATTCGTCTTATGTTATGGAAATTAAATTATTCGGGTTTTGTAAATTGGCTCAACTATTGTATTAGGATTAAGCCTGTAATAACAGTTGTAAGTTTGGAAATAAATAATTAAATAAATATTACACACATTAGCTTTTATGTGGAATCTTTTTTTCTATCAAACGTTAAGTCTATGCAGCCGGCCGCGTGCCACGTGAGCGTAGGTACCTACTATTATTACCTCGTAGCGCTGATAAGACGAGTAGAATTGCAAATTTGCATTTTTTTTTTATGAAAAAAGTAATCATCAAATTACAAAAAGTCATATAATAAACGTAGTTAATCTTGATGTACCATGGTCACCTTTAGGAGGTTATGCGTTAGATACCACTTACCCTGTATAGATAAACATACAAGACCCAGGTCAATCTGAAAAAGATTGTTTTTCATCATGACCTGACCGGGGACCGAACCCGGGCACCCTCGTGTCGCAGGCTGGCGTGTTGACCACTGCGCCACAGAGCTCGCCTTGAGATAATATCGATGGCGCACCGAACGTGGCGTGGTTTTACCATCTGGAGCCCACTTATTCGATGGGGCTTAACCATGAGAGTCTGGAGAATGGCTTCTTATATTATTTTATCTTATCTTCGATGGGGCCGACTCAGAGTCGGTAGCACGTCTAACCTTTGGGTTATTTTGTACTTACCCCATGCCTTACTCACCCGCACGGTTTATTCTGAAGAAGGACTGCATGGCTTCTTGGTGTAGCAGCGCCTGGATACTGCCAATGAGAAAGGATCTCCGTCACACACAGTCAGTAACCAGCAAGAACAATAAACCATTCCTGCGTGACGTGTTCTTGTCTCTCAACACCACCATCTTTAACCCAGTAAGCAGTAACATCTCTTTATGTATGGTACACACCAGTGCCGTGCAATCCATACAGACAGACTCTGTCTACCCTGAACTCACTAAAAATATACAATTTTTCTTAACAAAAAATATTATTAGATCGTTGCCCCTGCCCCTAAAAAAATCTCAAGCAAAATGCTCCATAGATCAGTTGTAAGTAATTATAGAAAATAAAGTGTTTATTTAAGTATGAGTCGTAATTTATCAGGTAAGTTTTTGACTGAGTATGTTTTTTTCGACCTTCCGAAAAATATGTGTGTGCACGTCGCTGGTACAGACAGACATACATACCATCATGTCTTTCTTGCGTGGTAGACGGAGCGGTCAATGAGATCTAAAGCCACGTATACAATGTTGGTGGACGTGTAGGGGGAAAACGGAAACAAAATAGTCATCATCATCAGGTCCTTTTTAGTCTCCACTACAGGAGCACGACCCTCTCTGTACTACTAGAGCCAGACTTGGCCAGAGCAGACAGAGGACTTGGCCTACACTCTCCACGCTGGCCAGACGGGTTGAAGAGGTGTCTTAGATGTTTATAAGCTTTGTTTAGCTTGTATTTCCTAAGTCGCCTTCTACGACATCCACGGGAAGACTTGGAGTGGTCCTATTCTACTCTGCCGGATACCACACGGCTAAACAAAATAGTGATCTGAGATATTTGCCCATTCCCTCGAGTTTTTACGATCTGCGCGGGAAGCGGAGCAGCTGGTATATTCTACGTGTACTTTTTGTTAGGCCTAATACCTTACACCAAGTCTGGCACCATACAAATTGATTTAGCAATTGGCGATGTGATTCTAAAACTCTAAATGTGGGCTTGTTTAGCGCCACACAGTTATTTAAATTTCTCCAATGTTCATTCCGTTTCAATAAGGTCGGGGGTGTCAACTGCCTCGGTGGTTGCAGGAATGGCATCGGGTTCGCGCGACCGGCCTCCCGAACTGTTTTCCCTCATTCATCCGAGTTAGAAGTATCCTAATACCTTCATTCCCTTCCCAAATTCAACAAATTCCTATCATTCCTCAGCTTAAAAATACTTCCGATGGGCAGCAGCATCGGAAGCACAAGAAGCTAAAGAAACTGCGCTCGCCAACCCGGCTGCCAAGTGTGGTGAGTATGGCAATATCCCCGCATGTAACGAAGTATCCCTGGGAGAGGCCCTTGTCCAGCAGTGGACTTCTTGTGGCTGTAATGATAATGATGAATTTTCATTCCAGAATGGCGGCGGAACGCGACCTGGACAAGTCCGATTTTGTGCATTTAGCGAATATTCTGTTCGACGCAAGCGGACATTTCGTAATATACGCGACCATGTTGGGCGTGAAAGTCGTCAACTTGGTGACCAACCGGTGCGTCTCCATGATCGGCAAGCCTGAGAACTTGCGGCCACTGCACTTGGCGCTTTTCCAAGTAAGTTTCAGTTTTTTTATATATGTTTTTCAGCAGTGAGACAATATCATCATCATCATTATCATCAGGTCTTTTTTAGTCTCCACTACAGGAGCATGACCCTCTCTGTACTACCGGAGCCATACTTAGCCAGAGCAGACAGAGTGTAGGCTAAATCCTCTGTCTGCTCTGGGACAATATAGGTTAATAAAAAAAAAAATATGTTTGATGGTAATCGAGCAGATGAGCCACCTGATGAAAAGTGGTCACCGTCGCCTATGGACATCTGCAACACTAGAGGAGCTGCTGATGCGTTGCCGACTCTTAAGATTCCTGTGAACACGCCTTTTAAAGGACCCTAAGTCATAGCACACAGGGAAAACCTCGGGATCAGGCCTATTCCACAATTCTGCTGTACAAGCGAAAAGCCACGTGACGATCTGGGTGGAGCATGTGAAGATGGACTTTACTCCTGAGGCGGGCGGTGCGGTGGTAGAAAGGAGACGGTGGCACCAATTTAAAAAGTTCTTCAGAGCACTGCCCCTAGTATAGACGGTAAAACTCATCTCCGGTGACTGAGAGTCTCTAAATCGTATGTGAGTCAACTCAGATTATTAAAATAAATGTATCAACAGGTTACCCACGTACGAAGTTAGCTACTGGCTGACATGTTTCAACTTCATCCTAAGGTCTTCAGGTCGTTGAGAACGTATCTCAACGCCCTGAAGACCTTACATAGACCTGACATGTGAAAGTCTGATGAATTGGAGTCTATTCCTCTAAATAACATCACATACCTTGTCAATATGACGCACATTGTACAACCATACAGTGTTGTACAACTTATTTAATAACTCAGGGCAAGATTTTATATTTTGGTCTGGCTTTAAATGCCTCAACATTTTTCATCTAGTCTAGTCTAACCTAACCAAACTAAGTAGTCCTACTTAGTCTAAAATAACTATAATAAATAATTATAGTTAATTTAGCGCCCTTAGGACAGGTTTTTTATATTTTTGGTCGGGCTATACTTTTAATGGTAAATATTGTTCGAAAAAAAAATGTAGATAGGACATAGTTGTCCCAGACAAAAAAAAAGTAAATCGAGCAAAGGTTAGCAAAAAATGAAATGCTAAAAAAGTAGTGTTTTTAATTTTAATTATAGGGTCGCACGAACCAGTCGAAAGTAGCTTCAACACTCGAGATGGAAGGGTCGGAGAATCCCACGTTACTGAACGTTAAAACAGACCCGACGCTGTTCTGTACAGCCTACAAGAAGAATCGATTCTACCTCTTTTCAAGGAGGAGTCCCGACGACATAAAGAGTCCGGATGCGGACCGAGATATCTTCAATGAGAAACCGTCGAAGGAAGATATCATTTCTGCTACTGAAGGACAGGGTAAGTAAGCAAGTCTTGAATTAGATTTTTTGGCATTAGTGGTGTAATTGTACGTGATATGTTGCAACTTTAATAGGGATTTCTATTTACAATAGGATGTGCTGCATTTACGTACCAGCGAATGTTTAGATATAAATAAAATATTTCTGATAACGTAAGCGTCTACCTTAAAAAGACTGTTAAGGCTCCCCTGGAGAAAGGGGCTTGCGGCGATATTTGATAATATTGGTACAATTTTAAGCATTAAATCAACTTATCTCATTATAGTCTATGTACGTTTCTATACAACTTGATTAAAAACTCAAAATATGAGCCTCTAAACATTAGTATTTTAGGACCATTTTTAACCCTACTTTGGAGGTAAATAAATGCCATTATGAACATACAAGATTCCAATATTAATTACTACGTACGTAGTTTGGTTACTCATTAGTTCTAACAACATACTTTAATCTTAATTCCTTATTTTTTTTTACTAAATGTTGGATTAGGCATTTGTCTCCCATCTCAATCCTAAAAGACGAAAGGCGCATTGAAAAATGCTCCGGATTTAAGAAAATCGTCGTCTCATCTCGCTCGCTTGCGTAGCGCCCCGATTTGATGCAGGTGAAACAGCAATTACCCGATAATATGTCCAACGCCGTGTTCGCGCGGCTGTTCAGTCAACTCTTAAGCATATTTTCTATTTGATATTTGTATATTTAAAGTTGATTGGGCAGGAGTTAGAATAAAAAAAGACAATATCATTCAGGTGTTTATCAAATGCCTCATACAGGATTAAAATAGTGTAATTAGGTACTTTTACTAAAAATTCTCACTTTCAAAAACGAATGACACGCCGAGCACAAAATTTATACCTTATTTCGCCCAGAACTAATTATGGCAAAAGAACTATATCATATAGGAGCACAAATTTATAATAAATTACCTTTAGATTTAAGAGAAGGTAAAACACTAAGCCTATTTAAAAAACTTTCAAAATTACACATACTAAAAAACCTCGCCTTATTAAGATATGCACTGACACTTTGCCACATCCTTGTGTTTGTGACGTTCTGCCGTAGATAGTTGTTTACAACATTTGCTAATCTTAGTTTGTACTTATTTTTGCTAACTACCCTTTATTATTTTTTATGTACGCTCACTTAACTTGTTTTTTTTTAAACTAATCTATTGTAATTTTCTCATTGCAAGTGAATGATAATTCTTTATGTGAAAATAAAGTATCTTAAACCAGAACTAGAAATAAGTAGTTAGACTTGTCTATTAAGATTATAATAGATTTAAACAATGGCAAAAGTGACAACACTCGTGGTTTACGTCCGACGTCTATAATCCAGCTGGGGAAAGCGTAACAAAACCTGTATATCCTCTTAATAAATAAGAAATAAAATATGGTGAAAAAATTTAATGCGGCCCGCCCGCATGAAATTTACTTGAACCGGCGACCTAGGTCTATGTACGACCTATGCTCTGCCATATGAGCTACCGCACAATTGAATCTCGGCGCCCAAATACTCCACCATATCCCATTTCTCCTTATACGTATTAAGTTTATATAAATTACGTCACCTACACAACTACCCGACTTTTACAAGTGAGGTATTTGATTCAAGTCATGTTACAATGAAATTGAAAATCAATAAATATGTAGGATGTAAAATGAGAATGATTTTCCAATTTGAACCAGTAGTTACTAAGATTATCGCGTTCAAACAAACAAACCCTTCAGCTTTATAATATTAGTGTAGATATATAGATATAAATGTTTGAATTTTATCGTTTTTCAGGAGTACAGCGAATCTACGAGCAAGCCATCCTCCACACGTCTTTGGGTGACATCCACGTGCGCATATTCGGCAAAGACGTGCCGCGAACAGCCGAGAACTTTTGTGTCCATGCGCGGAATGGCTACTACAATGGACACATCTTCCATAGGGTTATCAAGGGTTTCATGGTGCAGACTGGAGATCCCACGGGTTAGTTCGTCATCATTTCGAGTAGGTGTCGCGGTCAATCGACCATGCACACCCCGGTGTCAGAGTTCTTCGGAACCGCCTCTCGACCTCTGACGTGGTTCCTTTAACAACTACCAGACAGCAGCCGGGACCACCGGCTTAACGTGCCTTCCGAAGCACGGAATCATCTTTATTATCAGACAATCAGGTGATTCAAGCCTGAAATGTCCTAACCAAACTGGAAACGACTAAACAAAGTATGTTTCCGGTGGGAATCGAACCCACGACCCCCGGGTCAACAGGCAAACGCCTTAACCACTGGACCACGGAGGTTGTTACACGGGTTAGTTGAACGAGAGTGACTGCTATGGGAATAGAACTTAGAGCCAGCAGCTCTTGGTTCCATTCTCATAATACCAGCCGCTGGAAGTCCACTGCTGGACAAAGCCCTCTCCCAAGGATTCTTCGTTCCATGGGAGGATATTACCATACCCACCACGGCAGGCGGTTGATGAGCGCATTTTCTTTCAAACTTCCTCTATACCAAATTTCATACAAATTGGTTCAATGGTTGAAGCGTGAAAAGAAGACAGACAGATGGACAGACAGAGTTACTTTCGAATTTATAATATTAGTATGAATAAGTAAGAGGTTAAATCAATCAAAAATACTTTTATTGTAAAATAATTTTCAATTATTGTTTGCAGGAAGCGGCACAGGAGGCGAGAGTATCTGGGGCGGCGAGTTCGCAGACGAGTTCAGGCCGCAGCTGAAGCACGACCGGCCCTACACGCTCAGCATGGCCAACGCTGGGCCCAACACCAACGGCAGCCAGTTCTTCATCACGCTGGCTCCTACGGTTAGTGGAAATTAAGGCGATACCACTGTAAATAAGGTCGTTCTGAACCTTATTTATCTCGCAAAATACTTAAATTAGGAGTTTCAAATCTAAGTAATATGATTTTTGACTATTTCATCTCCAAAAATTAAAGATGAATACACGTTTTGATAAAATTTTCTCGATAGAAATATTTTTTGAAAAATGGTCTTCGTTCGCAAGGTTTTTGTTATTGTAGCTCAAATGCGACGAATGAAATAATGATTTTTAGACTAAAAGATAGGTTATTAGTAATTCATCAAAATGTAAATATGAAAATACAATTAACCGGTCTGATTTTATATAAAATAGAAATAACGAATTTGGCGCTTACGCTTTTTTCTTTGAGCGACTCGAGACTATCTCCTATCTCATCATTCACGGGCTAAACCGCCAAGCGCTATTCCTTGCGCGCACTTGATCAGTCCTTTGCCGAGCGATGGTACCAAACATTTGAGGCCTCGTCTTAATTCTAGAGTACTATTTTTGAAATGATGACCACACGTCTTCGAGCGATTTTTGTATGGAATTATGGCTCGTTTACGAACGGCGAAATTTCAAAAATAGCTCATCAGTTACAATGGACTGGTTTGGTATTCGAATGCATAAAGATTGATACATATAACGGTTTCTTTGGCATAATAATAATTCGCATGAAGATTGTTAGGTATAATATTTTATACAAATGTTCAGCTATTTGAATTGTACTCTATGATGATCCTACTTTATTATGTCGAAGTCGAAATTATATATTTTTATTTAAAATTGGTTAACGTACCTCTTTTATAACGTCATATTTGATCTTTTTTTACGGGTTCCGTACACGAAGGGTGAAAACGGGATCCTATTAATATCGCTTCGTTGTCCGTCTGTTTATCTGTATGTCTGTCCGTCTGTCACCAGATTGTATCATGAACCGTGATAGTTAAACAGTTGAAATGTTCACAGATGATGTATTTCTGTTGCCGCTATAACAACAAATACAAAAAAATAGAATAAAACAAATATTTAAGGGGGCTCCCTTAAAACAAACGTGTTTTTTTTTTGCCGTTTTTAAAGATAACGGAACGGAAAAACCTATGTGCGCGAGTCCGACTCGCACTAGGCCGGTTATTTTTAAATTTATATTGCAAGGCACCGTATTCCGGGTCAGCTAGTTTAAATATAAAATAATTACAAAATATTTTTTATTTTTCAGCCGTGGCTCGACAACAAGCACACAGTATTCGGTCGCGTTGTTCGCGGCATGGAAGTTGTTCAGAACATCGGCAGCGTGAAAACCAACCCCAAGACAGACAAGCCCTACGACGACATCAGAATAGTGTCCATCACCGTGAAGTAGTGCTGCATATTATCATCATCATCATCACCAGGTCCTTTGTAGTCTCTACTACAGGAGCATGACCCTCTCTGTACTACTAGAGCCATACTTGGCCAGAGCAGCCAGAGGACTTGGCCTACACTCTCTACGCTGGCCAGACGGGTTGGAAAGGTCTCACAGATGTTTAAAAGCTTTGTTTAGCTTGTATTTCCTTAGTCGCCTTTTACGACATCCACGGGTAGACTTGGAGTGGTCCTATTCTACTCTGCCGAGTACCACACGGCTGCATATTATATTATAAGAAAATAAATGAATTTCCAGTTTTGTAAGAAAATAAATGTGATGATAAAATTGGCTTGTTTCCTTTTTTGCCGAGATTTGCATGGCTATATTCATAGATTTCAAAAACAAAAAGATTATAAAGTAGTCCCTAGATCCTAGCCTACTTAGCAAATCTAAAACTTTTTGGAGGTGAGGCAAAAGTTGAAAACGGCGCTCTCCCTGCCCCCCTAGCATAGCACGCGCAACGTTTATCAACTATCGCTATTTTATTAATATATTAAATATGGTGGAAAAACTACTAAAGAACTAACTAAAGACTAGCTCCGTGGCGCAGCGGTCAACACGCCTGCCTGCGACACGGAGTGACCGGGTTCGATCCCCGGCCAGGTCAAGATGGAAAATGATCTTTTTCAGATTGGCCTGGGTCTTGGATGTTTATCTATATATGTATTTGTTATAAAATATAGTATCGTTGAGTTAGTATCCCATAACACAAGTCTTGAACTTACTTTGGGGCTAGCTCAATCTGTGTGATTTGTCCGTATATATTTATTTATAAATATAAATAAAAACTTAATGCGGGCGGGACTTGAACCAGCGACCTAGGTCTATGTACGACCCACGCTAGGCCAACTGAGGTACCGCATGATTCTAACTAACCTCGGCGCCAAAATTCTCCACGATATCACATTCCCCTTATACGTAGGTCGACCCGCGTATGATTTTTATTTTATTTCTTAACTTATTTTAGAGTACATCCGAGTCTAACTTACTGCGGCGTCCCTCTCATAGGAGTCATAATTCTGGCTGTGTGAGGCTGGCCTAACACGAGAGTTCGATTTTCTGGTAGCGTTTTTGTGTATTATTACTTTGACTAAGTATACGTATAATGGTACCATAGCGGTATGTACGATAGCGCTACCATTAAAATCTACCTTGTTTTAAAGTTTGTTTTTCAGGTTTGATATTTATCAGAGAGACGCAATTTTTTTTTAAATCTATGATTTGGTGTATCTGTATCCCTACGACTTTATTCTTGACAGTCACCCATCCGTCGTGAAAGTTGTATGGAAGCTTGTGAAGATCAGCCCTAAAACGAAAATACCCAATGCTACGACAACATCAAAATCCGAAAGTATTTGGAGACTCGTGCATCGAGTTATAAAACATCTTGAAGCCACGATTATTGGTATATTGCTCTTGCCACGACCACGTTGTCTTGTAAAAACTGACCTTTCATTTATATTGTTTTATTTTGAAAACGTGCGCCATCTCGTGTCTAGCGGATGAAGTTATAGTTGAGCGCCATCTAGTGTTGAATAGCAAGACTACTTGCAAAACTTTTTGAACGGAAACTAGATGGCAGCACGTACTATAATAATTAAAATATTCATCGGATTTTTCAAGTCAGTATAATTTGTTTGTTGTTGATGTTGTAACCAAACATATTTCATACTATCTTTCGCACACGCGTTAATGTACCCAGGACAACGTCAATGTCAATGACCTATCAACGGTCACATTGCACGTTAATAGGTTCAGTAGAAACAAATAAACACACAAACTCACTTTCGCATCTATAATATGAGTTATGAGAGACGTAATAGGTAGTGAATGAGAAAAATCGGAACCTCTATAGACACCAGAAAATAGCTGCAAAATTATTCAATAAACTATAATTCAATAAGATGCCTACAACATACATAAGACAATATGCTAATTCATTGTATTTTTAAACTATGACGCTATATTAAATTATTCTAAAATTAAATGTTTTCTATTTCATTATGATAAAGACATGCAAATCGTCAATCGACGTCATGTAAATAAAGATCTGAACAACGTCATAATAGCGAGCTTGGCTTATCATTAAATTGTGTGCTATTATCTTGTTGATTTTTGATAACGACTTGGTTTGACAGTCTGGAGAAACAAGATTAACGTGGCTAAAGTTTCACTCTTGCTGAAAATGTACTGCGAAATTTTGAAAAATTGGCATTGGAACTGTGGCTATTTATCTAATATATCGTTTAATTCGTCAGTATCAATAATAGCTATATACACTACTTATGGAAAACAAAACATTAATCTAACATTACTTTCTAAAATTGAAATTCCGGCTGGGAAAATATACTTTTCATAAATTTTAATTTTAAAATTGCACAATTAGAATGCTTTGCATTTTCTTCCAGAAACTTTATAAAAAGCATTCGTTACTGCGCAGTTATCGTATGCATAAAAAGACTTGTTGTTTTTTATCTTTACATACGTAGCATAAAATGAAGTCTCTTCCGCTGTCTGTCTGATTGGATCTTTTAAACTACTTAACGGATTAAAATGCAGTTTTCAGCAATTGATAGACCGATTCAAGAGGAAGGTTTATATGTATAATTTACTGCCCCATATTAGTATCTATCTACATTGGACCCGTGCGAAACCGGGCGGGTCGCTAAAACATTGTACCCATATTCAATTACAATTAGTTTTCGAGAATGTTGAAATAAGCAATCGCAACTAGTGAGCTTTCAGCAAAGCTTTGAGTATGTGTGATTTTAAAACTTACTGACAGGACCAGTAGCAAGCATGATGCCGACGACACCGGTTATAGCGCGATAAACTATCTTCAATCACGTTTCATGAAACGCGAGTAAAACCGTGATTCTATAATAAAATTATCTCGCGTGAGTTTCAATATTATTATTCTCATCTCGCTCTTTAATATAACGGTATAAGCAAGATGGCGATAGTTGATATACATTGTCGCGCGTGCCAGGCTGTGGAGGATGCATGGCACCCGCGACAACATTTATCGATTATCGCTATACCTGGGATATGGGAGGCAAATGCCAATAAAAAAAAACTTTTGAAAGAGCATGCCGGCGCGATTTACAATACGTCGTAAATTCCATTCTGCTGATGATGCATTACGAGTATTATAGCATGATATTTTAACTGCTCGCTCATCTAAATAATAAATAAATATATACGGACAAATCACACAGATTGAGCTAGCCCCAAAGTAAGTTCGAGACTTGTGTTATGGGATACTAACTCAACGATACTATATTTTATAACAAATACATATATAGATACACATCCAAGACCCAGGCCAATCTGAAAAAGATCATTTTCCAACTTGACCTGGCCGGGGATCGAACCCGGTCACTCCGTGTCGCAGGCTGGCATGTTGACCGCTGCGCCACGGAGCTAGTCATCTATATCTATACATCTATGTTTTAATGATTTTAACGGCCTTCAAAAATGGAGGAGGTTTACAATTCGATTGTGTGTTGTTTATTATTGTTTAAATACATCTGTTTATGAAATAACCAACATGATTATTTTTTGTTATTTCATAATTTTGATCGTTATGCTTTGGAATGGGCTCATTTAATTTTCATCAAAATCGGTTCTATGGTTTTGTAAGTCTCATTTTTATTAAAAAGTTTATCGTTTAAGATGAAAATTCATCTTGTTGCCATACTTTAGGTACACATCAGGTTAAGCCGTATACTTTTGTAATTAGCTATATTACTACGTGGTAAGTGATAACATTACAGTTTCCCCAAACCGCATTATATTAATTAAACTACTTTTATTGTGGAACATTGCCCAATTAGTTTAATAATTAAATTACACGTTAGCTAATGATTACAATTTATACTTATTAATTGGTCTGCCCGCTACGTATGTACGTGTTGTTTGTTGTTCTTAGCTGCTTCTCGACACACGTTGTTGTTATGAAGTCTAACAAGCAATAACTGTAAATATACAACACTACGTGTGGCATAATGAAAATACATATATACTTATTTCGATACGAATCAAAAGAGTTTTATATAATAAGAAATTTGCATGCTATCTTGAAAGGCAAGCTCCGTGGTTAGCGGTCAACACGCCAGCCTGCGACACGGAATGCCCGGGTTCGATCCCCGGCCAGGTCAAGATGGAAAATGAACTTTTCAGATTGGCCTGGGTCTCGGATGTGTATATATATATATGTATTTGTTATAAAATATAGTATCGTTGAGTTAGTATCCCATAATACAAGTCTCGAACTTACTTTGGGGCTAGCTCAATCTGTGTGATTGGTCCGTATATTAGGAGTGAAATAGACCTCTGTTCCACCAATTTTTGTACCCTATTCATATGCAAATAAACATATTCTATAGTCTTGCATAAAGAGATCAGTCTTTTCTTATCTAACAAGTTAAAACTACTTCGAAGATTAAGAAATAAAAAGAATAAAAAGGCCTAGACGGAGACAAGATTTCGTATTTTTGACGTCTTATAAATCGATGAACGCCGGCTGCACGCACGAAAATGTGTCACGTACCGTGTGCAAGCGAGAGCGCGGAACTAGCGATCACGATATATAATTTACATTAAAGCTCATAGACATCAATGAGACCTCTCCAACCCGTCTGGCCAGCGAGGAGAGTGTAGGCCAAATCTTCTGTCTGCTCTGGCTATCAAGTATGTCTCCGGTAGTACAGAGAGGATCATGCTCCTGCAGTGGAGACTAAAAAGGCCTGATGATGATGATGATGATATAGATAGGCACGATCGGCCTAAGCGTTGGGCTTGTGACGAATCTCTCTCCCGCCGTTATTGCGTAAAACAATAAAAGACAACAGACAACCAATTTTTTTGTTTCCTTTTTTTTCCCCTGCAGTCCTTCGAGAATAGTAATATTTTTTGATGAGAATTATCGTTTTGTCCTTCTATGTATGAAAATGTTCCCCCATATCGTGTATGAATAATTACATATAGATCATTTAGCCTACTTAAAGCGAAACAACAAAACTGTTCGCCCTATCTTTTAAATAATAAGTTACAAAAGTTATTTTCGCGACTTCGTCCACGTAAATTATATGAAATGATATAAAATGAAATGAAATGAAATGAAATAGAATTTTATTCAAATTTGGATATCAAGTAAGTATCTCTTTCTGAACGTCATATTATTATTTTTAATATTTGCAAAATCGATAAGCTACTAGCGTTTCGAAACGACCACTGCTGAGAAGAATACGCCGAAAAAAACTCAGTCCAGTATTGGTCCCTACGTGCCTATAGCTCATGATACTCGCTGATAGTAGTTTTCTATAAGTAACGAATTAAAAAAAAATGGTTCATTATTTTTCGAGTTCATTCATGACAAACAAACGGACAACCAAATCTTTCCTCCAATAATAATAGTGATTATATAGATAAATTATTAACTATATTTATTCCTTTAGTTGAATAACTAAGATAAGCTTTTTAAATGCCAACTGATAAGAAAAATTAATCTTTTTTGATAACCTAATCTATCCCAGAATGTTTAAAGACGTACCTACATGACAAGACAGATAATACTAAGCGACCGATAGCCGTATCTATAACTATAAGGATTCTTATCGGTAGGTATATGGCAAGACTTTAAATCTGTCCTTTAGGTCTTATAGGCCTAGGCTCTGTCTACCCCGCAAGGTAAAAAGACGTGATACTATGTAGGTATGAATGTTTAAATCTGAGAATGTTGAATCGTCCTATTCGTGCTCATTTATCTCATTCGTTCACACAATTATATGCTCCTGGTCTGGGAGAAAAGAAAAAACGTAGAATGTGCCAGTTGCTTCTCTTCCCGCGCTGATCGTAAAAGCCGATCGAGGGAAGGGCTTTAATCAGCGGAATCAAATGAATAGGCTATGCGGCTAGCAACCCATCACTATTTTGATTTCATTTTCCATCTACAAGCCCTTCCAACACGCTAAATGTGGCCATAAAGGTCTTATAGACCTAAGCTTTGTCTACCCCGCAAGGGAAAATGACGTGATACTATGTATGTACACGATTACGAACAAAAGTTTTGAGATCTCTAGGTGTTGTCTTCAACCACTATAAAACAACTGTGGTCAATAAAAACTTTTTTGCAATCTAGCCGTATATTTACATTAGTTTCAATACTTATCTAATACATTAGGTTTAACGGCTTTTTAATTAGGCTTTAATTAGGTTTAAATTTTCGAAAAAGTTAAAGGTTACCGCTGATAGGGATCCATCTACATTGCTTGATGGAAAATTAATACGAGGCTTTTAAAGTCTCTTATTAAAGTTAAGGATGTTTTTTAGGCTGCTAGAAATTGGGAAAGAGACGCTTTTTAGGGTTTCGTAGTAAACAAGGAACTCTATTTAGTTTCAACTATCCCGGTGGTGGTCCAAATGAGTTTTGTTACTATTAGTTTTTGATTCTTTTATTGATCTCTTTTAGGGAGATCTTCCCGTAGGACAACGAAAATAATGTATGCACATATTATATTAAAATCACAGTGAAGCTTGTAGCATCATTATTTATTATAGTTATATGTTTTATTATTGTTAGGTATCGCTGACTGAATATGCCTGACTGAGCATGAAAGTAATTATTAAAAGAGCTTTATTCGGCAAAAAAAAACAAAAAACAATTATAATAAAAAGAAAATGAGAAATACATAAGAACTATACAAGGTAGGCAATTGCCGAAAAGGCGGCCAGCTCAGTTTTATGCTTATGATGGTGAACCACAACCTTGATTCCAGCTGATCTCGATTTGAGGAGCCCGATGACCAAGTGTAGGAGCATTAATAGCGCTTACGTAAGTTAAGTAACCCTGGGTGCAGTCCCCACTGTGATGGGTGACTGCAAGTGGTACAAACAATTCTCGAGCTCACCCGTGTTTCGGAAGGCAAGTTAAGCCGTTGGTCCCGGCTGTCATCATTGATGGCAGTCGTTTAGCTATGTCAGATGCCTTTAGGCGGCTTGAAAAATATTTTGTCCCGGTAAAAGGTACTGTTTCCGAGATCGCCATTGACGAGAGCGGAGCCGCGGGCGAAAGCTAATAGTTAATATATCTTATATTCGCATAAAGCCAGCGTCGATGATAGTGTGTATATAAATTGTAATATTAAAACATTTTCACCGATTAACGAGGTGTGGTGGGTGTGTCTCCGTTTTTAAGATTTGCTCTGAGCACAGACAAGCTCTGAGTAATCAATGTTTATTCATTAATTAATGAGAACTGGCTACCATACATAGTCGTATGGATCGGATGTAGAAAATATTCCTTACCGAAAAGTTGAGAGCTTCCATCAACAGTGACGTATAAGCGTCTCTAAGTGTAGATACATTGGACTCAAAAATCTACACTACAATAGATAAGTCTACTAGGTAGGTACATTATACTGCAAATATTTATGATCGACGATGTGCACTGGGAATCGTTATAGCGCATGCTTATGATACTATGCATATTATTAATAATTAACGACCCGGACCCTGGCTTCGCACGGGTGCAATGAAACAAAAAAAATATAAACCTTCGTCTTAAATCACTCTATCTATTAAAAACACTGAATCAAAATCTTTTGCGTAGTTTTAAAGATCTAAGCATACATAGGGACAGTTAGCGGAAAGCGACTTTGTTTTATACTACCTATGTAGTGATAGTGATATTTTTATTCGTTCAACTAAAAAATCTAGAGAAACAAAAAATAAATAAGCAAACTTTAAAATAGTAAAATACCATAGGTACAGTCAGCCAAGCAGATACCTGACCCCGCCATCTACCTATATCTTGAATTTTCTCTTAAACTAAAAGTAATATAAACATGAAAATGTATATTCAAAAAGTCTAAATTAAAATCTTTCTGAATATATATTTTCATATAAATATTATTTTTAATTAAGGAGAAAATTCAAGATATAGGTAGATGGCGGGGTCAGGTATCTCCTTGGCTGACTGTACATACATACAACGTATAATAAGTACCATAACCAGTTGGTGCTTATACTTTGACCTACACATGGTCCAAAACCAAGGTGATCCTAAACATCAGTCGTCACAAATTAACGAATTTTTGGTGCATTTTGTTTTCCTATTAAGCTGGACTTTATCTGTGGTGTATTGCTGTCCTGCTCAAACGCGGAATCCGCCGTATCGCTTGTCTCTCTCCCACGACCCGCATATATCTTGCAGCGCGGCTACCCCGCCTTCGCCTCGCCCGGTGAGCGTTTCCATTGTATATTCTAGTCTTTTTTTATACTTTTTACAAATTGCAAAGTGCAAATAAGCAATATAAGTATTTTCAAACCAAAATAAAGACCGATCGTTATCTAATTAAATTTGTAATGTAGATCAAAATAAATCTAACGACATCATATTTCAAATCAAACTCCTCAATAAGTTTAAGCTATACCGCGGGTCCACAGCCATCTTTTTGCCACATAGACATTCCAACACTACAAATAAAATAATCCTCCTAGAGCTCGTGCTGCAATCACAGGCAGGTTGTGAGGAAAAATCTGCATTTCGTTATGCCCGAAGCGAAAAACCTGATGAAAGTTTATTTTACAATTTACTTCTAGTAGTTTACTCCAAACACTCAGCAACTCATAAATTTTATCCCTTATCGGAGGACTTCTTCTAATGTCGAAATGCTGACAATACCATTTTTCAAAATGTATAGTACGTATTTATACATCTACAACAGACGTGAACGCGTTAAAAATGTAGATAGGTATATCTTTACCCGATTGCCAAAATAGGGTTTAGATTTATGTTCATAATTTTTTTTATTACATTGTATCTTCCAAACGACTGGATAGATTTCAAAAGCAGGTGTCGTGAAATTCAATTCCGCTAACATAACGTGTTCCACAAAAATATGCAAATTAAATTTGTATATAACATGACACAAAAAAAGAAAAGAAAAATATTAAATATCATACAAAGCCCTTCAGGCAAGTAGGCGACCAATACTGTTGAAAAGAGTTTCTTTCGGCGTCTTCTTCTCTGCAGTGGTCGGTTCCGAAACGCTAGTAGTTTGTAGCTTTTGAACAATAATTAATAATTTGAATATAATATAATAAGTATTATTTAAAATGTGAATTGACGTGAAAAAGTGCCTGAAAAGGCCTATTTTCTGAATAAGTCTTTGAATCTTTGAATCTTGAATTCGTCTCGAAAACCCATTTGTCCATTTTTGAAATAATACATGTTATTACAGACTTCTTCTTTTCATCATCATCATCATCATCATCATCAGGTCCCTTTTAGTGTCCACTACAGGAGCACGACCCTCTCTGTACTACTAGGGCCATACTTGGCCAGAGCAGCCAGAGGACTTGGCCTAGACTCTCCACGCTGGCCAGGCGGGTTGGAGAGGTCTCTTAGATGTTTAAAAGCTTTGTTTAGCTTGTATTTCCTAAGTCGCCTTCTACGACATCCACGGGAAGACTTGGAGTGGTCCTATTCTACTCTGCCGGATACCAAACGGCCGCAATTCTTCTTTTCGTGAAAGTCATATTACTTACACGCAAATAATTATTCATTTTCGTTTATTGATTTTTATACATCCCCAATTGAAACAGCATTGCATTGTATACCTACCTATTGTTGAAATATTGCGTAGTAAGTACCTATCTGTGATAGTTCATAGATAGGTACTACGCAACATTACAATTAAGATTGTATGTACCATTATATTTCATAGAATAAAAGAAACAAATCCGTCAATTAGATTAAAGATTAATTCTGTGACTAAAGGCTAGTGTTGTGCTATACAAGTGGGAAATAGCGGGACTTTTTTAAAGTTAAATTGTGTATTAACAATTAAAAAGTTCGTCTCATGATAATTAGTCTTTTTATTATATGCTTTTAAATATGGCATGGGTATTAGCGATAATGATCGTTTCGTCGAAGTATTGGAAACGGCTCCGCCGATTCTCGGTAATCGCACGAAGTCGTAAACAGCCCGCGGAGGCCTCGCGTTATGCTTCGTGTTAGTCCGCCAATCACAGCGCCACTCGGACGAACATCGCGCGATATCTGACCAATCACAGTCCACCGACATAACGCGATCGCTAAAAATAGCTTATCTGAGTCATGGAATAAAAGCAGTCGTTGTTTCTGAACAATGTTTAGAAACAAGTAGAACGTCGAAGGTGTCGGACGTACACTTCGTGTGACAAAGTTTTGAAGTTCGCGCAGTGAGTTTAGTGATACAGAAGAGTTCAGTGCAAACACATGGTTCGCCACTCCGGCCACGGCATGGAGACTACTTTTTATGAAGAACAGTATCCCCTTAGTGGACCTGTGGAAAGTCTCAAACGGTCCCTTACCCTGGACTTGGATTTTAATCGCGGCGGGAAGCGGTCAAGAATCGCTGCCCCCGTGCTCTCATCCCCAGACCTCCAGCTCCTGAAGCTGGGTTCACCGGAACTCGAGAAAATGATAATGCAAAACGGAATAATCACAACACCTACACCAAATGCAGCACTCTTCCAGACCTTAGCACCTACAGAAGAACAGGAAATGTATGCGAGACCATTCGTAGAGGCGTTAGACAAGCTGCACCATAATGACCCACAGCTGGCGACGCCGCTCGGACGGCGAGTGTATGCCGACCTGGACCGGCCGCTAGAGCGGTACCCCACGCCCGTAGTCAAAGACGAGCCGCAGACCGTGCCGAGCGCGGCTAGCTCGCCGCCGCTCTCGCCGATCGACATGGACTCGCAGGAGCGTATCAAGCTGGAGAGGAAGAGGCAGAGGAATCGAGTGGCCGCCTCTAAGTGCCGGCGGCGGAAGCTCGAGCGTATTTCAAAGCTGGAAGAAAAAGTGAAGATCCTGAAGGGCGAGAACGCGGAGCTAGCGCAGATGGTCGTGAAACTAAAAGACCACGTACACAGACTAAAGCAGCAGGTGCTGGAGCATGCGAATGGTGGCTGTCACATCGAGTCGCACTACTGATCGCGCCGCCGCCGCCGCTCCTCCACATTCCATGCTAGTCGCGCCCGCTAGGACGCAGCATACAAAGCGATTTGTGATCTTAATTTTACTGTGTAATATATAGTTAATGAACACTAGTGTGTAAGGTGTTGAAGTCGCTACGTTAAGAATGCTGTGGACTTATCGTTAAGTTTGAGAGATTAGATTGCCAGTGATACGCTGACGCTGAGGCAGAACCTCCGCTCGGTTGGACCGATTGTGGACGCTTGTTGTTTGTGAAACTACTTAGAGAGGAATGTACTTAGCGCAAGTCACAACTTCGAAAGCTTTAGCTTCCATTGTAAGTTGCAAAACTATTGTTTTCCTTGTATCAGTATTGCATTGTCTCATTTAGAATAGTGTAGAAACTAGAAAGGATAATCGTGCGACGTCATTAGTGTGCAAACTGTACGAGGTTGACGCGGCGTTGCCAGTTCTACGGCGAATTTCCCGTTTCAGCATGTTGCCGCACTTATACGCTGGACTGTACCTATTGTTCATATCGAACTAACTCAAGCATTGCATTTTGACTACACTGTTTTTATGACAATTTCATCGGGGTCATGATAACATTGAACAGAGGAAAGATATCTGTCAGATTATACGAACAAAGTGGTAGGTGCGAAAGGGACGGCGCTATTGTAAAACTGGCAACAACGCGTCGAACGAAGTCACGAGCGGATGTTCTGCTAATTAAAATTCCGCCTGCGCCGCCCTCGCGGAATGGCGGCCATGTGTGTTTGCCTGTCGGACGTTCCCAATCACATTTTGGTTGCACAAGGTTAACTTTTATTCATTGCGACAATGGCGATGCCTTTGTACTGAGATGGGGCGCGTCTTTAGGCTTAAGACAAAATGTGCTTGTGTGAGAATGAATTGTATGCGAGACAAGTGTGCCTTGCGTGAGAGAGAAAGCGTGTGTATTGCGCAAAGTATTTTTTCCCGATACATTATAAAATGTTTTCTCAGAACTGACCCGGTGCTCTTTACTATAGAGGACGCGACTTTTGTAACGCGAGGCCGTCCGATTAAATATTATTTGTGACGTATGGGAGGGCATTTCGTAATGAGCGACCGTAAGTGCACGGTGAAGAGTGAATGAGGGACGTACGTATTTATTAGTGAGAGTGTTAATGTTTACATTAAGGATGAAGTAGCAATCTCGAGTGCCTACGCTTTGTAAACTAAAGCCTGTATTTTTATTGTTTTTGTTACCATTAATATGCTACAGTAAAATGTTCTGTACCATTGTCTTCTATAGGTTACTATAAGTAATTGTAATACCAATTAACAAGTTGAAATTGTTATACGGGGTGGGCCGGGGGCGCGAGTCCCTCAGGGCAGCCTCTCCGCCGGCCCTCCTCACTTGTATTATTTTTATACAAAAATGATTCGTCAGAATGTTAACGATAATTTGTAAGTTTATAAAAGATAAAGAACAGTTATAATAAATAATATATTTCTATGAATTTAACAAAGAATATTGTTTTATACTGAATACATATTGTATGATAAAATGAATGAAGAGGAAAATAAATTATGAAGATTATTATACCCTTTACATTTTCTTTTATTTTTAACTAAACAATCCTTATCAAGTCATTAGGATGTTCCTTGAACAAAGGCATTAGTTGTTCTTTGAACAACATTCATTAGCAATGCAAAGCTCTGGCTAATGGCTAAATAATAGCAGTAAATTGAGCAAATCCACTGACCTTGCTTGCAATCATAATACAGCTGGTCGTTACGTAACGAGAATCATCCAAACACGTAATGATGTGACAGCTGATTCGTAATTTAATCAGTGTAATCAATACGTAATCAAGTTACGGTGAACACGACAAAAAAATAATTAGCTTGCACATTTTATACAGACACATGTTACAACACATGTTAGAAAGAAACAAATTGTGCAGTACAGATTTATCTAATGAAAAATCTATTTTGGAGTCAAGATATTATCCAAATCGTTTCATATGCACGTCATATGTGAAATAAAAGTAATATATATATATATATATATATATATATTAAATGTCACAATAACGATGACAATTACTAGTTTTGATTAGGGGCCAATAGTATGTTCTGAGAAATGAAGAGGATGATCATTTAATACATAAATTATTAACATTATTCTTCATGATGATTGAACTAAATCAATTTACAATTATCAATGAAATAAAACGCAATGTGCATAAATTGGTAAGACCTTAACCTATCAACGAGATGGATTTTATTTCCACAATTTATATCCAAGAAAAATATCAAAGGAAATCCATGAGCCAAAAACTTGGCAGGCGAAGGTCAGGAAAACGGTAACACACGATCGTGTCCATCGGATATCCGAGTAAAAGCTGAAACAACCAATATCTCGGCAAACATTCGGCCAATCTCGATATGGGTCAAGATGTTTGACGGCCAGTAAACGCATTGTTCTCTTTCAAACACGGCGGGATATTTACTAACATATCCATGTTTATATGCAATACATACTTCTCGTGTTATATAAACAAGTGTATTTATGTTAACGATGTTTTTAATACGCCCGCTGTGTGGGTTGGGCAATTATGGTCCGTTTATAATGAGCAGCGTCCGTGCTACCTGGCTGTTTCAATAGGACAGTATTTTAAGTGGAAGGTGATATGGTTTATTGTGAAAGCTTCGTTGGAACAATTCCAAAGAAAACCTTCGTGTGCGGTCGATCTCTGTCCCAGTGGGCAATGACTCACGTTTCGGGTAAAATTCTAATGTTTTATAATACAGAGAAAGTTGTTGAAGGATAATATTGACAGACCTTTCTGGGGACCGTCCTATTCTCGTTATATTGTTTACGACCTAATCATTGTTATGGTTTTTGGTTTCGAAGAATATGAAACATATTTAACCGGCAATATGTATTTTCCCATGGGAAAATGGGAATCGTCTTCCCATCCCTAATATACAAGTATAAACAGTCAAAATCTGTTCGAGTATCGACTGTCACTAAATATTTCGGTTGTAATTGATATACATATATGTACAAAGCTGATTTATACCCATAATTGTTTATTCGTTGTTACGCAATGTATGTATTTTATTGTAAGCGATATATCTAAGATTCGTTTCTACAAAGAATATTAAGTAAAATACTTTTACGAAAATCTTCATGTTCCATTTTGGTGTATTTCAAAATGGAATTCGGAGATTTTCATAGTTGAAACAGTTGTAGCATAGCATGTCAAGTCAAGATATAAATTATCTTGTTCAGGTGATCTAAGCCTAGATGTTTACTGATATATCTATTTGTTATAAAATATAGTATCGTTGAGTTAGATGTCATACATAACACAAGTCTCGAACTTTGGGACTAGCTCAATCTGTATGATTTGTACATATATTTTGCCCGCGGCTTCGCCCGCGGTAGTGTCGAACCCTCGAGAACAGAAGAATTTTCCGGAATTAAAGATATCCTATGTCCTTCCCTGGGCGTCAAACTACCTCTATACTAAATTTCACCCAGATTGGTTTAATCAATGGTTGAAGCGTGAAAAGTTGACATACAGACAGACGGACACAATAACTTTCGCATTTATAATATTAGTATACTTACATAGATATGGATTATTATTTATTTTATGTGGGACAGTACTCTCTTCTCTCTCTCTCATTTGAGCGTTTTCCCGTTTGCATCCTCAGCCGAGGAGTATCGAAGCCCGGGGTCAACCGATATCATTATCACCAACACATATGGGTTCAACAACTGCTATTCAATCTGTCACCAAGTGTCACCTTGAGGCTGTTAGCCCCGTGCCCGCACAGGTGGGACCCCGGACCGATCACTGGGATTAACTGGCGTAGCTCCAACGCACGTGCCATCCTGGACTAGGGCTGGTCACTCATAGTTTTATATTTTTTTAGGGTTCCGTAACCAATACGCATAAAATTACTAGGCCTCCGATGTACATCCATCCGTCCGTCCTTCCGTATGCCCTTGTTACATGTTCCCAGCGTTATATCTCTTGCACCGTAATAGGTTTTTTTTTTAAATGCGCCAAATAGTGGTTTCACCGAATACCGAACCGAATTATTCGGTTTGTTTGCCATTTCATTGTTTTGCTGCGTAAACAGGTTCTAACACGTACGCTACGTGTCGTTGCTCGCTGCTGGCTGATGACGAGCAAGCTCCTCGTCGCCCACCACACGCGACACCGCGCTGTCAATGCTTCAAAACATCGATCACGTTACAAATAAAAACAAAAGTGCTTATTATTACAAAAATATTGATAAATGATAATATTAACTTTATTTTGTTTGCAATATGAGTGGGCGTAAAATATCACGAGCTTGGGACATTAATGACGAAATCGGAGATGACAAAAGTTAATTGGCACTTTGTGTAGTTGTGTTATTTTTCGAGGTGGAACAGGTCGCAGTGCTTCAACGAGTGGTATGAATACTCGAGCCGAATATATTCGGCATCGGCACCAAAATTGAACAATTCGGCCGAATACAAATAGTGAAAAAGATGCCGAATACGCCGAATAGCGAATACCAAGTAATATTCGGCGCATTATTGCATGCTTTTATAAGGGTGTGTGAGTGTTGTGCTATGCTATAGCTATAATCTTTACTATCCTTACTAATTATTATAAATGCGAAAGTGAGTTTGTTTGTTACGCTTTCACGCCGTAACTACTGAACCAATCATCATGAAATTTTGCATACAAATTTTCCGCACTCCAGAGAAAAAAGAAATTTGTTCTCTGGAGTGCGGAGAAGGACATAGGCTTCCTTTTCCCGGTCCCGATCCCGGGAAAAAGTACTATTCCCGAGGGATCGACATTGACGCGGGCGGAGCCGCGGGCGAAAGCTAGTATATATATATATATATATATTTATATAAATAAAAATATTGTATGGGGAACCCTTCGGGTGCGATTCCGACTCGCACTTGACCTGTTTTATCATATTCTCTTGTCAAAACATTGGGCTTTCTCTAACTAATGCCGGTTCTTCTTCATCAGCTTAAAATTTTGCCCTAATATGCTTCGGGGCTGTTCAACCATCAGTACTACGGACCGCCTCATAGATACAGGTTGCTAACACAGACATTAAGGGGTGACTCAGCCCGTCATTTAAAATAAATTTCCTATGGGACAATTGGAGACTCGATACATTTAATTTTCCTATAATATTTTTGATCGTTTAATCGGAAAAAATGCGTTCGAATAATATTACCTATAGGAAAATCGTTGCTGTATAAAACCACGCCACGACTTTTACCCGGAATCGACACTGTATTGATTGTTTTCGGGTATATGTCGACAGTATATTTACATCTGGCATGTTCTCAAATAAACACCTAGCGTGACATATTCAGCTCATTTGGTTGGTGGTTTTTGAGGAGCAATTAGGTAACTTATTTTTATGTGTCTAAGGGATCGCATATGCCAAAAAAACTGAAAGTCATACACAAGCACGCCGACTCTTTGCAATGTCTCGCCTCTCTGCAATGTCTCGGGGACGAACGCATTATACCTATGCCCCGAAAATCGGAGAGTATTGTCCTATGCCCCGAAAAATCGAAAAGTTTCTCGCTTCGATATCAAGCCGGACTTCAGAAAGACGTTTTGCAATGTGGAACTACTTAGTTAAGGGTCTGCCTTGTCCGTTCATGTTATTCGTAAGTTGCTCCAGAGTTTTGGAGTCGAAAGTTGCCAAACGCCGCGCCGCCAGTTAGGAGTTGATGCAAAGCATCAACGCATCATCACCTCCTCTGGTGTTGCAATGTCCATAGGCGACGGTGACCACTTTCCATCAGGTGGCGCGTCTGCTCGTTTGCTGTCAAATATACACAAAATGGCTTCTAAAAAACTTGGGGTGCTCAATAGAGCGAGGCAGTACTTCACTCCGGGTCATAGACTTTTATTATATAAAGCTCAAGTCCGGCCCCACATGGAGTACTGCTCTCATATCTGGTCTGGTGCACCTCAATACCAACTCCTTCCTCTTGATTCCATCCAACGCCGGGCAATTCGTATTATCGACGATCCCACACTCACAGACGATTTAGACACCCTCGGTCTACGGAGAGACGTTGGCTCTCTGTGTGTATTTTACCGTCTATACTATGGGGAGTGTTCTGAAGAACTTTTTGAATTGGTGCCACCGTCACCTTTCTACCACCGCACCGCTCGCCACAGGAGTAAAGTCCATCCCCACATCCTTGACACTTGGGTCTCCAAAAATGTCAGAGCGTCACGTGGTTTTTTTCCTCGTACAGCAGGATTGTGGAATGGACTCCCTCCCGAGGTTTTCCCTGTGTGCTAAGACTTGAGGTCCTTCAAAAGGCGTGTTTACAGGTATCTTAAGAGTCGGCAACGCATCAGCAGCTCCTCTGGTGTTGCAGATGTCCATGGGCGACGGTGACCACTTTCCATCAGGTGGCTCGTCTGCTCGTTTGCCGTCGGATATACATAAAAAAAAAAAAAAAACACATAAAAAAAGGATGCGTCAAAGTAGGAAACTTGTGTTCCGAATATGTGTCTCCAATCACCTAAGTCTACATAAGTCCCTTACCATATCAACCATAAGACACAGAGCATATTGACTTAAACTGTACGGTATTCCCTGCCTTAATTTATCACTTCCCATGAAATAAATAAATCCAAGTCGAAGAAACAGTTCTCATCTCTTAAAAATAAACAAAGTTACAGCATGTGCTACCCAATTCATCTCACTCGACATCGGTAAGCATTCTTTCAGCTGGTACTGACAGTATAAGTTAGTGCCAACCTAGCCTCTCACTTGCTACTAGGGTCCTCACCTACGGCGTTGACTCCAAATTTTGAATATCTCATATTTTTTTGCATAGAATATAATAAAGAGAAGGTTTGTTTGTCTATTTGTTTGTAATGAAAAAACATAAACATTAATTCGATCTTAAAAATTCGTTTCCCTGTAGAAAGCTATGATTTAACAATATCAATAAGTAATGTAGGCTAAAATGAAGGTAGACGAAACACGTTGGACGAGACGTTGCGGAAAACAGCTAGTAATGAAATCCATACTCCATACTAATACATATTATAAATGCGAAAGTAATCTGTCTGTCACCTTTTCACGCTTCAATCATTGAACCAATTTGGATAAAAATTGGTATGGAGGTAGTTCGAGGCCCGAGGAACGACATAGGGAACCTTTTATTCCGGGAAATTCTAATTCCCGAGGGACATTAACGCGGGCGGAGCCGCGGGCAAAAGCTAGTATTACGTAAATCTGTAACTTGTTACATATTCTAAAAAAAATGTCATTAGGGTGCGTTCTAAAGGGAGCGGTAGAAAACTGAAAAAGGAGGCTTTTTCCAAGCACTAGGAACCGTTTCTAGGAAAAATTGTTCCTGTAATCTTCCCACAACACAAACCTGAAGCTGGCAGCCCTCCCGCCACGTGTAAATAAATCACGGAGATTCATTGCACCATTGTGCCGCCGACCGTCTGTAAATACACGCATTATGTAATTACTGAGATTTGTGACAGCCCTTTCTTATCTGTCCCACGCCCACGGGAAGAAACGCTTTCTTTGATATCCGAGACAGGAAAACGAGTTACAATTCAAGCCAGGTGCTGCAATAGATATTTAGAAGTTAAAAATAAAATCAGATGTTAAATAATAGTAGATGAAGTCTAAAAAGCTTACAACATTAATAAGTATTTAAAATCATTGAGGAATTATTGGGGGATTAATGTATTGTTGTGGTAGAGCCACGCTACCGGCAAAATTAATTTTTGCTAGTAGCATGCATGGGCCGGCTCGTCCGGGGAAGTACCACACTCTCACAGAAAATCGACGTTTGAGTAGAAGCTTTACCGCTTCTATGCTTCGTTTGATGAGTGAGAGAGTCGAAAGCCCATCCTTCTCCCCCTTCCCCCATGTCCCCCATTTTTCCCTACTCCCAATGTCCTCCCCCAACTCTTTGAAAGGCCGGCAATGCTCCTGTCACACCCTGGTGTTGCAGTTGTCCATGGGCAGCGTTGATCGCTTACCATCAGGTGACACGCTTGCTCGTTTGCCGCCCTATAACATTAAAAAAAAAATCGAAGTGACTATCAAAACGTTGTTCACTAAGTTAGCAAATAAGCCGGTTCTATGGAAAAATGTAGGCAGGCGGTGTAGCCTGTGTGAAATGCAGTAAGCATCTACTAAAATGAAGAGATCCGTCTAGTGGATGGGGTATACCCCATCCAAAATTTACTATCTATAGATAGTAAATTTTGGAAATTTGCAGGAAATATCCAATAATTCTCGAGATTTCTCAATAATTCCCGCACTTAAGAGAAAGAAGAAAAAATTATCGGGATTCTTCTTTATCTCAAGTGCGGGAATTATTGAAAAATTCTCGAGAATTATTGGAAATATCCCGCAAATTTCCGTGAGAAGGAATTTATGAGAACAAAGAATTTCTCTCTGGCAAATCACTAGGTTAGTACAGATGTCGCATAATTCCTTTTCGGGGACAAACCCAGCCGCGAAGCGTAATTTGCGTGGGCCCGGTTGCAGCTAACAATAAAGGAAAGTGTGCCAGGACTGCAGCTTCCGCGCCGTATTGCGCAAATGAGTAGAAAGTACCGCGCAGTATCAGGCACACTTTGTCAATTCAATATTTGTTTTTAAGAGCTATAAAGAAATGAATATATACGAACAAATCACACAGATTGAGCTAGCCCCAAAGTAAGTTCGAGACTTGTGTTATGGGATACTAACTCAACGATACTATATTTTATAACAAATACATATATAGATACACATCCAAGACCCAGGCTAATCTGAAAAAGATCATTTTCCATCTTGACCTGGCCGGGGATCGAACCGCACTCTCGTGTCGCAGGCTCGTGTGCTGGTTTGGCCGAGGGAATGGGCGAAAAATCAAAGGAATCATGCAACCCAACACTATTTGATTCCATTTTCCATCTATACGCCCACCAATGCGCTAAACGTGGTCTTTGGTTCTTATGGCCTTAGGCTCTGTCTACCCCGAAAGGGATACAGACATGATCCTAGGTGACTAGTAATAACTAGGTGTCAAATGGAGACAAATTCCGTTCTATACGTATAAAAAAAATCATGATTCTGCGTCTTACGGTTTCAGAGATACAGAGATTGACCAAACGTTACCGCAGCATAAAATGAAATAACTCGAAATCCATAAAGGTGTCAAATTTAATTTTATCGGGGACATTTGAGAGCAAATTCAATCTATCTTTGTGCATACTTTTTATCCACATAAACTGACGGGATCAAAAAAAGTCGGCTGGGGTAACGTTACGCCAGCCGAATTTTATTTTCATCATTATCTCTGAAACGGCGGGGTGTCAAATTATTTACTTTCGGGGACATTTACAAGAAGTAATGATCTAATTATTTGCATTTATCAATTCTTAAAAGGAGCTCTTAGTCGGCTGGGGTAACGCACTCTGGAAACTCAAAAAAATTTCGTCATATACCCATACAAACTGGCCGGGCGGCAGAACTTTTTTTGTATGGAAATGCCGAAATTTTTTTGAGTTCCAGCATTGGTCCCATGGGTAAAAACAAAGTTGCTCATATTGATGGTCTGAGTCACCCCTTTAGGGTACATTTACACGCTCTATACCAGCTTCTCTTCCCGCACCAATCATAAAAGACGGACTAGGGTAATTTCGTAATTTGTGGTCTAGGTAAGGCCAACCATCTCAAGCATCATGTGATGGGCGATGCGGCTTGCAAACATCACGATTTTGAATCCCTTTCCACCTACGCGCTCACTACGACATACGTCACCTCAAGGTCACATGGCCCTTGTGTCTGTCTACCACGTAGGGGATAAAGACGTGATTCGTTGGGTAATATAAATTAATATCTACACTAATATTATAAAGAGTAAAGATTTGATTGTTTGTCTGTGTATTAATATGCTCCGAAACGATTGGACCGATTTGAAAAATCTTTCAACATTAGAAGTTTAGATAGCCCCTAAGAACATATGCTATAGAAAGAATTAAATACATATATCTAACCGTGATATATGTATAATCTTGGATGAAATTTGGCATGGAAGTAGTTTGCCTGGGGCAAAGAACAAAGAACAAAGGACATAAGAAACCTTTCGTTTCGGGAAATACTGTTCCTGAGGGATCGACATTAAAGCAGGCGGAGCCGCTAATTTATCGCTAACTAGGCTGTATAGCCTAGTTAAGGATAAATCACACAGATTGAGCTAGCCCCACTGTTAGTTGCAAACTTGCGTCATGGGCTCAAAGAAACAATATTTTACCTCTATAATAGATACAATAGGTACACAGTATAGTATAGTAGTACTTGTCCTCTGTGCACAGCGTAGAAATACTACAGCAAAAGATTTAAAAAAATGTTAATTTCGAAATCAGCTATAAAACAGAGGCCTGGAATGCGTGGTTGTCTCAATGCCCAAATAACAATTTACCTGATTTCCTTTCTTCGCAGAGGCAGTGGGATGGGCCGCTTTGCAGGATAGCTCAGATTAATTTGCTTGAGTCATCTGGCAGTACTGCAGAGCGTGCCCGTCTCTTAGCTGTCGCTGAATGGGAGTCCGGTCTTTGGTTACAAGCACTGCCTTCTGCCAACTTGGGCACACTCCTGGACGATGAGTCCTTTCGCTTGGCGACATCTTTAAGGTTAGGTGCAATTTGCACTACCGAACATCGTTGCCTCTGTGGCAATGCTGTCGACGGACTGGGCCATCACGGTCTCTCTTGCCGCAGAAGTGCTGGCCGGCTTGGGCGCCACTCTGCGCTTAATAATATTATTCACCAGGCTCTTGCCAGCAGTCATATGCCGGCGGTTTTAGAACCTACCGGTCTGGCGCGGGATGATGGCAAGAGACCGGTTGGAATGACCCTTGTGCCCTGGAGATTGGGGCGAGCGCTTGTGTGGGACGCAACCTGCGTGGACACACTGGCGCCGTCTCACCTCCCGGGCGCAGGGTCCAAGGCCGGTTCAGCAGCGTCAGCGGCAGAAGACCTCAAGCGGCGCAAGTACAGTAGTCTTGGAAACAACTACATATTTGAGCCGTTTGGGGTCGAAACTTTGGGACCGTGGGGGCCATCAGCCCATAAGCTGTTCGGCACCATTGCCCATAAATTGATCGAGGTGACCCGTGACCAGAAGGCTGGTCTATACCTTGGCCAAAAGATCAGCATTGCCATCCAACGTGGCAATGCTGCCAGCCTTCTGGGCACGCTACCGCGAGGCAACGATTTACCCGGCCTTTTTTATTTCTAAATATATATTAATTTTTATTTATTTTTAGTTGTAGAATTAGTTTAATAATTTACAATATTATTATTATTAACATTGACATTGAATTAGTCATAATAAAGTTATTAAATAGTCACAAATAATAACATCCATAGGTACATACATATAGATGATGTCTATATATAGGAAGAATGATTGAGACAAAACACTGCGATACGTCACACTAGTTCGCTTTCATAAAATTGGAGTCGCTCCAGGAAAATGGCTTTCTTGCTTGCCAAACAAAATATTGATTTATAGTTAGCTTACGAAATACATAAACAAACTATAACAAACCTTAGACTAATTTTAAGAAATATATAGCTTTTAACATAGTAGCTCTAACTTGATTAACAGTATAACTATACCTACAGACAGACGCCTTCACACTTAAGGCATTCTACATATAAGTATGTTTGTATTAAGGTAGGTATTCAAGGCTCTTCCTTGTTTTTTTTTTTATCAAAGATACCTACAGTGCCGTACCGGCTTTAGTGCCCAGGGCGACATTTCTTCGTCTTTATTCTTCAGGCGCCTCTAAGACCATTGTCTTAGGTTCTGTGCCCCCGTAGCAGATCAGTATGCATAACGCATTTTCCACATGTAAAAAAAATGGTCAAAATAATAATATGTAAATTAGTCCATCAGTTGATGGATAAAGATAATTAGTTGTGGTAGAGTCACGCTACCGACAAAAGTAACATGAATGGGCCGGCTCGTCCGGGGAAGTACCACACTCTCATAGAAAATCGACGTTTGATTAGAAGCTTTACAGCTTCTATGCTTCGCTTGGTGAGTGAGAGAGCCGAAGGCCCGTCCTTCCCTCATTTTCTCCCCCCATGTCCTTCCCCCAACTCCTTTAAAGGCCGGCAACGCTCCTGTTACACATTGGTGTTGCAGTTGTCCATGGGCAGCGCTGATCGCTTACCATCAGGTGATTCGCTTGCTCGTTTGCCGTCCTATAACATAAAAAAATATATATTAGACACGTATTGTGTCTTTTGTCAATCAAACAAAAAATTATAATGAAGATAAGAGAGGGGGTTTGTGACGTCTGACGGACTAATACAATATTTTTAGGAAATTAGCCTATAAAAATATGTGTCCAATATTTTCTGATTAACTAACTGACGGACTAATACAATTTTTTTAGGAAATTAGCCTATAAAAATATGTGTCCAATATTTTCTGATTAACTAACTGACGGACTAATAGTTACAATTTTTTTAGGAAATTAGCCTATAATGTTTGTGTTGACTAGGACTCTGTCACTGACACAGTGTTATCAGTGGCATTGTATAGTATAGATCCTCGCGTGTGCAGGTGGTAGGACACGCAGGGCAAGATAACAGGTGTGCCATGGTCTGAGGAGTAGCACAACACGGACAAGAAATATCTGAGCTACAACGCGAAGTCATGAATAGGTGGGGTTGCAACCCCATCTATTTATGTTCTCCTTGCTTCGGCGGACTAGAGTCCCTGTTCAAAGACTGCCATTATTTACATACATTAATATTTCGTAGTAGGTACAAATGCAATATAGACTTGATAACGATGAGCGTTCAATGACGTTTGGATTCTGTGTACGTGACATACAGGCGACCTAAACCGCAATCGCCAGTTTGGTTACCAGGAAAACATAGCGTTTACTGGCTCTAGGTAGGTACGTACTGACAGACAATGGTAAAGCCCGATGAAAAACTTATTTCGTAATAAATAAATCTTTAATAATTTCGGAGTAATATTTAATTGTCCTTCTTTTTGAGAATTGCTGACGAGCGGACACAATATATTCGGTCTGATACAATGTCCAAATTGTCATTTTTTAAGTCAGAAAGAAAATTCGGACGATATTTTCAAAGACAAAAGCTTTAAGAAAACATTTTTTAACCGAATATTTATTTGGTCATTATGAGTTTACAACATTTTTAACGCATCATTACCAAATAAATGTTTGGTGTAATGTCAGCCAGGCAGTTTTTTTTATTATAATATAAGTAATGCTAAATCATTAGGTGTTACTGTTATTATATTTTTATGCGATTTTATTGTCAATATTTATTAGATGTTGTTTTTAGTTATACTCAATGCTATAAACATTTTTTTACAAAAAAAACACGTTTTAAATTATTCAAGTTTTTTTTATCATACGATGTCCGCAAATTAGTTTATTAAAGTCACTCTAAAAATTTCATCTGGTAACGCTTTTTTCGGGTTCCGTACCTCAAAAGGAAAAATCGGAACCCTTATAGGATTACTTGGTTGTCCGTCTGTCTGTCTGTCTGTAAGTCTGTCGAGATCCTTTTTCTCAGAAACGCGTGGAGGTATCATGTTAAAATTCATATCAAATACTCAGGTCTACCGTCCCTTGAAGCTGTGAAAAAATCAAACTTCTAGGCCCACGCGATCAAAAGATACAGTTGGATATGCCGCAAATTTTCGTGTTTTTTTTATATTCGCAAGGGAATCAAAACCTACAGGATACTTCCCGTGAACCCAGAATCTTGAAATTTGGTACGAAGCAACGTCTTATATCACACTTAAAGGAAAAATTACGAAAGTTTGAGTTACATTATATAATAAAAATATTTTTAATAATTTCAAACTTATTATATATTATATACGGAACCCTTAGTTCGTGAGTCCGACCCGCACTTGCCCGGTTTTTTTTACATGTTTAAAACTTTTTTATCTGACTGTACTGTGTATTGTGTCCGAGTCGTCAGCAAGTCCTTTTGACTCGTAACACAAGCCCTAATTTGAAATATCTATTGCATAATACAAATACTCAATCAGGGCTCAGGAAAATACATAGGTAAAAGTATTCATTTTAATCTCTACGTTGTTCTAGAAGCAAAGACTGCTGAATTTCAGTCTGAAACTCAATACTAGCTAAATACAGACAAAGACTTATTCAATTCACGAACCATTAGCCATTTCCAGTCAAAATTTAAAACAATAGAAGTACATTCCACCTCATTAGCTCCATAATTTTTAATACAAACCATGGCCAAGATAAACGGCGGTACTTAACTCCTGTTATTGTACTCTTTGTTCTCACACAAAGAGGTGCGCTGCGCATGTGTGCACACGTGTAACGCGACACGTGTGACCACGCACACACAGACAGCTGATTAGAAATCTCTGTTTGGAAATTATGTTCCATTTATTTGCGAAGTGCGTATTTTATTTGTTCGCGGCATAGAAGTATGAAGTCCGCAATTTTTTTTTAAATATATGGTTCGCGTTTTTTTTTTTAAATCTATGGTTCGCGGCAAAATGAATTGTTATTATTATTTTTTACGCGACTACCAAAAATAATGTGGTGTTTTAAGACTTCATGTATGTATGTAAGTGTGTAGATTTGGATGTACATATGTGGTAAGTATATTTAAGGGGGTTCCCATACAACAAACGTGGTTTTTGGCTGGAGGCAGGCCGCTTCCTACCGGTCGTATTGGAAATCCTTGGGGGAGGCCTATGTCCAGCAGTGGACTTCTTGCGGCTGATATGATTGATGATGTGGTAAGTATCGTAGGAATCCTTACACCCTTTGAGTGACATGGGTTGTTTATTAGTCGTGGGAGTAAGTGGCCAACACTGGTGACAGATTTTTTAAGCTGCCTAAAGGCATCTGACATACCTTAACGACCGCCATCAATGATGTCAGCTGGGAACAACGGCTTAACGTGTCTTCCAAAGCAGGAAGAAGCTCGAGATATTTTATGCTACTTGCGGTCACCCATCCCAGTAGTTACCGTAGCCTGGTTTGCCTACCATACGTAAACGCTAATAATGTACACTCGCACTGGACCATCGGATAACTTTTGGTTGGGCATTTGTGTTCTACTTTTCTAAAACTTATTCTTAATCACCACATGTACCTAAGTTTATCTTTTATCAATGATGATAAAAGATAAACTTACTTACTCAGATACTCACAATAGAGAAAGACCAAGAAAATTGTTGATGGAAGGCGTAAGGAAGGTATGGCCGAAAATAATGTAAAAACTATGAAGTTTTTACATTATTTTCGGCCATACCTTCCTTACGCCTTCCATCAACAATTTTCTTGGTCTTTCTCTATTGTGAGTATCTGAGTGAGTAATGTTAATATTCAATACTTTCCTAGTGTGATTTCTTCCCTTCTCATTACAACATTTGCTAATTACTATAGCAAAATTGGAGGAAAAAAAATTATGGAATAGTCATACATAGGTTCTTGAAGAAATGCTTCATGAATCTGCATATTATGTTCCTTTAGATACGGGTCCCCAAACATACCTACTGGACAAGTTAAGTTAGCACTAATTGGCACAAAAAAACAATGAGTTTGTTCGTTAAAAACCTTTGTTAGCCACAATCTTCGTTGACCGCGAAACACAAGAAACGCCTTTATGTAATTTGCTTTGTAAAGAAAAATGGCGGAAGGAGTCAACGACATACGCTCCGAAAATATTCTAAGCCGAAAGAATGGAGCCGATCTCTCATTGTCACTACAGGGGACTGACACCAGTGTACAGGCGAGAACAACAATGTTAATTATATTCTCCCCATCCTTCTTATCTGAGCGTTTTTCCGGTTGAATTCTCAGCTGTCATGTGTCGGACCCCGGGGTCCGCTACACAAACTAGGAGGAAGATACTAGGTCCACTATTATGACAGAATTCCTACTAGTCAGAATTTGACGATTTTGAAGACATTAAACATCAAAAAATACCAATAAAAATTAAGTTCAAATATTTGCCGGGAATCAAACAAGACCCCCCTAGTGTACCAGGCTGGCATAATAGCACCAATCAGGGTACAGCAATCAAGCACCAAAGAAGCCGTCAAAATATAATAAATATTATCAGTGTATAATTGTGTCATCAATTGAGTCAACAACCGATTGTTCTGGTAGGTTAATTTTGCTTTTAAAGTAAAAAAAACGTCTTTACATCAGACAGATATCTAAAGGTCGCAACATGTATCGATTGTTTCAATTTAAATCAATCGTACCGGGGCTTACCTACATAGTCTGAAAGAACGTTTTTCTCTTCAACTGTAAACAATGTACCCATGTGGATGCACCCCAAAAATGCAACGAGCTGAAATAATTGGTAAATTTCTTAAATAAATTTCATGAAACTCTTATGTATTTTTTTGGTGTCGACGGTACTTTGCCAGTCTGTGAAAATGGCAGTTTCAATGTTGCTTAAATCAAATTCAATCGCGGTAAGTCGAAGTGAAAATATCATAGGGACGGTATCATACACTTCAATGTCGTATCGTATGATTCGGTACGGTATACACGGTAACAATTTTAATTTTAAATGTTCGCGTGCCTTTTTCTCTTGACTGTACTGGTATTAACACTCAATAAATCGAACGTAGGTGCACCCACATACTGCGACAAGCCGAAACAGTCGGAGATAAGCGAGATAACTCACAATTGATTTCTTTTACTTCGACGACAGTTACATGTACCGTTCCACTCTCTTAAATAATATTTCGTCCTTTGTTTGTAAAGTTGGTTTGAGTTCCATTATCCTCAAATATCCTCAAGTAGTTCAAGCATAGCGTTGCATGTAAAATGGGAGATTTTCTTTACTGTTATTAGGACATTCAGATGAAAATTTATACATATAATGGCAGTTAATAAATTTTGGACTTTTTTTTATTATTCTTTGTTTTACCCATCGTAAAACAAAGAATAATAAATAAAAAGTAACTCCATTGAAACGTCAACATATTAAAAGGTTCGTGCCATGTTCCTTTTATATATTATACATAATTATTTGGACTTTTTCATGACATAAGGCGGCAAACGAGCAAGCGGGTCACTTGATGGTAAGCGATCAGGTTTTTGTTTTATTACACAGGCAAGTCACAGAGATTGAGCTGTCTCCACACTACATAAAGTTGTGAAGTCATGTCGTGGGATAGGTAGGACTTAACGATGGCTTTATTTTGTTATATTTGAGTTGTTTTTCGAATTTCACTCGCATCTTTAATGTAACAGATAACAAAAAAAAATTAAATTGTGAATTCGTAGTCATTTGAGCGTGTTCCTGGTTGCTACCTCAGCTGTTAGAATGGCACGAAATTGTGGAAATTGATGTGTTTTCAAATCACTAGTACTATGTGCTGAATTAATTAAATACATGAAAAGTATTTGTATAATTTAAGTCGATTTTTGCACAAGATCATCTCCTTGTTGGGATTTGAAACAGATACATATGAAATTTATAAACGATATATGCAATGTAATGTTAAAGTTTGTAAAATTGGCGTGTAAAACAAAAATTCTTACATGACAATATTTATATTTACATCTCGCAGGTCCCCTTTCTTATTTATTTTATAAAATAAAGATGGACTTAATTTTTACATAATCGCATGCGCAGTCTAATTATGGCTTGCGTAGTCGCGTTTTTCGTTCGCACGAAACCCGTTTAAACTTTGGAGCCTAGGATTATAATATCGACATAAAAAGTACTTATTATGGTTGCCTACTTTCTAACAGTTTTAACTGCTTATGTCCTATACGAACATTAAAACTGTTATTGACTCGTTTAAACAGAGCCATTCGTTTACAATGTTTCATTTATTTAGGAGTTTTACGACTGTTTTTGTCAAATTACAATAAACAACCCGTTGTTACCGTAAGTAGGAGCTCGAAGCCGATAAATTTTGTGGTTGACGCCGTTACATGTCTATTCTTGGCGCCACTGAATAACAGTTACAGTTTGTAACAAAGAAAATAATCGGACAAGCCGTCTTGTTTCCCTACTTACGACAGGAAAAATATTAGGTTTATAATTGAGATGTTTTACTGAGATATGGCATTGTATTGTGGGGTAACTCTGTAGCATTTTACCGAGTATTTAAACTACAGAAGAGCTTTATCCGAGCATTGTGTCATTTAGGACCAATAGGACTCAAAGATTACAACTATTCGATACTCGTACTGTTGGGCTATAAGAATTTATAATACATCTTCCAGACAGTTTTTATAATGTAAATATTAATAAATTTAAATATGAATTAACCAAATAACTATTAGAAAAATGTTATTATAAAGTTAAAGACTATCTTGACGACTCTCTTAAATAATGTGTTTACATAAAGTAAATAAATAACACTGGTCTAATTAGTATTGTATATTATCAATTAATTATCATTGTGTGACATAATTTATAATTTTTTCATATGTAATATAATGTCTTATGAACTTTTATGAAAACTTATTCCAATGCTAAATAATGGCAGAATGTGCTTGTACTATCTGTTCTGTAACACCTGTTTTTGTCAAATTTCGATGGAATAAATGATTTCTGATTCTGTTTGCTCGCGACTTTGTCCGTCTTTCTCAGAAACACAAAAAAATGTATTCTGATCAATATCCCTGGCAATTTTTACTCGACTACGGCGAAGACAAAAGGAATTTTGATTTTGTCATGTTGGCCGCATGTCTGTACATACATATATGGTTCTTTTATTTCTAGTATCTCTTATACCTACGTTGGTTGGTACTTGACATTTATAATACATACCTTACATTGTTAGAAGCGTCTTGACCGATTGATGGTTCTTGGCAATGTGACGTCACACCAAATTCAAAACAGCGCCCTCATGAACACAAAATGTTGCTATTTAAAAAATAGTTTTTTTTAAATATATTATGTTTGGTATAAAATGAAAGGCATTCTTAAGGGCCCGTACTACCTCACACTGCTTTGCATGATTGACTGTTATATCAATAATAATTAAATACTCAAGTTGAAATAAAAATGCAGCAAAGTTCAGGACTAACTCTGGTAACTATATGACTCAAAAACACGATTGCGTTAAATTTTCTCGATAGAAAAAAATTGCAAAGTTGTCTCCAAATCACGTCTAATTTACTCGGTATATAGCATTATTCACCAAATACATTAGAATTAACCTTGAAACTTTTGATTATTATTGCATTACCGATAAGGCAGCCATCATATGTTTTTCTTTTTCGAATAACCCTTGAATATTCCTAAAAAACGAAAATATCCAAAGTAGCCAACGCGTTTAGACCATCCGCGTTTGTATCGCCACGCCGTCTGGCATATGGCGGGCTCTTAAGTAGTTTACAATACAAAGTATATATTTTTTAAAGTGAAAACTTTTTTGCGGAGTAGTGCACTTTTTGGGATGGATAAACAATGTTAAACTCGCGTCAAGACACGTGACCTGATCGAGAATTCATAAGACGGATATTTGACCTGAGACCGCCGGATTTATAGTTTAAGAGAAAATTCTAGATATAGGTAGAGGGCCTGCCGGCCTATTTGCTAACTCAGTGTACAACGTTTTGATAGTCATTTCAAAATACATTACGTTTTATATATCTTAAATGAAAATAGTCAATCATACGAAACCCGCAGTGTATTTTAAAGTGACCATCAAAACGTTGGACACTGAGTTAGCAAATAGGCCGGCTGGTCAGGTATCTCTGTCCCTGACTGTACTAACTTCGTTTTTCGACAAATTATGAGCCTATCAAAAATGTTATAGTTTATGAAGAAATATTCTAATGTCTTCGGACTTCGGAGCTTTTCAAATGACAATGTTTCGCTTCTTTACGACGGTTGTAAAGCTACAATAACAATCCTGTTGTTTGTGAGCTTAAAGCTGTTCAAAGCTCATAAATCGTGCGGTTGGCGCCGGTACATATCTGTAGGCGCCACTGTTCGTCAAATTGGTCAGTTTGCACAAGGATTAACTTGTGCTACTTTGGGTAACCGACTTCGAATATCGAGCTTGTCCAGTCCATGCGTATGTTTTTAACTCAAACAGAACTCATGAAGTAATTTTGCTGATTCTAAGAACATTGCAGGCTGATCACTTGATTTACTGATAAGTAAGATGATCCGTGCTTCGGAGGGCACACTAAGCCGTCGGTCCCGGTCATTGTCTTATTGACAATGGTCCCAAAACCATGCCGAAAGCCTATAAAGCGGTTTAATACTCTGACACTAGGGTTCATCGGGTATTTTTAGATCCAAGAACCTAAATGATTTGATTGTTGATTCATCCACTATCGTAATGTACATATATGTACTTATACAATAAAAAAATCGGTATCAACAAATTATGCCATCTGGTAGTCGTTAAAGGAACCACGTCAGAGGCCGAGAGGCGGTTCCGAAGAACTCTGACACCAGGGTGTGCATAGTCGATTGACCGTGACACCTACTCGAAATGATGATGATGCTGATGGGTAACTTCGAAGTAGATTATTTATATTCTATTTAGTGTTATACTTAAATACATTAAATATATGATATCCTACATAAACACTCCTTATGAACTTTTAGGCTAGGGTAAAAGTTTAATGATGTGTTAGACTATCTATCTTCAATGCTGGTCGGGCAGAAGAGTAGGGGGCTGACTGTTTCTTATTCCCCACATACCGCAGAAGCCGTTAGAGCGAATGGGCGAATATATAAGGAACTAGCTTTCGCCCGCGGCTCCGCCCGCGTCAATGTCGATCCCTCAGGAATAGTACTTTTTCCCGGGATAAAAGGTAGCTTATGTCCTTCTCCATACTCCAGAGAACTTGTATGTAAAATTTCATGATGATCGGTTTAGTAGTTACGGCGTGAAAGCGTAACAAACAAACAAACAAACAAACAAACTCACTTTCGCATTTATAATATTAGTTAGAATTAGGATTAGGATTAGGTCCTCATATCTCGTTAGGGATAAAAACTTGATATGAGATGATAGTATGTACTGTCCTGATTACTATTTCAGTATTACAAGTCAACCCTACAATTTATTTCCGAGTGGAGACTCCATCGAGATTTGGTTCGATAAGACATGTCTACGAGAAACTAGTTTGGTGAGTGTCCAGTAAGTTATGGGTAAATGGGACAGTAAGCTGCAGTGCCTCTTGCCAAAGAGGATCTAGTTTTAACGGTACGTTCACACTATAGACTATAGAGTGATATTCTCTGGTTTATATTTGTAAGTTTGCACGCGCACGCAGCTTCGCCCGTGTCAATGTCGATCCCTCGGGAACAGTACTTTTTCCCGGGATAAAATAAAATGTATCGTGTGTCCTTCTCCATACCCCAGATAACGTGTATGCAAAATTTCATGATGATCGGTACAGTAGGTACAACGTGAAAGCGTAACAAACAAACAAACTCACTTTCGCTATAATATTAGTTAGGATTAGGATAGTTAGGATTAGGATAGGATATGTTCGATTCTCAAATATCCTAATTTACACTATATAGACTGATAATATAAAGAAGCAAGACTCAATTGTTTATTAAAACATACGCGACATGACATCATTAAATTGTTTGTTTGTTTGCATTGAATAGGCTTCTAAACTACTGGACCGATTAGGAAAAATCTTTTACCATTAGAATTCTACATTATCCTTGATAAACATAGGCTATAGAATTGAATACCTATAACTACCCGTGCGAAGTCGGGGCAGGCCGCTACTATTCATAAAAGCGTGTTTTACAAAATTCTTGAGCTTTTTTGATTTGATGATACGTTAATCTTCATAAAGGTTAAAGGAGACGAAAAGTAAAATGGATTTTCCTTTTCTACTAAAGCTAAATCATGAACATCATTGAAACTAACGTGAGATATACCAATTATGAACGGAACTTTAGTCAGCAATCCCAACCAAATAGTACGTGAGAGACTCGTTTATACATGGTGAAACTTTTATCGTTTTGGACCCTTAAAGGGGTGACTCAGTCCATCAAAATGAACAACTTTTCCTACGGGAACAATGCTGGGAACTCAAAAAAAAATACGAAATTCCCATACAAACTGGCCGGGCCGCGGAACTCTTGTTATTATTTTTTGAGTATGTAATTATTTGTAGTTAGTAAGTATTTATTGATATTATGTTCATTCCATAATAGATTGCATTTTTTTTATAACTTCACAGATGATATATAATTATGTTAATACCGTTATTCCATATAAATTTTCTACTTTTCTCTCTGATTGGTCTTATGGTTGACTGGTAGAGAATGCCCTATGGCATTAAGTCCGCCAATTGTGCTTTTTATACTTGAATTGTTCAATAAAGTTTAAATAAATAAATAAATAAACTCTTTTGTATCTAAATGTTGAATTTTTGATGATTAAATGAAAATTTTTTTTGAGTTCTCAACGTTGGTCCCATAGAAAAAGTTGTTCATATTGATGGTCTAAATAACCCCTTTAAGGGTCCAAAACGATAAAAAATTCACCATGTGTACTAAAAGCTTGATCAATTAAATTTGCTATTAAAGGATTTTCAGATGACACAGAGCCTACACAGTGTCTGTACCTCATTACTCTTGCCATGAACACGAAGTAAAGAATATCATGTTGCGTTGCTTGACATCAGAAATTAATACTACTTACATCACGATTTCGTCACCCTAATACACCAATTTTTGTTAATTCGTCAAACAGTCTGGTGTCGTCGAACTCTCAGTCTTAGTGACTTGTAATACGTCTATCACGGTAATCCATATACGAAATTAACTGAAGTCTGTTGACCTGGCTTTAGGGCTGCCTCTAATGTTTATGTAAAAAAATGCTAGGTTTCTTCAATAACAGTCAGAAAACAAAGAAAAATGTAGACAGAGTTAATATTTCTCTTGAACTGATCGTAAGAGTCATGGAGGATTTTTTTAAATAGTGAGAGGCCAGGTAAAAGTTTTTCCTTTCGTTATGATACATTTTTCAATTAGGTATTTTTTTATTTCTCTTCATTTACATCTTGCTAGAAGTTTTTTGCTGTTTTATGTGAGTTGTATATATTTATGTAGGTCTATTCAAATAATTATATTTATGTATGTTTATTGTAGGTAATATTATGTAATTTAGTAGGTATGTTTTTCTACCCCGCACAATATTTTTCTTTAACATTGTTTATTTCTTTGCAAAGGTTGCCTGGAAGAAATTGCGTTGCGATAAGGCCGCCTTTTGCACAACTTGTTAATTTTTATTTTACTGCTTTGTAATCTTTGTATCTTTGTGCAATAAAGGGTATTGTATTGTATTGTATTGTATTGTAAAAGGTAGTTTAATTTCTAATAAGCGCACTACATTGCAACTATTGCTAGAATTGGCCTTAGGTCTGTTTTGGTGTTTTAAAATTGTCTTTCATGCTTCAAAATGCGTTCCTCTGTTAATCCCGAATGGTGTCACCAAGTGGTGACATCGAGATCTTATTTATATTCCGGGTCAATCCGTTTTATGACTGTTACTTATGGCGTATTTAGCCAGTATACATGGTGAAATTTTGATAGTTTTGGGCCCTTAAAGGGGTGACTCAGACCATCAATATGAAAAACTTTTTCTATGGGACCAATGGTGGCAACTAAAAAAAAAATTTGTCATTTCCATACAAAAGAATTCCGCCGCCCAGCCAGTTAGTATGTTAATGTCGATTTTTTTGAGTACCCAGCATTGTTCCTATAGGAAAAGTTGTTCATTTTGATGGTCTGAGTCAACCCTTTAAAGGGCCAAAACGATAAAAAAATCACCATGTACATGGTGTACTATAGTACTTAAGTAAATTTTCTTTGTCTTTGTCTTGTTTATCAACGAAATGATGGTGCAATAAATTTCGTTGATTCGACGGATTCCCTGGCGACAATTCCCATGAATCCACCGGTTTGATCATACGTAGCAAGTCACACTACCAGCCAGCTACGTATTTAAATCTCACTACAGCCGCACCATGACAGTTTTAGTTATTCCACGCATTGTTTATAAACATGAGCATTTAACATATTACACCTATTTCACATTATTAAGTTCACTAGAACTAATTTATAAAACAATTCAAAACAAAAACCGTGCTTCTTCATATTCTAATTAAAGAGAGGCTCTTGTCTGTGGAGTTCCCAATGACTTTTCCCTTTTTTCCCTATTTAAAGCGTGCAGTCTGCCGAAATTCCCGCCAAGAACTCATCATTCATAATTATGTTGAAAAATCTCTCTCATCACTTAATGCATAACAAAACCGAATCGTGGAAGAAAACGCATCAATAGACATAAGCGGAGAGTTGTTAGCCCTTGAGTTAGTTCGTTACCCGTGTCCGGGCTAATGGCTTTAATTCGGACAATACTCATAACGACCAGGGTAATGGTTTCTGAGAGGATTGATGTCTCTGCAGTCAGGCGATGTATTCGTTTCCATGTAATATCATTTAACACAAGACCGCATCATCATCATTATTGGGGTGCGTATTGTTTGATATAATAACAAATTCTATATTTTCATTTCAATAAAGTTCAAAAGATATAATGTTTACTTGACATAATCACTACCGAATATATTCTTAAAAGCTATAATATACATACAATTTTCAATTTGAAAAGCATAAACCCATTATTTATAACGTTTATGAACACTAAATATCACCTGTTATACAACTTGTGCAGTATACATGCCAAAATGTATACCATTCAAAAAGTATACTATTTAAAATAAATATCAATCAAAATCTATAGAAATCAAAATGTATACGTATTAAAAATATAAAACTGAGAAAATATACCAGCTAATTAGTGTAGACCCATGTCTATTTTGCGAATTGGAATAATTATAGTAATACTTACAAAATAATTCGCGCAAGCTCGTAAGCTCATAACTTCATTTTCTTGAAAATAATGCGGAGTAGCCAGCAAAACGTGCATCATTCAAACTAAGATGTACGTAATCGATTTTACTAGTAAAGCAAACGAAAAGTAAACCAAGAATTAATTAACCTCACAGGATTACAAAAAAAAAAAAACTATAACTAACAAAAAAAAATTATAACAAAATTTTATTGTATGTAAATATTAGGACAAAGTATAAAATAAATAATAAAAAAAATGTAATACATACAAAATGCGCGCGCATTTTGTATGTATCACATTTTTTTTTAAATAGAAAGATATTTTTTACAATATTTTATTGTATTTAAATATTAGGACAAAGTACGTATTAAAAAAAATAAAAAAAATGTGATACATACAAAATGCGCGTGCATTTTGTATGTATCACAATTTTTTTCAAGTAGAAAGATAACTTACTATATTTTTTTGTATATAATAATAATAATGTATTACAATTATTTTTAATAATACCTATTTTATCTTATTTTTTTTAAACTTATATTAGAGGCCATAGCTCGAAGAAATTCACACTCGAAATATTCAGATTTTCGTTAAATATATTGCAGTCTTTCTCTTTGTAAAACAAAAAGAAAGACTGCAATATATTTAACGCTTAATTATTTTAACACTTTACATTATAACTACTTTAAGTAAAATAAGTATACGATATCTTCGCCAATTGTGAACCGATTTTAATGTTTCTTTTTTTACATGAAAACCTTTACTACCAAGTTAGTCCCATTTTAATTTGGTGAAGATATGATGAAGAACTTTGGAAATATGGAAGAAACTCCTAAAATAAAATAGAATTAGTTTTTTTTTTTTAAATTTTATTATTAGTTATGTATTGAGAATCTTCTACCAATTAATTCGTATAACCAATGATTATTATCCGTAATAAGATGTATACATAACGTTTATTATACAAAACAAATAATCGATTTTTTAAATTTTATAATAATAAAACGGTATTATGAAGGTTTGATATGTTAAATAATTGTTATAATAAAAGATTTTAGGTTTTTTAAACTTATTTCTTTCGATATTTATCTTACTTGATAATTATACTGACCAAAATTATGTATTTCGTTGATATATATCTTAAAAGATATATATTTTGTGTTTATATGTTATATTACTTACCCTCATTATTGAATACCATCTACTGTAAACTTTATATTTAACTCTATGTAAACTTTATATTAAACTAGCCCGGCCTCCCCAGCAGCTTCTTATTTTTCCCCTATTCTTCCGAGTGAGTAGTATCAGAATACCTTCATTTCCTTCCCAAATCCAACAATTATTCCTTTCCTTCCTCAGCTTAATTATGCTTCCGATGTGTAACAGCATTGGAAGCACAAGAAGCCAAAGAAACTGCGCTCGCCAACACTGCCAAGCGTGGTGAATATAGCAATATCCTCTCGTGGAGCGAAAACTCCTTGGCAGAGGCCCTTGTCCAGCTGTGGACTTTTGCGGCTGTAATGATGATGCTGGAGTTAAATATAAAGTTTAGTCAAATTTTTTGGGGCCATTCTATTATCAGCCCCTTGAAAACACCAGACAGCTTTGACGTCACACATGTCGCGTTGTACGCGTGATATGAGAACTTTGTTCGGCAGCCATGTTCATCATCATTTCGAGTAGGTGTCACGGTCAATCGACCATGCACACCCCGGTGTCAGAGTTCTTCGGAACCGCCTCTCGGCCTCTGACGTGGTTCCTTTAACGACTACCAGATGCCAGCCGGGACCAACGGCTTAACGTGCCTTCCGAAGCACGGGATCATCTTTATTATCTGACAATCAGGTGATTCAAGCCTGCAATGTCCTAACCAAACTGGAAACAACTAAACAAAGTATGCTTCCGGTGGGAATCGAACCCACGACCCCCGGGTCAACAGGCAAACGCCTTAACCACTGGACCACGGAGGCTGTTAGCAGCCATGTTGAATTGCGTTTATTGGAACATTGTATGGTAATATATTTTTCTAAATTTATTCATTCTCTTAAAACGGACTTGCTCAAAATGCCCAACCAACGTTATCCAAACTCAACGTATCTACTAATGTCAAATTAAAATTGCATTTTTAGATCTTAAATTCTTCAGAAATATTTTTCAAACTCTACACATACGTAGTTTTTCGTCATAATAATTTTAACCATTTTAATATTATAATTTAGCCAACATACCTATATAAGATATTGTTTGGACGCTCTATGACTTGGGTAGAAAAAGTAAAGAATTTCTGCTACCTGCCTAAATAGATCCAAATTTTTACGAAATTATTTACAAAAGCGGTAATTTCTATTGTTCAGTTTTCTATTTGGAGTTTCAGATGAATAGGCAATATATTTTATACAATTTTGCTTTTTAATCATGTATTATTTATTCAGGAATATATGTTACAAAAATTTACATAATATATATTCCATTTGTGTTCCAGGTAAATTGGCTTGTTTTCCGCTGGTTTGGGTTATACCACGCACAGAAACGGCTTGTCTTCCTGAAACAGATTTACCTGTTGTTTTAATCCATAATTCTGCGTAATGCTTATCATCATAATTACGGGACCAACCATCTTCATTCTTTATTCAATATTATATTTGTTAGAAAAAAACTAAGTAATAGGGAACAAAACACTTCAAGATCTTGCGCACCGATGGCAAGCGACCAGATGGTCTTATTTTGATCCCGTGGCGACAAGGCAAACGTCTAGTCTGAGATACCACTTGTGTCGATATTTTAGCTCTATCCCACCAGCTACTTCTAGCCAAGGCGGAGCAGCAGCCTGTGCTGCTGAAGGTAACAAAAAGTGAAAATACGCGGCATTGACCGACAGCTTTATATTGATCTTCGCTGTAGAAACTTTAGGTCCCTGGGGCACTGAAGCCAATAAATTCTATAAGGAATTGACAACGCGTCTCATCGAGGTAACTGGTGATCCAAGAGCTGGTAGTTTTTTTGCACAACGTATCGGTCCCGCTGTGCAACTGGCAAATGCTGCCAGGATATTGGGTACTTTGCCTCGATGTGGTGCGTTGGAAGAAGATTTGTATTTGTAAGTTATTTATATTTTTTTTATTTTTATGTTGTTAATAAATAAACAAATTATTTTTTCATGATATCTTCAAGATTGCACATAATGCTACCTCTGCACAGGTCATCTGTTAGCTCAAGATTAGGCTTATCTGAGCGTCCTCAAGTCGGCTTATCTGCTAGATTATTACACGACCTTGTATTTTGTACTTATTATTACGACCTAGCAAATTTTCCTTTGTTGCCCGTGGTATTACTGATTGTCCTACTAGTGATATATATATATAATATATATATATATATATATATATATGGATGTTTATCTATATATGTATTTGTTATAAAATATAGTATCGTTGAGTTAGTATCCCATAACACAAGTCTCGAACTTACTTTGGGGCTAGCTCAATCTGTGTGATTTGTCCGTATATATTTAAAAAAAAAAAAAAATATAAATACGAGGGGGGGTCAAAAAGTTCGCGGAATGGAGGGGTTAGCGGGGGGTGGGGGACCTGCCGCAGGTAGTAACTAATGAGCAACTCTTTGTGAGTATATATGCCAAGTTTGAACCCGAATGTGTCAGTGCCGGGCAAAAACCTGCGCCTCCCCGAAAGCTATCGGCCCATCACCCTACTGAGCGCGCTCTCGAAGGTGTTCGAGAAGCTGCTGCTCGGCCTGCTGCTCCCGCACATCCCGCCGCGTGCGGAGCAGTTCGGGTTTCGGCCGGAACACTCGACGACGCTCCAGGTGGCAAGACTTCTACATAAGATCTCAGACGCGGCCAACCGAAAGGAGCACGTGGCTGTCGTGCTCCTCGACAACGAGAAGGCCTTCGACAGGGTGTGGCATGAGGGGCTGCTACACAAGCTGTCGGAGTCCCCAGCCCCGAAAAGACTCGTCAGGATCGTGTCCTCATTCCTCGAGGAGCGCAAATTCAAGGTGGCGGTCGAGGACGCCCTTTCGTCGGAGCGCCCCGTGAGGGCGGGCGTCCCACAGGGCAGCTGCCTTTCCCCAGCCTGCTACGCGTGGTACACCGACGACATCCCCGTAGCCGGTCAGGCCGAGTTGGCATTGTTTGCCGACGATGCGGCGTACTTCGCGAAGTCAATGAACGCGAAGCACGCCGCCAAGAAGGTCCAACTCGCACTCGATGCCTTGCCCGACTGGCTCTCTAAATGGAGGTTGTCGGTCAATGCCAAAAAGACGCAAGACCTGCCGGCGGGGAACGCCGGCATACTCCCGCCGCCGCTAACGCTCCTCGGGGAAAAAGTGCCGTGGCAGCCACATGTCACCTACCTCGGGGTGAAAATCGACAGGCGCCTCACCATGAAGCACCACGTCGACGCGGCCATATCAAGTGCTAAGATGGCCCGGGGGAAGCTGCGCCCAGTGCTCTCCTCCCGCCTCCCGCTGAGAACGAAGCTCGGGATCTACAAAACTTATGTACGATCCCGCCTCACGTACGCGGCCCCTGCATGGTATGCATACTGCTCGGAGACGAACCGACGTCGTCTACGGGCTCAAGAGAACCTTAGTCTCCGAGCAGTGACGGGGGCCCCACGCTACGTGAGGAACGACGTCATTCAGCGGGACCTGAAATGGGAAGGCCTGGACGCATTCAGACTGGCGAGGACAATGTACTCCAAGGCGGACGCGTCGGCGCACCCTCACCTCAGAGGGATCGCGCCCCTACACGCCCGCCCACCCGATGGAAGATACAAGCCCTCGCCCAGAGCAGCCATCCTAGCACAGCCCGTCGACCAAGGTGCCGCTTCAAGTGCGGCGCCTGCACAAGCACCCCAAGGACATTGAAGCCCGACGTGGCCGCCACGGCCACAGCTTTGTGACCCGCCTGTAATTGCAGGCGGCGGCAGCATCCGCCGAAGAGGACACGGTCCTGACCGGCATCCCCGACCCGGCGAAAGCCGAGTCTGAGAAGAACCCAGCGCGATTGTGTCAATAACTTTTGACCTGTCGTCGATCAAACAAGTGAATCCGGAAGAAAAACTTGAACATGGAAAAAATCGAGTTTCGTGCCGTCATAAAGTTCCTCACTAAGCAAGGAAAACCACCTCAGAAAATTTTGGAAGAAATGTCAACTGTAACGTTTCAAAAACTTTGCAGTTTTCATGGTCGCAGGTAGACCAAGTTGATATTTGTCTGAAAGAATTATGCAAACTCAACAGTCAAAAACATTATGATTATTGTTTGTAAATATGTATGAAGAACAATATCAAATTATTTTATGTAATGTCAATAACATTACTGTTTGAAAACGTGTGGCCCATGCATGATCACTCTACGTCTGATCTTAGCCTATGTGACAAGAGGGTTAGGTATTTCAACACGCAATCCTCAGCATCGCAATTCAGCATGGAATGCAGCTTCTTATCTTGTTACAAGGGCTCCAATTTGAGGATCTTTTTTGAAGTGAAAACTTCTCATAACTTAATCTTCTTTAGCGACGTTGTGCACTTTTTGGGATGGGTAAAAAATGTTATACTTGCGCCAGGACACGTGACCTGATCGAAAATTCGTAAGACGTGCACGTGACCAGAGACCGCCGCAAAAGCGAGTTTGCACTTTTTTTTATGTATATTTGACGGCAAACGAGCAGACGAGCCACCTGATGGGAAGTGGTCAACGTCATCATGGACATCTGCAACACCAGAGGAGGTGCTGATGCGTTGCCGACTCTTAAGGTACCTGTAAACACGCCTTTTGAAGGACCCCAAGTTATAGCACACACACTTCTGCCGACACTCTCGGAGTGCATGCAATTCGTTGTTTTTTTTAGTAGTTTTGAGTTACATGATATTATACCTATCTATGTCATTGAATCCACCGACGCGCCGATCTCGACATCAAGCGCGATGAGTTCAAAACCCGGCCCCCTGCACCCCCAGCATGACGCCGTATATATCGCGCGATAAACTATCCCCACCACGCTTTTTAAAATAACGGAAATGCCACATGCCTTCATTAGAGCCTCATTAGTTATTGTTCTGAGATTAGATCTAAGGGGAGAGCCCCGAATTCTTTAAGCGACCGAAATCGGTCTGAAAGCCGTCATAGACGTAAACCCAGCTACAAAAATAGGCTCCAGTCAAGTCTATTGAAAACAATAGGCTTGAAACTAATCCTCTTTTCATGTACTCTATACAAGGCTAGTTAGCTTTAAGACGAGGACTCAAATGTTTGGTACCTTCGCTCGGCAAAGGACTGATCAAGTGCGCGCAAGGGATAGCGCTTGGCGGTTTAGCCCGTGAATGATGAGATAGGAGATAGTCTCGAGTCGCTCAAAGAAAAAAACGTAAGCGCCAAATTCGTTATTTCTATTTTATATAAAATCAGACCGGTTAATTGTATTTTCATATTTACATTTTGATGAATTACTAATAACCTATCTTTTAGTCTAAAAATCATTTTTTCATTCGTCGCATTTGAGCTACAATAACAAAAACTCTGCGAACGAAGACCATTTTAAAAAAATATTTCTATCGAGAAAATTTTATCAAAACGTGTTTTTATCTTCAATTTTTGGAGATGAAATAGTCAAAAATCATATTACTTACATTTGAAACTCCTAATTTAAGTATTTTGCGAGATAAATAAGGTTCAGAACGACCTTATTTACAGTGGTATCGCCTTAAGGGCTGTGATTCCCCTGATAATCACATCTCGCCAGTGGCATGCATATATTATTATATCACAGTATACAGCTATTGTGATGTTGTGATATGCAACGGAAATTATTGCACAAGCGACTTTTTTTTATGATACAATAGTATGATACTATAATAATAATGAATTACAGACTACCCAGGCCCAGTAGATGTTTTTACAGTAAAGTATGGAGGTTCAGCAGGCTACATCACATAGGGTGGGTGGAGTTTCTCAGGGAGTTTCAAATCGATCGAGCTAGGTAGGCCTAGCTATTCCTAGGTAGATCGATTTGTCTTGTCACTGCAAAAAGTAGGGGCTTTTTTTCACCACGATCTTGATTACATATTTAACCGGGTCCGGTATAGCAGCTTTTAAAAATCTATTGTAGCAGTATTCTTTTTCGAAGATTTCTTTCATGGTTCCTACTTCTAACTATCGAACCGATTCGATAAGACACTGGTTTAATATCTGTAACTAATTTAATTTTTATTAATTTTCTATTTCTGCAGTCGGACAGTTTGACTAGCTCCGTGGCGCAGCGGTCAACACGCCAGCCTGCGACACGGAGTGACCGGGTTCGATACCCGGCCAGGTCAAGATGGAAAATGATCTTTTTCAGATTGGCCTGGGTCTTGGATGTGTATCTATATGTATTTGTTATAAAATATAGTACCGTTGAGTTAGTATCCCGTAACACAAGTCTCGAACTTACTTTGGGGCTAGCTCAATCTGTGTAATTTGTCAGAACATATTAAAAAAAAAAAACAATTACCTAGTGATTCGTAGGTTGGTGCATGTATAAACCTACTATCTTTCGCTACTACTATCAACCGCTCGCGGATTGTAGTTCCCTCGGGAACAACACCTCATCCGGGATGTTAAGTACCATATGTCCTTTCCCGGGCTTCGAACTCTCCAAGCCAAATTTAATCTATACCTATCCGTTCAGTGGTTCAAGCGTGAAGAGGTAACAGAGAGGCAGACAGACAGTTACTTTCGCATTTTTATTTCCTTGGGGTGTCATGCTCAACGGCCTGACCGCAGGTATGGCATCGGGTACGCGCGCCCGGCTTCCGAGCTGCTATTTGCTTTTCCCCCATTCATCTCAGTGAGCAGTATCCCAATACCTTTATTCCCTTTCCAAATCCAACAAATTCCTGTCCTTCTCCAGCTTTTAAATTCTTCCGATGGGCAGCAGTGTCGGAAGCACAAGAAGCCAAAGAAACTACGCTCGCCAACCCGTCTGTTGGCAGACGGGTTGGCGAGCGTAGTTTCTTAGAGCGTGGTTAGTATGGTAATATTCTCCCATGAAACGAAGTATCTTTGGGAGATGTTCCAGTAGTGGACTTTTTGCGGCTGTAAAGATGATGATTTCCTTGGCTTCCATTATGAAAAACCACATCGTATGTGTTATGTAAGTTGTATTTTATTTTGTCAATTTTGCTGTAATCTATCTATCTATAATTTAAGAACTGTGTTCTTGTCGGTGGAGTACTCTTCATGTCTCTCGGTTCTCAGCCATTCTCTTCACCTCTCCATATGACACAACTCCAGCCTTTTCCTTTATCTCATCCAAATATGCTCTTCTTGGTCTTCCTTTCCCTCTCCTTGTGTCAATATAATTTGCTGTAATAAATATGACATATTGATTAATTGGTACAATTTCTATTTTTATATTCCATAACATTGAATAAGCATTATTATCCAAGTGTTTCACAACTACGCAGATAACAGTAGAATTTGGATGTAATTCGATTCCATTGGATTTATCTTATCGCGGAGTCATTCGACTTGTTTGTATCAGCCAACGTCAATAACGTCGACAAAGCCTACGTCGATATTTACAAATCTGTTCAAATGTATATTTTATTTATTTAAATGGCCAGTGCGTCTGGCTATAGAAATACTGAAATTATCTGAAACCAGTTATCGCCAGCTGCTTTGCTTCGTTTTGGGTCGAAATGCAACCTATATCGTCATTGGTAGGTACTCCTGACAATGTGTGTATGTACATAAATATAAATTAATATATACGGACAAATCACACAGATTGACGAGATTTGTGTTATGAGATACTAACTCAACGATACTATATTTTATAACAAATACATATGATAATGATGATAAATAAATAAATATATACGGACAAATCACACAGATTGAGCTAGCCCCAAAGTAAGTTCGAGACTTGTGTTATGGGATACTAACTCAACGATACTATATTTTATAACAAATACATATATATATACGGAGCCATATTAGGCTCTGCTGTCTGTCTGACTGTCTGTCTGCCTGTCCGTTGGTCTGTCAACAGGCTGTTTCTCATGAACCGTGACAGACAGTTGAAATATTCACAGATGATGTATTTCTTTTGCCGCTTTAACAACAAACACTAAAAAATAGAATAAAATAAATATTTAAGGGAGGTCCCACACAACAAACGTGATTTTTTGCTCGTTTTTGCTCTATATTAATAAGGGCAACAGGTAGACGCTTGAAATATTCACAGAATATTTAAATACAAATACACTTTGAAAACAAATAATTTAATTAAAATTAAACTTATATTTAAGGGCCTTCCTTCTTCTCCCACACAACATACATGATTTTTTTGCCGTTTTTATAGATTACGGAACCCTTCGTGCGCGAGTCAGACTCGCACTTAGACGGTATTTTTTTCTGTAGAAGGCACGGTATTATGATGTTGATCCTCGATGATCTCTACCATCTCTCCTTTTCTTTACGGTCGTTCTGTTAAATATTATGGAAGAGTTACCCTCTCGTAATACAAGTACGTTAGTACTATTACTTATTCTTTGAGACAATTTACTTTGTGTGCTTCCGCCACCAGTTAGTTCATGCAAACTATTGCTGGCCAGCGCCCACCCACTACTGTTAGTCCCTTCATACCCGCCACCAATAGTTGATGCATGCAACCCTGGTCGATACTGCTGCATCCGTTGAGGCTGCAGCAATGTCGGCCGTCGTGCTCGCGACACGTGTTTCGCCTCTACACGAGGCATCTTCAGGCAGTGAACCCTAGATGTTGATCCTTCGAATGACAAGCAACGAATGGCCAGCAATAGTTTGCATGAACTAACTGGTGGCGGAAGCACGCAAAGTAAATTGTCTCAAAGTAAATGTAGCTTTGACTTCCGCAAAGTAACACCTGAGTCTATTAACTATTACTTATTCTGTTATAGAAGTTAGCCCTTTTGATTTCTTCTATAGAACTTGGCTGCAACAGTTATATGCAATGATATTGAAACATACTTACATAGGCAGGTAAGCATTTATTACAGGTAAATACTTAACATGGTTAACCAACCAAGTCACAAACACAAATGTTAATTTGTAATGTATAAATAACTTGGCAAGCGCGGCTCAAAAACAAGGCTCGTACCATTGTTATTGAATATTAATTTATAGCGAATTGTTTGTGCATTCAGATTCCTTAATTTACAATTCTAAAAGTGATTGTCTTGAGGAAAACGTTCGCTGGGGCCACCTTTAAATACGTAAATACACCTGGCTGCAAAACATCATTTTATTTATACATTCTACTGTTTTTGTCGGTTGATGAATGATGAATATGATTTGAACATAAGATTAGGCGGTCTAGACTTAATTATTATTACCATTCGTAGATTATGAAAATGCATATGCAAATGTGCATGGCTTATGTATAATTGCCGGCTTTTTTATAGTAGTTCAATTCAACCCTACTAAGACACAAGTCTGCGTGTTTTCCGCTAAGAAGACCCCATTTAACATGGCACCGAAGTTCCAGGACACCCTCCTTACCATGCGTCACGAGGTTTTTTTCCTCGTACAGCAGGATTGTGGAACGGACTCCCTCCCGAGGTTTTCTCTGTGTGCTATAACTTGGGGTCCTTCAAAAGGCGTGTTTACAGGTATCTTATCTTGTTTCTTTGACTAGCTCCGTAGCGCATCGGTCAACACGCCAGCCTGCGACACGGAGTGACCGGGTCCGATCCCCGGCCAGGTCAAGATGGAAAATGATATTTTTCAGATTGGCCTGGGTCTTGGATGTTTATCTATATATGTATTTGTTATAAAATATAGTATCGTTAAGTTAGTATCCCATAACACAAGTCTCGAACTTACTTTGGGGCTAGCTCAATCTGTGTGATTTGTCCGTATATATTTAATTTATTTTATTATTTATTATCTTAAGAGTCGGCAACGCATCGGCACCTCCTCTGGTGTTGCAGATGTCCATGGGCGACGGTGACCACTTTCCATCAGATGGCTCGTCTACTCGTTTACCGTCAAAAACACAAAAATACCTATTTCTAATATGTACAAGCAAGGTAATTTTAATATTTCAAAACGTTTAAAGAAAGGCCTACAAGATACATGCGGTGCAATATTGCTTATTGCCCGTATACACCGTTTTTGCGCTTTAAATACTCTGTTTATATTTGATCCATTCCCCCATATTATCAAGCCATATCTAATTGCAGACTCAATATATGCATATAATGGCTGTATTTTTGTTAGTACTTAATTTAACAAAGCATACACGCATTTATTAACTATGCCACGTCATTTGCATTCCGTAGAATTTGTCCATTAAAATTAATCTCAACCGATTGATGTTTAAAATTATTGAAATTCATCATTTTTGTTTTAATTATATTTACTTTTAGATTATTCCTATTGAGCCATTCTATTACTAGTTTTAAATTATATGTATAATCCTATGTATGTTCCTTGGGTTGAGTCATGGACTGAATAAGATCAGGAAAGGTATTTTCAACAATATAAATATTCAACCATATATTTAATCAACCATATAATCAATGTTTTAAATCAATTATAAAACAGGCCAATTCGCCACAGTGAGTTGGGTAACGTCGCGAATTTTCGCACAAAGCCATACCATATAAGGCGGCGTGCGTAGGCGCAGCCAGCGTTGGCTTTCTCCGGCAAACGAACCAGGCCCTGGCCAATTTGGTGCCGTTATTCTGTTTTGTTGGCGAAATTATTATCATTTAGGATGACAGGAAATAATTACCGAAATACTTATATGGTTTTTGTGATCAGTTCAAAAAAATACCGAGTTTTTAATACTTCCTTCTATTGCAGCAAGGAAATATTACGTCTTAGGCTACGGTAATCGCTTTCCATTAGGTGGTGGTACATCTAAGTAGGCAAACAGGCATACGTTTGCCTACTTAGTTGTATAAATAAATAATACAAAATATATAGTATAAATACATTAATTTTAGATGAACCTAACATAACATTATAAAATACATTTATGACAAATTTGTAAACATTTATAATAATAATATTCAAGTAGTCAAGTTATGATGATGGACAAAAAAATTTTGCATGCCATGAATATGGCTAAATAGGCTTGTTGTTGACAAATTTTGTAACCCTATTTTGTACCCTATTTAATGCAAATAAATGAATTTTTGAATTTTGAACTATATTTTTTTAAAAGTTACAAAATTATTTTTAACATAATTGTTTTTGAAATCTGTAACTGGACGAATAAAAAAGAATAATATGCAAAGTTAAAAAAGGAACTACGTATCTATCCTTTAAGTTGATTTTGAAACTGCTCTAATTGGCGAATGGTGCTCAAGTGTTAAACAGAACAAACACTCGTTAATTTCTTGGTACACACTCCACCCACTGATAGCCGAGGTTGGCCGGTTGTTATTACAGAGTAAAGATTACTATGGCCTCTGATAACGGTTGGTTATAGAAAAGACTTGAAATATGGTAAATAGCTACGAGTAAGTTAGGTAAATAGTTATTGAATGAAAATCCAAAGTGTAAGTCGGTCTTTTAAACAAAGGGACTATTTAGACCACGCCGAAATAATGGTTCTCGAGACGCAATTTTTTTTAAAATCTATGTTGTAGGTGCTTATATTAACCTTTCAAAAACACCTTTGTATTTATTAACTTGATATAGCGTAGCATATAGTCTGAATTGTCTATCTTATATGATATAGAGCTCTGTCTATTACACGAATAAACGAACAGACCATCGGGATGACGGAGCCAGACAGGCGGACAGCGAAGCGATTTTAAAGGGTCCCGTTTTTAGCCTTTGGGTACGGAACCCTAAAAATGCCAACAGAAAACACAGAAAAGCAAAACAATCATTGAAAACTAGCTTTTGCCCACCGCTTCGCCCGCCTTGATGTAGGTCCTTCGAGAACGCGATTTTTTCCGGGATGAAAGGTACCTTCAAAGGTATGTCCTTCCCCGGGCCTCAAACTACCTCCATATCAAACATCGCAATTGTTTTGATAGTTGAAGCGTGAAGTGGTAGCAGACAGAGAGTTACCTACTTTCGCATGTATATCAAGTATGAATGTGGATTGAGTGTTATGTGTGGGACTCGTATATCAATCTTTCAACATGAAAGATTATTTTAATGGTATATTTAGATTTTTTTTACAGAGTTACCAATCTATTTTTTAATATTCTATTCGGTTTTTTTATTTCATTGTTTTTGTTTCAGTATACAGTAATTTTTGTGTAAGCAAATTCTGCTTACACAAAAATTACTGTATATACACACTGGAAACTCAAAAATCTGATTTTGAGAACAGGCACTGCCTTAAGGTTTCGTTTTACACACGAAAAAATATTTTGTTTATAAATACTTTCTCCGGCGAGCTCCGTGGCGCAGTGGTTAACACGCCAGCCTGCGACACGACGGTGCCCGGGTGCGATCCCCGGTTAGGTCAAAATGGAAAACGATCTTTTAAGATTGACCTAGGTCTTGGATGTTTATTTATATATGCATTTTTCTATAAAATATAGTATCGTTGAGTTAGTATCTAATAAAACAAGTCTCGAACTTACTTTGGGGCTAGCTCAATCTGTGTTATTTGTCCGTATTTATTTATTTCTATTACCTGTTGTTAAGGGGTCATTTAAATATTACGTATGCAGCGAAAGGGGGGTACCAACAGGCAAAGCTTATTTTGCTGACAAAGGGCGTGGAACGGTCTGAACGGTGATGACGTCAGCAACATTTCGCAAAATAAACAACTATATTTTGTAAAAATTATAGCAATGTTTACGTAAGCTTGGGGGGAGGGGGAAGAGCTTTTCTTACTTTTGCTGACAAGGGGGAGGAGGGGGTTGAAAATAACTGATATAGTGCTTATATACATGTATTATGTATACATGATGGTCCCATAGCGGAAAAATAAAACAATAGCAAGACATGAATTTCCTTATTAGAGTTTTCGTAGAACATACTTGTCAATTTCTGAGTACGTACTTCACCGACTGATACCGATGTTTTCCAGCATTTATCGAGTTACGATAATGTTTACTGTTTACTTTGATACTGTTTACGATTGACTCATAAAACGAATGAAATTTCCAACGACGCTCCCGTGAAGGGGTGACTCAGCCCGTTAAAAAAAACAACTCTTCCTATGGGACGAATGCTGGGATTTCATACAAAAGTGTTCGGCCGTTCCAGCAAATAGTATGAAAACGTAAATTAGTGATTGTTACGCTTTCAAGCCGTAGCTACTGAACCGATCATCACGAAATTTTGCGTACCTGTTGTCTGGGCTAAGGAGAAGGACACAGGGTACCTTCCTATATTTTATCCCGGGGAAAAAGTGCTACTCCCGGGTATCGACATTGACGCGACCGGAGCCACGGGCGAAAGCTAGTTAGGTACAATATTTTTGACGATAGAGTGGCGCGTTTGGTTGCTTAAATAAAATTAGATAAAATTAATTATTACAATAAGTTATTTTACATATTTAAAGGTTATTTATATTTTGAGAGATTTCCTGATTGTATCACCTATTATGACTTATGGCATGTCATATTATTTATGGTTGATTAGTCAATGATCACCACACCTTTGGATTAAGATTATATTCAATTTAAATCAGGTAGATCAAATCAAAAAACAAATGTGGCAAATTTGTTTTTTTATTTGATCTACCAGATTTGAATTGAATGCCAATTACTACATACATAGTAGTTTTGCCTTGAGGGGTAGACAGAGTCTAGATCTATAAGACCTGAAGGCCACATTTAGCATGAGGGCAATAGGTGGAAAACGAAATCAAAAAGTGATGGGTTGCTAGCCGCATCGCCTATTAACATTATTCTTCAGATTTTACTTATTCCCTTAGCCGGCTTCTACCGTCTGCGCGGGAAGAGAAGCGACTGGTACATTCTACGTTTTTCTTTTCTCCCAGGCCAGCATTTTTTTTGTATATTTGACGGCAAACGAGCAGACGAGCCACCTGATAGGAAGTAGTCACCGTCGCCCATGAGCATCTGCAACACCAGAGGAGGTGCTGATGCGTTGCCGACTCTTTAGATACCTGTGAACACGCCTTTTGAAGGGCGCCAAGTCATGGAACGCCAATTACATTCAACATCTAGGCCCCTCCTATACCTACAACTCAGCCTACCATCTGCACTGTCATACGTGCGAAGGGACATTCGGTTTAGCGAGCCATATTAGGGCTCACAATAGAAATGATACCTATGGATACTACCAGATGGCAGCCGGGACCAACGCCTTAAGGCGAGGCCTCAAATGTTTGGTACCTTCGCTCGGCAAAGGACTGATCAAGTGCGCGCAAGGGATAGCGCTTGGCGGTTTAGCCCGTGAATGATGAGATAGGAGATAGTCTCGAGTCGCTCAAAGAAAAAAACGTAAGCGCCAAATTCGTTATTTCTATTTTATATAAAATCAGACCGGTTATTTTCATATTTACATTTTGATGAATTACTAATAACCTATCTTTTAGTCTAAAAATCATTATTTCATTCGTCGCATTTGAGCTACAATAACAAAAACTCTGCGAACGAAGACCATTTTTCAAAAAATATTTCTATCGAGAAAATTTTATCAAAACGTGTTTTCATCTTCAATTTTTGGAGATGAAATAGTCAAAAATCATATTACTTAGATTTGAAACTCCTAATTTAAGTATTTTGCGAGATAAATAAGGTTCAGAACGACCTTATTTACAGTGGTATCACCTTAACGTGCCTTCCGAAGCACGGAATCATCTTTATTATCAGACAATCAGGTGATTCAAGCCTGCAATGTCCTAACCAAACTGGAAACAACAAAGTATGATTCCCGTGGGAATCGAACCTACGACCCCAGGGTCTACAGGCAAACGCCTTAACCACTGGCCCAAGGTAGCAGTTAGGAGAAGCACCTTAAGAACAAGAAACATTTTTTGAAAAGTTGGTTGGTACTGAAATTTGTAGGTATCTATCATTCGCCTATCGACATGTTTTTAGATTTTCCTTGTTTATGCCAAATTTTCCGAGAACATACTTATACTTATTACCTTCTTAGTACGCACTCCACCCATAGATACCGAGGCTTTCCAGTGTTTGTTCAGATTACGATGGCCGCTGATAACGCACGAAGAACTAATGCTTTCTGAGAATTAATAGGGAAGTAGGACAATTTCTTATCGGTTTTAAACGAGATTGCGCAATCAACTAAGTTTTATTATCCAGTTTTACTACATACATGCACTAATCACGTCTTTATCTCTTACAGGGTAGACGGAGCCTGGTGTCACCATTATCATTTCAAGCGGAGGATGTCTGGTCCACTGCAAGACACAGGCCTCTCGAGGATTTTTCGTTCCATGGAAGGATATTGCCTTATTCACCATGCTTGGTAGGTGGATTGGCGAGCGCAGTTTCGTTGGCTACTTGTGCTTCCGACTCTGCTGCCCATCGGAAGCATTCTTAACACAGAAATATATCAAGATAGAACGGGGGTGCTAGGATTTTGCCAAGGAAATGCGCGTGTTAGTTTTTGCATAAGCTGCGCCCCGAATTTGACGTCATTATTAGCGAAATAGTAATGTGATATGCACATAAATAAATCGCGTCATATCCATAAATAGTTATAACAGTTAAAAACCGCAGAATAAAGCATGTGTTCATGTCGGGACGTGTGCGCTGACTTTGCACGATCGTGCTAGATTGCACGCCGCCCGCCCGCCTTGCCGTTTTTATTTTGATGTATTTCTGTGATTCTTAAGCTGGTAAATATAGGAATTTTTGGATTTAGGTAAGGAAGGATGGTATTGGGATACACACATTCGAATGAATAGAGGAAAAGCATGTAGCAGCTCGCTCACGTCATGCGCGTATTTTCGATGCCACACGAGCAACCACTGGCCAAGCACTTGAGGTAGAAACCCCTAGAGCCTTATGTCATAATAAAGAATATTAGTAAAGATTAAGATAAGGATTATTAGCTTTCGCCCGCAGCTTCGCTCGCGTCAACGTTGTTCTCTCGGAAACAGTACTTTTTCCGGTATAAAAGGTAGTCTAACTAACTGTAGGCATTTCATGATGATCTATTCAGTTACGGCGTGAAAACGTAACAAACAAACAAATTCACTTCCGTATTTATAAAATTAAGTAAGGAAAGGATTTAATTTAATATAGTTAGGATTACCTAAAATGTTTTTGAAGATAGGGTCGCGGCCATTATTCTGGCTACGGATAACCTAAAACCACATCTGTTTCCAACAAGAGTTTAAAATAAGCTCTTCATAAACAAATTTTATGATCGACAAACAATAAAACGGCTGTATCTGCCATCTCGGACTAGTACCTATCTTATCGCTCTAATTATTGTTAAACTGCTTTATATTCCTTTGCAAAATTAACTTTGTTACACAGAGATAAGGTTCAAAATGAGTGTAGGTGACCGTAGGAAGTGGCCCCATTCCCGGCCGGCCGACATTGCACAATCTCTTTCTCGTATATCAACCTTGATTGATACTCTCTGACTGTGAGTTCGCGAATTACACTCAATTATTAATGCATTGGTAAAATCATTTCCTGATTTTCTTTCAGGTTTTTCCATGTGTCTATAAAATTCAGGAAAACTGTAAATACTTAGGAAAGAGAATCGTCTCTTCAACTATTAAATTGTAACAGGTTATGTTTATATTTTTTATTTGTTTTGTGCCAGTGTAATGGAAAATATAATAAATTAGGTTTATTAACATACCAGGTTTTGATAGGTTTGCCAGCGAGCGATGGAGCGTAGTATATTAGGTCTCAAATTAATGGACAAAATCCGTAACACTGAACTACGCTCCCGAACAGAAATCGAAGATGTAGCTCTGAAGGCCGCAAAGTTGTAATGGGACTGGGCTGGCTAATATATCGCAGGCCAAATGATTTCTGGGCAAAGGTCACCTCCGGCTGGATCCCTACCAATACTCGAAGACTCGGTAGACCAAAAATGCGATGGCGCGATGAGCTGGATAAATTTAAGAATGATTGGAAGGAAATAGCGCAGGACCGGACTGAATGGAAGAAGTGGAGGGAGGCCTTTGCCCAGCAGTGGGACACATGATGGCTCGAAATAATTATCATACCGCAAAAAAATTGTATAAGTTACTATTTTTTGTAACCTGTCCGTTATTCGTTTGTTCGAGCATTATTTAAAAACCCTTGGATAAACACCCTTTTATGGGGTTCCGTAGTAAACAAGAAACTCTTATAGTTTCACCATGCCTGTCCGTCCGTGGTTTTACTCAGAGGTGATAAGTAATAGAAATCTATAATTTGGATATAGGATTTTATAACTCTTTCTTCGGTTACCACCGTCCTACGTGGGCTCGTTTTTGTCGTTAAACCGTAGATTCAAAGCTGGTATTCGTAACTACGGAACCTTACACTGTGCGTGGCCCGACACGCACTTGGCCGGTTTTTGTTCGATAGCCTCAATATTATATAACGATTCATTTATACCATTTGCGTATGTGTTTTTATGTTCGTATTTGGCCTATGCGGATGAGTCGTGTAAAAAACTATAATACTAGCTTTTAAAAATGGACTTTAGCAGCTAGAGGGAAGGTCATACAGTGTTTCAGTGCATCCGTTAAAAGTAAAACAATGTAACGAAGAAAAATGAGCCCAATTTGGCTGGAGAGCTTAGTGGCGCGGGCCAAGAAAAGATGAAAGTTTTGGCAAGATGTATTGGTTTACTAGATTGCTTCTCTAAACAACTTAAAAATTTGATATTTAATGTCTATTTCATAAATTAATATTCATATTAAAATTATATTAGGATAAACAAAAGTATAGTATCATTATATTTTTATGCCATAGATATTATTTCTAAAAATGTTATGCGAATGTATATTAAACCGAGCCAAGAAAAGATGGAAGTTTTGTTAAATTATCGTTAACTATTTTGTTTCGAGTTACTAAGATGATAATGGTACGAGTACTCGTGTATGCATCCAACTTTAGCTCTGATATTACCTATTTTAGAGGCTAGGGTTCGTGATTTTGGGAGAATGAGCTATTCTTGCTCGCTTTTTGCTCAATATTTATTAAACTTTACGTATCAATTTCATCATAATTACTATTTAAACAGGTGTTTTAATATTTTACAATACTTTAAGTGGACGCTGCTGTAACGACATACTTCGTTATAGCTAAATAAATATGAAACATTCCGTCTCTCAAACTATTGGTCCGATTTCTATGAATTATGGTGATGATAAATGTGACCAATCTGAAAGCAAACTCTTTCAAATAAAAAAAGAATTTTCCAATCGGTTCAGAAATGACGGAGTTATGAGATGACAAACATTAAAAAAAAACTAGCCGAATTGATAACCGTCTCCTATTTTTAAAATCTGTTAAAAATAATAGCATTATTATTCATCATCATCATCAGGTCGTTTTAGTCTCCACTGCAGGAGCATGACACTCTCTGTACTACCGGAGCCATATTTGTCGGAGTCAGATTTGGCCTACACTCCTCGTTGGCCAGACGGGTTAAAGAGGTCTCATTGATGTTTATGAGCTTTGTTTAGCTTATATTTAGCATTATTATTACTAATTATATTTTTTATGTTTATGGACAACATGGCAAGTAATTGTTAGTAAATTCACGAGATTGTATACACGTTTAGTAGCCTCGTACGACAATACCTCAGGAAAATTCGGAGTCTCTTGCTAGGCTTGAAACCACGCGGCAAAAACATACACACACTTTAACTATTCAATTTGACTCTCACGTGATCAAAAGAGTCGTGATCCACGAGACTACTCGACGAGATGCATGATGCAATGCGTGCATCCGGTAAGTCAAGTGCACGCTTGAACTTGCGGTTAACCGCGGCACCACGCGGCGTGTTCTCTATTGAATTTCCCCAATATACATAACAGTCTGATTCTACAACCTTTAGCAATATTTTAGGAGGGAAAACTCCTTTAGCGGAATTGTGCACTTTTGGGAAGGGTTAAAAATGTTAAACTTACGTTAGGACACGTGACCTGATCAAAAATTCGTAAAACAGACACGTGACCTGAGACCGGCGGCATGGCGTAGGAGAGGAAAGTACTTAAACCTCTCTTTCGACCGCGCGGAGTATTCACTTCTTGATGTTGTTTTTTTGTTCATTTTTCGTGTTAAAAATATTATTAACGCAACACCCATTCCAGTATAGGGACTTTCTTTCTTCTAAATTATCAAGAAAAATGTCTTTCTTCAATAACTCTCATTGAGACACAACAGCTTAAAAACTATCTTCGACAAAATGTTTGTTGTAATATTGACTCTACTACTAGTTTTTTCCTTTCTGTCCTATCTGAACGTGTACGTTTCCCGGTGTATATATTTATTTTAATTAGCCGTGTGGTTTCCGGCAGAGTAGAATAGGACCACTCCAAGTCTTCCCATGGATGTCGTAAGAGGCGACTTAGGAAATACAAGCTAAACAAAGCTCATAAACATCAATGAGACCTCTCCAACCCGTCTGGCCAGCGAGGAGAGTGTAGGCCAAATCCTCTGTGTGCTCTGGCCAAGTATGGCTCCGGTAGTACAGAGAGGGTCATGCTCCTGCAGTGAAGACTAAAAAGACCTGATGATGATGATGATGATATTTATTTGTTTATTTTATTTTTTTACATGTAGCTGAACTTCAATAAAGATACCTACGTTTCACAGCTATGCCAATAAATCCTAAATTATTAGCATAGCCGTGAAACGTAGGTAATATTTTACTAAGAAGTGATGGAAAACCTCGCCGCTCTTGAAGCGGGTGAGGGCCGAATGCCAAGGCGACACGCCTCGGTGAGAACTTTACAAGGAAAATAAATATTCTTAGAGTACGTAACATGCACAAGGTACAGTTTTAATTTTCTGATTTTGATTCGCCTTTTATTTGTTTTTTAGTTGTTTCGCAAGTTTTTGACGTGATAAGGAAACGCCGGCTGCAGGCACGAAAAAGGGTCACGTTCCGTATGCGCGGAAGCTAAAGAGAAGCACGATCGGGCTAAGCGTTCACTTGGGACGCATCTATCTCTCTTCCATCGTTATCACGTAAAATTATCGTCCGTAGACTTTCATCATCATCATCATCATCAGGTCCTTTTCAGTCTCCACTACAGGAGCACGACCCTCTGTACTACTAGAGCCATATTTGGCCAGAGCAGCCAGAGGACTTAGAGACCTTAGACTTTACAGACAACCAATTTTTTTTCATAAAATAACTATTTTATCGTGTAGTCTGAAATGTGAAAAAGTCGGTACATTGCTAGTTTCCGCAATATACCGCCTTTTTTCACAGGAAGGTAAGCATTATCTGTGGTAATGATAATACCAGAATAGAGGTTATTTTTTATGGCAATGTTACATACTATTTTAAGTAGCTTGTAGGGTGAACTACAAAGTTTTTTTTACATGAATACCCAAAATATACGTATGTATTTCGGTCTGTTACGAAGATCATCATCGGGGCCTAACATTCGCCCTTGTTAATGGTCTTCTAACAGATGATCCCGACCGAATAAACTTAATTTAACTCGTGATCTTATAATAGTCCGCCCGGCCAGTTCCATGCATTGTTCCCATAGGAAAAGTTGTTCATATTGATGGGCTGAGTCACCCCGTTGAGGAAACGTCGAGGGTCAATTTACACGCTGTATGTATGTATGTTATAAATATTGAGCCATATTTTTTGCGCTGTATAATTTTGTAAATATTCTTTAATAAGTTTTTCAGTTGTTATGAAGTCTAGCGTAGGACGTTGGATGAAACTACACCTACGTATTGCAACATAATAAAACACTTGTTTCAATAATAATGATGATGAAATACGTAGAGTTTAATATGACATTGGGCAACTCAAGCAACTGTGACGAAATATACATACAAACCTAGACTTACTGTACTTTTACGTATTTTATTTAAACATTTTCTTTTAAAAGGATGATGATGACTGAAGCCAACCATAACCTTAATTTTTTACTTGCAAAATTTTGTGTTTTTATCATAAATTATATTCATTCATACATTTCGTATAGGTGACATGGTCGTTGGTCAATCGACGACGCACACCCTGGTGTCGGAGTTCTTCGGAACCGCCTCTCAGCCTCTGACGTGGTTCCCTTAACGACTACCAGATCCATCCAGCGTAGGTGGTACAGAGACATAAGGTCGCTGGTTTAAGGCGCTGTGCATCAGAAGAACACCGTAAAACGTCTATTTTTCGTCGCGCAGTTACCCTTATTTTTCATGGAATACTAACATGAAAAAAGAAATATGAAGTACAGTTCAAAGATCAAAATAAATGGTTACATAAAAATATTTACAAATAAATACATGTTGATCTAGCAAAATAAAATAGCAAAAAAGCCGTATCCTGAAAAAGTTTCGTCGCGAATCACTTGATATTTTCAGCGACAAACTACCAACTTTTTACGTCTATAAAAAGTGTAACTAAATGAGAAAGATGGATACCTAAGAAAAAACAATATTTTGTTATAATTATTGAATTATTATATTAAAGAAATGGCAGACGCGGGTTTGAAATGAGACTAGTGACAGGCCAACCGGTATCGCCACTTTCAACCGCTACAAACGGTTAAGGGATACAGCGCCTCCGCCGTCCGCGTGGAAATCACCATATTTTATTTTATTTCTTAATTTATAAGACTACCTATATAAAAAATAAGCTAAGTAAATAAACTTAATGTAGACTTTTGAATACTAAACAATCAGTGAAATAAGATTAGTCTGTTGATTTAGGTTCATGCCGCCAGCTGCCAGCTGCGCGCCTTGACCCACTTCGGAGGTCCATTCCGAGAACTGGCTGCAAGTGCAGGCGCCGATCTAATTGTTTTAACGTGTTCTCTTTCTCTCTCTCTCATTCGAAGCTTAATAGCCCGGGGACCGTAGGGTTATGATCCGCAGGTTTAGCAGCTGGTGCATGCTGGAAATCTGGAAAACCCAATACTGCTTTCAAACAACATTTAGGTGAATGAGCTATGGTAGGAAAAAACTTTTTCCAACATTATTACTGGGGCCTGAATAAATATACTTCGACCAAATAGTCGAGAAATTAGTTCTATATAGAGACAGTCGTGATAGAGATTATTGTTACTTATAGCATTAATGGGCCGGCTCGTCCGGGAGAGTAACACACTCGCACAGAAAATCACCCAAAGTCACAAGGACCCCATGTCCTTCCCCCATGACCTTCCCCCAACTCCTTATAAGGCCAGCAATGCTCGTGTCACACCCTGGTGTTGCAGTTGTCCATGTGCAGCGGTGGTCGCTTGTCATCAGGTAACACGCTTGCTCGTTTGTCGTCCTTATAAAAAATATCAAAAGAGGGAAAGTACAGTGCATTAAACCAATGTCAAAGAAACATATCGCGATTATACATTCATTGTTGAAGAGATTGTTAGGTCTGCATTCCGAGAATATGGCCGTGGAAGTGTTATTGTTTGACAAGTTGTTACTTCTATGTATATGCATACATTAACGTTGGCTTATAAAGGGTTTAGAAATCAGTTCTACAGCGAGGAAAGCGGAAGGGTGAAAGTTTAGTGTGAATAGAGCCTTTACGGACAAACATCAAGAACACTATGGCCGTACAAAGTTTGCTAATTCATTTTACAGCTGGAATACTTAGTTATACTAGAGTGTGTAATTTAGGTGCGAAAGACGAAGGTGCGATGCGAAGTGCTGAGGTGCGAGCGAACTCAGGCGCGAAGAGCTAAGGCGCGAATGAACTGAGGTGCGAAGAGCTAAGGCGCGAATGAACCCAGGTGGCAACTAACATGCTGTCATAATAGTATACCTCATACATGCTGGGATGCAGAGAATAAATAAATATCATAATGTCAGCCGCCAGAAGTCCACTGCTGGACATAGGCCTCCTCCAAGAATCTCTAATACGATCGGTTGGATGCAGCCTGCATCCAGCGTCTTCCGTCAGCGACCTTAATCAGGTCATCCGACCATCTGATCGGTGGATGTCCGACGCTGCGCTTGCCGGTACGTGGTCGCCATTCGAGAACCCATCTGCCCCATTGGCCATCGGTTCTACGCGCTATGTGCCCCGCCCACTGCCACTTCAAAGAGCTAATCCGCTGAGCTATGTCGGTGGCCTTTGTTCTCTTACGAATCTCCTCGTTTCTGATTCGATCTCGCAGAGAAACCCCTTGCATAGCCCTCTCCATAGCTCTTTAAGCGACTTTCAGGTTTGTTTTGAGGCCCATAGTAGGGGACCACGTTTCGGACCCGTAAGTCATCACTGGTAAGTAACACACATTGATTACAGACAAATTTATTAGGGAAGAAATAAATATATATTAGGGACGAATTACACAGATTGACCTAACCCCACCACCGTAAGTTGTCAAGTTGTGTCGTAGGATACTATAACTCAAGGTACTATATTTCATAATAGTTACTCATAAAGATACACATCCCATCCCAGGCCAATCAGAAAAAACATCATCTTTCATCTTAACTTCGCCGGGGATCGAACCCTGGGACTCTGCGATTTAAAAGCACTTGCGGTATTGAGCCGCAAAGGATTAAATCAGGAACCAAACTGCACCACAATACCCTTGGATGAACAGTGCCACCTTAGGGGGTGGCGAGCCCAGCAAACACCCGGGGCCTCGCGCATAGTTTTAAGTAGGACGTCGCAAACACAACGTGCCCTGGTCTAGTTGCGCTTGCCTCCTAAATCCACCGCCCCGACCCTCGCAAAGGTTAAGGCCTTCGCCCTGGATGAAGTCCAAAAAATAATGAAGAGTGGATAAAGTCCCTGAGGAGAGGAGATAAATACAAAAGCTTGCTACTGGGACTTAAAGCGAAAGGTTTCAGGGTCTAACCCCATGCGGCCGTACAGCCAGCCGTAGAGGTATAGCCTCTACTATCTAAACCAAATTGACTCCCTCTGTGGTCCAGTGGTTAAGGCGTTTGTCTGTGGGTTCGATTCCCACGGGAAGCATACTTTGTTTATTGTTTCTAGGTAAGATAAGATAACATAAGACAAGATAATTTATTTGTGAAACATGTTACATTTACATTACATATAAGTAGGTACATACATGTATTGTAGATGTTACATAAATAGTCGGAAATGAACATGTTCGGCCACATGGCATACAAATATTACGTCAGTCCTTATTACAAGACATGCATATTGTAGAATTATAGCAACCGTCAACGAGAGAAAATCAAGTATACTAGTCTTGATGCAAAAATAGTGGTAACAAATTTGATAGTCATACTTAATACATATTTAGGATGTCAAGAAAGTCAATTATTTAAAACAGCTGTCCATTGAGTCAAATTTGTTATAATTAATTAATTTATTTGTATTTTTATAATTTATAATTTAATTTTATTGTCATTAAAATATTCATTTAATTTATAATAGCATTTATTAACTAATATTTTTTTAATTTGATTTTTAAAACTGGAGATAGGCATTTCTTTTAAAGATAACGGCAGTTTGTTAAAAATTCTTGGCGCTAGGCAGAAAACACTACTATGCATAAGTTGAGTATTGCTTTTTCGTGAACGTAATATGCTAGTTTGGTTAGATAGGACATTGCAGGCTTGAATCATCTGACTGTCTGATAATATAGATGATTCCGTACTTTGGAATCCATGTTAAGCTGTTGGTCTCAGCTGCCATTTGGTAGTCATTAAAGGAAATACGTCAGAGGCCGAGAAACGGTCCCGAAGAACTCTGACACCAGGGTGTGCATGCATAGTCGATAGACCGTGTCACCTACACGAAATGGTGCTGAAACCAAACTGACGAAGTACGGTCATTTCCATCGACCACTACCTAGTTCCGGTAAAGGAAAATATCGTGAACGTGATGCATCCTGCACACTTGTAGATTGTCTTCTAATATAACTGGAGAACGCAATTTTCCTGCCAAACTAGTCGTAGTTGCGTTTCTTTCCAAACGATGACACTGACTAGAGCTCTTTAATCACTGACAAAACATTATTTCAGTCATCATTTCGAGTAGGTGTCACGGTCAATCGACCATGCACACCCTGGTGTCAGAGTTCTTCGAAACCGCCTCTCGGCCTTTGACGTGATTCCTTTAACGACTACCAGATGGCAGCCGGAACCACCGGCTTAACGTACCTTCCGAAGCACGGAATCATCTTTATTATCAGACAATCAGGTGATTCAAGCCTGCAATGTCCTAACCAAACTGGAAACAACTAAACCAAGTATGCTTCCGGTGGGAATCGAACCCACTACCCCCGGGTCAACAGGCAAACGCCTTAACCACTGGACCACGGAGGCTGTTATTATTTCAGTATACTAGGTATACTTTTTGACCATAGTTTTTACGCAATTTCCCAGAACTCCAGCTTGTAGTCAGTGTCATAGACGAAGGCAAACGATCGTGAGTCACGCATATCCCAGCAAATATAATTTGCAGCTGCCCGTATCCGTTTATTACAATTTCATCTTTACCACGTCGGTAACAAAATCTATATTTGATCAACAGATACTTTTCATTTTCGTTAATTAAATTGGTGTGGCCACAAATTGAAATTTGTACCGTTTGACCTATTTATTAGGGCTCGTGACGGTTGATTTATACATCCTGAGGGAATATCCCTGTAACATTAATTAATGGATCACGGTGCCTATAATGAACATTTATGAGTTTAAGTAACGTTGCAAACAATATTGAACTGGCATACGGTTTGTAAAAAAAATCCAATTTCCAATAATTCTCGAGAATTTCTCAATCATTCCCGCACTTGAGATAAAGAAGAAGAAATTCTCGAGAAAAAATTTCAACCCGTTCTAACCGTTCTCGAAAATTTCGAGCACAGCACAACACTACTAACAAACAACCCATCACTATTCTGATTCCGTTTTCCACTTTCCACCTCCATGGCCACCAATATACTAAACGTGGCCTAAAGGTCTGAAAAACGTAGGTTCTGTCTGCCCGCAAGCGAAAAAGACGTGATAGTATATAAATAATAAATATATACGGACAAAACACACAGATTTAGCTAGCCCCAAAGTAAGTTCGAGACTTGTGTTATGGGATACTAACTTAACGATACTATATTTTACAACAAATACCTACATATATAGATACACATCCAAGACCCACGCCAATCTGAAAAGATCATTTTCCATCTTGACTTGGCCGGGGATTGAACCTGGGCACTTTCGTGTCGCAGGCTGGCGTGTTGACCGCTGCGCCACGGAGCTAGTACTCGCTTAATATACAAACTATACGTAACTATTAGTTAATTCGTTAAACTACTTATGTCGTGCCGTAGGCGCGGTGGAACCTTGGTTGGTTTGGAGGTCAAGTCCTCAACACCAGGCGCCAGTATGAGTACTTTAGAACTTACTGATTTTCTTCCGACAACTGACTATTAATCATATAACCAAGTGTTATTAATATTAATTGGTAAGCTTAAAACTCGTGCCGATATTTAACATCACGATATCATAATCAGGTCTTTTTTAGTCTCCACTAAAGGAGCACGACCCTCTCTGTACTACTAGAGCCATGCTTGCCCAGAGCAGTCAGAGGACTTAGCCTACACTCTCCACGCTGGCCAGACACTAGCCTGTATTTCCTAAGTCGCCTTCTACGACATCCATGGGAATGCTTGGAGTGGTCCTATTCTACTCTGCCTGACACATCACTAGATTGTATAAAACAAAGTCGCTTTCCGCTGTTCCCTATCTACGCTTAGATTTTTAAAACTATGCAACGGATTAGATGCTGTTTTTAAAATAGATATACTGATTGAAGAGGAGGATTATATGTATAATTTACTATAGTAAAAATATGGGATACCATATTAGTATCTACATTGCACCCGTTGCTGGGGCGGGTTACTATCAATAGGTATTAATATCAAATAACTATTTGATATTAATATCTATTCTTATTAAAAAAAATACACGTTTATAGCGGAGTTAAATTCCGATGAATTGAGAACCTCCTCATTGAAGTCGGTTAGAAAGAGGTTTCCAAGGTCAGTCTCGCTTAAAAATACATGGCAAGTTGCTGGTCACAATAAACTATCGTAACATCTCATTTTTCTTCCACCGGGTGTGACATCAAAGTTAACCTTAATGTAAACATCATTGATGATGATAATAATCATCCAAATAAAAAACCGACTTCAACCAAATAACTAAATCGATTTTGATGAAATTTAAATGGAAACAATTGAAAAACATATCCTTTCAATATGTCCATGCTTGTCTGGGAGAAAACAAAAATGTTGAAAGTACCAGCTGCTTATCTTTCCGCGCAGATCATCAAAAGCCGGTCGAGGGAATGGGCAAAAATTGGCGAATCAGTTAGTAGGCGATGCGGCTAGCGATCCATCACTATTTTGATTCCGTTTTCTTAGCTCACCAACATGCTAAACTTGGCTTTTAGATCTTTATGACCTGGGCTCTGTCGACCCCGGAAGGGAGAAAGACGTGATACTATGTACAACATATTAGACATCAATATATATAACATATTATTGGTAATCGTAATGTTCCGTAAACCTTTCCGGTATCGTTCGTCTCGTCTTTACAGGGAGGATGGTGTGCTGCCTGTCAGACAGTTGTATATTTTCAGAGCAGCTTCAGCGTATCAAGAGTACTTCTGCGCTCACATGAGTTCGAGTTACAGAAACCAAATCGTCGCTTACTTATACATACCCCACATGTCCGCACTGAGTTTGCTAAACGCTTCTGCAACTATTCTCTCCCACATATTTATAAAATACTAGCTTTCGCCCGCGGCTCCGCCCGCGTCAATGGCGATCCCTCGGGAACAGTTCTTTTTCCCGGGATAAAAGGTAGCCTATATGTCCTTCTCCGTACTCCAAAGAACTCGTATGCGAAATTTCATGATGATCGGTTCAATAGTTACGGTGTGAAAGCGCAATAAACAAACAAATAAACAAACTCACTTTCGCATTTATAATATTAGTCAGGATTAGGATGTCATAGAAATTGCAAAATTCGCAACAAGACGCTATATGAAGCAAAAAAAGTCATAAGTGCCTGGTTGAAAACCTTGGACTTAGACAAACCGAATCATTGTTGATTTTTGGTTGAGTTGACGCCCAAGTAAAATCCCCCCCTTTGTAGTTTTGTATATATGATAACAAACATTAATAAAAATACAACCAAATTGAGTACCTCCTTCTTTTTTGAAGTCGGTTAAAAACGACCATAGACTCCAGGTCGCATAGATAGATACCATCAATTCACGTCCACGCTATGTGCACATACATACAATGCAAATCGTGGTACAGTCATTTACGATTTTATCTCCGTTGGACCATACATCAGCGCCAGCATCATAAATCAGCGCTTCCTGATTGTTTATGACCACCTTGACCATAGACTTCAAGGACAAGCCGAGAATAGATTAAAACTAAGTGCGATTCTTTATATGCATTATATTTTTTATAATAGTAAATAATGGTATCGCCACACTGGGTTATAATTCGCCGCCTAATACAAAATGTTCAGTAAGCCCTGTCCGACCCTTGAAGGATGGGAGGAACAGTTTTTCCTATTGGACCATTGGACCAAAGCTGAAAACTCAAAAAACAAAATTCAACATTTCCATACAAGTTCTTCCGCCCGGTCCATTTGTATGGCAATCTCGAAGAAAATTGAGTTCCCAATATTGGTTCCATAGAAAAAGTTGTTCATATCGATGGGCTTAATCACCCCATCAAGGTTCGGACAAGATTTTCTTAACATATTTCTAGTATCCGTCAACCGCCTACGAACTGGGGTACCTAGGCCGATGTAAGCATAACCTAGCCAAGCCTACGTAGATCAGGAAATGTTCAGTGTGAATGTGATCATGAAGATCAGACCATGTCACACCTTTGTTCATTCATAAATGCTCCACTAACTGCACAAAGTACGACCTTCATTCTGATCAGCGAGTGGCGTGGCTGTCTGCTACTGGAGGGACGAAATGTAATATGTTTTTAGAGGTTTTGAGCCATCGACACGATTAGAATAAGTCCTGCAGGCCACCTCGTCATTTCAAAATGCGTTGCGGCTTTCGTATGTTTGACTATTATTATTTAATATATATAAACAGTAATGGATGTTGAAGTGATCATCATAACGTTGTACACCTTAGTTGTCAAAAGCTAGCTGGTCCTTTGTAGATGATGTTTCGCCGAGTACCGGCACGTTGAGATTCTTCACTAGCTCCGTGGCACAGCGGTCAACACGCCAGCCTGCGACACGGAGTGACCGGGTTCGATCCCCGGCCAGGTCAAGATGGAAAATGATCTTTTTCAGATTGGCTTGGGTCTTGGATGTGTATCTAAGTATATAATGTATTTGTCATAAAATATAGTATCGTTGAGTTAGTATCCCATAACACAAGTCTCGAACTTACTTTGGGGCTAGCTCAATCTGTGTGATTTGTCCGTATATATTTATTTATTTATTATTATTATTTTTGATTGCAGACGATTTGTCTGAACCTAGTAAAGTTTCTTCACTTGTTTTTTTTTTTCGTGTATGTAAGTTATCAACTGGGGTCAGATTTTCGAGCTGCCTAAAGGCATCTAACACAGCTTAGTGACTGCCATCAATGATGACAACCGGAACCAACAGCTGAACGTGTTTTAGAAAGCACCGAGCAGCTTGAAATATTTTTAAGCCACTTGCGGTCACCCATCTCAGAAGGCCCGCGTCCGGAACTGCTTAACATGCGTAAGCTTATAATGCTCACTCCCACTGAACCATCGGGCTCCTCACTTTTTGTTTAATGTATTCAAATTGGAACTTTTCTCTTACACGTGTCAAGTGCCTTGACAACCATGGTGTGTCTGCCTCTACGAATAAATAACTTGCCAACTGCACCCGTAGCATGGCGTCCGCGACGCGGTTTATATCGCGCGATAAACTATCCACACCTCGATGACGACAGTCAATAAACGTTGTAGCATATTTTTTTTTATTTACTATGTAGCTAGCTCCAAGTGAGCTTTTGCTACTTCACCGGGCATTTGAGGCGAGGGTTTTTTTTTTTTTTTTAAAGACTATGTAGCTAACTCCAAGTGAGTTTTCGCTACTTCACCGGGCGTTTGAGGCGATGGCAGAGTGCCTTCGCTAGTCTTTATAGGTAACATCACCAAAGGGCTCCCAGGAGGAACGGACCTCGGCTTTGGGCGTTGCCTGTATGCACAAGGCTTTAAGAGACAGGAAATTCTCATATTGCCTGATGGGCCGCGATTACGTGCGTATGCAGACGACAGTACGGGTGATGCATATTATGCAGGTCGTGCAAATATCCCTCAAACACAGGTGGAGGAGAACAGAAAGAGACTTGTGTCTGACATTGAGACCTCTCTGGAGCAGGTCTCTGAATGGGGTAAACTAAACCTAGTTCAATTCAACCCTACTAAGACACAAGTCTGCGTGTTTTCCGCTAAGAAGACCCCATTTAACATAGCACCGAAGTTTCGGGACACCTCTCTTACCATTTCTAAGAGTATTGGGATCCTTGGCGTCGATATGACAAAGGAGGTCCAATTCCGGAGTCATCTGGAAGGTAAAGCCAAAATGGCTTCTAAAAAACTTGGGGTGCTCAATAGAGCGAGGCAGTACTTCACTCCGGGTCATAGACTTTTATTATATAAAGCTCAAGTCCGGCCCCACATGGAGTACTGCTCTCATATCTGGTCTGGTGCACCTCAATACCAACTCCTTCCTCTTGATTCCATCCAACGCCGGGCAATTCGTATTATCGACGATCCCACACTCACAGACGATTTAGACACCCTCAGTCTACGGAGAGACGTTGGCTCTCTGTGTGTATTTTACCGTCTATACTATGGGGAGTGTTCTGAATAACTTTTTGAATTGGTGCCACCGTCACCTTTCTACCACCGCACCGCTCGCCACAGGAGTAAAGTCCATCCCCACATCCTTGACACTTGGGTCTCCAAAAATGTCAGAGCGTCACGTGGTTTTTTTCCTCGTACAGCAAGATTGTGGAATGGACTCCCTCCCGAGGTTTTCCCTGTGTGCTATGACTTGAGGTCCTTCAAAAGGCGGGTTTACAGGTATCTTAAGAGTCGGCAACGCATCAGCAGCTCCTCTGGTGTTGCAGATGTCCATGGGCGACGGTGACCACTTTCCATCAGGTGGCTCGTCTGCTCGTTTGCCGTCGGATATACATAAAAAAAAAAAAAAAAAAAAAACTTGCGTGCATAACCTGAAGGGCCAATCTGAGAATCTATAGCAAAACCCTTTGGAGAGCAGCAACTCTCATCTTTTGCCTTAGGGGCCGAAAGCTACGTTGCCAAAAGGGCCTTTCCTGGGTGCAAGTCACCCGGGACCGCCGGGCGGTCACCAGTAATCGGAGTCAATCCGTAGCATGGCGCCCGCGACGCCGTTTATATCGCGATAACTACTCCCATCTCGCTCTTTAATATTACGGAAAACAAGATGGCGATAGTCGATAAACATTGTCGCGCGTGCCATGCTACCGGGACTGCTCCTATATTTGAAGTTGCTCAAGAGGTTAGTTTGTGGTGTAGTGTGGTGAGACCCTTACTATATGTAATGATTCCGCTTGCTACAGTTTTTTGCGAGTTGTTCCGGATCGTGATTCTATCAAAAAGCAATTTAGGTTTTTCTTAGAAATAATTACGGCGGTTACTACTGGTTTATAATTTCACGAAATCGTGGAGATAAAATGATTTATTTTCAAGAAAAATATTTGCTTTGTAATCAAAATAAGGAAATCACAAAAAAAATATATGCTCTGTGGAAGAAGATTAAATTGTAACGTGGTTCTTGAGAAGCTCCATAAGATAAATATCTTCTACTTCTACTTTCTCTTAAACTATAAATTAGGTATATTTCATCATCATCATCATCAGGTCTTCTTAGAGTGCACTGCAGGAGCATGACCGAGAGGGTCATGCTCCCGGTACTACGGGATATACGCATGTACTACCGGATATACCATACTCGGCCAGATCAGACAGAGGATTTGGCCTACACTCTCCTCGTTGGCCAGACGGGTTGGAGAGGTCTCATTGATGTTTATGAACTTTGTTTAGCTTGTATTTCCCTATGTCGCCTCTTACGACCTCCGTTGGAAGACTAGGAGTGGTCCTATTCTGCTTTGCCGGAAACGACGCGGCTAAAAAATATTTAAATAAAATTATTTACACAGAAAGATTTTAATGAAGACTTTCGGAATATACATTTTCATGTTAATATTATTTTTATTTTAAGAAAAAATTAAATATATAGAGAGGCCTGCCGGACTTTTTGCTAACTCAGTGTACAGCGTTTTGATAGACATTTCATAGTACATTACGTTTTATATATCTTTAATAAAAATAATCAATCATAGGAAACCCGCAATGTATTTTGAATTGACTATCAAAACGTTGGTAGTATCTGACTGTACCAATGTTAATAAATATCATTACATATAAAAAAAAAACAAAGTCGCTTTCCACTGTCTGTCCCACAGGTCTGTTCCTATGTATGCTTTTGTAGATCTTTAAAAATCAGCAACAGATTTTGATGCGGTTTTTTTTAATAGGTAGAGTGATTCGAGAGGAAGGTTTATATGTACATTGCACCCGTGCGAAGCCGGGGTCCGTGTCGCTAGTCTAAATATATATAACTCAACTCAAGGTGACTGACTGACTGACATAGTGATCTATCAAAGCACAGCCCAAACCACGCCCAAACCACGAGACGGTTCGGGCTGAAATTAGGTATGCAGGTAGATGTTATGACGTAGGCATCCGCTAAGAAAGGATTTCGATCAATTCTACCCCCAAGGGGATAAAATAGGGGATGAAAGTTTTTATGAAACTTAACGCGAGCGAAGCCGTGGCAAAAGCTAGTTTCATTATATAACTTCAAAATATTTAGATGTGTGTGTGAGGCGTTGTACGTAAGATAGTTTGCTTTATTTTACCGATTATTTATTCTAGTATTCTCTCCAACCCGTCTGGCCAGCGAGGAGAGTGTAGGCCAAATCCTCTGTCTGCTCTGGCCAAGTATGGCTCCGGTAGTACAGAGAGGGTCATGCTCCTGCAGTGGAAACTAAAAAGACCTGATGATGAAGATGATGATGATTTAACCCCAATAACAAAATTCTGTTGCAGTCGTGTTTTACATATTTCTTTGAAAACCGTTGCTGTCATAGCAATCAGCGCACTATTACTGTATGTTTTATGAGAACATAAAGTTGGTGCATAAACTTATTTTTATCTCACCTTGGAGGCTTATTAGCTCAGTGATTACCACGTTGACTGCTAACTGGTGGCTATCATTTTATACCTATGTACGAGTATGTATTCAGTCAAGGTGATTGATTTGTTTTTGTAGTCTTTTGTTCGCTAATATAAGTGAATATGTATGACACGATGCATTAGGTATTGTATTTTGATTCAACTTTGTTATGTAACTTTTATTTTTCCAATTTTTCCTAATTATTAAGTATCCAAGTAGTAAGGGTTAGTTACTCACAGACGGCTGGATACTAAATCATATTGCAGGTACCATATCAACAAAATAGAGGACAATAACAAATAATGATTAGCTCCGTGGCGCAGCGGTCAACACGCCTGCCTGCGTCACGGAGTGACCGGGTTCAATCCCCGTCGAGGTCAAGATGGAAAATGATATTTTTCAGATTGGCCTGGGTCTTGGATTTGTATCTATATATGTATTTGTTATAAAATATAGTATCGTTGAGTTAGTATCCCATAACACAAGTCTCGAACTTACTTTGGGGCTAGCTCAATCTGTGTGATTAGTCCGAATATATATATAAAAAAAAAAAACAAATAAGTATTTATAACTGTTAATATTGTATCTCCTTAAGGATCACGGGTGTTATCCCGGTGTTTTGCGGCTTGCGGGGGGATCTATGTAGATACACGCAGAGGACCTTTCGAGTTGATGTATTGTTCCAGCAAGAACCCGTTCCTAAATATACAAATCTATGATATACCCTTGAAAAGGCTGAAGGAGACTTTGGCTAGAAGGAACGATGGTAGGATGAGTAAGGCTGTCACCGAGTGGTATCTCTGAAATGGAAAACGTAGTGTTGGACGTCCAGTAGCTAGGTGGGTTGACGATATAAGGCAAATTGCTGGAAAGTAACTGGTATTGCAATGGTTGGAGATATATAGGAATGGCGTAGACAAAAGGAGGCTTATATCCAGCAGTGGGTCATAGAAAGTGGATGATGATGATGATGTTACACACAAGTAACTTGAAAATATAAGAGATTTAACATTTTCAATTAAAAATAGATGGCTTACACGTCACTTATGTACTTTACAAATACATTACATTGTTGTTTGAAATAAAAACGTTATTTGTGAAACATTGTAAAAGTAATTGACTTATGTAAGCTTTATTATTCTTTGAACTGTGCATATTATCCATACTTTCATTCTTATATTATAAATGAAAAATAACTCTGTCTGTCTGTCTTTGCTTCTGAACTTTTCACGCTTCAACCATTGAACCAATTTGGATGAATTTTGGTATGAAGGTAGTTTCAGGCCCGGGGAAGGACATAAGGTACCTTTCATTCCGCGAAATTCTACTGTTCCCGAGGGATCGACACTAACGCCGGTTGAGCCGCGGGCAAAAGCTAGTAATAGATATAATTCACGATGATACATAAAATTTCCTTTTTGCAACAGTATGCCTTTCAAACTCTGCCCTATTTGTTTCCCAATAGCGCACCAATTTGTCCGATTGCGACACAGACCGATCGATATCCGATTACATTTGTAGGCCCGTTCGGCTGTCTGGACTGGTTATACTCGTAAAGTAGCGGGTATATGGAGCCACACTCCCGATGTGGTGATAGAAGTAGTAAACTACGCAGTAAAGCCTAAGTGAGCGTTATTTATTTTCCTTATGAGGACTTGAATAGTGGTAATTTTCTAAAAAGCATACAGAATTTGAAGCTTCGGAGAAGAAGAGTGTCAAACTATGCTTTAAGAATTCAAATTCAAAACACACCTTAACATGTAAACAGGTCATTCTAATTGTAAAGTTACATAAATAAGGTTTTGGTAAAATCATACAATCCATACTATATTATAAGTGCGAAAGTAACTCTGTCTGTCTGTCACCTTTTCACGCTTCAACCATTAAACCAATTTGGATGAAATTTGGTATGGAAGTAGTTTGACGCCCGAGGAAGGACGTAGGATACGTTTCGTTCCATCCGAATCCGAAATTCTACTGTTCCCGAAGGATCGACATTAACGCATGGAGCCGCGGGCAGAAGCGGCAGAAGAAATAATAAATTGATTAATTCTACATTCCACCCCATTCTTAGGAATACCAAAATTACTTTAGCTATTACCGGCGATGATAATAAACTGTAAATCCAGATTTAACCTGTTCAAAGAACTAAGATCTGCAGTTCTTGTGAACTTAAAAATCAGGCCCAGAAGCTCTTTCAACAAGTAAAATTAGACCTGGATTCTGCTGCACTTATCCTGTATGCAAAATTTCTTTTTTTGACAGCGTTCTTCTTCTTATCGTGTGGACTCGGGCGAATTAAGTTTATGTTGACCAGAACTATGCCAATGACACAGCGTTATCAGTGGCATTGTATAGGTCCACACGTGTGCAGGTGGTAGGACACATAGGACAAGACAACAGGTGTGCCATGGTCTGAGGAGTTATGCCATGGTGAAAGCGTTAGGAACAATTAATTAAAACTCACATTTATAGTATTGGTTTTGTTATTATTGTCCCTCCATGCAACGTAGAATATACCAGCTGCTTCTCTTTCCGCGACATCTTTAAATCTGATCGAGTAAATGGGCGAAAATCTCAGAATTCTGTTTTCCACGTACAGTCAGCCAAGGAGATACCTGACCCCGTTATCTACCCATATCTTGAATTTTCTCCTTAATTAAAAATAATATTAATATGAAAATATATATTCAGAAAGATTTTAATTTAGACTTCTTGAATATACATTTTCATGTTTATATTACTTTTAGTTTAAGAAAAAATCAAGATATAGGTAGATGGCGGGGTCAGGTATCCCCTTGGCTAACTGTACATGCTAAACGTACCTAGCTTTGAATTGTTATATATGGTAGTATATGCATGTTATTAAGCATTTTTAAGTTGTTGCTGCTGATGATGAATCAATCTCCAAGACCTGCCATCGGCTGCCAAAGCGGTTTTTCTAAGCGATTTGTTCGGTAGCTAGCCGTGTGGTTTCCGGCAGAGTAGAATAGGACCACTCCAAGTCTTCCCATGGAGGTCGTAAGAGGCGACTTACGAAATACAAGGTAAACAAAGCTCATAAACATCAATGAGACCTCTCCAACCCGTCTGGCCAGCGAGGAGAGTGTAGGCCAAATCCTCTGTCTGCTCTGGCCAAGTATGGCTCCGTTAGAACAGAGAAGGTAATGATCCTGCAGTGGAGACTAGAAAGACCTGATGATGATGTTCGGTAGCTAATGCTAGCCATACCCAGGGGTATGGCTATGCACGTCCGGCCTCCCGAGTTGTTTTTTCTCCATTCATCCGAGTGTGTACCCAATACCTTTATTCCCTTCTCAAATCCAACAAATTACTATCTTCCTCAGCTTAAAATGCTTCCGATGGGCAGCAGCGTCAGACGCACAAGAAGCCAAAGAAACAACGGTCGCCAACCCGTCGGCCAAATATGGTTGGTATGGAAATAACCTCCCATGGAACGGAGAATCTTTTGTGAAAGACCTTTGTGCAGCAGTGAACTTCTTACGGCTGGTATAATGATACCCATGCCTTCCTTGGTGAGAGGTGATTGCAAAAGGCGCCAGACAGACGAGCAGAACTTTGCTGTCGACCAGTCAACTGTAAGCAGTCGTCAGATATAACTGCAGCTATCGAAAAAGCCAACGGCAGCTGTCGACATTGGAAGCTGCAGCTGTCGACATTGTTCGACAGCAAAATTGACACGTCGACCGATGCAGCTCAGCAATGACTGCAAAAATGCTACTGCCGACAGCAGCACTTTGCTGTTGACCAGTCAACTGGAATCTGTCGACAGCTGCCGTTGGCTTTTTCGACAGCTGCAGTTGTTTCTGTCGACAGCTTCTAGTAGACTGGGCGACAGCAAAGTGCTGCTCGTCTGTTTGGTGCCTAAGGCCCATCGAGTACATTGTTGCTTTCAAATACAATAGTCCCAACCCAACCCAACCTTAACCTGAATCAATCACATACTAATGCTTTAGCCATAAAAGCATAAATGCGTAAGTTATGTTATTTATCTGTCCTGTCAACTATCCTTATCTGTAAAGTAAATAATCCAATTTATATTCTCCCATTACCAATGCGACGGAGCACGAGTTGTTCAATATTTGCATACATTATATTAATAAAATGTCACCTTTGTAGCGTTCCCGACTAAGTGGAAACGGTGATGATGCAGTGTGAATGTGACCGTAGAAAAGGATTGGCAGCTTGTAACCACGTAAAACCGTTGGTCCCGGCTGCCACGTCAGAAGCCGAGAGGCGGTTCCGAAGAACTCTGACACCAGGGTGTGCATGATCGATTGACCGTGACACCTACTCGAAATGATGATGAAATGAGTATCGACTAACTTGAATATATTTTGCACATGTACATATTTATGGAAGATCTAAGTGCAGACGCCCCCAATGTTTTGTTTTGTAGACGGCGGGCGCTTGGTACCGAATTTTGAAAGCCATCGCTAATTTGTTCAACCTCGTTCCGCCTCTGTAAATATTGCCAACACAGACATACACCTCTACGGATGCGGCATTGGCCCGGCTTTTAGCACCTCCTGAAATAAATATATTTTTATCGTTGCTTTTTATAAATAACTCATAATTAAGACTACATTGGGATGTCCATTCAGATTAGGTATATTCAATTTTGGAAGTAAAAAAACAAATTGAATTGCTGTTTTTTGACTACCTACTTTTTATTTATTAATGTTGGAAATGATAAATACATTCACAAAAACGTTTAAATTGCTTCGTGTTTACTTGCTACGTTTTGGAATTGCATTAAACTGAACTGCTACGTTATAAAATGCAGTATGTATACTGAATTGCTATGTATCTGACTACTTTTTATTCAATAACGTAGAAAATAATAAATACATTCACAAATACGTACTCACGTCCTTATCCCTAACGAGACAGATCGCAGGCCTGTAAGATCCGCGACGCAACATTCTTCAGATTTTCGACCGTTCTTTCTACATTTTTGGTAATGCTGAAGCATCTTTCGACAGCATATTTTAAATTGCCTTGCATACAAATGGGCTAATTACGTTCTTGCATACGCCGTACTTATTCAATAAAAATATACAAAATCAACTCAGGTATATTTATGTACTATAATTCACATCGTAGTCAATGCAATCAAGAGGCATTAACTCATTGACCACACGTTATTCTTCATCACGTGTCCTCAATATTAACTGTAGATCGTTGAATGATATGTGTATATGTTTTAGACTAATATAAGTACAATAGAAGAAAAAGAGAGCAGCAATTGCGAAATAAGAACCGAAAAGAACGAACAGCAGACGACATAATAAATAAGAATTCGATGACAGTGGTGGAAAATGAAAATGGAATAATTTTTATTCAAATCAGGATACATGTATCGCTTTTTGAACGTCATATGTTGTTGTTGTTTTAAGTATCTTTCTTTTATGTTTGAAAAATCAAAAAAAGAAAAAATGTGTGAGATTAAAAGAAAAAAGAGTTCAGATACATGTCACATAAATGTAAATAAATGTATTTCTTCTATTGAAGTATGTTGTAAGTTGTAAGTACCTACTAGTGACCCCGTTTAAACCGTTGTAGATACATATAAGATGGCCCACTATCTTAATAAACAACAAACAAACGTAAGGTCAAAAAGTGACAGGAATAGTGACCGCTTTCCTTGGCTCCTAGGTCGTTATTTGGGGTACGAAGAAGGACATACGGTACATTTTATTCCGGGAAAAAGTACTGTTCCCGAGGGATCGACAGAGAGCTTCCACATTTCATTTCGCCATCGCGATCGGACTTTGACTACGCGCCTTTCAGGTAAAACAGTAGTACTTCCAATGTTACGAGTAGGTATATTATCTTTTAAAAACAACCGGCCACAACAAGCATCCTTGAAATTGCAATACAAATTACAATGTCATTGCTCATTTCCATAAAAAGCATGAAACTAAAGTAAGTCCAACACCGTTACCATCGTTACCATAGAACAACAAACACAGTAGAAGTGTTATCACGCGTGATTTCTATGCAAACCAGCGTCTCCCTTATTCGTAGGCACCTCCTCATTTCAAGCATACCCCTCCGGTACAATCGGTCTATTACTACTTACGCAACACAATCCTCCTTTGGTCAACGTTTCACTAGGACATCTCACTTTACACGTTATACCTATCCTAACGTGTAAAGTGAGAACTAGTGAAACTACTGCACACGACCGCATTTTTCGTTTTTTTTTTCACGTAAATGTCACTTTTGTTCCTTTGACGATCGCGGCACAAACTACTTAGGTGATTCAAGTGAGCTGATTGAGCGTATTGTCGGCGCGCGTGCCAAGCCCCCTTGCCATTTCTAATATCTCTGTTGTTCTGTGGTCGTTACGCATAATCAAAAGCCATGAACTCATAGTTACTCCTCACGTGTCCACAATCTGACAACATCAATATTTACTTTGTATTTTGCCTGGTGCTGTTCTGTTGACCAAATATTATGTTTAAAGATATCGGCCTCCGTTAAAGTGGTGTTTTGATTGATTTTGGCTGCCGTGTCAATCAATTTAAGCATTTTCTAAAAGGTTTATTTAGTAATAATCACGTAAAGCTTGAGAGGCAGGTGCACGAAAAAAAACACGATATATCAAAATGTTAATATACACGGATAAATTTTGATTATTCTGGATGATCAGCCCGTCGATATGAACATCTTTTCCTATGGGACCAATGCTGGGAACTCAAATTTTTAAATTTTTTGTATAGAACTGCCCTTTTTTTTGAGTTCCCAGCATTGGGTCCATAGGAAAAGTTGTACATATTGATGGGTTGAATCACCCCTTTAAGGGTTCAGTACGATCAAAATTCCTTTAAGGGTTCAGTACGATCAAAATTTCACCGTGTATATTTACTTGATGGGCACAAATTAGTTTTCGAGTACGCTTACGTCATATCCTTCCAGTAGCAGACATCGTTGTTCAATACATTGTATATAGCAGAGCTGTGTACTTGCTAATGGACGGCTAAATTCGGACACACGAACTCCGTTGTTTTGCTAACTACTAGTATTCTTGGCCAGCAATTAAATAAACCTGTGGATATCTATATAATGGGTTTTCTTATTCAAGATTCAAATTTAATGTCGAGTCACAAGCTATAAAAGATTTTAAAGACAATTAAACGTACATTACAAGTGACTCCTGCAAGGGCACTGCAAACATGAGGGGGCAACTAGATGCCTCTTTACTTACAAAGTTCTTTATAGATGGTGATTTTTTTATCGTTTTGGACCCTTAAAGGGGTGACTCAGACCATCAAAATGAACAACTTTTCTTATGGGAACAATGCTGGTAACTAATTTTGGTCTCATAGAAAAAGTTGTTCATATTGATAGTCTAAATCACCCCTTTAAGGGTCCAAAACGATCAAAATTTCACCATGTATACATTTATGTACCTATTTATTATTCAAATTACACATTATAGAACGTGTAAATTGACTCTCGACATTCCCTTAAAGGTGCGACTCAGACCATAATTTTCTATGGAAGCAATGGTAATTTAGACAGCTCTGTGGCGCAGTGGTTAACACGCCAGCCTGCGACACGGAGTGCCCGGGTTCGATCCCCGGCCAGGTCAAGATGGAAAATCATCTTTTTCAGATTGGCCTGGGTCTTAGATGTTTATCTATATATGTATTTGTTATAAAATATATATCGTTGAGTTAGTTATTGTTATGTCGAGAAATCAAACTATTTCATTATTTATTATGTTTATCTTTAAGAAATTCTAATATTTGATTGATATTGATAGGCGATTGTCCAACTAAATCTTCAGGCATCATTCTTGTAGGTGAAGTATTTTTAATCTCTAGCTCCGCCTCCTCGTCCAAGGGCATCGCCAAGGGAGAGCGAGGGGATTTCTTTAGATTGATATAAAAAATCTTGGCTCTTAAAAGACTAGTAGTGCCCATTTTTGGGATTACTTTTCACTAGTGGGCATTTGGTAAATTTAAAAAAAATGTTGCAAAATAATGTAAAGTTTCTCATCACCTGGGGTCGGCTATCATATCCTTTCTCTGCTGCAACGGCCATCTTGCTCCTTTTCGCTGTCAGTCAGTACCCCAGCAACCAATGTCTTCCTACTCATCCGAATGGGTTCTCGGTCACATCCTCAATAATTGCTGTAAACAGCAATGCAAAGCTAAAGCTTTGCACTCTTCCAATTAGAAATATAAATACATCTCTACTCATCATCATCATCATCACAGCTACAAGAAGGCCACTGCTGGACATGGGGTTCTCCCAGAGATTCTTTGTTCCATGGGAGGATATAACCATACTCGCCACGCTTGACAGTGGCTTCTTGTGCTTCCGATGTTGCTGCCCATCGCAAGCATTTTGAAACTAGGGAAGAATATAAATATGTTGGATTTGGGAAGGACATTTTTTTTTATTATTCTTTATTACCATTTAAATCACATATACAAATACACATATTATGCATTACAATAAAAACCACGGAGGTTTGTTCGGCAATAATGCAAGATTCTACATCTATTTTTTAAGCTATGTTGCTACATAATACAAATTTCAAAAAGGAAATGTATTGGGATACTACTCATTCTGGTGAATGAGGGGAAAAGTAAGTATATACTCCAGGGGCCTGACGCGCGCACCAGATGCCATACCTGCTACCACCGGACAGGCAGTTGAGGATGACATCCTGATCATACTCTCTACTCATATTAATTTTCTATTAGGATAGGATAGCTTCATACGTTCAAATACATAAATATTATTACACTGAAGCGTGGGTGATACAGTAGATTGTTGCACCAAGCAGAAAGTAATTTATTATTGCTTGCTTATTTTAAATGCGAGTTGCATAATCTACTTTCTTTCAACTACCACAAGAAAAGTAGGTATGTAAAAATAAAACTGAAGATAAATTACAATCAGAGAAATTTTTTTGTTTTCATGCCCGTCTTTTTTTCTTTCTAGTCAGTATTTTTTTAACCCAGGCAATGTCACTTCACAGGCTACTCCATGCGGCCGTTACGTTGGCCAAGCTTTTTTTGAGACAAGTGACACTTATGGTCACGCGATTTAAAAAAAAACTAAACAGTGCAGTAAAGGATTTCCATACACTTTTTCTGCTCTAGAGCAGTAAAGTTCCGCTTTGTGCTGGAATACTATCTATCATCTGCACTATATAAGTGCAGATGATAGATTGCAGCGTAGTTGGAAGAAAAAATATTTAGTTTTCCTCATTTGCCAAATATTAGCTTGTGGGAAGCCAACAAAAAGTTGACAATGACAAAAAACGAAAAAACGAACACGTTCTTACTTGAGAATATTATTAAAAAGTTATAGCTGCTGCTGTGTTACACATACATACATACCAACGCAGTAAACTGCGTAGAAAAATCTAACATTGTAGGTATGTTTCCAACAGATTCGTCCATATCTAAGATCAGCATAAAAAAACAGGCCTAGTGCGAGTCAGACTCGCGTACGAAGGTTTCCGTACCATTATCTATAATAAGTTTAAAATTATTAAAAATATATTTTTATTAATTGATGTAACTAAAAATATCTGCTATTGCGCTATTTTTCCTTTTTCTGTGCTATAAGACGTTGTTTCGTACCAAATTTCAAGATTCTGAGTTCACGGGAAGTACACTGTAGGTTTTGATTCCCCTGTGAAAGTCGACAATTTGCGGCATACATGGCTGTCTTTTGATTGCATTGGCTTAGAAGTTTGATATTTTTACAGCTCCAAGAATACTCTCCTGCGTCGTTCCTGAGAAAATGGTCTTGACAGACAGACAGACGGATAACAAAGTAATCCTATAAGGCTTCCATTTTCTTTCTTTTGTGGTACGGAACCCTAAAAAGCTACAATAAATACCGATCGCAAAAAAAGATACCACGACCACGACGAAGACACCTCGCTCATAATACGAATGTAAAATAAGAAAAAAACGTTTTGCAATCGGCTCACGGTGACCTGCGAGTTGCTTTTTGCTTGAATGTGAGTCATTTTCTCAGAAACGCCTCGAAGAATTCACTCTCGATCCGGTACACATCCGGTTTGTAGTAAATGCTCGAGTAAAATTATAATATTACACGTTGAGGTATTATTTTTTTACATTTCATCATCATGAGAACCTGACCTGTATTGATCATTACTTGCTTTATGATATAAATAATATTGATTTCATTAAATAGAAGACTAATCTTCAAAATAGCTTTTTAAGAAGATTTTTGCGTTGATTCTAATAAGTAGTTTCTTCTTATAAGTAGATTTATACAAGGAAGGGGAGCATTTTAAGGCCTTTAAAGATTTATTATAATAAGACTTTTATCTTTTATTTATTTAGTCATTCTTATCTTAATGAAAGATAGGTATATTTAAGTTATTACAATAATAATTTTATGGACCATAGGGTCCTGGTGCGAGAACTCTCTTAAAAGAGATCTCGGCGCGGTTATTTTTTCTTATTTAAATATTTAAAACTTTATTGAACCTTAAAAGCTGCAATTTTTTTGACCTTTCGTCACCAACTTTATTGAATTTTCGTCACCAGTTGTCGCTGCTGGTGGGCGCATAACTATTGCTATACAGCGGGGAAACGCAACCAGTTTTCTTGGCACCATGCCCCACGGACAGACCCTTTCGGATTATTAGTTAAGTTAGTTCAAAAAGTTTAGTTTTCAGTTTTTGACAGTTTTTAACATGCTTAAATTATTGAATTAATTAAGTTCATAATTAATACAGGTTTAAGTTAAAATAACACTAAACAACGCAACACAAGATGTCTTTTATCAATAATTATTGTATGACGAAGGAGACAAGGTCGCTTAGAGTAAATAAAGTATTAAAAATAACAGACTCCTACACCACCTACATCGTAAATTAAAATATGGGTACTACACTACCATTGGACATTATGAATTTTTAGGGTTCCGTTTATTTCTTTTGAGGTAAAAAGAAATAAACGGAACCCTTATGATCACTTTGTTGTCCGTCTGTCTGTCTGTCTATCAAGATCATTTTTCTCAGGAACGCGTGGAGGTATCAAGCTGAAATTCATATCAAATACTCAAGTATACTCCTCTGGAGCTTTGAAAAACATCAAACTCCTAAGATAACGCAATCAAAAGATACAGCCGTTTATGTCGCAAATTTTCGTGAACTTAGAATCTTAAAATTTAGTTCGAAGCAACATCTTATAGCGTAAATAAAGGAAAAATTGCGAAAATCATATTTTTTTTGTCAAGTATACATGATATAATAAAAATATTTAAAACTTATTATAGACTAGCTTTTGCCCGCGGCTTCGCTCGCGTTAAGAAGTATTACGTCATAGTAGCTTTATGCATGCAAAGTCTCAGCCCGATCGGTTTAAAATTGACAAAGTTTCATACAAACTTTCATCCCCTATTTTATCCCCTTGGGGGTAGAATAATAATTGATCAAAATCCTTTCTTAGCGGATGCCTACGTAATAACATCTACCTGTATGCCAAATTTCAGCCCGATCCGTCTAGTGGTTTGGGCTGTGCGTTGATAGATCACTATGTCAGTCAGTCACCTTTAAGTTATATATATTTAGATATATAATAAATAAAAATAAAATAAATCTTTATTTCCTCTTCACAATTGGAGTATGTTCTTAAGCTAGGTTCCAAGCTAAGTTAGCAAATTTCTGGTACGGAACTCATCGTGCGCGAGTCCGACTAGCACTTGGTTTTTTATTACTGCCATCAAGTTATAAAGCAATAACTTGATCTAGAGGACAAATCAATAAAACGGCTGTTTTAATAATGTGTTCATTTACAAGTAATTTATTGTATGGTGGCCCGCATGCGCGTCTATTATTTTCATTGTATGTTCTTTTGTGATGGCCCTTTACAAATAATACTTAAGGGGACTTAACGAAACTAGTGCCACCCGTCATTTTATTATTTAACTCCTAAATCAAATTAAATTGAAAAATCCAAACCTGTGCTTCGGTAGTAAACTAAGTACTTTCAATATTTTTTGATTCTCAAAATTATTGTTATTTAGGATGTTTATCAATTACAGTTGATAGAAATTGCCAGAAGAAGGACAAAAAGAAGTTCTCAAGTGATGCACGCAGACTGATTCGCAGGAAATAATGACTTAATACCCACTGCATTTCAGTCTCAAGTTTCTAGAAAGTAGTAGGTATATAAGCAACGGAAGTTTTACTGATATTGATAAAAACTATATTTAAAATTGAATATGGTAAAAACAAAGAACTCTAACTGAATACTAGAGTTATAAACACAAAGGAAGAAGCCATATTAAACCAGTGTAGAAATCACCATATAGAGTTTGTTGGCGAATGCACACGTGCACTTCAGAATAGGCAAGCAGAATGCAACAGCAACAAAGTAGTGGTTGCTAAGGCTATAGGGTAACCAAGCGGAGGGCAGGACTGAAATTATCATAAACAAAAATGCAAATGCAACTAACAGCCGAAGCTGAAGTAATGTTTTAACTCAGTAAGTTCACTACACTGCAAAATATGCATAGGTATAAAAAGAGAAGCAGCTCATTCTACGTTTTTTATTATCTCCCAGACCAGCATGGAAGAAATTGTTGGTATAACCTGACAAAGGAGATCAATAATCTTAATTGATATTCAAAACTTTATATTGGTAAAGTCTTAAAACCTAGATTGTTTTAATCTATACTTAATATTATAAAGCTGAAGAGTTTGTTTGTTTGAACGCGCTAATCTCAGGAACTACTGATTCATATTAGAAAATTATTTTTGTGTTGGATAGGTTTATTGAGGAAGGCTTTAGGCTATAAAACATTACGCTGTGACCAATAGGAGCAAAGCATCAATAAAAAATGTTTTGAAAACGGAGGAAAATTATTCATCTCTACTAATAAAAAAGCTAATTAATCATAACAGAAATTGGCGCGGACGAACTCGGGGGCAACAGCTAGTTATTATTATAAAACCAATTTTATCTACACAAATCCATGTAAAATGTTAATTGAAGGCATGAGCTTAATTTATCATTTAATATTATTTCCTGACATTTGATTATATTGACCTTAGAAGACATTGACACATATTTTTGACATATTTTTGCATATTTTAGTAGATTTTAGTATTTATTAAGAAAAATATTCTGTGGTCTGTGGATTATAGTTTTATAAAATAAATTTTGCACGCCTTACAGAGGCAAAATGTACTGGCACTTATATGTAAAATATAACCATGTTATGTCTACCTACATTTATGCAAATAAATAAATAAAAAAATAAATAATTTCTTCTCCACCTAAAATCATGGTGACCCTGTAAGTTAAAGTGTTTGTCTGTACATGGCCTGAGTCCGGAGGCATGGCATAGCCAGGTGTGCGAGTGATGCCGACTAATAAGGAGATAATGAAGTTTTTATGTCGGCACATAGCTGTGGAAATATTGCTTGTTGGCGTAAATATGACCGACAGTGCAGGGTCAGTTGAGCAATTGCCCTTTGAGGACCGAGATATTCAAGTCACAACTGTGGCTCAGTACCACAAGTACCTTTAAATCGCAGGGTTCGATCCCCGGTCAGGTCGTGATGGAACATGATCTTTATCAGATTGACTTGGGTCTTGGATGTTTACCTATACATGTATCTATTATAAAATGTATCATTGATTAGTAGTCACGACACAAGTTAACAAATTATTGTGGCTGGCTCAATCTGTGTGATTGGTCCCTATTTATATAAAAACTAGCGGCCCGTTCCGGCTTCGCACGGGAAGATATAGGTTCATGAGGTACAGCCTGGTGATAGACGGAGACGGACAGACAGACAGACAAACGATAGACAGATAGACGGGCAGCGAAGCGATATTAATAGGGTCCCGTTTTTACCCTTTGGGTTCGGAACCCTAAAAAGATTAACTGTTTTTGTATAAGTTTATGTTATATTTTTCTTCTATTTGTTTAAAATACAAGAACGGAGTATCAACTACAATTGTCTTTTTTCCAGAGAGTGGAAAACTATACCTATTATAAATAAGAAAACAATTGTTTGTTTAGCATGGTCTTGTTTAAGTACCTATTGTTTATATCAACAGTATTTTTATTCTATGAACTTTTAGTTTTAATTACTCATTGTACTGTACCATGGCATTGTTTTAACCACTTTATGTTCGTTAATAGTTGCATCTATTTTTTATTTATTGCACTTACAATCTTACCGATTTTGTACAAAGGGCAATAACTTAATGCTAAGCGTTGTCTACCAGTTTTACGTTATGGATGTGGTAAAAAATTTAGGAGATTAAGACTGAATTAATAAATCATATTCTCATAAATCATATTCTCGCACGTCGGATAGAAAATGAGTGTTTTTTTTTAAATTTATATTTGATGGCAAACGAGCAGACGAGCCACCTGATGGAAAGTGGTCACCGTCGCTCATGGACATCTGCAACACCAGAGAAGGTGCTGATAGGTTGCCGACTCTTAACTCTCAAGATACCTGTAAACACGCCTTTTGCAGGACCCCAAGTCATAGCACACAGGGAAAACCTCGGGAGGGAGTCCATTCCACAATCCTGCTGTACGAGGAAAAAAGCCACATGACGCTCTGACATTTTTGGAGACCCAAGTGTCTAGGATGTGGGGATGGACTTTACTCCTGTGGCGAGCGGTGCGGTGGTAGAAAGGTGTCAGTGGCACCAATTCAATAAGAAACTTTTTAAATGCGTGGAAGAGTTTTTGGTCAATTAAGGATGTTTTTAAGGGGAAATAACCAACTTGCCTTAAAAGAGACTCTTGACATGTGTGTCTTGCCCATCCTAACCTACGGTGCCCAGACTTGGTCCCTGACGAAAAAGCAAAAGTTCAAACTGCAGGTTTGCCAAAGAGCGATGGAGCGCAGTATGTTAGGAATTAAAAGGACAGACCGAGTAAGAAACACAACACTGCGCACCATGACACAAGTGGTCGATGTTGGAACGAAGTCTGCTAGGTTGAAGTAGGACTGGGCGGGCCATGGTTGCCAAACTATACCGGAAAGATGGGCTTATAGAACAACCTCATCGGTACCTACTGATGGGAAACGGTCAAGAGGCAAACCAAAAACAAGATGGACAGACGACTTGACTGCTTTTGATAAAACTTGGAGAGAGATGGCAAGAGATAGAGCAAAGTGGAAAAATAAAGGGGAGGCTTTTGCCCAGCAGTGGGACATAAATAGCTAGTTTAAAAAATCTCATAAATTACTAAAAATAATTTGTTATACATTACAAGAGTTGAAGGACGGCAATACTAATTTAAAATCTCATTCTAACGTAACAAAGTCACAACACATACCTAATACCTACTGACGATAAGGAGGAAACAGATAAAGCCATGTGCGATAAGTTGTAGATTAGAGCGAGGTTTTACTGTAATCGCCATTTGTAGCCAGTGCTATAATATACTATCTAAGACTCTTAATTTTTTTGTGAGAGAGAGGGGAACGGGATTAAACCTGGATCGTACATTTTCTTAAAGTACCTATCCTTAAGCAGCCATTCTCAAAGTGTGTTTCGTGAGTACCAGAGGCAAGGCCTTCAGGCCTCAGGCACGTAGGGACCAAGTCTGGATTGAGTTTCTTTCGGCGTATTCTTCTCACCAGTGGTCGTTCCGAAACGCTAATAGTATTTCGATTTTGCATAAATTAAACAAAATTTTTATTCAAAATTGGATACATGTATCCAATTTTGAATAAAAATCTTTGACTTTTGACTTTTTGATGACTCCGCGAAAAAAGATTATGAATAATCTTTCATTAAAAAAAAACTACTTCATCAAACTACTGAACCGAATGTGATGAAATTTGAATGGGACCATCTAGAAAGCATACCCTTTCAAACAAATAGGGATTTTTTAAATCATCAATGGCAATAAAAAATATTGATAACCACCTTCTTTTTTCTGTAGTTGGTTAAAAAAAAGTAAAAAAAATAATATTTAACGCAATTAATTTAAATTAATGGTTTCAAATCTTAAATCTCTCTTTAATCTGTGCGTATTAACCGATGCCTTATCTATCTCCTGAGATGTTACGGGACCCAGGGTCCAGCAACCCCAAGATTTAATAACAAAACCAAAACCCACGCGCATAAAGTCGCGGGAAAGAGCTAGTATTACACAAGAAATTTATACTAGTTAGAATCATTACGGAAATTAATAACTATATGTAAAGTAAACAGTATGGTGCCAATTACGTTACGAGTATATCGGTTCAAACCCGGTAGCCGCAGGTTATTGCTAGAGTACACAAGCCGAGATTTTAAATGTAAATATTGACCGACCACTGCCGCTGAACTTCGTAAAAAACATAATTATTTTTAGCAGGCGCAGATTTACAAACACACAGAAATAACGTTGTTATTTTAATAACTGGGATTCTGTTTTCTGTGGTTATTGCATGTTATTCTGCCCTCGTGGTCCAGTGGCTGTAGACGCCTGTAGACCCGGGAGTCGTGGGTTCGATTCCCACGAGAAGCATACTTTGTTTAGTTGCTTCGTTTAGTTAGGACATTGCAGGCTTGAATCACCTGATTGTCTGATAATAAGGACGATTTCGTGCTTCGGAAGGCACGTTAAGCCGTTGATCCCGGCTGGCATCTGGTAGTCGTTAAAGGACTCGTTAGAGACCGAGAGGCGGTTTCGAAGAACTTGACACCAGGGCGTGCATAGTCGATTGACCGTGTCACCTACACGAAATGATGATGATGATGATTGATTGGTGACACACACACCAACATGCTAAACGTGGCTTTCAGGACTTATAGACCTAGGCCCTGTCTACTCCGGAAGGGAAAAAGACGTAATAGTATGTATCTATAGGTCATCCTCATCTGCTTGTCCGAAACAAGAAGTCAACTGCGAAGCGAACATCGGAAGCGCAGTTTTACGCGGCTCAGATTTTTAATCTAATAGTAGTTAAATGGATTAAATATCTTTAAAATTAAATATTTTGATAAAAATACGTTAACATTTCGTGTAGTAGGGAGTGATTTTGTGAGGGCAATTTGAAGTGCAACCCTCCCAGGGGAAGACCGCTCATATAAGTCGGATATTCAACGTGGATTTTAATAAATAATAAATAAATATATACGGACAAATCACACAGATTGAGCTAGCCCCAAGGTGAGTTCGAGACTTGTGTTATGGGATACTAACTCAACGATACTATATAACAAATACATATATAGATAAACATCCAAGACCCAGGCCAATCTGAAAAAGATCATTTTCCATCTTGACCTGGCCGGGGATCGCACCCGGGCACTCCGTGTCGCAGGCTGGCGTGTTAACCACTGCGCCACGGAGCTGTCAATTTATATTCATTCTTACGGTTAAGTTCCGATGTATATTTTCAAGAACGCATGTATTTAGCCTGTTTTGAATGATAGTTTATTTGTAAAGGTCATAGGACGCCTAAAAAAGTACGCTCAAAAAATTACCCATAACTTGTTATCCCAAATTCTAATCCCATCAAAAACAATACTTGTCAAAAAAACCAAGTCTCGCAACTCAGTTGTTCTGCGGTAAAAAGTTGTGAGATCCATGTAATACCAAGTCGGTTATTAATTTATTCAGTCTCTACTTAAGCGACTTTCTGTCTTAATACGTCCAGTCTCTAAGACCACGATCGTGGTCCATAACAATTGAAAATCAATTGTGTCTGGAATCTCCGTACTCGAAGCATTAAGTTGTTACGTAATAATAAACAGCATCTTATAGTGACGCATATCAATATTAAAATTCTTTAATGTTTTATATAAATATATCGAGACTTGGCCATCGCACTAAATAATTGAATTTACATGTGTTTTCAGGCGATTGAATTTACACGTGTTTTCAGGCGATGGCCAAGTCTCAATATATTTATATAAAACATTAAAGAATTTTAATATTGATATGCGTCACTATAAGATGTTGTTAATTATTACGTAACAACTTAATGCTTCGAGTACGGAGATTCCAGACACAATTGATTTTCAATTGTTATGGACCACGATCGTGGTCTTAGAGACTGGACGTATTAAGACAGAAAGTCGCTTAAGTAGAGACTGAATAAATTAATAACCGACTTGGTATTACATGGATCTCACAACTGTTTACCGCAGAACAACTGAGTTGCGAGACTTGGTTTTTTTGACAAGTATTGTTTTTGATGGGATCTCATATCTTTTTGTATTTTGTAGACAGTTCTACTTTTTTCCTTTTCGGTTCCTTCTACTTATTGTATATATGTATATCTACCAGCAACGAATTTTCTTAAAGCCCTCTCTCTGACTTATGAACTTTTCTTATTTTTGTAGGTAGCCTTCCGTTTTCTCTTTTCCGGTACTACTTCTTGAGCTTCAGCTACAGTTTTTCTAAGAGCCCACTCCCTGTCTCTATGCGTTTTTCTGGGAGGCTTTGATGTTATAATTTTTGACAAATCTCGACGGTAAATGCTTCTTAGTCTGTTGTATTCACAAACTGAGGATTCCTGCGCTTTAACACTTCCAAAGTCGACATTAATTAGATGTAAACCGCCCAGACTTGTAACTCTCGAAAGTGCCACGTAAACTTGACCGGATGTGAATACTGTAGAACCGATATCCATCAGTGCATTATGTAGACTTAGTCCTTGACTTTTATGTATAGTTATAGCATAGGCTATACATATGGGAAACTGATCGCGATGAACATAAGCTCTATTAATAATTTCATATTTAGTTTTAACCGGACAAAGTTCGTAAACATGTTCGTTATTAAATGTAATGTATATTTTCTTAATGATTTTTGTATTATCTGGATCAACCTTTACTCTTTGCACTATACCGATAGAACCATTAACTAAACCAAGACTCACGTCAATATTTCGCCTAAGCATGAATTTTGCTCCTATTTTTATTGAAGACTTGGCTGTATGGGCTTAATTTTCTTTGCGGTCTTTTCTAGATTTTTTAGTTTTTCCTTGATTCATACACCAAACACTACTTATATTCCAAATTTGAAGCTTCTAGGTCTGCTAGAAGTGCCTTAGAATTTTGATGATCGGTGAGTCAGTGAGTGACAAAATTAAGAAATTTGACCCGTTATAATTCTTAAAAAAAAATACTGGTTCAAATTGAATGAAATTTGAAATATACGTGTCTTTGCAATGCCTGCATGGTTACTGAAAATTTCAGTCTTCTAGTTTTATCCACAACGAAGTTACAGGGGTTCGAAAATGGTCTGAATTGCTTCGAGAAAAGGATGGTACGGCCGTGACGCTTTATTGCTCGACTTGGTGGGGGCACGGCCGTGCCCCCAGATATACTGCGATGTTAACACAGAATAATACTACTCCTCACGATGTCACTAGCACGTACTTCAGACTTACCACAATAATAATAATAATTCTTTAATTCAGATAACTTGATCCATTAGGGGTTAGTAACAATTGGCCATAAAACTAAAGTCGGACATACATAGACAGACAGAAAACAACAATATAGGACAATGCATATAATAACAATGGGTTATGCTGAGCACGCAAATCAACAAGAGCTTTTAGTTTTAAACTTTGTAAATTTCAACGCTTCGTGGAATCAACTCTGGCGACCAAAGCTTCACACAGGCACATAATTACATTAGTGAAAACACGCGAGCTGTCACGGACGTGTGTAAAACCTTGAGTCCGGCGGGTGGGTGTGACTTCCGCACGAATAATGTATTTGTATAGAATATGATGAATAAGTTTGAAGCTAATATGTTTAAAAGACCAGTGTGGAAGCATTGGATTAAACTTAATGGGTCCACACATGTACACATAGAAAAGTTAGTCATGTATGTAATTGTTTAATTAAATAAGTATCTTTGACGAACATATATATGTATGTGAATTATAATAAGTAAAAAGAGAATTACTGACATACCTGTAAAACTCATCATCATTATCATTTCGAGTAGGTGTCACGGTCAATCGACCATGCACATCCTGGTGTCAGAGTTCTTCGGAATCGCCTCTCGGCCTGTGACGGAGTTCCTTTAACGACTACCGGATGGCAGCCGGGACCAACGGCTTAACGTGCCTTCCGAAGCACGGAATCATCTTTATTATCAGACAAGCAGGTAATTCAAGCCTGCAATGTCCTAACCAAACTAAACAAAGTATGCTTTCCGTGGGAAACGAACCCACGATCCCGGGTCTACAGGCATACGCCTTAACCACTGGATCACGAAGGATAACTAAAAATAGACAAAGTCTGAAATAAATATATTTTTATATTTGTATAGGCCGTGGCCTAGAGCCAGCAGCGTCCTAGGCGCGGCAGATTTCAAAGGATACTCACCCGATTTCAAAAGATAAAAGCGACAAGTTGGCTGGTTTTCTTATGGCGAATAAGTGGCCTCCACTCATCCATATCCTTATCCTTACTATAATATTATAAATGCGAAAGTGAGTTTGTTTGTTACGCTTTCACGCCGTAACTACTGAACCAATTATCATGAATCAAACCGATCATCAATTTTGCATACAAGTTCTCTGGAGTACGGAGAAGGACATAAGCTACCTTTTATCCCGGGAAAAAGTACTATTCCCGAGGGATCGACATTGACACGGGTGGAGCCGCTGGCGAAAGCTAGTAAAAAATATAATTCCGGCACTGGTTTTAGGCTTTGTCTATGCCGTAAGGGACAAAGAGATGATAAGATTTAAACACCGTACAGCTTAAAGTAATAAACACTTCTAAAAATCTTCAAGATGCGTTATTATTATAATCTGATCAATAAATATTTTGACCATAACTCAATCCTAAAAATAAAATGATTACTTAATCTATTCATCTGTGACCGTGACGGCCTCGAGATAGTGTTCGTTGGAGCTCGAGGCCAAAGCTGAGCTTTGTAAGCTCTAGAAAACCAGGAAATCAACGGTCGGCAGCTAGACAAAATAATTAATAATACAATGTATCGGAAATATATATATATACTAGCTTTCGCCCGCGGCTCCGCCCGCGTTACTGTCGATCCCTCGGGAATACTACTTTTTCCCGGGATAAAATTGTTTTAAAAAATTTTATATAAATATAAATTAATTTGTTAAAAATGTATATTTTTAACAAACAAACAAATAAACAGACAAACTCGCTTTCGCATTTATAATATTAGTAAGGATATAAGGGGGCAAATGGTTTGATGGTTCCGCGACAAAAATCTAATTCTATTGTTCTTGAAAATACGAATATTCAAATGCAAAAACTGTAAAAAAAAAATGTGTAAATTTGTTTTTTTTTAAACTAGTATGTATATTTGTATTTTTTGAATTTTAGATATGTAATATTTTAGGAATGGACCTTCTCCACAGTAACTTTTTGCATAAATATTACGAAACTCAAACCATACTCATCTTAATGTGAATACGAAATATATGTATATTTTTAATAGCCTATTTGTGTGTCCCACTGCTAGGCAAAGGCCTCCCCTTTTTGTTTCCAGTCATCCCTATCGCAGGCAATAATTTGCCACTTATAATGGCAGCCGAAAACGTAGCAGACCTAGAAGGAGGTGGCGCGATGACTTGGATGCATATACAACGTGATTTTGAACCCCCTAGCTTTATTGAAATCTCAGAATCAGAATCCCTAATGAAATATAGAACTGCAAGAAAAAAAGCTGAAAAAAAAAATTTGGGTTTCCCATACAAAGTCGCCGATCAGCTGGACGAATTTCTATGGAAAGCCAAATTTTTTTTTCGGTTTTTACCTTTTTTTCTTGGAATTCTGTATTCTATTAGGAATTCTGATTCCAAGATTTCAATATAGCTAGGGGGTTCAAAATCACGCTATATAAGTAAAAAAATATTAGCTGCCGCGGGACGGCTGTTAGATGTGAAACATCGAAATTGTTTCGTACATACATACATACATAGGTAGGGTCAGGTGGGGTATATATGAGACAGGAATCAAATCTTTTGATTTTTAATCATCTTAAAATTAATTTATTATTAGTTTAAATGAGTCATACTATAAAATATTGTCATAGCTATGAAGTAATTTGTTTATTTTGTAGGTATTTTAACGATTTAGATATGTTTCAGTGTCAAATAAGTGTCTCATTATTTTCCTCCAAATGGGGTAAAAATAAAACATTGGTGGTGAAAAATGCAACATCCTTATATTTCCTTAAATTGCAATATTTGGCTCATTCAAGGTTTACTGTGAGACAGGGCGGTTAAAAATGATACTTTCTATGTTGACAACTGAATCATAAAAGTTTTTATCAAGCTCTAAAAAAAATACAAAAAAATAACGTGACATTTCGTTAAGCAATATTTGTTCTACGCTATTTCTTCATTATTTTAAAATCTTTAGGTCGTAATGAAATATAAAATCAATATGAAAACAAAACAAAAATAACATCTTTTTGTAGAAAAAATTACAATTTGTTATAATAAACACAAAGTTATGATAAATCTCATCTAGATTCCATACATTTTGTGGTTTGTCGTGCAAATTCAAAGAAGTCATTGTCTTGTCTAATAAATCATAGAAGTGATAATTAATAAAAGGATCACTGGTAGCTTTGCGCCGAGATTTTTCCAATTGTTCTAATTTTTTTGTTACTAATCCATTTCTTTCAAAGAATGAAATCATCCAGTCCTTGCCAGGGTAGTCATTTTTAAAATTATTTTTGATGTATTTTTGAATTACATAGGTATGGACTATATTCTTGATCTCTTGTCTTGTTAGCGCCCAACCCCATTTCGCCATTATTCTAATCTTTGCAGCCAAGTCTGTTTCTTCTTCTTTGGTCAAAACCGTTTTCCTTCCTTGTTTAGTTGTATTTAAATTGTGAATTCGCCTCCATAACAAAGATTTATCAATGTTATATTTTGTTTCTCTCAGTGATAAGTTGCCTTCTCTCACCGCTTCCAATGCTTCGTGCAACTTGAGTTCTTCATAACTTTTCAGCTTAGGTACGCACATAGTTTCGAGGCATCTTTAATTTGTTTTATTTTTGCCCAACACTCTGTGTTATATTTTCCCCGCAGCTTGTCTCATATTTCCCCTTAAAACAAATGCGTGTGCCCTCGTCACTGTTCTACTAGAGACTAAAATGACAGTAGTCATCCGCAAGGTCAACTCCTGCCCAACGTAATGAGTGGGGATAAACCCAAGGGATAAACGCGCGGGTGACGCGAAATGAAACGATACAACGAAAAGTGCCTCGATCGCGAAGAAAAGATTTCGCGCCAAAATTTGTAGTGCTGGGAAAAATATTTCGTGAATAATTAATTATGAAAATATTAAATGACACAAATATGGTTTATAATTATTTTATTAACAAGGTATATTTTTGATCGATTACGATTTAATTTCGATGTTTATTCTTGAAATTATAATGCTGTCTTATTTTTACCTAAAGTTCTGGATGCCTTATATTTACCCCACCTGACCCTACATATTCTCATATAGCGTGACTCGTGACTCAGCAGCCGTGGCGACGCGTCCGAGACGCCACGCCACGCTAACAGTCGGCCTAACGAGCCCATTTTTAGGGCTCCGTACCCAAAGGGTAATAACGGGTCCCTATTGATATCGCTCCGCTGTCCGTCTGTCTGTCTGTCCGTCTGTCACCAGGCTGTATCCATTAAACCGTGATAGTTAGACAGCTGAAATTTTTAAAGATGATGTACCTATTTCTTGTTGCCGCTATGATATAATAAAAAATAAAAATAATATTAAAGGGGGGCTCCCATACAACAGACATGTTTTTTTTTGTTTTTATACATATTGGGACGGAACCCTTTGTGCGCGAGTCCGACTCGCACTTGGCCGGTTTTTCCCCATCCCGTACGCATTTTTTTTAAATCTATTGATACGCACTACTCTATAGTTGTTTCACATCAAAACTTGCACGTGTTTTGAAGGAACCCTAAAACGATAAATTCGGTAGAGTGATGAACTGAGCTGTCACACCCACCAAGCCCACGCTTTTTATCAGCTAGTACAGACATTTTCATCTACTGAACGTTAACTCATTGGAATAAAGCTGAGATCACAGTTCTAAAACTGCAAGCTTAACTTTGTCAAAATTTGATTCACTTATTTTCCATAATGTTATTTTTGTAAACTAGGAATTTTAAGCTGTATTAGAAGCAATTAAGATGTAAATTCGTTTTTAAGTTTACGTAAATCAATGTTTGTAATGGACCCGAGGTCGAGACTTAAAATAATTGTGGTCTTCAAGAGTTTTTAAGTCAATGCCGCGTCTTGTAGGGTTTAATTGAGCGAGAAATTGTTTAATTTGTAATTTGCATAATTGAGTGAAGAAGGAATAATTCATTGACCTCATTAGCTTAGAGATGGTAAGATGTGATAAAGTCTATTAAAAACTAGCTGTTGCCCGCGACTTCGTCCGCGTCAATTTCTGTTACTATAATTAATTAGGCTTTTTCTTAGCATAGATGAATTATTTTCCCCCGTTTTCAAAACATTTTTTTTTGATGCTTCGCCCCTATTGGTCGCAGCGTGATGTTTTATAGCCTAAAGCCTTCCTCAATAAATGGACTAACCAACACACAAAAAAATTTTCCAATTTGATCCAGTAGTTCCTGAGATTAGCGCGTTCAAACAAACAAACAATTTGTTTTTTCATTATATTAGTATAGATAAATATTATTAAAAATAAATATAAATATATACAAATCACACAGATTGAGCTAGCCCCAAAGTAAGTTCGAGACTTGTGTTATAGGATACTAACTCAACGGTGCTATATTTTATAAGAAATACATATATAGATAAACATCCAAGACCCAGGCCAATCTGGAAAAGATCATTTTCCATCTTGACCTGTCCGGGGATCGAACCCGGGCACTCTCGTGTCGCAGGCTGGCGTGTTGACCGCTGCGCCACGGAGCTATTGTAATCTACGAATAATTTCGTCGATTGTAATATTATGTATTTTACCTTGTAGATATTTCTTCTTCTTCTATCGAGTCTTAAATGGCTTTCCTTTAATTAAATATGTTTCGACCAGTACATTGCTACCGTAATTTCCCGTTCGTTTGCCTCATTCAGATATTGTTGAGAGCAAGAAGTTGGGCTTTCTGGGCACACCAAGAGGTGACCCATAGATTGGATAGCACCACAGTCGCACTAACTATTGTTGGAGAAACCCCACCTGACTCTATTTTCGTGGCTTCTACCAACACCAGCCCGCAGTCTGTTTAAAGACTTCCAAACTGGCCAGGGCAGATTGCCACCTGGTGTGTTTCTCAGCAAGCATCTGGTTTGCAGGCACCAGGTATCTGGTTTAGTGATGGCAGGTATTTGTAAAGCCATTGTTTCACTCTGGCCTTAGGAGCTTGTTTGGTTGCCGTAAGAAACTATTGCGGCTCTTGATTCGTGAGGGTGGAGGGATATGTCCATAAAGTGGATGTCGATTATCGTGCTTAGTAGGTACTTAGGTGAGGCACCAAATATTATCCTTACTAATATTATAAATGCGAAAGTGTGTTTGTTTGTTACGCTTTCACGCCGTAACTCCTAAATCGATCATCATGAAATTTTGCATATAAGTTCTCTGGAGTACGGAGAAGGACATCATCATCAGGTCCTTTTTACATAGTCTCCACTACAGGAGCACGACCCTCTCTGTACTACTAGGGCCATACTTGGCTAGAGCAGCCAGAGGACTTAGCCTACAGTCTCCACGCTGGCCAGACGGGTTGGAGAGGTGTCTTAGATGTTTATAAGCTTTGTTTAGCTTGTATTTCCTAAGTCGCCTTCTACGACATCCACGGGAAGAATTGGAGTGGTCCTATTCTACTCTGCCGGATACCACACGGCTACGGAGAAGGACATAGGCTACCTTTTATCCCGGGAAAAAGTACTATTCCCGAGTGATCGACATTGACGCGGGCGGAGTCGCGGGCGAAAGCTAGAATTCAATATATAAAAAATTCACGTAGACTTATGACCAGGAGTGTCATCCTGAACTACCTGTCCGGTAGTAGCGGGCATCGGGTACGCTCGTCCGGTCTCCCGAGTTGATACTTTCTCATCCCCAATCTAAATCCACCAGAGCAAGTCGCAACCCAAATACCTTTGTTCCGTTCCCCCCAGTTTAACAAACTCCTTCTCTTCCCTTAAAAAGTGGTTTCGATGGGCCAACTTCGGACATGTGATAAGCCAAACAAACTGCATCATCATCATCATCATCAGGTCCTTTTTAGTCTCCACTACAGGAGCACGACCCTCTCTGTACTACTAGGGCCATACTTGGCCAGAGCAGCCAGAGGACTGCAAACAAACTGCGTTCACCAACAATTTTGCCCAACGTGGTAAGAACGGCCAATACTCCACTTTTTGAAGTCGGTTAAAAATATCGCAATCGTAGAGACACAGTTACGTACAATGAGGTGTGCAGTGCACGTCAATTTATTTTAATAACATCGGGATGACGTCACAATGAATTAAGGAATGTAAAACAATAATAAGAATATTGTTTGGTCCGTACCTATAACAAAACAGATCAAGTAAGGAAGGATTCGAATGGGTCATTCTAGCTTATCTTTATGACATACAGACAGACGGACAACCTAGAACGGTTCCGTTTTTTCCTTTTGATTTACGGAACCCTAAAGAGAGTTATACGTCCAGTGCCAGTGCAAGTCCACAAGAAGTCCAGTCTCTGAGAGAGTCTATGATTGAACGGGTTAACTCGAAATTACAGAGGGTGTCCAATTGGGAAGACGCAAATCTTGTTAAGTTTAACCCGTCCAAAACACAGGCGTCTCCCGTCCAAACACCGTCCAAAACACAGCACTCTTTTCTGCAAAAAAGAGTGCTTTCCCACTTGCACCCACTTTCCAGGGTGTTTCCTTGCCGTTAGTTGACCACCGTGGGCTTTTAGGCATGACAGTCACGTCCAAACTAAGCTTCGGCCAACAGATTGAGTCGATGGCACTAACTGCTTCAAAGAAGTTGGGCATCATCTCAAAGGTTCGGCGGTACTTCAGCTCTGAACGGCTGCTCAATCTCTATACAGCCCAGGTTCGCTCTTGCATGGAGTACTGCAGTCACCTCTGGGATGGCTCAGCTAAATACCAGCTTGAAGCATTGGACTCTGTTGACGGAAGAGCCCGCAGGCTAATAAACAACGACGTGGTCTCAAATAGGAAATTGAAATCCCTGGAGCATCGCCGTAAAATCGCTTGCCTATCGGTATTTTATAGGATCCATTTTGGAGAGTTTGCGAAAGCGCTCTTTGAGTTAGTTGAACCCTCACCATTCCTCCATCGGACTACGAGGCGCAGACAGAAATTTCACCCTTTTATCGTTGGAATACCAAAGAGTCGAACTAAACGCTTTGACTAGTAAAAGTTACGTAGCGTAAATATAATTTTTTTTATGAAAAACCTTTTTGATTACCTCATTGATTAATTAGGATATTTAGCGTCCCGGTCAGGTACAAATCGGGACGCGTCCCAAGGCCCCTGAAAATCGAGACGTCCCGCGCAAATCGGGACACCTGGCAACACAATCATACCCCATTTAACTCCTCTTAGCAACCAAAATTTGCAAGACAAAAGAGGCTTTGTTTTCAAAAAATTACAAAGTGATTCGCATTGAACCTTTAACCACATAAACGTATGCATATAATTTATATGTATAAATTATTGAAACACGTGATATTTAATCTTCAATTTTAGTCATGGCTGAGTTTCCCTGTCTGGCAATAGGTACTTATAATTACTAATGTATTTCCAGTAATTGATATTTATTTATTAGCTCTGCAAGGCCGCAGCATCAGTCACGTGGTCTATTGCAACGAGGGTCATAAACACGCAACTAATTTATAGAATTATAGGTAATTATTTTGATTATTGCATGTATATTTCATTATATATCTTAACATAGTATTAAATGACGTCGCTTCCGCTGTTTATTCGCTTAAATCTCTTAAAGTACTCAAAGGATATTATTGCAGTTTTCAGCAATAGATAAATAAATCAAGAGGAAGGTCTAAGTCTGGGCAACAATACAGATTTTTTGAATTTTCCAGAATGCTATCATCATCAGGTCCTTTTTAGTCTCCACTACAGGAGCACGACCCTCTCTATACTACTTGGGCCATACTTGGCCAGAGCAGCCAGAGGACTTGGCCTACACTCTCCATGCTGGCCAGACGGGTTGGAGAGGTCTATTAGATGTTTAAACTTTGTTTAGCTTGTATTTCCTAAGTCGCCTTCTACGACATCCACGGGAAGACTTAGAGTGGTCCTATTCTACTCTGCCGGATACCACACGGCTAAGAAAGAAAGCTATATATTCTACGATTTTTAGATTTTTCTTAATAAATCGATCATCGCAATTTCGTATTATCGAACTAAATTTCATTAAAGAAATATTTTAAAACTGTTTCCGTTACCAGAAAAACGGTATATCGATCGAACTAACATTTCATATAAAGTATGTACTAGTGGTTCTGCGAGAACAGTAGACCTCGCGAGCCCTTACAACCAACATCCACATTTGCCCTCCAGTGCTCGAAAATATATCGGTTACTGATATGCTAATTGACTAAAGGATGATTTCCTTCAGTTACTATTTCCCGGAAACGGAAATTTAAACCTACATTCCTCTTACCAGAAGACCCGACCAGACCCTTTTTTAAGAGGAAACACTAAGCTCGAGAGAATTGAAAAATAGGTATTTATAATATCTATTGCTGTCGCGCCGCCTGCCCAATCAAACCCCGCAGAGTGCGATAGACATAATCTACTCATAAAACCCTTTTATTTGTGCGGTATGCACATGATATTTTTATATAAAAAAACATTTTTCTCTGTATCGCTGACGTCACAGTTACAACGCACCATTTTCATACTTGTCATACCATAGATTTATATTTACGACATCATACTGAATGCACTAATACAAAAAAATATACAGAAAATCGATTTCAGACAACTTTTGGGCAAATTGCCGACTATAAACACGTTCAAGTTTATCGTATAAAAAAGTTGTTCAGACAAAAAAGTTGCGTCTTAATGAGAATAACAAAAAAGTCTTATGACATTTTTGATCTTTTTTTTCAAATAGCTGTGCTATGAGGTTTTTTTAAGTTTCGGACCCCCATATTTCCGCCATCTTGTAAAATTTCGAAAAACTGGCACGACAAAAAAATTCTATATAATTACACAAAATTTCATGAGAATCGAGAAATGCGACCTGTAGGCGAGAACAGACAGACAGACAGACAAAAGAATTTTGGGCCAGTCGAAACTGAGACGCTTCGCTCGCTCGGTCAATTAAGTTATCAAAAAAACTAACTACTAAAATGTTCATAAAAACATGTTTCAATATGTAACCTAATATTCTGGCAGCAACTCGTTTCTGACGGCGATTCGTTTTCTGGTCAGATCGCAGTTCTAACACAACCATTTTTTTTTTATATATTTTAGTACGGCAAACGAGGTAGGAATAACACTCTAGTATAGGGAAAAGTTGAGCTACGTGAAGTCGGGGTGCTCTAAGTCAGATTTGTGATCCATTTATAATGAGCTTACTCAGCTAGCTATAAATAATTTACGCAAATCAATAAAATACCAAATATTTCCATAGATGTACATTGATTTTAATGAAGTAAAAATTGATTGAAAATTTTTTGGGTAACAAAACTTTCGTATTCATCATTTCGATAAATTATGATGAAACATAACGTTTCTAATAATAAATAATCGAGTAAATAAAATTTCGATGTAAACTGATTAAGAATTTGTTACATATTATATTAAAATATCTGCAAATAGTTTTATGGGAAATGAAAATCGTTGAAGTGAATTGTGATTTGTGATAAAGTGAAGCGAAGTCAAGTTCAGGGTATTAGAAAGTTGTGAAAAAAAAAATGTGGCTTAAATACTTGTTGCTTGTCAAAATTAGGGTGTATAATTTGTTTCGATGATCAATCAATGACAGGCAAATCGGTCCAGTAGTATTGGAGGCTATTCAATGCAATTCATCATCATCATCAGGTCTTTTTAGTCTCCACTGCACGAGCATAACCCTCTCTGTACTACTGGAGCCATACTTGGCCAGAGCGGACAGAGGATTTGGCCTACACTCTCCTCGCTGACCAGACGGGTTGGAGAGGTCTCATTAATGTTTATGAGCTTTGTTTAGCTTGCATTTCCTACGTTGCCTCTTCCGACCTCCATGGGAAGAATTGGAGTGGTCCTATTCTACTTTGCCGGAAACCACACGTCAAATGTCTAAATCAATGCAAATCTTTCCTCTTTACAATATTAGTGTAGAAGACTAATAAATCAATAAATATATACAGACAAATCACACAGATTGAGCTAGCCCCAAAGTAAGTTCGAGACTTGTGTTATGGGATTCTAACTCAACGATACTATATTTTTATAACAAATACATATATAGATACACATCCAAGACCCAGGCCAATCTGAAAAAGATCATTTGCCATCTTGACCTGGCCGGGGATCGAACCCGGTCACTCCGAGTCGCAGGCTGGCTTGTTGACCGCTGCGCCACGGAGCTAGTCATAAACTAATATGGAATAGCATTGTGAATGCTTGAAAACCCATATTATGCTTGAAATTTTTCAACGGGCTCTATTACTTTGGGTAGTAGTAAGGCACAGACAACTTGACGCGTTATCGAGTCTGGGTGAATCATAGTCATACTAGTCAATAATAATAGTAAACTGCGCAAATACGCACTTCCTTTATGAATCTAATAGTTTGCACATGCGCGCTGATTCCGGCTAAACTTAATGAATCATTTCATTATTTGATTGTTGAATAAATTTAAACTTTTATAATAATTATCATACAGCGTGATTTTGAACTCCCTAGCTATATTGAAATCTGGGAATCAGAATCCCTAATGGAATACAGAATTGCAAGAGAAAAAGATAAAAACCGAAAAAAAAAATTGACTTTACATAGAAACTCGTCCAGCTGATCGGCGACTTTGTATGGGAAACCCTATTTTTTTTCCGATTTTTATCTGTTTTTCTTGCAGTTCTATATTTCATAAGGGATTCTGATTCTGAGATTTCAATAAAGCTAGGAGGTTCAAAATCACGTTGTATGATAAGATATGAGTATTTTCCTACATTTATTCTAAGAATAGATTATTTTATGTACTTACAATGCCTAATATGCTTGCCTAATAAATGTTTCCGGTGACCTAAGGGCAGGCGCGCATTTTGGCCAATGATTGATTCTGGCCAAGCAGCGAGGAAATGTCGCCAGCCTCTTGCACCCCGCCAGCCGCCAGCTGACCGCAGCGATTTGGGATCAATTTTTTATTTAAATTAATGTGTTTTATATAAATTTCTTTTATTCTAGTACATCAACAAGTTTTTTTATACAAAAATATATTTTAGCGACAAGCTATATTAGTATTCATAAGACAGATTATAAAAGAATCCACACTGCGCAAAGTGTTCAAATGAAATGAAATCAAATTAGCCCAAACACTATTGATGTACCTTGTTTAGTTTGAGAGTTCCTATGACCACCTTCCAACTCCGTCGTCCCATAGGAAAAGTTGTTCATTTTGATGGGCTGAGTCACCCCTTCACGGGAACGTCGTTTATATAGAGCGAACCCCACAGTAAGTTGTGAACTTGTTTCGTAGATACTAACTCAATGATACTATGTTTTATACTAAATATACTAGATAGGTACTTATATAGATAAACATCCAAGACCCAGGTCAATCTGAAAAAGATCGTTTGCCATCATGACCTGACCGGGGATCGAACCCGGGAACCCTCGTGTCGCAGGCTGGCGTGTTAACCACTGCGCCACGAAGCTCGCCAATTCTGATACGCCATATTCTCATATTTTGTCTGTTTACTATTTATCATCATCATCATCAGGTCCTTTTTAGTCTCCACTACAGGAGCACGACCCTCTCTGTACTACTAGGGCCATACTTGGCCAGAGCAGCCAGAGGACTTGGCCTACACTCTCCACGCTGGCCAGACGGGTTGGAGAGGTGTCTTAGATGTTTATAAGCTTTGTTTAGCTTGTATTTCCTAAGTCGCCTTCTACGACATCCACGGGAAGACTTGGAGTGGTCCTATTCTACTCTTTTACTATTATTCTACTATTTTACTATTATATAACGTAAATTTAAATTAAGCACAAATATTGTAAGAGCTGGCACCCATAAGCTAGAAAACTGCTTTTGATGCAAAATAGAAAAAATCGACCGCTAGTTTTCGACATTCTGGATCTAAACATTTGGAAAAACAGACGAAAAAACTCTTTCTAGATAAACAACTTTTTATTGTAAAAGTCACTAACGTCGATAATCAAAACAAACATTTGTGTGAAAAAGCAAACACTAGCGTGTTGATTTTTATGGTTCCGTAGCCAAATGGCAAAAAAAGGAAGCCTTATAGATTCGTCATGTCTGTCTGTCCGTCCGTATTTCACAGTCAATTTTTTTCCGAAACTAGGTTTATGGACTATACTGTTGACACTTGGTAAGTAGATGTACGTATTCTGTGAACTGAATTAAGATTTTCACACAAAAATAGAAAAAAAAAACCAATAATTTTTAGGGGTTCCCCATACTTAGAACTGAAACTCATTTTTTTTTATTTATCAAATCCCTTCGTGTCTCTGGGTAGGTCTACTGTATATTACCATGCAAGCTTCCACCGGAAATTGGTTTGTACGAGATCTAGTAAGTAGTTTTTTTTTAATCCTTATCTTTATCCTTACTAATATTAATGCGAAAGTGAGTTTGTTTGTTTATTTGTTTGTTTGTTACGCTTTCACGCCGTAACTACTGAACCGATCATCATGAAATTCTGCATACAAGTTCTCTGGAGTACGGAGAAGGACATAGGCTACCTTTTATCCCGGGAAAAAGTACTATTGCCGAGGGATCGACATTGACGCGGGCGGAGCCGCGGGCGGAAGCTAGTACGTCATAAATCGTAAACCGCAATTTGTTACTTGCTGCTACGGAACCCTTCATAGACAAGTCCAACTCGCACTTGGACGCTTTTTTTAATTTTGCTACTAAAACTATTTCTTTGACATATGGATACCAGCTTAATTTATATGGACCTTTTATCTGTGATAAATATACATTTTAAAATCGACAAAAGGTCGACAAAGCTAATGGTAGACGAGTATTTAGGTATAGATAATAATATAGAGGTCATGGGGAATCTCATTTATTGATTTTTATCTCCGATATTTTTGTTTTAAGGTAATAAATTATAATAAGTCATTTCCTTTTATTTTTGTATATTTTTCTAACTAGACAGGGGACACACATTGTTAGTTAATGTAACTCGATAAATCATGTCAAATCTTATTAAAATATTCAAGACGTCCAACTAAATAATAAACACATTCCGTAGTTAAAAACACCACAATACATCATTGTTAATATTCTGAGTGAAGCGATATCCCTTCGGAATTTCGGGCACTTCGCGCTGACATTCATAAATCCTTTTAGTCCAAGATCCTAGTACAAGATTACTACGTTGAAAAGATTTATAGTAAACTACATTTTAGTATTCCTTTTTTATATATTTTGTTGAGATCAAATAAATATACTCCTCTACTGTTTTCACACTTACTTACGTTTTCGGACTTACCGCCGAATTGCCGAAATATCAAACGAAACTCAAATTCAATCGCGGTAAGTCTCGTAGTGAAAACAATAGTGAATATGACCGTGAATACTTAAAATCGAATATACTCGTCAAATATGATAGTAAGTATTATAAAATGTATACTTATGCTGAATAATGATATTTTTACAAGTTTTTATTCAACTTGCAATGTATGTATGTAAATATTGTTCGGGTGGAATCTTGCAACTAAATTTTGAAGCAGATACCTTCCACCGATTGAGCACAAATTTTGTATAATCATTTAGTTTGGACGGCAATGCAGTTTGAGTGACATCATTCTAAATCCATCATGCATGGCCAAACACCCAAGATGGCGGACTAGCTATTTTTGATGCATTCCGACGATATGGATCAAATCAAATTAAAGATCTCGCTGAAAATAACTCGGATAATAAAGTGTAGTATATAAAAGCTTGTTTTTAAAAACCTCAATACCAAAGGAAACTTAGTTGTTGAGGATCTGTAATGGAAAAGTTAATGGCGAATTATACCAATATTACTACTAATACAGATTGAGTGTATTTCTTTGTCTGTGTGCATTCAAGGGAATTTGACATCTTTAAGAAAATCGAGATTTAACCAATAACAGTAGAAAGTACTAAAATAAGTATTCTATTAAAAATCAGATGAATACAGAAATCATGCAATAACATCTAGGACTATAACAAACATTAACAACTTTAAACCTTATGTGGTTGTGATAAATGCTAATTATAATTACTTTCACGCTTTAACAGCCCTGACACCTTGATGCATTCCAAGGTTTTATGACGGAGAATGCTTACTTTTTTTAGAAGCCATATATCACTGTTCAAAACAAGATTGAAGTGGTCCAATGCATTTTTATCGGAGTTTTTAAGCGTCTGACATTAACGTGAGTTGGTGTTTATTTTTATTTAAATAACTGGGGCTACTTCTGTTTTTTTTTTTATCTTCGGTAAGGCTTATAAAGTATACATTTAGCCGATTGCTACACTTTCCAGAAGTTTTTTTACAAAGTATACAAGTTACGATTCAGAAAATACTCGCGAGTGTGAGAAATGCTAGGAACAAAGCAACGAATCAATTATTATTCGTAGGTACAAAGTATACCTGAACGACTCTTAAATAATGCTTGTGGAATAGAAAAGAGAATTGGCTAGGCCAGGGTTGGGTTAGCCGGCAGGGGTTTCCCGTCTAACAACTTGCACTTAACCATTTGAACAAAAAGGGGTTGCACTCCGGGAGTAGAGGCAGAAGTGAAAAGTTGAACATTAACACTGTGCATTTTTTTATATTTTGGAATTTCACAATTTCACGCGCCATCTTACGTATTTTCGGTAAGGCCACATGTCCTGACGCGAGTTTAACATCATCATCATCATTTCGAGTAGGCGTCACGGTCAATCGACCATGAACACCCTGGTGTCAGAGTTCTTCGGCCTCTCGGCCTCTAACGTGGTTCCTTTAACGACTACCAGATGGCAGCCGGGACCACCGGCTTAACGTGCCTTCCGAAGCACGGAATCATCTTTATTATCAGACAATCAGGTGATTCACGCCTGCAATGTCCTAACCAAACTGGAAACAACTAAACAAAGTATGCTTCCGGTGGGAATCGAACCCACGACCCCCGGGTCAACAGGCAAACGCCTTAACCACTGGACCACGGAGGTTGTTAACATTTTTTACTCATCCCAAAAATTGTACAACGCCGCTATAAGGGAGCTTTACTTCAAAAAAAAAGCTGCTGTGACGGTAAGTACTTTTTTTCTAGCCACTACCCCAGGAAAAAAACGCTGGGTGTTAGTCATTACTCAAATCGGAATGGAGGATCAATTCTGTGGGAAATATAAAGCCCTCACTCTATAGTGAGGGCTTTATTTTTTAAGACAGAAATTCACTGAATTTGTGAATTTCTGTCTACTCCTGTGGTCTACTATTAGTTCAGGCAGAAAAAAAAATGATACTTAGTTCTTATTCCAAATATTATCTATAAGGGGTTCAACAGGGTCAGGGTCAAGGCGCTCCGCTTCATGCATTTGTATCTGGTATGTGTGAGATATAATGTGTTGTCTATATTACTATTATAATGAGGAAAGATCTGATTGTTTATACTACAAAGGTTAGCCGTGTGGTATCCGGCAGAGTAGAATAGGACCACTGCAAGTCTTCCCGTGGATGTCGTAGAAGGCGACTTAGGAAATACAAGCTAAACAAAGCTTATAAACATCTGAGAGACCTCTCCAACCCGTCTGGCCAGCGTGGAGAGTGTAGGCCAAGTCCTCTGGCTGCTCTGGCCAAGTAAGGCCCTAGTAGTACAGAGAGGGTCGTGCTCCTGTAGTGGAGACTAAAAAGGACCTGATGATGATCTGATTGTTTGTAATGAATTAACTCAAAAAACTTTTGAACGTGAGTTTAAATACACAAACCTAATTACTTTTTAAAAACAATCGCATCATCAACATCGTTTTAAATCTAAAGTGATGTAGAGTTATATTATAAAATGTAAGGCTGCGGTCACACGGAGGGTCAAGGCGCTCCGTATGCATTTGCAGCTGGTGTGTGAGTTATGATATGAATTGATATGTTGTGTATACAATGCAGGGTAAGCAGTATAATAATTGGCCCTTCAAATGAGGATCAGTAAAGTTGTAGCAAATTCTATACGACTAAAATCTACATTACTCTTCATGACATAACAATGATATATCTTTTTGAATTATCCAAATCGGACCAATACTTACGAAGATATTAATAATAAACTTGCGTGTGACGTCACTGTGACGATTCGAACGCGCTCGGTCTGCAGTCACTCATACATTCGACGGAGCGACGACGCGACGGCGGCGATGCGGTTGGTCAAACAATTTATTGAAATAAAAAGTGTGTGTAATTTTGTGATATTTAAGTATAAAACGTACTTATTATGGGAACTAATAAAGTAGAAGCTGGTTTTGTGCCGGGTCAATCAGATAATCTTCTAAAAGTAGATTCTTATAGGTATTTGATTACCTCGGTAATCATTCTAAGTTCACCAGCGCTGAAATCCGTGGTTGGATACTACAAAGGTAAGGGTGCTGCTTATTTATCTACGTACGTAGGTACATAATATTAGTAATCTCTAGGTATAAGCTGTTAGTAGTAGGTAGGTGTAAGAACGAATAAGGGTCTGGCCGGGCCACATTGATCGACGGCGATCGACGGTATGCCTTTCGCACCGGCGCGGCGAACGCGCCCTTATGACGTAACGAGGTCGACCATCGGCAGGGATCGACGGTGACTTCGCCGTCGACCGTCGGCAGTCAGTCGGACTTCCATACTTGGCGCGCGTTTTGTATAGGCAAACTGTCGATCGCCGTCGATCAGTGGCCCAACATCTGAAGTGTACAGGGACGTATTCAGAACTTATGAATAAAATGTTTAAAGTATCTTGTTAAACGAATGTTGTTCTTTGTTCTGGGGTGCTATTTTGGAAATCTCGCTTCACTGAAACGCGAGGTGAGTGTTACACAAGTCACGTGCCTTGGGTCACGGATTGCCATTTTACCGTATTTGTAAAACCTTTGCTTCGCCGATGTCTATTTGCGCTCTTTTTACTGCACGGTTCTCTATTCTTACCTACTGATCTATTACAGAAACCCTAATATCGGTTATCAATGGTTCGGCTTTGCCGTCTAGTTCTTTGTTACAAATCATTACTTCAGTATCTACGTATCTACATCTACTTAGGTAGAATGACATGAATTTGAATAAAGAAATATATAATATTTTATTTTGTGTATATTTTATTCCGATTAACTTATTTTTTTACAGATCAGCACGTGAAACCTATGGAGATGATGCTGTAGGATTTGTCCAAGTCCAGAGATCAGGACATGTTTGTACTGTAAAAGCATAAAATAACGCCTGAATCTATACTAATATTATAAAGCTGAAGAGTTTGTTTGTTTGATTGTTTGTTTGTTTGTTTGAACGCGCTAATCTCAGGAACTACTAGTTCAAATTGAAAATTTATTTTTGTGTTGGATAGTCCATTTATTGAGGAAGGCTTTAGGCTATAAAACATCACGCTGCGACCAATAGAAGCGAAGCATCAATATAAAATGTTTTGAAATCGGGGAAAAATTATTCATCTATACTAATAAATGATAATAACAGAAATTGCCGCGGACGAAAACGCGGGCAACAGCTAGTATAGAATAAAAAGTAAAGCGTATTGCTGCACATTTACATGTGATGAAAAAGAGGACACGGTTTTGAACGTGGATTGTCATGACTGTGCGGCTCAAAAGGGAGGCTGCAAACATAGCGTCGCATTTTTGATGTGGCTCCATAGACGCAGCGAGGAACCATCTCCCACTGAAAAAAAATGTTACTGGGCTAAACCAAAGCTGGGTACTACAGGTACAACTATGAAATTTATAAAAGCTAAAGATATGGTTCCCGGCTCAGTTACTATAAAAGATAAAAGCACTGATAACACTAATGGTAACCAGTTTTTTCTAGCGGTTGTGCAAAATCTAAAGGAAAATTCTATAAAAAATCAGTTATCAGTATATGTTACAACGAATGAGTTTAAAAAATTGTCTTTGCATAATCTCATTCATCAATACAAAAACGAAGGCAATAATATAAATAGTGCAGATGATTTTATAGGTTATTGGTCTACTAAAATCACAATCGAAAAATATGTCACAAAGCAGAAGAAGCAACAGTTTCTCAAGCTAGTGCACCGTTATGGCATGAGCTAAGGTATTGTAGAATAACCGCGTCTAAAGTTTACGAAGCTGCACATTGTAAGACTCCCGATGGTGCTTTGATTGAACAAATATTTGGTGCGTCTGTACCAGAGACTCTGGCTATGAAAAGAGGCAAACGATTGGAATCCAACGTCAGAGCAGAAGTAGCCAAAACAAGAAAAAATGTTATTAAAAACGGTGGTTTATTTTTAAAACCCGATTGGCCTCATTTAGGTGCTTCTCCAGATGGATTGAGAAGTGAATACGTAGTTGAAATAAAATGTCCCTCAACAAAGAAAGGAAAGGAAAGTTTCGTAAGAAATAATGTTCTCGGCAGCATATCTAAAGCTCAAATTCAACTACAAATGTTGTTTTTCAATAAAGTCAAGGGATTGTTTAGTGTAGCTGATGAAGATTTTGAAAGCAATAAGAAAGTAGAAATATTCGAAGAAGATTATGATGAAAATTATTGTACTGGTCTTTTAGAGAAGTCTACGCATTTCTGGAAAACATCAGTGTTCCCGAAATTGGTTAAAACTTAAAATGAATCTATGAATAGTATGACATGTGCTTTTGGCTATGCAAGGTTGTCGAAATAAAAGACTATGAAAGAAAATAAAGCATTTTTATTTTTACACTTGATTAGTAAATAGACAATCCTGTAAATTAACTAAACCACAGGCTATTGTTACAATGTTATCAAGAAGATTTATATATGAAATGTGACGACACATGCGTGAGGTCCGATCATTTTATAGTCTCTCAACTTCCCTATGCTTCTTTCAACGTGAACTCTTATAGCAGCGATTCTCTTTGTTTGCAAAACTTCTTCTGCTGTAGGTTTTGAGTTGGAACTCACACTAGGCGGCCTCAGGAGTGTGCAACCACGTTGTTCCAGTAAATGGGCAATATTTTTGAAACCCCTGTCAGCTAGCATAATACTTCCTTGTGGCAATTTGTCAAGAAACCCGCTGTCTTCAAATATTGTTGAGTCTGGGGTCCTCCCTCCATATCCCTCAGAGATAAAGTTTATCAAACTGTCAGGTGTTATTGAAATCAAGCACTTTATGGTATTGCAGCTTTTATATTGCGACCACGTAAGCACTTGGTACGAAGCGTTGCTGGGTTTTTCAATTTGAATTTCAAAACAATCGATTATTGAAATTGATTTGGAATAGCGTTTCCTAAAAGCTATCGGCAAGTTTTCCCGCACATCATCTGCTGATGGCCAGATAATAAGTTGATTTAGGCATAGTGCAACTTTTGGGAGAATTTTTAAAAATATTTTGTCACAGAGCTCTCAGAAAGGCCAAAATATATTGCAAGCATTGATTTAGGTTGATGCCATCTGATTTTTCGTAATGTCACAAGGATTTCTATTGATGCTACTTCTGTGAAGTTTTGTAAATGTTTAATACAAAAGTATGAATGGTCAGGAATGCCTATCAGTAATTTTGGATCTCTAGATACAGCCATTAGCGCGCCCTTTTGCATATGCGCATTAAAGAAATTTTTATTCATCGTTTTTGTTATTTCCAAATTATTCGACTCGTTATAATTAGCATTAACACTAATAGAACGAGTAGTGTCACTGCAGTTTGAGTTGTTGATCGTGAAGCTAGCGTTTTGGTCAAAACTTTTAGGAACGTTTTTTTTTTTTAACTATGCTTTGCTTCCATTTGATTGGCGTATTAGTAGATTTCGTTTTCATTTTTGGTTTCATATTAACCTGCACTGCTTGTGTTTTTTGACCCGTTTCATGGGTTTTTGATGACATGTCTGTTTCTTCAGGTATGTTAAGAGGATCGCTGTTTTGGATGATATTTGAGTCTTGATTCTCACATTCTACTACTTCAATGGAATGCAACAACAGGTCTTCATGTTCAATATCCGGACTCAAAACTCTTTCAAAATATTCTATTTCTCGTCTTTTCTTAAAACCGGGTCTTTCAATTTTCTTATTTTGAGGCTTTTGACACTCAAACTTATGAGGCAAAACTCCTTTCTTCAGTTTAAGCTTTCCTCCAACCAACTTAAACTTAATGTAATTTTCCATGTCTTCTTCCACCTGAAATATAAAAAATATAAATGAATTAAAAAAATAAAGGTATAGTATATTATTTTATTTGCTTCTAACAATAAGGCACAGCTGAATAGATTAGAATAGAATAGTTATTTATTCCTTAGAACATGGTGATAACATAGAGTCAAGGTGTTAACAATTTGGTAGTACAAACATATTCTGCCACATTCGGGGTAGGAATATTTATTTTTATACAATTTTTGCTTTTAATTATCTCCTGACTTATTTAATAAAATAATAATTAGTTATATACTTATCTATTACAATTAATTAATTTAAATAATTCATTAATATCATAGAAACATTTGCTTAAGAGCCATTTAAATAAATTGGATTTGTAGTTATTAAAAGGGCGTATCTCTTTTAAATCTACTGGCAGCGCGTTATAGAGTCTGATCGCCATGCAGAACACCTCTTCTCTAGAGCTTTGTTGGATTTCTGCTATTACTTGACACTATTGTTTTTTACCCGAGTACGTCCCTGTCATTGTTTTGACCTTGGAATATTATTACATACATGGAAACGAGCGAATTAGAGGGAACCGACGTAGGTACGTTTATCCACAAAACGCAGAAAAAATAAGTAGGTAGGTATGTTTTTATTAATACAGCAGGCTTAAAATAAGAGAATACATAAGTATACTACACGCTAACTATACGTTATGGTACAACTCGTAGGTAGTAGTTGTAGGTAGGTATCAACTTAGGTAATATCTATATCAACTAAATAAAAGGTAGGTATACTTACATCGAAATGATCTTCACAGCAATGTCTAGTAGCCTGGGTAGAGGGTGGAGTTTTGTCATCTCTTTTTACGACGGAATACCATTTTGTCCGAAGTTTTGGGTCTTTCGGCACGTTAAAAAATAGTTTTTCTGGCGTTTTAAAGGTTGTGTTTGTACATTTCGGCACAATACAATATTTGTACATAGTTAAATATACACAAATCGGACACTTAATTTGTTATAAAGTCACAATTACCACACAAAACACTGCGCGCCTTGTTGCTGCCAGCGGGCAACTGGCTGCGACCGTCACAGTGACGTCACATCACAGGCGACCGCGCGGGCCGGCCAGTGACCTTTGCTAGTAATTTGGTCATAACTTCGTCAATTTTTGTCGTAGAACAATAATTTTTGCACTGTATGTTATGGATTTCTTAGTTCTATAAATATGCATTCTCAACTAAAAACTTTACGGATCCTCAAAGTTTATTGGAACTATAATTAATATATAGTAGTGATGTAACGAATGTTATATTTTGGACATTCGCGAATGCGAATGCGAATGCGAATATTTGCTACCGACATTCGCGAATGCGAATGCGAATGCGAATGCGAATATTCAGATTTTGTTTAAATTTGGCGCCAATTCACTATCGCTTGGTGACCTTGATAGCAGTTTAGTTTGATTATTTAAACATTAAAGATATATCTTAAGACTGAGAAAAGTTTAATTGTAAAAAATATTTTTGTTATTAGAAGAACATAATACAATACTAATATATTGGTTATAGTTTATGGCGACAATTTAATTTTAAAGCTATAAAAGAAAAGAAATTATTTTGTTTCTTAAAGAGTTTACTTATGATTCTCATAATTATAGTTTATTTTTTGTTGACAAATAATGTTTGATGATTGTTATTTTTAGTTTTGTTAAGAAGTAGAAAAGGTAAAAATTCATAGAAGAATTGTTTTTGTTTGTGTACAATGTTTGTAGACATTATAATTTTAGATTTAAGGTTAATTTCTCAAAGTTAATAAATAAATGTTACCAACCAAATGATAAAGAGAAGACTGATTATGTGATGACGAGGTTAAATAATTTTCTTGAATTAAAACATAGTTAATGTATAGATTTTGTTTTATTATATCAACCAACAATAAAAAAAATTTTTCGCAAAAACATTCGCAGTAAATTCGCGAATGCGAATGCGAATGCGAATATGCAAAAATATGCGAATATCCGCGAATGCGAATGCGAATGCGAATATTCGTTACATCACTAATATATAGGAACACAAATCTCACAATTTAAATACTAGGAAAATAAGTAAATAACACTGTAAAATACTTGCTTCTTATGATTTTCATAACCAAACACCCATCAGCACAAACATTTTTTTTTCAATTAAAACTACAGATTAAACTTAATAATGTTGTCAACAATAAAATACACAAATATTTTTTCTACCTTTTACTCAAGGGCATTTCTTAATATCGTCATCAGGTCTTTTTAGTCTCCACTGCAGGAGCATGACCCTCTCTGTACTACCGGAGCCATACTTGGCCAGAGCAGACAGAGGATTTGGCCTACACTATCCTCGCTGGCTAGACGGGTTGGAGAGGTCTCATTGATGTTTATGAGCTTTGTTTAGCTTGTATTTCCTAAGTCGCCTCTTACGACATCCTTAAGAGTTGGAGTGGTCCTATTCTACTCTGCCGGAAACCACACGGCATCTCTTAATAAATAGATTTAAAACTAAAGAGGTCAATGACTGCGAGGGGGGGAGGGGGAAGATTATTACTGCTTGCGCTATTATTATACAGAGGAAATTATCTGATTATTTGTAATGTATAATCTCAAAAGCTCTGAACATACGTTTTACTTAGTACACAAGTTCATACCTACTTTTTAAAATCAATCTTTCATCAATATTTTTTTTTAATATTGACTAGCTCCGTGGCGCACCGGTCAACACGCCAGCCTGCGACACGGAGTGACCGGGTTCGATCCCCGGCCAGGTCAAGATGGAAAATGATCTTTTTTAGATTGGCCTGGGTCTTGGATGTTTATCCATATATGTATTTGTTATAAAATATAGTATCGTTGAGTTAGTATCCCATAGTCTCGAACTTACTTTGGGGCTAGCTCAATCTGTGTGATTTGTCCGTATATATTTATTTATTTATTTATATAATCCCGATAGTTATAAAGTGTAAGGCCGCGTATACAAGAAGGGTCAAGGCGCTCCGCTCCGCCCCGTGTTATCGTGTGCACTTAAGGTTAATGCATTAATGTGCATTCGTATCTGGTACTCATATATGCGAGGTACGAGGCGTGTTATCTATACTTTGTTGCTTATAGTTTGGTTAGGACATTGCAGGCTTGAACCACCTGATTGTCTGATAATAAAGATGATTCCGTGCTTCGGAAGGCACGTTAAGCCGGTGGTCCCGGCTGCCATCTAGTAGTCGTTAAAGGAACCATGTCAGTGGCCGAGAGGCGGTTCCGAAGAGCTCTGACACCAGGGTGTGCATGGTTGATTGACCGTGACACCTACTCGAAATGATGATGATGATCAATACTTCGTTGTTAGCAAGTATTATACCATAACTTGCTTCTTAACCTGGTAAAAAAATTCAAAACGTTTATTAAATATAGGTCAATTGGAAACTTATTAATTGTCATAGGTATATTTTTAACTGAGAATTGTTGACGTCTGTAATTTACTTATAGGTAAGTTTAATGCCGCTTCCAAAACGGAGTGCAAAGGTAGCGGCACCTAAATAGTTTATTTTAAATACTAGTAATGTGGACTAAGTATACATTGTCCTTATTAAAGTCATTATAAATTGAATTTTAAAAATTATGTTTTGTGTATCTAAATATTGAAATTATAAAAATAAAATGTAATTTATAAAAATATTTTGTACCGAATGTACCAAACATATAGTCATATATACTCTACGAGGTGTTTGTCATAAGGAAATCTTCAGTACTATAATCAGCCTTTTTACAAAGTAACTGTTGTATATTACAGAGTGTAAGTCCGTGTGCACACGAAAGTTAATACGATCCTATCCTAGCTATTGCATGTGCAATAATTTTTATTCCAGCAATTGCTTCTCCACCCATTACATTAATAAAGTCATATTCATTAATTAAAAGCAACATAAAGGTAATGAAATAGGTGAGTCGCAAACATACGCCTTTATCTATCACCATGCAAAAATCATGAGACGTGAAAAGACAATCAATTTCTTGTATCTTGTGCTCTTTGGTACGTCTACCTTCATGTTGTTAATGCCTTCTTTCTTCCCATCATCATCATCTCAGCCACAAGCCACTACTGGACATAGTCCTCCCGCGAGGATTTCCATTCTGTGGGGCCATACTCACCATGCTTGGTAGTTGGGTTGGTGAGCCCAGTTTGTTTAGCTTATCTGAATTACGACGCTGCTGCCCATCAAAACCATTAATTGAGCTTGGGAAGGATAGGAATTTGTTAGAGTGGGGGAACGGGGTAAAGGTTTTTGGAATGCTTCTTTCTCGGATGTTTTGGAGATGGAAATGTAGCAGCGCGGGAGGCCGGGCGCAGCTAACCGATGCCATAACTACAAACCACCTTTCTTCCCAACCCAATTATTTTTTTTATTGAAAAGGTATACCTTTTTTTTATATAAAAGATGTCAAAGATTCAAAGATTTATTCAGAAAATAGGCCTTTTCAGGCACTTTTTCACGTCAATTCACATTTTATATTCAAATTATTAATTATTGTGCAAAAGCTACAAACTACTAGCGTTTCGGAACCGACCACTGCAGAGAAGAAGACGCCGAAAGAAACTCTTTTCAACAGTATTGGTCGCCTACTTGCCTGAAGGGCTTTGTATGATATTTAATATTTTCTTTTTTTTTTCTGATGTCATGTTGTATACAATTTCAATTTACATATTTTTGTGGAACACGTTATGTTAGCGATCGAGCGTGCAACAACAACAGACATGATATGTACAAGTACGAGTACATATGACTGATGCAATATTCCAAAAGACCCGTAAAGCTGCGGAAATGGCTAGATAACACCCACATGCGAACAATACATCCGGACTTTCACTGTAACGAAATGCGTCTCAATGAATAGCCGGTGTACTTTCCGCTATGCAAATGAAAAAATAACAATTTAACATTAAGCCGAAAGCTGGTTGAGGTGTCGGGTGACCAGAGGGCTGGCAATTTGCTAGGACAAAGAATAAGCATTGCCATCCATCGTGGCAATGCTGTCAGCCTTAGGGCCCGGCCTGGCAATTAGGTGGCTGCTAAAGACAATTAGGTATTAGTGGAAGTGGAAAATAGATGAGTGGAATGTTTTACTTACAATTTTTTAGAGTCTCGTAGTACCTTAACAAGGAACAGTTTATAAAAGTTTAATTTAGTAAACAGGAATAAAAGGTTTTTGTCTGTCTGTCAGTCCGCGGTTTCGCAAAAATTTAAAAAATAAATTTGGCTTACTCATCTGAGTACATACGTTAAAGTAGGATTTTTTTCTTGTTAATTAAAAAGATATTTCAAAGATATTGTGCTGTCTGAACAACATCTGCAACATCGGCGAATCCGACGAATAAAACCGTGATTAAATAATTAAAACTTTGCAATTCAGGGATCCATACTCGTATGTGATATATTAAGACTCAAAGTACAATTGTTTATTAGAGGCAAAGTGTGTAAGTTGCGAGGAATATTTCTAATAATCGTATTACTTATAGGTAGCTATAAAGCAGCTCTGAGCAACAACAAACTTAAAAATAGCTTAACTAAAACGGAAGAGATTTGGTTCCCATTAAAAAGTCATAAACATTATTGTCATATTAGATTAAATCGTTAAAATAATCTCTTAATTTTTAATCTTTAATTTACATACAATATATATTATAATGCAGAAATCGTAATTGCTATAAACAGATAAGCGACATTGAGTTGGATCGCTATAGAATAGTCAAACATAAGTAGAGTTGACGCTGAGACGAGCGAAATCGTAATTCCTTTTTTTTAAAAGCAGATAAGCGACATTGAGTTGGCATCACTATAGAATAGTCAACCATAAGTAGAGTAGACGCTAAGACGAGCTCCCCTGGAAAGGAATAAAGGAGGCATTTATATGCCTCCTTCGTACCGGCTTCGATCAAATATTATATTTCATCGAAGATATAAGGCCTGAAACATACCACTATATGCGGTTATTGCTTAATAGTGAGTTAATGCAGTGTGTGTTATACAGAGTGTGATTGTAAAGACGAGTAGGCATACAGTTCATGCAATTTAAGAAGGCAAGAAAATGACATTCATTGCATTTGTGTGCACATAACCACTGGGTACCTTGTGTGCGTACACTTAGTGCTGACAGTATGTGAAATAAATTGTTAAAGAAAACATAACTAGAAATTCGCAAATAATGTAGAAACGGAAAAAAAAATATTCTAATTTGGATATCATATTTCCCTTTTTGAACGTCATATTATTAGTTTTAAATATTTTCAAAATGGATAAATTACTAGCATTTCGGAACGACCACTGCTGGGAATAATACGCTTAAAAAAACTCAGTAGAGAGTCAAGTGATAGCAATATCAATGATTTCACATGTCACCTAAGCAGCACCCAGCAAGGACGTTCTATTATTACTAAGAGCTAATAATTTCACGCACACTGTGGCACATATAAATACGTCTTTACCACAAGTAAATAGGTACCGTTCGACGTTGTGATTTGAACAAGTGAAGTAGTCGAACTAAACATACTCTGACCACTTATATCCCACATACTCTTCAGTGTCTTGAATTGTTCGCTAATCCAAACTCATATTCTCAAAAAAAAACATATGTATCTTCTGTACATTCCACAGGTCATACAGTGCGTGACAAGATGCCGTCTCCTGTTATGCGTACTTCAATGGCTAGAGATTATATTTTTTTCATCATAGACCTTCGGATATTTGTGATATTACGTAGGTATTGATAAATTCGACGCATTCGTCAAAACAAAGGTGTGGCGATGAAAAATTAGTCTTTGGGCCTTTGGAGGCCTTCGGTTGATTGATTAAAACGTAATTCATAGCCAATTCGAATAATAACTAATGACAACGTTTGTATAAATGTTTATTTACTCGACGGCTAAAAAAGGAGGGCTATGTATTCAGAGTTCATGGATGTGTGTGAGTGTTTTTATTCCACCATAACTTCCAAATGCCTAAACAGATTTGGTTACATGAGTTATCGATATTTTTTTTTGACAGAAAGTCGTATTTTATTATACTTTGAAATTGGTCCCAGAATTAGTCCCTTAGGAAAAGTTGTTCATTTTGACTGGGACAGTTTGAGGGACAGCGGGTGTTTACTCTTTCCTGTATTGTACATTTATATTATGTACTTACTAATAATTACAAATTTTAAAATCTATCATATGAGAAATAAATCAATAAATATATACGGACAAATCACACACATTGAGCTAGCCACAAAGTAAGATTGAGACTTGTGTTTTGGGATACTAACTCAACGATACTATATTTTATAACAATAACATATATAGATAAACATTCAAGACCCAGGCCCCCGTGTCGCAGTCACGGAGCTAAGCAAAATAAAGTATTAAATATAGTTGTAGGTATAACTGACAGTTTTCCTTGATTAAGACTAAGTCAGTTTTGTTAATGCTTGCAAAACATTATTTTTCCATGTATAATATACCTAGGACCCAACCTTTGTATATTCTAAATGGTAAATCAATGTATTATTCACCAATAAATCGGGAAGTTCGAACGGTTTAATCCTATAACTTTAGTCTGTGTTTCGTTATCATCATCAGGTCTTCTTTTAGTCTCCGCCACAGTAGCACGACCCTCTCTGTAATACTAGAGCCATACTTGGCCAGAGCAGTCAGAATACTTGGCCTACACTCTCCACGCTGGCCAGACATTGGAGAGGTCTTACAGATGTTTATAAGCTTTGTTTAGCTTGTATTTCCTAAGTCGCCTTCTACGACATCCACGGGAAGACTTGGAGTGGTCCTATTCTACTCTGCCGGATACCACACGGCTTCGTTATAAAAGGTTGTTCTTTAAACGGTTATCAGAATATTCGTATGTTTTGTTTGCAAAATAATATAATCGGTCAGCTAAAATAGCTAGTTGGGCAGCAACTTATGGTCAGCAAAACTTCTTTCCTGCCCTCAGTCGTTCCAGTTGGAAAGCCAAAGCTTATCCAAATGATTTCTCTGCTGCCCCAATTGTAAAATCTGCTGCCCAAATTATTATTTAGCGGCCCAACTATCCTATAACTATACAGGCCGAAATTGTTTGTTCGACATCGTGAAAAAACTATCTGCTCTTTCAAACAAAAGTGGAATATCTACTTGGCCGATATCTATAAAACAGCTGATTTTTGTTTGCAATTATGGAGATGGTCCCATAATGAAAGTTGTTCAGATTCGTGGTTTGAGTCACTCCTTAAACTTTTGCTAACGAATTCAATTTCCGCCTGTATACAGCGTGTAAATTGACCCTCGACATTCCCCTTACGGTGTGACTCAGCCTATCAATATGAACAACTTTTCCTATGGGAACAATGCTGGGAACTCAAAAAAAAATTCGACATTCCCATACAAACTGGCCGGGCGGGCGGCGGCGGGACTCTTTTGTATGGAAATGACGAAATTTTTTTAGAGTTCCTAGCATTGTTCCCATAGAAAAAGTTGTTCATATTGATGGTCCGAATCACCCCGTAAAGGGAATGTCGAGGGTCAATTTACACGCTGTATAAAACTATATATCAATCCGTTATAAAATAGCTAGGATCTGGCAATGTAATAAGTATAAAGTATTTTATACTAGCATAACCTTGCCCAATCGCAGCTGTTTATCCTGGAGAAAGTACATGCAACATATAAACACCTACTTCGCACAATTACAAAACTGTTGCAATTTCATTGCATGCGTGGCGTCACGTACCACAGTACATAGTACCTGCGCCATAATAACCTTTATGGCCTAGGGAATAAGACGTACGTTTATGATTGTTTTACGACCCGGTTGAGGACGTTTTCTATAGTTAACAGTTTATGGTTACAGGGTGACCAAGAAGTATGTTGTTGATGGCCAATTCAGGGTCACGAAGTAAGGTCTTTAAAAATTAATTTTCCAGCATTCGTCCCATAGCTAAAAGTTGTTTATTTTGGCGGGCAGAGTCACCCCTTCAATGAAACTTCGCTGGTAAATTTACATACATACATAGTATCGCGTCTTTTTCCCTTGCAAAATGACCGGTTGGAAGCGGCCTGCATCCAGCGTTTCCCTGCGACCTTGCTCAAGTCGTCCGATCACCTGGTCAGGCCTATGTCCAGCAGTGGACTTCTTGCGGCTGATATGATGATGTTGATGATGAGACGGCACTTTTACCCATTGGTTCTTTTATGGCATTCGTTTAACTATATCGATTGAGTCTGCTTGAAAACATCCACGTGGCGTGGCCAGGCCATACATAAAACAAAGGACAGTCTAAGTACGGCGAAGCAGTCGTATTGCGTCGCATTCTCCGTGTGACCCACTAGCGAGGAGGGTCGGGTGAGGGATCAACAGCTGTAATAGGGTCGTCTGGCTATATGCAGCTACGTGTATGCACAAAGAAAGTGATGGGCTGCGAAAGTAATAAATTAATAAATATTAGGGACATATCACACAAATTGAGCTAGCCCCACAGTAATTTATGAACTTGTGTCGTAGGATACTAACTCAACGATACTCTATTTGATAATTGATACTTATGTATAGATAAACATCCAAGACTCAGGTCAATCTTAATAAAATCGTTTTCCATCTTGACCTGGCCGGGGATTGAACCCGGGAACCCTCATGTCGCAGACTGGCGTGTTAACCAATGCGCTACGGAGCTCGCCTATACTCGCCCATACAACTCTTATATTTGAATAAAAAATGAATTTAATGCACTTAAACCATAGATTTAAAAAAAAATTGCGCTTCATTCTTCTATGACTTAATCTAATAGAATTTAAAAACTTTTTATAAACAAGCTTTTTTCCTATTACTCATTGTATCTACATCATCATCATCATTTGGCGTTATTCCCGGTCCATCTTCAGCTCCGTTGCGTTGGAGATCGAGCTCCCCTATTATGATAGCAGCTCTTATTACACTGTACTCTCCTTTTTATATAATAAGCATCATTCATAACTCTATTTATTATAAATACTTAATATGTGTTAAATTGCGCTCGTTCGTGTCATCTCAAGCTGGGTGACAGCTGAAAATCAGCGGTTGCTCCTTCCGAGTAACATTTGCTGAGCCTATGTGTGCTCCTGTAGCACACATATTGCATGTAGTTTATATAAGTGAAATTTATGTTTTTGTTACCTACTTGTTTGTTGCATTATGTGTGTGACAGTTGGACAAAATAAATCTCATGCGGAAACCAAACACAAACTACAGAAAAGTACTACATAGACTTACGTACAGAAGTCGCACTCTGCAAAGATATTCAAAGAAATATCAACTCAATGTAGTTAGCGATACGGTGTAATTTAGCTCGCGTCAGAACGCAGCACATTTTATTGTAGATACCTACTGCATGCCAATTTTATACTTATGACGAAATTTTTTTTTTTTAAATCTATGCTTATAGCTCTGCACAAACGATTCATAATTCGTTGAAGAAGAAAACGCGCGTCGTTCCGACCGGATTTGTTTGGTTTTCCGCTTTGAAGGTGTCGCCACGCTTAGATATTTTTTCGATACCGACACGCACTCCCCGTGTCGGTATCGAAAAAATATCTAAGCGTAAAAGTCAGGCCTGGCCAGACTTCGGTCGGTACCTACCAGGCACTGATCTTTCATTAGCATTCTGAAATACTTGCAAATTATTCGCCACCGATTGTCATGTGTATCAAATATTCATTAGCACCACTTTTGTATGCGAAATGTATCGAAACGAGACTCATGATGGCGGTGAAACTTCGAATTTAAAATTGTTATTGTGACCTCTTTTATACGACATAAACAAATTGGTACATGCATAGATATATGATGAAAATTCATGTCTGTGGATACATTACAGTCATAAAGAAATACTAAGGGTAAAGTTCGTAGTCAGGGAGAATTTAAACCCGTATCTTACGCTTATTATATTTTGTTTATCTATTTACGTATTTGCTATAAAATATAGTATCGATGAATTAGTATCCCATAACACAAGTCTCGAATGGTTTCTGATGTTTTCGTAATGGTTACACATTAAATAAAATCACTTTAAAACGGTATTATCGCGTAAATTACATTATTATTTAACACCTAACGTTTCGAAAACTACAGTTTTCTAGACTAAGTTGACATTTGTCTTTTGTGTTTACAAACCTGCGACCATGAAATCTGTAAAGTTTTCGAAACGTTAGGTGTAAAAATTATATAATATACGTGATGCTACCGTATTAGAATGATTTTATTTAAACAAGTCTCAAACTAACTTTGGGGCTAGCTGAATCTGTGTGATTTGTCCGTATATATTTATTTATATTACTGGTCCTCCTCAAGTCTAAAAGAGTGGCTTACGCACATTGTTTTTAAATTAAGTGCGAATATTTTTTATTCAAAGAAATGCTTTAGTAGCAAAATTTTGGAAATATACACGTTCGATTTTATTTTTGCTTTTTCAAATAATATATATATTTTTTTTTTATCGGCTTTTAGCCGATAAATTAATCATTTTGCATTAGTATACATACTTAGTAGGTTGTAGTAAAAAGTTTGTACGCCAAGTTTTGTAGTGTTGTGCACAAGGTTTAAGTCTAAATATCTCGAAAACTAGTCTCGATATTTTTAAATTTGCTTCTAAAGCGTTCTTCTAGCTTATGGGTGCAATTAAATATTGCTTCTTGCCAACATGCCATATGGGTTTTTTTTTAAGATTGTTAAGTTCGGTTTATTTTAGTATGTCATTTTATGGTAGGTTAGCTTATTACTTTTATTTTAGTTTGTATGGTTTACTTATGATTAAATGGGCAGAACAGCAGCAGCTATCGCGAAGGGTGATTTAAAATTATATTTCTGCACAGACACACGTTACAGCGTTACAACGATGAGAGAAGAAGAGGGCACAACCATGTTGCCACATTATAAAAAAAAGTTATATTTTTTAATATAAATAAAATTATTGCCATTTCTAACATTAAAGAGTTATCAAACGCATAGAGATTAAATATTTGCGTCTAATTTAAATAGACCTCATACAGAACCATTATATTCTCTCGTTATAGTCTTTGACAGTGCTGTGTGAATGGTCACCCTGACATCACGTTTTCTCGCAAGTTAATGTGTCAATAAAGTGCCTGCTATCCCACACCATGCTACATGATTGCATTATTATTGTAGGTTTTTTTAATATACACAATATGTGAAGAAGCCCTTTCCGATCCTTAAAGGGTTGATTCAACCCGTCGATATGAACAACTTTTCCTATGGGACAAATGCTGGGAACTCAACATTTTTTTGACGTTCCCATACAAATTGACCAAAAGGCCGAACATTTTTATATGGAAATGTTTTTTTTTTTTCAGTTCCCAGCTTTTATCCCATAGAAAAAGTTGTTCACATCGACGGGCTGAATCACCCCTTAAAGAATTTGACATGGTTTTCTTTACATATTATATTATATTCTAGATTTTATCATAATTTGACATTTTAATGTCTCGAAGATCCTGCTTTCTTTTTTTACCAACGCATAGGTAATATAATAACAAACCATTTCACTCACGTATCGTTAGTCGACAATTTTCAACCAATTCAGATGGTCATCTTCAGGGCGAGTTTTTTATAATATTAAAAGTAACTCGTTAATATTAAAAATATTGGTATATAAACAACCTCCGTGGTCCAGTGGTTAAGGCGTTTGCCTGTTGACCCGGGGGTCGTGGGTTCGATTCCCCCGGAAGCATACTTTGTTTAGTTGTTTCCAGTTTGGTTAGGACATTGCAGGCTTGAATCACCTGATTGTCTGATAATAAAGATGATTCCGTGCTTCGGAAGGCACGTTAAGCCGGTGGTCCCAGCTGCCATCTGGTAGTCGTTAAAGGAACCACGTCAGAGGCCGAGAGGCGGTTCCGAAGAACTCTGACACCAAGGTGTGCATGGTTGATTGACCGTGACACCTACTCGAAATGATGATGAATATTAAAAAATAAAAGTTAAAAAGCGATATTATTAAAAGTATGTGTTATTTTTGCGCACTTGAGGCAAGTAGGATAATAGCATACATCGTTCAAGGACGGTCAAAAGTTAGTGCGCAATATAATACCCACTATCCAGTGTTCTGCGTACGTGACTCCAGTTTGCTCCAAGTGCTTGTTTTTTTTAATTTTCCTGCTTTTGGTCAATAACATTATTCATGGTTGGTGACGTTTCAACTTGGAATGTTATTGTGTAAAACTGGGAGGTTTTGTGACGAGTTGTACGTGTCAATGTTATGCCTACATAAAACATTTTCATCATACATTTTACTAACGAGAAGAGAGCCTTGTCAGTATAAGGCTCTCTTCTCGGCTTCTTGTGTGACAGTTCACACAATATGTATCATCATCATCAGGTCCTTTTTAGTCTCCACTACAGGAGCACGACCCTCTCTGTACTACTAGAGTCATACTTGGCCTAAGCAGCCAGAGGACTTGGCCTACACTCTCCTCGCTTGCCAGACGGATTGGAGAGGACTCATTGATGTTTATGAGCTTTGTTTAGCTTGTATTTCCTATGTTAGTATTGTTTTACTTCTATCAGCAGTCCCTATGACTGCCCTTTATTTTGGATCACACAAAACATACTGTATATCAGGGATTGTATACCAATTGTAGTTACACAATATGTATATTTTTGTCGAATCTGTTGATAAAGAATCAATACTTCTATACGAATATTATAAAGCTGACGAGTTTGTTTGTTTGTTTGAACGCGCTAATCTAAGGTACTACTGGTTCATATTGGAAAATTCTGTTTGTGTTAGATAATCCATTTATTAAGGAAGGCTTTACGTTATAAAACATCAAAAAATGTTTTGCAAACGGGGAAAATTATCATCTATACTAATTAATCATAATAACAGAAATTGCCGCGGACGAAGTCGCGGGCAACAGCTAGTATAAGATATGAGTAGATAATTAGTAGTAATTTAAATGACATGGGTTGACGTTAGTCCGGCGTCCAGTCGTAAAAAAGCCGAAACTTTTCGCAGCATGGAAAGTGTACAAGACTTACATTCTGTCCCGACTCCACATGAAGTGGAATGAGGAGTGGGAGAAGAACATAGTAGTAATTTAAATACCTAATATAAAAGCGAGCTCCGACAAAGTAAACTTTTTGCTAGTTACAATAATTGAATTATATTAATAGCATTACAATGCTCGGTTTAATATTATAATCAAAAATATGTGTTGAAAAAATTTTGCAACAGGTAGGATTTGAACCCACTAACCTTTGACATCTGGATTCAACCACTAAGCAGCTGCATCTTCAAAACCAAAATCTAAAATTTTAATAATTCAGTTTTATTGGATTCAGTAGACGAATTTTACTTTATTTTTATTAATGTTTTTATTTATATTATTAATGTTTTTCAATTTTTTTCTTTATTATGGACTAATAGTTGTCTGAAAATAAATAATTTTTATTATTATTTATTATTAGTAGATGCTTGTGGTTCTTTAGAGAAGATCTTAATTTTTCAAAGGTCACGGATCACTAAATTCTACCTACGATACGGGAAATGCTTTCGATCAAGCCTTTGCCAATGCCTTTCTTCTCAGAGGGAAAAAATCATATTCATTTATTCAACGCTTACATTTAAACATAATATAAAGATGATACAAAGCACCGATAGTAATCATTTACATATACCCTTTCAGGGTGTCGCGATATAACACAGTCATAAATATATAAATCTTGAGCTCGATTCAACGATAATTCTAATTTCAGAAATGAATATCTACCGCTAAATACTCGTATAAGTATAAGGTTTAATTAATTTGTACGAAACCTAACATTCAGAGTTAGTATCGAATGGTCGCAAACGCAAATGGTCCACGGTAGCAAAACCTTTAAAATGCAACTCGAAACTTGGGACTTGGGCAAGCAGCAACTCGTCTAGTTTGCTTTATGCTAATGTTTTTTTCATAATTTTTCTTACAGTATTGTTCTTTTATTTTTATTGATTCTGATTCCGAGATGTTTCAATATTGCCATGGGTTATAAAATCAATTTTCATACACTCTGATATTTCATCACACATTCATCTCATTTTTTTTATATTGCGATTTGAAAAAAAAACAATATATTTCGTAGCACTACCGTAGCACTCCTACGTCACTGGCTACGAAGCGTAGAGGTCCTGTAAAAGCTACGCGCTACAGCGCATAGCTTAGCTCTGTATGTCTGTATACATCGTAGATCGTAGCATAGAGCTTCTTCGTGTTCGTAGTCGTAGCGTATTAGATTAGTAACTTGTTTCAGTAGTTTTATGGACATCAGATTAGCCCGCTCAACGCAGAACACTAATGGTGTGCTTAAGGCAATCTAAGCATTCCTCTTTAAATAATCGTGTGTTATACTATTAAATGCTTTTAAGTAATCTAAGAGGTTGAATGACAGCGGTAATGTTTAAAAGACAGCACCAATAAGTGTTTCTGCCCTTTTATTCTATGGCGTCTATGGAGAGTGAAATATCATTGAGCAGTTACATATTAAGTCTTATCTTTTTGTTGATTTTTGTAATATTTGTTCTAGTAAATATTCGAAGTAATAAATCTTAGGTATGTGGAAACTTGAATTCGATATAAAAATTGCACCTTTACTGATTTTTCAAATAGCCTTGAAACTTGTACCTATAAGTAACTTCAATTGGGCTAACTTGAGCCAGTTATTTCATTGTCGTTATTTTTTCCGTTTTGTATCTGTCTCTGTGTAAGTGCAAACAAACAAACATTTTTTTTTATTTATTTACTTTTATTGCACGCAACCAAAGATTGATTACCTACTCAAAGATAAATCTTATGCTAGTTGCATTGTCTGCCAATTCCCCTTTGGGACATTGTGAGTGTCAATTATATTCCTATATGGAAAAGTCTATCCCGTAAATAATAAATATATTTTTTAATGTTGATGAGAAAATAAAATAGGTGAGACATAATACAATACACATCTTTCAGAATAAAGGAGTAAAACTTTCTCCATTACGAAACAAATTCCAAACCTTTGATAGGCAGTTATATTTCGAACAGGAAAACAGCCTGCTAATTTGCTGTCGATAAATTAATTAATTATCCTTCCAGAGGTTTTCAACCTATTTTTATGTTTCAGTCACGATACGGACTAAAACCATGTATTTTTCAATATATGCCTTTTGGAATTAGTTATACACGGTATGTGGTCCCAATGCCTACTGGGTACGATTATTGTCAGGCTCATCACATAGATGGCGCCATATGTTTATTCACAACGATGGATCCGCCATATTCTGAGAAAATAAAAACATTATTAACAACAAAATATATCTTATTTCAGATGAAAAAATTATGTTTGGCTTATATAAATAATATCTTTCAGTTTTACCAAGTTTAGGCTAACGCCATCTAGAGACGGGTGGAAAAGTCTGTAACTATTGCACTGCAGCGCCCTCTCCGCTGCCCATAGTGGCAGTTAGTGGAACTAACTACCACAGCCTGCCGTCAACCGGCCTGCTGCTTTTAACAGGCCTTAAGTTGGGCCAATATTGTTAAGAAGATAAGATAAGAATATGTTTATTCGACAAAAAGCACATACACAAATCAGAACAGAAACACATTTACGCAATTTACAAAAATAAACAATAATATTACATACATACAATACAATCTAAACGTAAATAAATGAAATAACAAATTAATTAATTAATTAATTGTGTGCTGTGCTGTGCTGTCAAAAAGGATCCAACTCAGCATATGCTGGCTGTACGCAACTGCCAGCGCTGGTCTTCCGTTGGACCCTTTGTTGACGTCACGGAAATATGCACAGAAAACAACAAAACAAGCACTGCCCCAACCTCATACAATAATGGTCCACATTATTGTATGAGGTTGGGGCAGTCTATACATCATATCAGCCGCAAGAAGTCCACTGCTGGACATAGGCTTCCCCCAAGGATTTCCAATGCGACCGGTTGGAAGCGGCCTGCATCCAGCGTCTTTCTGCGACCTTAGTCAGGTCGTCCGACCATCTGGTCGATGGGTGTCCGACGCTGCGCTTGCCGGTACGTGGTCGCCATTCAAGCAGTCTATACGTTAGTATTATATTGTCTTCGACACGGTGAATTTTTGAATGGTTCGGTGGTTTAAACCCCGCTCGTATGGAATTTTATTACCATACTAGCTTTCGCCCGCGGCTTGCCCGCGTCAATGTCGATCCCTCGGGAATAATACTTTTTCCCGGGATAAAAGGTAGCCCATCTTCTTCTCCATACTCCAGAGAACTTGTATGCTAAATTTCATGATGCTCGGTTCATAATAAGTTACGGCGTAAAATACATATATACTAGCTTTCGCCCGAGGCTCCGCCCGCGTCAATGTCGATTCCTCGGGAATAGTACTTTTTCCCGGGATAAAAGGTAGCCTATGTCCTTCTCCGTACTTCAGAGAACTTGTATGCAAAATTTTACGATGATCGGTTCAGTAGTTACGGCGTGAAAGCGTAACAAACAAACAAACAAACAAACTAAAGGATATATATATACGGACAAATCACACAGATTGAGCTAGCCCCAAAGTAAGTTCGAGACTTATGTTATGGGATACTAACTCAACGATACTATATTTTATAACAAATCCAAGACCCAGGCCAATCTGGAAAAGATCATTTTCCATCTTGACCTGGCCGGGGATCGAACCCGGGCACTCTCTTGTCGCAGGCTGGCGTGTTGAACGCTGCGCCACGGAGCTAGTCATATGAAAGCGTAACAAACAAACTCACTTTCGCATTTATAATATAAGTTAGGATTTGAAACCTTACAACTAGTGTTACCAGCTTTGGGAACGCTAAATGTCCCGATAAATCAATAAGTTTGTCGAGTGTGAAATAAAGCATCGTCAACCCAGTAACTATGATTTCATTCTGATTTGTGCGTATCCATCTAGCCGCATTAACTTTATTTTACGATTATAATAAAGATTAAAGAATAATAATAAGCCTTTATTGCCATACACATGCCAGGTACATATCATTTACAATTTATAAAATTGCCTATAAACATATTTATCAGCTTAAGTATCTAATTAAATTTAATGTTGGCAAAGGAATGCCTCAGCTTGTGCTGTCAGAGACAGGCGTCTTGTACAAGTAATATTATTGAAAAAAAGTTGATTAAATTAAACTCGTGTCTATTTTTCGGAGAACCCGGAGAGGCTGTCGCCCAAGAGTGGGACACAACACCGACAGGCTATTTTTTTAAATCTATCCTTATTATGAATGCTCTTAAACAAATATGAAACCTTCTTTCAAAATTATTTTTGTTTGTCGACCTTTAATAATTTGTTTTACTCTCTGCCTCGATTCATATCGCGTGATAAGCTATCACTATCTCGCTCTTTACTTATTCGTAGCTTTAATATTCCCGAAAACCGCGCGTCCTATGCTACGGGAGCTAACAACACTACTTTACTTACAACATCACTTTTTGAATGCTATTGCTTTTAGAAATGAGACTTCCATTCAGGCGATTTTTCACTAGTATGGAGCCCCGGCCTGAACATTGTACGTATATAATTTAGAAACTACATTATTAACTAAAGATTTTTTAATCATCATTTTGGCCCATTTTAGCTTAAACAACTGGCATAATCGTTAAATACTCATAACACAGGCAACACGTTCCTTAGCAAGTTTTCACTGTTTCACTGCGACTCTCCGAGCTAGACTAGCTCCGTGGCGCAGCGTTCAACACGCCAGCCTGCGACACGGAGTGACCGGGTTCGATCCCCGGCCAGGTCAAGATGGAAAATGATCTTTTTCAGATTGGCCTGGGTCTTGGATGTGTATCTATATATGTATTTGTTATAAAATATAGTATCGTTGAGTTAGTATCCCATAACACAAGTCTCGAACTTACTTTGGGGCTAGCTCAATCTGTGTGATTTGTCCGTATATATTTATTTATTTATTTATTTTACTCTAACAGTTTATTTGACATTGGCATTGACATGACATGACATATTAACTATCTAACCTTGAAGATGATGAACTACAGGGTCTACAGGTGTGAACAATTGCATAAAACGAATCGTTTTGTGTTTTGTGGTTGTGAAATAAACTTGGTAAAACCTTAGCAAGGAGGGATCCTTGCTAAGGTTTTACTAAGGGACTATAGCGTGGGGTTATTCAATACAAGAGTTCATAGGTTTGTAAGTGTCGGCAATTTGCGTACCTTTGTGTTTGTTATAACGCCAATATGAAAATGTCATTTGACGATTTTTACGTTTCAATGAGCATGCGTTCAGAAATTATGAACGATAATGTATTCGGTTAAATGATAAAATAGAAAATCAAAAAGCTATTTTATTGTAATTAAGTGTATTTTCTTGCAAGAACATGATTATTTCAAGCATTATTTTGTTATCATCATACATAACTCATAATAACAATATGTGATTAATTATAATCATTTGGGATTGAAATGAAATGATTTGAAATGAAATGAAATGATTTATTAATTTACATGAAATGAAACATGGTTAAAATGTGACAAACAAAATGTGACAAACAAGATTGACTTAACCGTACATTTCAACTATATAACTTAGTTACTGTATGGACTCTTTTTGTTGCCAGTCTACAATAAAATATTGCTTTTAAAATTAAATTGCAATTAAAATACTTCTTTTTATGATATAGGACGGCAAATGACCAAGCGAGTCACCTGAATTGTGACCGAACACCTGAGTGCGATCAGCGCTGCCCATGGACAAATGCAACACCAGGATGTAAAAGGAGCGTTGTCGGGCCTCCGGCTCTCTCACTCACCGAACGAAGCATAAAAGCGGTAAAGCTTCTACTCAAATGTCGATTTTCTGTGAGAGTGTGGTACTTCCCCGGACGAGCCGGCCCATTCAGAGCGCACCAATGCGACCCGGCTGAAGCCATTTCGCACCCCGCACCCCGCGCGAAAACAGGATAGATCTAATGACCGTAACGCGTAAAAAATGAGAAGAAGATAGTGGGTAGGCACAAGCGGGTGTCCTAGAATTAACGGGCGTAAGCGCCAAATCACATAATTGTTATTTAAAATAAAAGTACGAGGTTAATGAGTAAAAAAACTTTACCAGATTTTAGAACTAGTTATTGCTCAGCTAGGAAACTAAAAATCATTGCTAAAGACCTTAGGGTTTCGCCGTTCTGACCACAAACATCAAATAAAGGGGCTATGTTTGCAAAATAAAAGTATCGAGGCTTTTGTTATTAATCGTGTTTTCAGGTTTAACAGTTTTAAGAAAATATGTTGAAGTTTTATATATAATAAATAACAGGCATGTAGTCGTTATAGATATAGACATCTAGACGAATGTTCATTGACAAGTTTCGCATTCGTGCCCTCTTCATGCTACTAGCAAAAATGAATTTTGCCGGTAGCGTGGCTCTACCACAACTATAATAAAATGTGCAGGCCGGGTTGGGAACATTTCATTTACCTACAAGTTTCGTCTATCAGTGTCAACCCTACCGCGACACCCACCACATACCTACTTGTATAGCTTTCAGCCGATGCCTGCTCGGCTTGGCCGAGACGGGCGCCGCGCCGGGCGCCGCGAGCGTGGCGCCGTCGCGGCGCCCTGCCGAGGGTTAGGGGAGCCGCTAACACTGGAAGTCGATTGCTTTTAATTAACTTTGAAATCCTTACTAATATTATAAACTAGCTTTCGCCCGCGGCAATGTCGATACCTCGGGAATAGTACTTTTTCCCGGGATAAAAGGTAGCCTATGTCCTTCTCCGCACTCCAGAGAACTTCTATGCAAAATTTCATAATGATCGGTTTAGTAGTTACGGCGTGAAAGCGTAACAAACAAACAAACAATCTCACTTTCGCATTTATAATATTAGTAAAGAAAAGATAAAGATAAGGATGCAGGCCGTGTGGTTTCCGGCAGAGTAGAATAGGACCACTCCAAGTCTTCCCATGGTGGTCGTAAGAGGCGACTTAGGAAATACAAACTAAACAAAGCTCATAAACATCAATGAGACCTCTCCAACCCGTCTGGCCAGCAAGTAGAGTGTAGGCCAAGTCCTCTGTCTGCTCTGGCCTAGTATGGTTCCGGTAGTACAGAGAGGGTCATGCTCTTGCAGTAGAGACTAAAAAGCCCTGATGATGATGATTATAAATGCGCAGATCGTAAAAGCTGATCGAGGGATTGGGCTAAAATCTGCGGAATCATGTGAATAGGCGATGCGGCTATCAACCCATCACTATTTGATTCCGTTTTCCATCTACACGCCCTCCAACATGCTTAATGTGGCCTTATAGACCTAAGGCCTAATAATAAGGTCTTATAGACCTATGCTCTGTCTACCCCGCAAGGGAAAAAGACGTAATACTATGTATGTATAAATGCGAAAGTGAGTTTGTTTGTTGCACTTTCACGCCGTAACTTCTGAACCGATTATCATGAAATTTTACATAACTTGTATGTAAAATTTCATGATCTCTGAAGTACGGAAAAGGATATAGGCCACCTTTCATTCCGGTAAAAAGTACTATTTCTGAGGGAACAACATTGACGCGAGTGAAGCTGCGGGCGAAAGCTAGGTAGTATTAGCGTTTATTTTGCATTCACAATGTTTATTTGATATATTCTATTTTTATTTCTAAATTTATTGAGAGTATATCAAAAATAGCATTGTGAATGCAAAATAAAGTAACAAAAATGTATGCTTTCGTAATTTTTCCTTTCGTCATTTTTCACAGCTTCAAGGGACAGTAGACCTGAGTATTTGGTATAAATTTCAGCTTAATACCTCTACGCGTTCCTGAGAAATGACTAATAAGTATCCTTATCCTTACTAATATTATAAATGCGAAAGTGAGTTTGTTGGTTTGTTTGTTTGTTTGTTACGCTTTCACGCCGTAACTACTGAACCGATCATCATTAAATTTTGCACACAAGTTCTCTGAAGTGCGGAGAAGGACATAAACTATATCCCGGGAAAAAGTGCTATTACCGAGGGATCGACATTGACGCGGGCGAATGCTAGTATTTAATATCTCTATACGAGCTTAGCTCGCACAGTTGGGCGACCCGCGGCTTACATCATGAAGGTAGGTCGCATTTCAACTATTTTTATAATATTAGCTTCATAATCTTTATAAAAAGTACTATCGAACGGCGATACTATTGAGCAGCGCCTAGATACTGCCATCGTGATCTGTCAAACCCAGCCATCATGTGACCAGCAAAAACAATGGAGATTTCTTCAAAACGTGATCCTGTGTCTTCAGACCACCATCTTCAATGTAACAAGCAGCAACATCTTTTCATGTATGATGTTGGGTCTAACACCAAGTCTGGCATCATACAACCTCCCTGGTTCCGCTTTCATTTGTATAGTAGAGTTTTTGAGTAGGTCATTTGTTGAAACCATATATTATTATATATTTTATATATAATAATATGGACTGCTCTTATTTCAAATGCTTTTATTAAGAGCATTTGATAAGAACTGGATGGATACTACCAAAAATCGAGAAAAGTGGAAAGAAAGAGGGGAGGCTTTTGCCCAGCAGTGGGACATGGAGAGCTAGGAAAAAAAATATGGACAGGGGTAACTCATAAAAATATTACATTTTCATACAAAAGTGTTGGGCCGGACCGGCAATGAGTACAAAAATGTCAAAAAAAATTGAGTTCTCATCTTTGGCCCCCTAATTACACGCTGTATATTTTATGTTTATTACATAGATCACTTTTTGCTCTATACAATTTTTTTTCTGTCATTCCCTATGGTTGACTGGGAGATAATGCTCCGAGATAGCATTCCTTATAGCCTCCATACAAAGGCACAATAAAGTTTATTAAATAAAAAAAAATATTAAATTAAAACTATAATTCTACAGGAATAGAGCTCTCCTTCGGCGACATACGCTTCAGCAAAGGCTCTGGTAAGCTTAGTTACAAAAGTCACCGTTAGATGGCAGTAGGTCCACTGCTTAGTTAACTAGACTATTTAGAATGAAAAGCATAAACATATAGAAATGAAATCTGAATAAAATAAATCATAGATGATTTACATTGTTAGTTCTAGTAATATTATCTGTCAAATGTAGGACATAACGCCATCTGTGCGTAGTAGCAGAGCAACTCTAGATTGTATGATGATGTCGATGATGTTCTAGTTTGTATAATAAAATCGACAAAGATGATACCGCTATCAACAAAGAACTGATACTCACCCTGAAGATTAACATCTGAAAAAGCTGAAACTTGTCAGTATATTCAACTAATAAACGAGAGGGAACCCTTTTTTGTTAAATATAAAAGGAACTGCTGTCAGTTTTACTAGCAAATACTCATTTATAATATTCACTATATTGCAATCTATATTTCATTAGGTCCAGGATTTCAATATTAATTAGAGGGACGAAATCACGCGGTATAGCATAGTAATTTATTTTAAATATTAATACATACCTACGTATCATATAAATGATGTCAGTTGAAAACGAGGGGGAAGGAAAATCAAAACTCTTTACATGGGTCAGTAATGTTTAATTACTGACCCATTTGGACGGCAGGCAATTAAAATATGGACTTTTAAATAATATTCAATTTCCTTATTGTCGGTAAACTAAACGACAAGATACAACCTATTCATAAATTTAAAAAAAATGGCGTCTCTACCTATTACATACGTAGTTATTTTAATAGTTAATTAGAAAGACTCTAGGATACACTACTAGGAGGTGAGGGGTACAGTAAGGTGATTATTGAGATTTCTCTCGGCATATTTTTTATTTATTTAATCAGGCTGTTGCCTGATTAAAATAAATAAATATAATAATATTATAGGCCAATAGAAATATACCTTATTAGACTTACATACATAAAATGATTATAAAAATAAAAAAAAATCGCTCGCATTATGGCTGCGACGTATTGCGTGTTTTCAGGGTATGGTAACGTCCCGCGAAAACGGCGATAAATGACACCCTTCGGCGGAAATTAGGGTTTTTTGGAATAGATCAATAGATTTTTCTACAAGTGGCAGCACTGTGATGACAGTTTTGGTTATTTTTTACAGCAGTTGTCAAAATAGCATTTTATGAATATTGGTGGATTTTGACAACTGCTGTTATTAACCTTTAATCCATCTGGGGAAAATAGTCCATTGAAATGGAAGTTTGACCCCATTGATGGTTTTTACAGTTTATCTGCCAAAAAAAATATGTATAATTTTTTGTATTTTCAAAAAGAATTTTTGTGTGAGTCCTATAATTTTGGCAGATAAACCGTAAAAACCAATGGAACCCCTTTTTCCAAGATGGCAGCCGTGGGACAAGGGTTGCAATCCCACAAACTTGGATTTAACTTTACACTTACCCCCCCCTTCATATCTAAAAAATAAAATTGCGTCCTCTGACAAACGCAACCCCAATTGTAATTTATCAATGGACTAAACAATCAATTCCGGAAGCCCTCATTGCAATTGATAACACAACTGTGGGACTGGCGCTCGCCAACCCGCCTGCCAAGCGTGGTGAGTATGGCAATATCCTCCCATGGAATAAAAATCCGTAAGAGAGGCTTTGTCCAGCAGTGGACTTATTACGGCTGGAATGATAATGATGATGAACACACTCTCGGAAACACTAGGAGGCAAAGTGATTATTTATATTCCTCTAGTATTTTTTTTTATTTATTTTTTTTTAAATCAGGAAACACGACTTTAGTAGGGGCCGCAGCCCTCAGGAGACGAGTTATTAAGTGCATTTATCCTCGCGCAGTCTTCACACTTTATTTCCCCTTTAATTGCATATTGGTCTCAGATTGGACGCATGTGTGTCGTGCGCTTTATAATTTCTTATAGATACCAGGGGACTTTTCAGTTCTTCATTTTGTAATACTTGAAGTTCTTTCCATTTATCTGGAATATGCTTTTAAATCTAGAAATCGTTTTTTTGTGTATATTTGACGGCAAACGAGCAGACGAGCCACCAGATGGAAAGTGATCACCGGCGCCCATGGACATCTGCAACACTAGATCTAGATTCACAAACATTTGACACAAATCGAGAAAATATAAATCGTCGCAATGGCAAAATGTGTTGTATTTCGCTAAACGATTTGTGAAAATGATTCACCCATGAACCTGTGTTTTGAACTATTGCGGTAAGAGAATATAGAGGTCACAAGGTTAATCATATATACATAACATTCATATTAACCTTGTCTTTATCCCTTACGGGGTAGACATAACGATAGACTAAGATTAAAGGCCACGTAGCGAGTGGTAAGTAATCATTATCATCATCATTACAGCCACAAAAAGTCCACTGCTGAACATGGGCCTCTCTCTCCCAAGGATTCTTCGTTCCCAGGGAGGATATTGCCATACTCATAACGCTTGGCAGGCGGGTTGGCGAGCGCAGTTACTTTGACTTATTGTGCTTACTATGCTGCTGCCCATCGCAAGCATTTTGAAGCTGGGGAAGGATAGGAATTTATTGGATTTAGGAAGGGAATTAAAGGTATTGGAATACTACTCACTCGGACGAATAGAGGAAAAACAAGTAGCAGTTCGGGAGGCCGGGCGCTCGTACCCAATGCCATACCCGCAACTGAGGAAGAAATCATAATAAATAGTCATTAAATAATAAATAAATATATACGGATAAATCACACAGATTGAGCTAGCCCCAAAGTAAGTTCGAGACTTGTGTTATGGGATACTAACTCAACGATACTATATTTTATAACAAATACATATATAGATACACATCCAGGACCCAGGCCAATCTGAAAAAGATCATTTTCCATCTTGACCTGGCCGGGGATCGAACCTGGTCACTCCGTGTCGCAGGCAGGCGTGTTGACCGCTGCGCCACGGAGCTAGTCAAAAAGTACCATTGTTGCAAGTATCTTCGCTTCCTCAACTCATCCGTCGCCCATCAGACTAGCATAGATGTCACTTATAAGTTAACTATTGAAGAGAGCGGTTAAAGCGCGATCGTTCAGATTCAGATTTTTTTTTTTATGTTCGCGGTCCCGTTATCCGGCTATTCTCCTCTACAGGTCGCTTTTCTTAGCCAATTCTTGTAAAAAAATGTGAGCAGCTTCGATTCGAATTACAAAGATCGCCATCAGAAAAGAGCTACTGCCAGAATAGGAGGTAAGATTAGGTTATAACTGCGAACCCGCGTCAGAAACGAGGTGCTACCAGAAAAGTTGGGTTCCCAGCAGAAAATGAATCGCTATCGATAGCGAACCGAACCTCGCCGGGACACCAGCATAAAAGGTACTAAACTACGATTATGTTTTTTATTTTATTTTTTTAAATGTTATAGTGCTATCAGTCTGATATTTAAGCAAAGGCTCTTGTTGGTATCATGTTACAATAAAGAAAATATATTTCACATTAGCTCCTATAAATAAGTATCACAAGTAAAACTGTGTGCGACAGCTAACAATAAAAATAGAGTATGGACTCTGCGCGTAATTCGCGAGTGAGCGGACATCTGGCACCAATAGTCGTATCTGTCTGTTTGTTCGTTTTGGTACACTATTTTGAGAATACGCACGAGAGATACAGGCTTAGGAAGGGGTAGAGTGATGTAAAAAAATATTAATCTTTATTTACAACTTCATATTAACGGCGTTCAGCACGAACTTTGTTTTATTTATTGGGACTGATGATAATGATTTTTATGATATGCGCGTAGTTATAATATTATTGAACAAAATATTATTTCAGTTCATTTCGAGTAGGTGCCACGGTCAATCGACCATGCACACCCTAGTGTCAGAGTCCTTTGGGACCCCTCTCGGCCTCTGACGTGGTTCCTTTAACGACTACCAGATGGCAGCCGGGACCAACAGCTTAACGTGCCTTCCGAAGCACGGAATCATCTTTATTATCAGACAATCAGGTGCTGTGTCCTAACCAAACTGGAAACAACTAAACAAAATATGCTTCCCGTGGGATTCGAATCCACGACCTACAGGTCTACAGGCAAACGCCTTAACCACTGGACCACGGAGATAATTAAAATTATATCAGTAAACGATGCCGAGAGTAGGTATATTACTGCAGAGGTCGGGAAGTTAGAAATAGCCAGACGAGTAAAGTATGAAATAGGCGAAGCGGCTAGCAACCCATCACTATTCTGATTCCGTTTTCCACCAACACGCCCACCGATATACTAAACGTGGTTTTAGGTTTCATAGAACAAGTCTCCGTCTACACTGCAAGAAAAAAGGACGTGATAGTTTGTATGTTATATTATCTTTTTAACGTTAAAACGATGACTAGAGTATATGACCACCTAGTCGGGATGGAAGCAAAGTTAAGTATAATTTACACTTATTTCCCTGAAATAGCTCTACGTGTTCAAGTACAAGTCTGCGCAAGTGGCCGCCATAAATCTGGCGGCGCCACCATCGTGACTCAGCCATCGGCGCCAGTTTTCAGTCTTTTTCAGCCAATCCAAGGGCGGATCCAACTTTCCAGTCAGCACGAGGCATAGGCGTACCAAGTGCGATTCAGGGCTCTCCAACTATACACGGTGAAATTTTGATCGTTCTGGACCCTTAAAGGGATGATTCAGTCCGTTCATATAAACAACTTTTCCTATGGGACCAATGCTGGGAACTCAAAATTTTTTTTGACGTTCTCATACAAATTGACCGGGCGGCCGAAATTTTTTGTATGGAACTGTCCATTATTTTTTTTGAGTTCCCAGCAGATGGTCCCATAGAAAAAGTTGTTCATATCGATGGGCCCACTCCTTTATGGGTCTAGAACGATCAAAATTTCACCGTGTATAGTAGGGAGTACTTCTTCAAAGCCGAAGTCCGTCTCTCCTAGGGGCCCTTTGGTGATGTTGTCTATATAGGCACTCTGCCCTCGCCTCAAACGCGGTGAAGTAGCGAAAGCTCACTTGGTTAGCTACATAGTCATGTAAAAAAAGATTGGGGAGGGTCAAAAAGTTTGGCCACTTTTATTACTCTTAGAACACGCCGGAAAGTGTCAAATATAAATGGACATAAATTAACGACGGTTCAAGTGTAGGGAAAATATTTTAAATCAAAATTACCACGATATATGTTTTTTTATTTAAAACAAGCAGCCCGCCCTGGCTGCGCTTTGGCGTGTATTCAACTTATTTACCTTCCTGGATAAATGCTCTACACGTCAAAAAAAAACACCATCAAAATTGCCCCAGTAGTATTCAAGATTAACCTGTACAGACAGTCGTTAAGTTCAATTTATACTATACTAGTTGTCGCCCGCGGCCCCGCTCACGTTAATGTCGATTCCGCTAGAACAGTACTTTTTTCCGGGATGAAAGGTAGTATATATTATTCTAGATACAAAATTTCATAAATTACATACCTGCAAAATTTGTGTGCAGTTTCATCAAAATCCCTTGAGCCATTTTGGTGTGATTGAGTAACAAACATCTATACATACTAACAAACTTTTACGTTTATAATATTAGAAAGGATAAGGATATTGATTCGAAGTAGAATACACCTAGTCCACTATAGTATAATAGACTAGGTCTAGATCTAGGGGGGAAGTCATGAAACTTCCCCCCTGTATACGCCCTTGAGCCAGTCTTGCTATTTTTAGACCAAAAGACAGGCGTTACTAGGCTTAAGAATAAATGGGCTTATGCGTCATTGCTTTGGTAAAAATAATGCGTTTTCGGAGTAGCGTATGGCTGAGAAGGGTTAATTAAGAGATGTGACGTGGTGTTAATTCTGTCGTCAATGAGTCACTCGATCTTGATGTTTCTATCGAAATCGTCTTAGTGATACATATTTTTATCTACAACTAGCTGTTACCCACGACTTTGCCTGCGTGGATTTCTGTTTTATGTACATATTATCACGTCTTTATCCCTTACGGGGTACACAGAGCATAATTTCATAAGACCAAAAGACCAAAAAGTAATTTTACTGGTTCGGGGAAATACCACTCTCTCACAGAAAATCGACGTTTGAGTAATAGAAGCTTTACCGCTTTCTGCTTCGTTCAGTGAGTGAGAGAGCCGGAGAAAAAAATCAAACAAATCATCAAAAAAAAAGGGGCTCGAATAAACTCGCTCTTGATGTCTCTATACATGTAAATCATCCTAGTGATACATATTTTATCTACAACTAGCTATTTCCCGCGACTTTGTCTGCGTGGTTTTTGGTTTTATCACAAAGTCGGAACCCGGGACCCAGGTTTGGAAACATCTCAGGTAAGTACATACTTACCTGAGATGTTTCTAAACCCGGGTCCCGCTACTACATAGCAGGGAATTTAAAAAATCGGGTCTATAGCAAACAAACAAACACAAATATTTCCACGTATAATTTAATCTAGATAAGTTATACCTATAATAATAATAATAATAATAATAATAAATAAATATATACGGACAAATCACACAGATTGAGCTAGCCCCAAGGTAAGTTCGAGACTTGTGTTATGGATACTAACTCAACGATACTATATTTTATAACATATACATAATAGATAAACATCCAAGACCCAGGCCAATCTGAAAAAGATCATTTTCCATCTTGACCTGGCCGGGGATCGAACCCGGGCACTCCGTGTCGCAGGCTGGCGTGTTAGCCACTGCGCCACGGAGCTGTCGTACCTATAACATTGGGTGAAATTGAATTCATTCAATTTCACCCAATGTTATGCAAACGTTTATGGAGTGACTCCCCATAATGAAAGTTGTTCAGATTCGTGGTCTGAGTCACTTGCTAATGAATTCAATTTCACCCTGGTATAAGCCAGTAATAATTACTAGTACACTTAAGTTCTCTTATATTAAAAATGTAAAAGTGAGTTTTAAAAAACGATTTTTCAAAAATGTTCTAGGACGGATTGCTACTTTCATGTTGAACAAAAGGGACTCTCCCCTATGGGATCCACAGTGACGTAAATTAACTCGTGGACAAGAGTAATATTATAACAATCATAAAACACCTAAAAACTTTAAAATCTCGTTATAGAAACATGGTTTTATTCACGTTTATTTAGTCGGAATCGCCGACTAGTTTTGGTCTGTTACGAAGACCATAATCAGGGCGAGTGTTAGGGGTGGCGACACGGTTTCGCTTCCCTCAAAACACTGAACACTTGCCTTGGTGATGGTCTTCATAACAGAATTAACTAGTCGGCGATTCCGACTGAACAACGGTGTGTAAAACCATGTTTCTATAAATATTTTTTCTGGCGTAAGTTTCAATATTATTACATTACTTTTTCTCTACAACTCGACTCCGCACAATATAATACCTAGAAACCATAGGAACACGCTATTTTTATGAAGACAGGTGTGACGTACATTTCCTATAACTATTTTTCTTAGCGTCCCGGAGACAGCACAGTGCTGGCAGCGACTGAACCGACATTTTTATGAAGCATGATTCCTGATATTCTAGCCTTGACTTGTGGTGGTTTTGAATAAAAGATCAGGATAGCAGAATTTGTTGTATTGAGAAGTACAATTCACAGTACAAAGCACAAGCACGTCCGTCGTCTTCGAAGTCCACCCGAGAAGAGAGCGAGGCAGGCCAATCGTCACTCCTACGTCATCTCTCTTCTTCTTCACAAACTTGACCGCTACAGCAAAGAGGTCTGCACCAGCCAAAGAGGTTCCAATGCTAACACGGCCGTTCCTGACAACCTGACGTCCCCGGCAGGTCGACCACCACACTGGTCGGGGTTCCAACTTCCTCTACTTGGCAACCACTGGTCGGGATTCCAAGTCTAGCCAACAAAAAGCAAAACATAGCGATGGTCTCGTAAGAGGCAACGAGTGCCTCATGCGGGACCAATACGCGATATCAAGAAAAGAAATGCTGACCTCGAGCAAGGCTACAAATTGTCTTGCGCGGTGCCAACGAATAAAAGGAGAAGGTGTGTGAAACAACGAGAGCTAGTATTAGAATAAAACTTAAAAAGCAATGACCCAAGTGAGGCATGAAGTGTCTCACTTGGGATCATCGTAATGATGAATACCAAAAGTCAAAGCGATGGCCACTGGGTGGGGCCTAGAGCACGAATGCTAAAAAGCCATAGCATCGACCATTTTAGTGTTCAAGCAGGTCGGCCAATAGCCTTCATTCTTCATTCAGGCTAGTCAGCAACTCAGGCACACGTTGGCGATAAAACTGCTCGCCATCAGGAACCAGGGATGTCGAAACTATTTCCAGCAATTTCGCACGCAAATAGAAACTGTTAACAAAAACAATCAAATGTCAGTTACTGAATTCAAATGCATCATGACAAAAAGAAATAATTTAGGTGAGAAGCCTCGTTTTCCACAATCCCATTATAGTATCTGGGGCAAGCTGCAGCATCTTTTATGAGCAGCTAACTTCACATGTCAAGGCAAATTTCATGTTGTACAAAATGTCCGGAGTGTCAAAATGCCCAGTTGTACAAACATAACTCATAAAAATAACTTTTTCAAGCAAGACCTCAAAATAATGTAACAAAGTCTTAGCAAAGGACTTATATCACGCCTCACAGCATTACTATCCAGGTAAACCGCTCGACCTCCTGACTTCTAATATCTTTCATATGGTACAAATCAGGAAGTTAACATTTATTAGAAATTATTAAACCATCAGCTTAATTGACCGCTTAAATTCTTTCTGCGTTAACGGTTAATAAACTTACAGACATCAATCGACTGAAAGGCATAAAACTAAGGCAAAATTTAACCGAACTATGGTCAACAGTTCTGTAAAATATAAGCACGTGATCTTTCGTAGATTCTGTGCCGCATTATATGTCCAAGTGTAAACACAAAGTTATGCTAAAGTAGTTTTATCAATCCATTTTTATGATAAAAAACGATCGTTATTATTCTCGTACTAAACCATCCTCGTGATTTGTAAATAAAATCGCGAAAGCTCAGACCAAGTGAGTAAACGGACAAACTTATTTCTGCTGATCACATCAAAATAAGGAAACCGCAAAATCAAATTCAAATCGTAACGATCTAATATAGCCGCGTTTGTCTAAAACTTCACTTGATATTCATAAAACTTAAGCATCATTTTCCTTTAAGATAAAAATTAAAGAGTTCATAACATTTCTTAGTCAGGATCTTATCAACGTATTGTACCAGCATGACAAAGATCTAAACGTTAAGAATCACCCGAAATACGCACAATAAACCATACCGCTTCTAATTTTAAAGTAAGCAATAAAACAGTTTGCTTTAGAGTAAAGAAGGGACTGCGAATAAAGTGTCAGTATTGTCGAAGTTCTCAATATTCAAATAGTAGGGACAAGGTATAGATAGTCGTTACACGGGGTCGTTTTGCGCTAACTGAAAAGTTCTCAATATTCAAACAGTAGGGACAAGGTATAGATAGTCGTTACACGGGGTCGTATTGCGCTAACTGAAATTACGACCGCTTGCTATATTCAGTAATGCTTGCGACATATCAATGACGGATATGTACCACACAAATATCAAGTAAGCATATAACATTACACACAAAACATCAGTTCTGATTGGGTTCGTCGACAACCAATCCAATTTGTCGCAAATGAGAAATCCATTTCACTGTTCGTCAGTCTGTGTTATGTCCTAAACACCATTTCTTTCAAAAATACTTATAACAATTGAAAATAGAAAAATCGTATCCGAGTACAAGTGATCGTGTCCGTATTCGTTAAACAATCAGAAAATCATTCAAAATTGTTATTCGATCAAAAGCATTTCAGAAAAGGGGTTTGTCGGAAAAAGATCCTATCGGGGCATAAAGTGAATTAACGTAACGTCTCATTGGTATCAGTCCAATCGGATGTCATTTAATCTTCTTATAATAGGAGGATAGTGTTTGGGAAACATATGGAAGTACAGTTTCACACTTAGGTTGAAAGTCACGATCAACCTGAGAGAATTTAAAGTCCGAAATATCTTACAATTTAGGAAAACAAATGCGATAAAGCTAATCACGGAATATTTAATCATTATAACGGAAACGATCCGGCAGTGACAGTATCACTCATGAACGTCACCCATATTACTCATAGGACTGACAAAAACGTTCAGCCTTACAAAGCCGGTCACACACAATACCTCCTTTCGTATGATGAAAATTCCATAGTCTGCATAGACAATATGCAGCAAACGTGGATGCAGCTGGTTTCCGAGGTCAATGTCAATCGACCAACGTCTTCATAGTCGTTCAATTTGCACCATCGTACATGTGCCGCAGTCGTCGAAAGTACCAATCAGCTCATTTACCATAGCTGACAAAGCTGCAGAAGCCCAAAGCAAAGCTTCTCAAATATCTTTCATCGGTATCAATCCTGGGAAAAGAAACGTTAAATAATAATTAACAAGTAAACCTTCGCCGCCGTCAGTTCGTGGGTCAAATATATAAAACTTTTCCTAAGGGCTTGCCGTATATTATTGTCACAGCTTTAACATAACGTCATCGATTCCACAGGTAACCGCAGGACAATGACCAGTTTCATAATTCGAAAAATTTCATTAACTAGCACTTACGCTTTTATAGCATTATTGCATAGCCTAGTAAGGTTGGGATGCGACATTGTGAATACGCGACATGAAAAACAGTGCTCAAGCAATATTAACAGTGCACCTTACACAATGTTTGCAAAAATAAAAGATTTCTGTATTCTGAGGTATAAACAAACCAAACGGCTGATAGTAAAAACGCATCCGCACGATAAGCTTAGAGCAAAGCATTCGTACCTATATGACAAAGATTATTTTGCTTACATCATATTATCTATGAAATGCATCAAGACTAAATGAACAAGGAACTAAATTGGACCTCAATGAACGACGTAATAGGTAAAACAAAAAAAAAACAATCGGTAAAGCACTCTTTGTACAAAGTAATGCGTATGCACTTCAAAACAAAAACAATTAAACTTTAGGCAAATCGTTGACAGCTTTTTCATAGAGCGTGTATCGCCCAACACTAACGCATAGGTACTATAAAACGGTAAACATTTTCTTCAAAACTTGTAACACACAGCGCCGTTCGTATATGCTAACCAGGAATTCACCAAGTCACACGTGATGACCCGTGACCAAAGATTGTAGGACAGTGAACTCGAGCTAACATCTAGCTAAAGCAAAGCTGCAGGCTGGAGGCAACGAACAGAGATTTTTACCCGTAGTGGAGCTGTAGTTTCCACTTAAGCAAACATCGTCATGTTAAGTCGTAGTAAACATAACCGCACCGTATGCAACAAATTTAAAGTGTCCAAATTGCGCCATTCGAATCCTCAGTTTCCTTCAGGTAATTTGCTGCATTCCTCTCACGTCATAAGTGAACGAGAGGGTAGAGGATGGATCTCTTCGTCGCTAATATTATCCACAACCCAGGCTAACGTTCTCTGTAAAGACTTTGTAATTTTAAGGATCCAGTCGCAGGCTACTTATTCAGAATAAATTTTAATTGAAACTTGAAATCAAATTTGCGTTTTTGCTTGACAAGCAGTGACATAGAAAATAAAATGAGTCGTCACATGCGCAGCATCCGATTCGTGGTACGTGTGCAGGCATCATCCAAGGAGAATTTAATAAATTTGAACATCTTTCACAAAATGATGTGACATCACAGACTTTTTAAAATAAACTTCAAATCAATACCAGATTATTGAATGAATAGCCACCGACAATGCCCAACGATTTCGTAAACCGAAAATAGATATACAGGAAAGGTCTTACTCCATGCGCCGAATTTTTACTCACTCTGTGCTATACTGTGAATCGCAATAATTTTATGCAAATATGAAAGAATCAACGCGAAATATCTCGAATTACAGTAACAAAATGAATTGTACTAAACAGAAACACGATATCAGCGTGGTCGTTTTCTTTTCGTAGACACGGCACACATAATTTTCCAAAAATAGTAAAATGGCGAGAAAATTACAGAAATGTCGAGCGATCTAGCGCGAGATTCAAATTCAACCACTTCTGATCTTATTTACTCAAGACTTGTGGTGGTTTTGAATAAAAGATCAGGATAGCAGAATTTGTTGTATTGAGAAGTACAATTCACAGTACAAAGCACAAGCACGTCCGTCGTCTTCAAAGTCCACCCGAGAAGAGAGCGAGGCAGGCCAATCGTCACTCCTACGTCATCTCTCTTCTTCTTCATAAACTTGACCGCTACAGCAAAGAGGTCTGCACCAGCCAAAGAGGTTCCAATGCTAACACTATAATATTATAAAGCTGAAGAGTTTGTTTGTTTGAACGCGCTAATCTCAGGAACTACTTGTTCAAATTGGAAAATTATTTTTGTGTTCCAACACAAATGTCCATTATTCCATTTATTGAGGAAGGCTTTAGGCTATAAAACATCACGCTGCGACCAATACGAGTGAAGCATTAATAAAAAATGTTTTGAAAACGGGCGAAAATTATTCATAGTAACGGATTCAGTTACCCAAAAAAATTGAGAATGTTGTTGTGACATTGTTTAAATCGTCTGCAAAGACGGATAAGGCTGATGATGATGATGATGAATATAAAAATCTCGTGTCACGATGTATGTTAGGGATAAACTATGAAACTACTGAACCGATTTTGATCAAACTACGTATTTGGAATTATTGAGAAATTCTCGACAATTATTGAAAATTTCCCGCAAACCATGAGAAGCAATTCATGAAAACGTAGAATTTCTCTCCAGCACATAAATAAATCTCTTTACTCATAAATAAAAAATATAATCATTATTATCAAGCAATTAAGCCCCTACAACCAATATTTTTACAATCATTTTACACTTATCGACAAAAATAATTATCGTAATAATCAATATAGAAATGATGGGTTTATGCAGTCATGGGTCACATACAGATACGAACGTCATGCTGTTCCGTGAACCTCCGTAACAACCCCGCATCCATCCTGTCTGCTATCTTCTTCAGGACTCTTTCTGTTCCTTTTCATCCTGCCTACTAGTGCTAAGGACTTTTTACGCATAAAAAAATACAAAAACGTCGCCAATTGCTGAATCATTGGTCAATCATAATCAATCAATTATGGCAAGGGGTGTCATTCTCAACCTATTCGCAACGGCCTGTCGAGCGGTTGCAGGCATGGTATCGGGTATGCGCGCCCAGCCTCCCGAGCTACTACTTGCTTTCCCGCAGTGCCGGTGTCAGCATTACTGACGTACTGGGTGAGATTTCAACGAGCTCTCTTGGTGGGGAGGGGGATGCAAATTGAATCACACTGCCCTGCCTCTCCGCTCTTGCTTGACGGCGCGCCTTCCTGACCCAGCGCCCTGGACTGTCGCCCAACCGCGCCCGTTAGGGTAGGCCCTAACGCCGTTACTGCTTTCCCGTACACATCCAAGTTCGTAATATCCCAATAGCTCCATTCCCTTCCCAGATCCAACATATTCCTTATATCTTTCCCTAACTTGAAAATACTTCAGATGGGCAGCATGGTTAGTGAATTTCTAACGGCTGTAATGGTGATGATGATGATGATGCTGAATTAGCTATTTATCAAAGAGAATATTTTCGGTTCCGGATTCTACATCCCTGACGCACGCTATAATGGCTAAAAAACACCAACGATCGGTAAACAAAGATGACCGCACGCTCATTGCATCCTGAGAATCTTCAAAAAATATTCTAGAAGTTTGCATCATCTTTATTTGTTTAGTTTTGAGAAGTGCTGGCAATGCTCCCGTTGTCAGTGCAGTCGTAAATCTTGTCAAAAATATACTTTATTGTTCATGAAATAAGAGTTTGTTTTGTTTGTTTGAACAGTTGCGCAACCTTTTAGTAGAATTTAGTGGGTCTTCATTCATCACTCGTCAAATCCATTGAAGTCTGTTGAATAACTGAAGTTTCGTTGAACTACAGTTGTATGATGGGCCACATGTCAAATGAAACAAAAATCACGGTTTTAATTTTTTTTTTATCCTTTCTAATATTATAAATGCGAAAGTGAGTTTGTTTGTTTGTTACGCTTTCACGCCGTAATTACTGAACCGATCATCATGAAATTTTGCACACAAGTTCTCTGGAGTACGGAGAAGGACATAGGCTACTTTTTATCCCGGGAAAAAGTACTGTTCCCGAGGGAGCGACGTTGACGCGGGCGGAGCCGCGGGCGAAAGCTAGTGATTAAAATAAATGTGTAAATCGCGAAAACATTAGAACCCATCATTATTCAAAAAATTCTCTTGTATATAAAAAAAAAACCGACTTCAATCAAACCACTGCATCGATTGTGATGAAATTTTAATGGGACCAACTAGAAAGCATACTCTTACAAACAAATTTTTTTTTTTCAAATCGGTTCAGAAATGACAGAGTTCTGAGGTAACAAACATTAAAAAAAAAACATACATTCGAACATTCGAATTGATACCTTCTCCTTTTTTTTGAACTCGGTAGAAAAGTAAAAATTTTTTGACAAAAAATCTCCAAAAAAACTAACGAAGAAACAGAGGGTTGAGGATGAGGACATTAAATTCATTCAAAGAATTCATCCTCATTGGTCAGAGATAAATAGCATGGGCTCAAGGTAGCCTATGTGAAACAGTGGGTTCTTGATAATGTTCATCATCATCAGGTCTTTTTAGTCTCCACTGTTTGGGCCTTTAAATTTTAGAAGATATTTTGTTATTTGTGCTATTTTGCTTTCACAGCTATTTGTGTATGTTTTATATATCATCGGAATAGGATGTCCGTAGTTATGGTCAACATAAGAAAGCTTATAAGGTCTCTCAAAGAACTATTGCAAGAACTGCTCGGTATTTCTGTAAGAGATAGAATCAGGAACGAGGAGATCCGTAGACGAACAAAGGTCACCGTCATAGCTTAGTAGATAAGTGGCAGTGGGCGGGGCATATAGCGCGTAGAATGGCCTGTGGAGCAGAAGGGTTCTCGAGTGGAGACCACGTACCGGCAAACGCAGCGTCGTTAAAAGCGTTGTTCTTATGTCTTCCGGACTTTTTTGGAAATAAAGTAAGTGGTGGACTTTTCGATAAAAGTCCGGACTTTTATCGAGATGTCCGGCTTTTGCCAGGATTTTTCAAATTCCTAAATGGTAACCCTAAACCCGAGGCCTATTTCCAGTGAATTCTTTTTGTGTTGGATAGTCCATTTATTGAGGAAGGCTTTAGGCTATAAAACATCACGCTGTGACCAATAGAATGGAAGCATCAATAAAAAAATGTTTTGAAAACGGACGAAAATTATTCATCTATACTAATAAAAAACTAATTAATTATAATACCAGAAATTGCGGCGGACGAAGTCGCGGGCAAGAGCTAGTTTTTTTTTATATTTTAATATATATTCTACTATTCGGGGTGATAATAAAACCTGATATAAAAATCGGTTTACCCGTTATAAAGCGTTCGAACAAACCCGATTTTGTTTAATATATTAAGACTAGCTGTTGCCCGCGACTTCGTCCGCGGCAATTTCTGTTATTATGATTAATTGGTATAGATGAATAATTTTCCCCGTTTTCAAAATATTTTTTATTGATACTTCGCTCCTATTGGTCGCAGCGTGATGTTTTATAGCCTAAAGCCTTCCTCAATAAATGGACTATCCAACACAATCAGAATTTTCCAATTTCAACCAGTAGTTCCTGAGATTAGCGCGTTCAAACAAACAAACAAACTCTTCAGCTTTATAATATTACTAGCTGTTGCCCGCGACTTCGTCCGCGGCAATTTCAGTTATTATGATTAATTAGTATTAGATGAATCATTGTCCCCCGTTTTCAAAACATTTTTTATTGATGCTTCGCTCCTATTGGTTGCAGCGTGATGTTTTATAGCCTAAAGCCTTCCTCAATAAATGGACTACCCAACACAATAAGAATTTTCCAATTTGAACCAGTACTTCCTGAGATTAGCGCGTTCAAACAAACAAACTCTTCAGCTTTATAATATTAGTATAGATAGTATAGATATAATCTGTCTTAATTGATCGGTAGCCCACTGTACACACTGACTGATATTAATGAGTCGTTTACAACGGGCAAAGAACCTTGTGGCACACACCTTGTCCCGTGCATTAGCACGGGACCACCCTGGCTTTTCATATCTGTTACAGACTTACAGTTGTTGTATTCACATATAATAAATAAATAAATATATAGGGACAAATCACACAGATTGAGCTAGCCCCAAAGTAAGTTCGGGACTTGTGTTATGGGATACTAACTCAACGATACTATATTTTATAACAAATACATATATAAATACACATCCAAGACCCAGGCCAATCTGAAAAGATCATTTTCCATCTTGACCTGGCCGGGGATCGAACCCGGTCACTCCGTGTCGCAGGCAGGCGTGTTGACCGCTGCGCCACGGAGCTAGTCATACATATGTTGTGTAAAACAAACTCTTTCAAAGTGGACAAGTTAATAATATTAACTCGTTCGCTGACACTGCACCAGACAAAAAGAAATAACAATAGAATTACGTCTACAGGCGGGCAGTGTCAGCGAAAGTGTTAACCTAATAAATCTACGAGTAATATCCATATTCGCAGACTTATGTCTTGGTTTTTACCATTGCACGCCGGACTCCATCTGACCAGGACAGACCTATATACGTAAAAGAGAAATTCTTATTCTCTTTAACTAAATAGGTCTGTCATATTCATATGGACGTCAAGTGTGGCACTGCAATAAAAACCAACGCATAAGGTGGCTCTGAAATATTTGTCAGAGCCGCCACTCAGGCTAAATTGCGCTCTACCATCTTTCCTAAAGAAAGTCAAAAGATATTTTTCTTCAGCGTAAGTGAACTTTAAGCTCCAAAGCTCTGCTGTGGATAAACTCTCAGAAATAAGAAACAGCTGATGTAAGAAAGTGGTTTCAAAAGGAAAGTATGTTGTGAATGTTATTTTAATACTTAAATCTTTTCTTCTTCCATGCTGATATGGGCGAAAAGAAAAAAAAAGTAGAATGTACCAACGCTTCACTTTCCGCGTCGTCGTCCTCTACACGCACGAACAGAAAAACTTCATCTGAATCCTCAAGTAATTCTAGTATCTATCTATACTAAAATTACTTGCAAGTTCGGCTTAAATTACTCAGCCCGCCACGAAAAATACGTAGCAACGTGATGTGTAATAAAACATTTCCATCAATGATATAATTCAACTAGATTTATCGATATAAACATTCATAAACGTTATGAACTAATTTCTGCGAATCGTGCTCGTAAAAAACGTGCCATAAAGCGTTCAAGGTTTATCTGCGGGACGTTCTGACAATCTGCCAGGAAGCCGGGACCACTGAACCTCTGAACATGTGCTCTGAAACACGTAGTACCTACTTATTTACGACGATTTATTTCCTCACCATCAGATACCTAATGTAAACATTCTGGAGTGCTATTTTTGAAATGACGTCGTTCGTAAACGAGCGATTTTCCCATACAAAAATCGCTCTTAGATCTGTCACCCTTTCAAAAATAGTACCCTTGGTCTAAAACTCTTCGAGCGTGTTCGCGGTTGTAACATTTACAACTAGTGATGTGCCCATAGATTTAAAAAAAAAATTGCGTCTCTGTGCCGAAATTTTCGAAGACGGAGAGAAGGGATCGAAAAACGTCAAGTAATCAGGCGCGCGAAAATATGCAATGCAACGCGATTACGAAGGATATACATTGGTTATTTAATCAGACATTTCCTGTGTGGAGAGTGTACCTTGCATGCCCTGGTTAAGCAATTTTCGGGTCTTCAGCCACTCAGTTTAAGCGCTCCAAATTTTCTGGAGGTCACATTTCATCGCTCAAATCTTTCATATTCACATCGTGTATTAGGTATATACGATGTGAATCCTTATTAATATTATAAATGCGAAAGTGAGTTTGTTTGTTTGTTTGTTACGCTTTCACGCCGTAACTACTTAACCGATCATCATGAATGAAATTTTGCATACAAGTTCTCTGGAGTGCGGAGAAGGACATAGGCTACCTTTTATCCCGGGGAAAAGTACTATTCCCGAGGGATCGACATTGACGCGGGCGGAGCCGCGGGCGAAAGCTAGTATTCATATAAAGCTGGCGGATAGGATTTCCACTTCTTTGTGGGCCTGCTTGGTGAGGAGGGTGATCTGCGAATCTAATTATTAGATCTGAGCATTGTCCTACCTGTTTTATTTTAAATGAAATGAAATGAAAAACGTTTATTTGGTGTTTACACTATTACAAATAAAAATATAAAACAATTTCCCTCAGCTGTGTCTCATAAATCAGCGTCATGGCGCTGATTTTTAGGGAAGACAGTTGGACGGGAGATATGACACTGCATCACGTGAACAATATTTAATAATTATGAGGTATACAAAAGGGATAGGTACATTGAGTTTTCAGGTGTAGAAACTAAGATTCATATATATAATATATTCATTTATTAGATAATTTTGAATAGCACAGTTCAGCTGCTTGTTCTAGTTTGATCATTAAGTAAAAACTTCTTTGACTTAAACGAATTTTAAATTTCTTATTGGGGGTGGCAAGTTATTCCAGCATTTCGTGGCAGTATAACGAAAGCTGTCACGAAACGCAGCTGTACTGTCCTGGGCAATTTCTTCATTGTAATTATTTGATTTTATTGTATTATTTCTAATTATCCTATATTGTTACTAACTGAATAAATTTGTACTAATATATATGGATCCTTGTAATCTGAAATAAAAATATATTATTATTATACTAGCCTAAGTAAGCAGAAGAAAGGTCGAGGTGAGAAGGAAAGCCAACTATTGCTCCGGTAATACAGAGAGGGTCATGCTCCTGCAGTGGAGACTAAAAAGACCTGATGATGATGAGAAGGAAAAGTGACAGAGAGCTAGCCCAACGTCATTAACAGAATTAATTGCAGGCCAGCATGTAGAATACAAATAGGTACCTTACCCTAAAAATATCCTGTATCAAAAATGTGCCAGCTCCAAACTCAATGTAGTCATTAAACTTTCTAAGTAATGATGTTTTCGGAAGTAGTTCCTCGTGTGTCACTGCTGGCGTTTCTCCAGAAACAATAACAAGAACAATATTTTCGCAAGCAATCGAAACTGTTGCTACGTTGACTCACCAGCGGGAGCTCAATGGATCCTGATGAACTGCTTCGGCAAGCTGCCAGTGAAAAGCGTTTTATCCTGACTTTCTTCCTATTTGTTGCGACACTTTGCGCAATAATGATGCAAAACAAACTTTGGTTTTATTGTTTTGTTTTGCGTGTGTGTAAGTGGCTACCACTGGTGTCAGATTCTAGCTGCTCTAAAGGCATCTGACATAGCTTAACGACCGCCATCAATGATGGCAACCGGGATCAACAGCTTAACGTGCCCTCCATTCCAAGCGAAGCAAGAAGCTCGAGATATTTTTATGCCACTTGCGGTCACCCATTCCAGTGTAAACCGCGCCCGGAAATACGTTTTTTTATGTATTTGGAAACGAAAAGATTTGTGTGTGTGTGTTGTAATGGAAAAACTTAAAACTTAAAAAAAAAAACGATTCCTCTAACAGAATGCTACATTATCAGCTCGTTACGTAGGCTAAGTTTTATTTTCAAACAAATAGGGATCCATACGAAAATTTATTGATTAAACACAAGGTATTAAAAATTTGGCGACATTGTGAATTATTCTCTCTGTCATCTAAACGAGTTCCTGGTTACATCCTTACATGAAATGCGGAATACGGAACCCGGGGTCCAGGGGCTGGCTTGGCAGCTGCAAAGAGGCTCGGAAGTTTTTTTACATACCCTAAGCATATTAACTCAGAGCTACAGTGGGACAACCATTGTTGAATGAAGCCCTTTAGGGGACTACCTCTAAAGTGAAAAGGGCTAAAAAAAGAGACCTATATATTGAACTTCATCGTTAAGGAAGTGAGAGACATTAAGTTTAGATTTACCTACGTTCTAGATTAGTTAGTAAAAAAATGCATAGAATTTTCATAAAACGAAATTTTTAAAATCCATGTGATTTAAAAAAAAACGGTTTATGAACATTGTACTTTGCCAGGAGCGTAAAATACGTAGGCGTATTTCGGAGAATAATTAGAAAATTCGGCAAAAGTTGTTTCCGAAATTCCTATGTGAACAGAAAAATCGGAGTTCTTAGTTTACCTATCACTTTTCGTAAATCTAAAATTTCATAAATCTCACTTCAAAAATGACGAAGTTTCGCCCCTTTTTGGTAAAAACTTCCAAAAATCCTTTATTGGTGCTCACTAACGTCACTTAAGGAACTTGAGGAATATTTGTGCAAAATTTTATGCTTCTAGGTTTAGCGGTTTTGGCTGTGCGTTGTCTGTCAGTCACTCAGTCAGTAACGGTAGTATTTTAAATACATTGATTGATGATGATTGATGATTAGATACTTTACATAGGTATCATTCAATGAAATACAAAACATTGCTGCACTATTAATTACAACACAAAATAAACAATCTAAAAATAGAAAAAAATATCAATACAAAACATCGTTATCAGACGATTAATGTTATCTAACCTACTAATAAAAAAGAGATATGAACTTTATTTACAATTTTCGCCTATATCTATGGAGGACCTATTTCGATGAAATCTTCATCGTCGTGTTCATTTATTTTACAACATCGCATTCAAACAAGCGGCAACAAACTTCACAACCCCTTTTTTTGGCGCAGCGATCAACACACCAGCCTGCGACACGAGAGTGCCCGGGTTCGATCCCCGGCCAAGTCAAGATGGAAAATGATCTTTTTCAGATTGGCATGGGTCTTGGATGTTTATCTTTAAATGTATTTGTTATAAAATATAGTATCGTTGAGTCTGGGAAGTGTTGTGGGAAGTATCGTGGGATACTTCCCATAGCACAAGTCTCGAACTTATACTTTGGGGCTAGCTCAATCTGTGTGATTTGTCCGTATATATTTAATTATTTATTATTAATTTAAGCAAGTTATAATATGTAAGGTTAACAACTTTAATACCTATGAGAATTTCGTACTGTTTAATGAATCGAACTCAAAAATATTTCGTAGAATTCACATGACATCTACGAAAAAATGCGTGATGGTAACGATACGGTGTTATTATAGGGCCGGAGGTCAATTTGTCCACCCACGTTTGTGACCCCGTGACCTTGGGGCTCCCCTTGCGAACCGGGCAGGGCTGCCACTAAAAAAATCATTCATATTTATTAGATGTTAATTATTCATTGCTTAATTTTTACTCGCTGGAATAAGAATATTTTTAATAAATTATTAATTTATTGCTTTTTGCATCTAATATTACTAGCAAATCTTATCTAATCGTATAATAATAGTTAAGACTTCATGGATTATTAGAAATTACAAAGAGGTCGTAGTAAATTATTGACGCTGCTAATTAAATCACACTTGACAAAGTGACTCTTGTTATATGTACGTAATTTATATTTTGTTGCTTTTAACGGGACCCTGTGTATTACACACATAGGGTCCCGATTACATGCATTTCTGGACGCGGTCCCAGACCCCTGAAAATGAGAGATGACAGATCCCAGACCCCTGAAGAGATGTTCCGCGGGACACCTGGCAACACTAGAAAAGGACTTCATAAAGGACTTTTCGGTTCTGGGATTAAAAATATAAGTATAATGCACTGCTACTATGATTCGAAAAAAGGAATTAAAACGTTTTAAAAAATTTTGTCCTACGGAGGTTATACTGACGTTATTTGCCGACTTAACCACTATAATTAATAAGAGGGATAAACTCGGCCATACACGTTCAAATTTGGCCAAGTTTCCGTCATCAAATTTTGAAAAGGGGAAACTTGGTCATGGCCAAGGTTGTTTGTGGCCGAAAACCCGCAAAATCAACATTTTTTACACACTATGCACTTGCTTTATTTACTTATTTTTTAATTGATTTTACTGAATTTAACCAATAAAAGGGTTTTTAAAGTTTAGATTGGAGTTTTTTTATTGGATGGAACAGAAGTAGATAAAAACAAAATGCTGTTGTTTCTTTAATTTGTTTATCAATCTTTTGCAATTAATGTGTATGTTCATTTTGTGGAGACAAAAAAAACAATAAACATCAATAAGAATAAGATCGTCCGATCTCCAATGTCCTCGGGCTTCGAGAACGTTCGCTCCCACTTTAGCGCGTGAATCACAGGACGCGCTGATAGACGCGGCTTTTCTGGACCTGGATACACGAGGAACAGCTGCCTGGGACTACAATGTTGTACGGCGAAAATAGTGCATGGAATATTACATATCACACAACATAAATAAGTATATGAAGATTCGAGAAAAAATGTTAATACCTATGCGGCTAGCAACACATCACTATTTTGATTCCGTTTTCCACCTAGTGCCCACCAACATGCTAAACGTGGCCTTCAGGTCTTATAGACCTAGGCTCTGTTTACCCCGTAAGGGAAAAATACGTGATACTATGTATGTATGTTAATACTTAAGTAGTACTGGAAAGCGTGCGGCATCCTGAAAGTAACGCTTGGAGGCGTTTTTAAAATATCCGCGGATGGATGGGATATCTAGGTCGCGGTGTAGGTCTGTCATGCACAAATACTGATGGTGACTCGTATTAGTGGCACGGGAGATGAACCGGTTCTACGAGCATTGCAGACGTTCGATTTGTGAGGGCGCGGTATGGGAGAAGACTACGCCGGCGTAGGTCAAGATGGGACGGATCAAAGCTGATAGAGTGTCAACCACGTGTCAACTTATTTCTAAGTGTCATCTTAACATTGCCTATCATGAGGTGGAGACGGCCTAATACAAAGGCGGCATGGTTGCCTGTATAGCCGCATTTAACAAACAGCAAATGTCCCTGCCCCCGTAGCATTGCACGCGCGACGACGTTAATCAAATATCGCCATTTTGTTTTCCTTCATATGTACTTAAGAGCGAGATGTGGATAGTTTATCGTGCGATATAAACGCGGCGTCGCTGGCACCATGATACTTCGGCTCATAAAGCAAAAGATGAGAGTTGCTGCTCTCCAAAGGCTTATTCCATAATTGTTATCAGATTTGCCCTTCAGGTTATGCATGCACGAAATCGCGGCCCAACAGGCAATATGAGAGTTTGCTGTCTCTCCAAGCCTTGCGCACACGGGCAACCAAAGCCGAGGTCTCCTGGGGGCCCTTTGGTGATGTTGTCTATAAAGGCTGAGGGCACTCTGCCCTCGCCTCAAACGCCCGGTGTAGTAGCAAAAGCTTACTTTTATTATTATTATTATTCGTATATATTTTTTACTCCTCTTGGAGAGGGTTTACGCCAGATACGCGGGCCGAAGCCAAGCGTATAAGGAATTAAATAAAATAGGTGGAGGTAAGTGTTGACGAACTTAGAAACTTGCGCGTAATACGGCATGTATTCAGAATGACGGCTTTTTGAATTAAGGTAAGTGTATGAGCTGGTACGTCGATTATGTCTAAACTTTGTTTAAGTGATTTAGGTACTACTCCGGTTGAAGATAAGACTATGGGAACTATGTGAACAGCTTGAACGCGCCATTGTGTTTTTAATTCGATGGCTAGATCCTGGTACTTGCTTAATTTTTCAGCTATAGTGGACTGCAGGTTGTGCGTGTTGGGGATGGCGATATCGATCAGGTAAGCTTTTTTGTTTATTTTGTCGTGAACGGTGATGTCGGGTCTGTTGTAGTGGATGGTTTTGACAGTGATTATAGTCCGATCCCAATACAATTTGTGGCTATTATTTTCTAAAACAGGATTAGGGGTATATTTATAATAGGCTGTCATCTTGGGTATGAATGAGTATTTATGAGCTAGATGTTGATGAATTATTGACGCTACTTGATCATGCCGGTGCTTGTAGTCGGTCTGTGCAATCGATTTGCAAGCACCGGTTATGTGCTGGATAGTTTCTGATGCTGAATTACAGTGTCTACATAGGTCAGTCTGTTGGTTGATATCTTTTATAATATGTTTCCTATAATTACGAGTAGCTATGACTTCATCCTGTATGGCTAGCATAAACCCCTCCGTTTCGGGAAACAATTCACCTCTCTTGAGCCACTCGTTCGACCTATCTTTATCGACGTGTGGTTGGCCCAAGTAGGATCGGTGCCTTCCATGGAGTGATTTAGCTGCCCATGCTGCTATTTTTTGCTGAGAATTTATTACGTATTCAGTGGTCTGTGTCTGTCTGTCATGTAGATTTAAGGGAGTCAACTTTTTATCTGCTTCCGTTGTAGCTTTATGGAGTGCTGATTGTTCTGATTTTGCGTGAAAATAGTTTCTAAGTTTGGTTATTTGAGTATTGTGCAAATTTTCAATGTCAATTAATCCTCTTCCTCCTTCCAGTCGTGAAAGGGTCAATCTCTCAATACATGATTTAGGGTGATGTTTCCGGAATGACGTGAGTTGCGTGTGTATGATTCGTTGCATTTTTTTTAAATCTGTCTTTGACCAATGTATGACTCCAAAGGAATATGTAAGTACCGGGATGGCATAAGTATTTATTGCTTTAATTGTATGTTTAGCATTAAGGTGAGATTTTAAGATGAGCTGAAGGCGATGTTTAAACTTTTTTTGTAACTTAATTTTCGTGTCTTTATGTTTTATTTGTCGTGACTGATCAATTCCTAAATATTTATATAGACTATTTTCATCCATTGATTCGATCGTTTCTCCTGTATCTAAGCTGTAATTATTGTTTTGTATTTTACCTTTAGAAACCGATAGAATTTTGCATTTATCTACCCCAAATTGCATGCGGATATCCTGTGAGAATTGTTGCGTTATATCAGCAAGTTTGCTAAGATCGGTTTTAGTTGATGCAAAAAGTTTAATGTCATCCATATACATGAGGTGTGACAGATGTTGATCGCGGGTGATATGGAATCCAAATTTAGTTTTATTCAACAGATAAGACAAGGGGTTAAGAGCTAGACAGAACCAGAGAGGGCTCAATGAATCCCCCTGGAATATACCTCTCAGTATGTTAATTGGTTCAGTAGTGACTTCATTACATTGCTTGTTCTGAATTTTTAAGATGGTTTTCCAGTGGTGCATGGTTGTTTGCAGAAATGAAATAATTATGGGATGTATTTTATATAGTTTTAACACGTGTAAAAGCCAGCTATGTGGAACGGAATCAAAAGCTTTACGATAATCTATGAACATTGTATGGATGTTATGTTTATTTTTTAGTGCTTTATTCATTATTACTGCGTCTATTGTAAGTTGCTCCTTGCACCCTTGGCTATTTTTACGGCAACCCTTCTGCTGTTCTGCTAATATATTGTATTTGTTTAAGTGCTTATAAATAGCGTCACTTATGCAAGCGGTCAAAATTTTATAAATTGTCTGAAGACATGTAATTAGCCTATACTTAGATGGATCTTTCCTATCATTAGCGTCTTTAGAAATCATGTACGTTATTCCTTCAGATATATAGTTTGGCATTGTGTCCGGTTTTTCTATGAAATTGTTAATATGGTTATATAGGTGTGGATGAATACTTGTAAACTTTTTATACCAAAAATTTTGAATGTGGTCTGACCCTGGGGATTTCCAATTATGTGCTCTATTAACTATCTGAATAAATGTATCTAAAGGGATATGTTCAAATTCCATTTCAGATATTTGTGATGTTACTTCGTTACTTTCAGTGATCCTTTCTGCATTTTTATGATGCTCAATCGGATCTTCCCAGATGTTAGCCCAGAATTCTCTAAGAGTTTGTGGTGATGGAGTTTCTACATTTTGGATATTTACATTAGTATGCTCACTTGCTAACTGTCTGTAAAACATTTTCTCATTGTTAACGAATTTATTATTTTGGGTTTTACGCGCTGTACAAGTAAGGTACCGATTTAGTCTACTCGAAGCTGCATTTAATTTCTGTTTTATTGTATCAAGATAGTGTTCTAATTGTGTGTTTGCGTTATCAAATTGTGCATGTGTTTTATATTGTGTTTTTATTTTTTCTACTGCTTGGACCAATCTTTGACTTCTGTAACCCTGTATGAATTGTGTTAATCTAGCTATGTCTGTCCTAAAAAGTTGAATTTTTCGTTGTAGCCGTTTTTGCCAAGCTGGTATGAAGGTACGTGTTCTGGTACTGGTTTGTGTTTCTCGTATTTTAGTACCATTGCATATAGCTGCTGTATACGCTGCGGAGTATATTATGGTTTGAAGTGTTAGAAAGTCCTGACCTGTGGATAAGTATTTGGGAATTATATTTTTATCAATATATTCTACTACCATGGCAAACCTTTTTGAAGTTTTTTGTCTTGGGATATAGGGTCTTGATGTCGGTTCAGTGTTTTTGAAGGTATTAAAAGCCTTATCAAATTCTAGGTCTATTTGGTCTTGTCTATTACTATTATTAATGTTTAAGCTAGTAGCAACATATGGTTCTGTAGGAATTTGAGAGAGTATATGTGAATGACTATCTTGTAAAAGAGCTGTTTCCTCGTTTCCTATCGTATCTCTAACATATTCTAAACACGGATCATATTGTAGATAGTCTTCGCTTATTGTGCTATTTTGGAGTTGTATTTCCACTTCCTGTCTAATCTGTGCTATCCTGTCTTCCGATATCATTTTATTTTTTACTATAACGCGTCTTTGGTCTGATAGTCTTTGCTCTGATATGTGAGCCAAATGGGGGTGTACTTCAATAAATTTAATGTGAAACCGCTGTCTATGAACTGTTAAATTGCTTTCTAAATTTGTAACCTCAAAATAAATTCGCATAACTGACTCATTGAGCTCATTAGACCAACACATTCGTGTTCCTGTATAAATTTGATTCTGTGTGGTTGAATCTGCAAATTGTGAATTTGTGGCTACATCATTTCTTATCTCGTCTAATATGGTTTGGGATAATAATTTGTTATTTACAATGGCTCGTCGCTGATCACCTAGTCTTTGTTTAGATGCGTTCATATGAGGGAAGGTTTCTTTGAATTTATGGTGAAGAAAGTCCAAATAACCCCGCGTGTTCGTTTCTAATTTCGTCGCTATAAGATATGTGCGCCAAATGAACTTGTTCATATCGTCTGTCCATCTTTGTCTCGCGCGTTTATTACCAGCAGTGGGTGCAGTATTGTCAGCGCATGCCTCCTGCACAACATCTACTGACATTGGTGACGCGGTAGATGACCGCGTTGTTCTACCAGTTTGAAATGAATATGGTGATGAGCTGGGTGATGGGAAAAGACTATCGGATGATGATGGTGAATGAGGGATGAAGTCGGCTGTATCATATTGTTCGAGGGGAGCCCGCCTGCTCAGCCCCCCGTCGCCAATGGATCGCATTCTGTGGCACTCAGCATCGGCTCCAAGTGCGCCCCGGCGACCCCCGGGCAGCGGTCGCAAATTATACTTCCTATTATTACTTTCCATTTCTCTTTAAAAGGGTTGGGTTGGGACCGTTGGTTTGGGAAGGGTTATTTATGTCAAGATGTTAGCGACAATTTAGATGTTATTCATCATAATTATCTAGTGCCATACCTCCCTTAAGCCCCCCCACCACGTCAAGGTGGCCCCTCGGGGGGGTTATTATTATTATTATTATTATATATTGATACACTAGCAGCACTAGGTGCTGATGCGTGTATATCACTGCACTTGTTTTAAATGTTTGGCTAGTCTGTTTTTGAAAGTATTCACTGAGGGGGCACTAATCACTGTCTCTGGGAGTTTGTTCCAAGCGTCTACTACACGGTTAGCTAGGAAGTGATAACGAGGATTGCTTGCACTTAAGGATCGTGATAGTTTTAACGAGTGTCCTCTCAGGTTTTTGTTCTGGTTCATAACGAAGATGTTACTCAGCTTTGGGACATTGTAGCAACCAGTCAGTATTTTAAAGGTTTCAATAAGATCTCCACGTTGTCTTCTCTCTTCTAAAGATGTTAAGCCAAGAATTTTGAGGCGTTCTTCATATTCCTTGTTGCTAATACTCGACACCATTTTTGTTGCTCTTCTTTGCACCTTCTCCAAGAGGTTTATGTCTTTTTGGAAATATGGACTCCATATTTGGAAGCCATACTCCAGTAATGGATGCACGTATGTCTTGTAAAGTTTTATAAACAGATCTTTATCAATGTGTGAGAACGTCTTTCTGATTATGTAGAGAAGATAATTTGCTTTTTTTACTGCACCCAGTATGTGCTCGTCCCATTTAAGGTTGTAAGTAATTATTATGCCGAGGTCCTTCTGATTTGTAACACTCAATAGTTGTTGCGATGCAACTGCGTAGCTATGTTTAGGGTTGTTTTTACCAATATGCAAAACAGTGCATTTATCAATGTTAAGATTAATTAACCAATCTTTAGTCCACTCAATGATACGGTTTAAATCATTTTGTTATAAGTGGATATACATTGTGGGTTATAATTGGATTGCCCATTATTTTTGTGTCATCTGCGAATAGTGATAGTTTGGATTTTATTATCTTTTTTAGGTCCGTAAGATAGATCCCGAAAAGAATTGGTCCTAACACTGATCCTTGTGGGACCCCACTTAGCACATGATGTGTATCAGATAGACATTCCCCTACTCTAACTCTAAATGTTCTACCAGTTAGAAAGTCTTCTATCCATTTGAGAAGGTCACCTCGGATTCCAAAGTGATTCAATTTGCAAATCAGTCTTTTTATTGGAACACGATCAAACGCCTTCTCGTAGTCTAAGTATATAACATCTGTTGGTTCACGTTTATCCCAGTTCTTAGTCAATTCATCAAGACAACATAGAAGGTTGGTCATTGTTGATCTTTTAGGTACAAACCCATGTTGTTCTTCTATTATAATATATTCCTCTTCCAAAAAAATTCCTGATTTCATTTGCTATAATTTTTGCAACTACCCAGCTAGTACCTGCAGCTGTAGCCCAGTAGGCTCTGTACCCAGTAGTGTCAAACCTATACTAGTTGTTGACACTAATGGCTACAGAGCCCTACGCTTCAAACATATTTCAGCACCCGTAGCACATAGCTTTTTTTAAATTGCCTATACACGGTGAAATTTTAATCGTTCTGGACCCTTGAAGGGATAATTTAGCCCGTTGATATAAAAAGTTGTTTATATCAACGGGCTAAATTATCCCTTTAAGGGTCCAGAAAGTATAGGTTTGTCACTACTGGGTACAGAGCCTACTGGGCAACAGCTGCAGGTACTAACTGAGAAAAATCACTACTTTATGAAAGCAATAGATACTCAACCCTAAATTCACCCTCAATAACAGTAACCTACCCTAGCCCAACGCCCTTGCATGGCCCTCTGCCTTCGTTCGTGCCGGTCACAGAACCCAAACTGCGAAATGTGTAACTATCTATATATCTGTGTAGGTGTAAGTATATACATACCTATAGGTAGGATTACAATCTTGACGATTATTACTTTGTTTAAACGTTAATACAGTATCTGTTTTATGAGCTGGACTTGTCTTATTTTTTATAATCAGTAATAGCACAAAGGAATAAAATTTCTACTGTCTACTAGCCACTTTTCATCAGTATAGAAATTGATACCTCACCGAAAGAGAGAAGTAAAGAGAAGACGTTTCGTAGAACGAATCTACCGATCATGTGTTTCAGAAAGGAACTTTAAGTAGGAGGACAGAGTAAATTATTTAGAACAGCAAAAGAGTGCAGAGAATTCGTATTGGAAATCCTTGGGGGAGGCCTATGTCCAGCAGTGGACTTCTTGCGGCTGATATGATGATGAAGATGATGAGGTATTATGAGCGTAGAAATGCACATGCTGAACTGCGTCAAAATCCAAAGGACAAAATCACTACTGCCAGCGAAAACGAAAAATCTAGAAATTTAATTTACGTATTTCCATCACGCCACGTGACCACATCTGTTTATAAAAGATACAAGCATTTAACAAAAACAAAACACGCATTCGAGCTGACCTTTCCTGTCATTATAAGATATGTTTTGTTTATTTTGAGGTAAAGACACGTAAAACATAGGTATTATCTTGTTACAATTGGACCTTACGTACAGTCGTTCACCAATATAACAAATGAGGTCGAAAAACTTTGAATAAAAACCCTTTTCTTGTATCATAAATAGTGACAACTTACTAATCAATCCATTATAAACTCAAACTCAAAATATTTATTGCACATACTGTGTTATTCACATAGAGAGAAAACAAAAACAGTTTCAACAGTCTTACCCTTTCAGGTATGCAATATTTATGTAGGTACAAAGTAATTTAGTTTATTGTCAGTACAATAACTCTAAGGCCTATTATTATTAGTATTATAATCAAAATATTCAGACAAATCATTGAAAACATGCTCTACTAACCAATTCCTTAATTATTATCTCGAAGTTAGGGCCTTCTCTTCCATTTCTACAAAATACACATGTGGTAGGTATTGCTATCGTCCGTGTAACTAGGCCCCTAGGCCTTAGACAAACCAGCTCAACGATACAGTCAGAATTTTTGAGGCTATCGGGTTTACATCGGTGATATTTCGTACTCATGCCACGAATTCTCATTCCAAGCATTTTTTTTTTTAAATAAATAAATCATTCATTTTTTATTCATCCCATGTCTATTCCCAGTCATCACATATAAAATTATTTTATATTTTTTATTCCTTTCTGTCTGCTAGGCTGAAGTGGGACTGGGCGGGCCATGTTTGCCGAATGGTGCCGAAAAGATGGGCTTATAGAACAACCTCATGGATACTTACTGATGGGAAACGGTCAAGAGGCAAACCAAAAACAAGATGGACAGACGACTTCACTGTATTCGATGAAACTTGGAGAGAGATGACAAGAGATAGAGCAAAGTGGAAACATAAAGGGGAGGCTTTTGCCCAGCAGTGGGACATAAATAGATTTAAAAAAAAATCCTTTCTCATCCTATTTTAGTTCCTTACTCATCCCATTGCAAATTTTCATATAATGAGTAAACGTGCGGGTGTTTAGTCGTGCTATTAATCAGTATAATATGAAGATGTAAGAAAATGCACACATGCACCCATTCGGTATCGGTTGCATCTTCATACTGATTGTGAGCCCCGCTACTATCGCCCGATAAAAAGTCTGCAGTGCCTGGGTACCCTTAAATGGAGTAAAAAAGTAGTAAAGAAAACATTTTGAAATAAATACGGGAGCTTTTGAATGTGAAATTAAGTGTTATCTATGTGCACTTAATTTAAGTCATTTTGGCTAGCTCCGTGGCGCAGCGGTCAACACGCCAGCCTGCGACACGAGAGTGCCCGGGTTCGATCCCCGGCCAGGTCAAGATGGAAAATGATCTTTTTCAGATTGGCCTGGGTCTTGGATGTGTATTTATATATGTATTTGTTATAAAATATAGTACCGTTGAGTTAGTATCCCATAACACAAGTCTCGAACTTACTTTGGGGCTAGCTCAATCTGTGTGATTTGTTCATATATATTTATTTAAGTCATCCAAATAATCCATGTTCCCATACTAAATACCTACAAATCGTATTAATTAATACCTAATAAAACACTATGATATGTTAAAGTTTATAATCATGTTTAAGGACATGTATAGTCATGTTTACATTAGAATATAAATGGCAAACATGAGTAATGTGTGCACTATTTTCGAAATGGCGTACAAAGCCAAAAGTGCAGTTACGTAAGCGCCATTCTCAGCTATGTCTCATACCATCGTTATACATTTCTAAGCGCATTTTATCAGCTGGAAAGATCGTAAACAAAATTCAAATCGTTTAGCTAATTTGGTATAAAGTGGGAGTAGCTGCAATCAGATCGCCCAATGTGCAGGATTAGGAAAGAACAGAGTGTAATAGATTGGAGGAATTCACGCTGAAAATAAAATGTCGGGGTAGTTTGGACGGGTCTAGAGTACAATATCGCCAGTCACTACATCGTCGGTCGCTAAATCGAGCCCATTCTATCGACGGTGTAGATACTATAAATAAGGTACACGATATCGCTGGTACGCTACATCGACATTGTGGTTACCATCGATATTGTGGGCTGTCGATATAGCCATCGCAAGCACACAATATCGATGGTAAAATGCGTCGAAGGCGCACAGTATCGATGTCGCATCAAATCGATGATAGCCTGTATAAAAGGTGCTGAGAATCGATGCTAAGCTGCATCGACAGGGCTCCATATCGATGGCAATCAGTATCGACGGCAGCCCAGCGGCAGGTTTTCTGTTACTAACGACCCACCTAGGTGTACTTTTGACACAACGTCACGAGTAAAACATATGCTGGCTCGATGTTGTCAGTGATCAATCAAGGATGCCGAACACCATGCGAAGTGGGGAAGAACACAACGGAAAGCCAGATCGTGCGCTCGAAAATTTCAAAATAATTATGCATCAGATAGAAAGCAAATAGGTACCTACCTATGAGAAAGGAAGAAGTACTGACCAAAAATATCTTACATTAAATGGAATTTTCAAACTCAAATATAAACACAAAATAACAAGTTCTAAATTCCTAAACACCAGCTCAGAAAGGACTGTTTTTTTCATAAATTCTGTATCATGGACGAAAACGAAATCATATCGAACGACAATGTGCTAGGCTAGTTGCTTTTCTTTTGGCGCAAATCATGTACTTATGCGAAGGAATTCCCGTCCCCTTTATGTGTCCTTATTATAAAGAATTTCAAATAAAGTACCTATTAATTAAGCAATGATTTATTTATTTTAGAATAGGTCTATACGTTTGTTTACATTTTCTTCGAAGCGAACCTTTTCTTAGAAAGAATCAGTTGGTCGCCAATCAAGCGGCCTCGACTTCTAATATTTTTGGCTAACAAAGCACGTTACAAGTGCGACATAGCAGTAGAAGGTACATTACAACAAAAACTAGCGACAAAGAATCATTATAAATCGAAATTTATTTCTTTGCTTTTTGTTACAATCATGTTTATTATTCGTTTAATTTTTATAACCGAACTAAAGCCATCTATTGACGAATAGCTGCAACTTGAAGGAGTAGTATTGCCATCTATGGTCTAATAGCCGAATAAAATAATAATTTAGTAACGCCATCTATGATCCACCTACGTTACTAAAAGCACTTTTTTCTTTTATGCTATGGCCTCAGGCTATGGCCTTCACCGAGGTTCCGGTGATTCTGCCATTCTGCCATCGTCATAATTTGATTGAAACCATGGCGCATGCGTAGTCACTGAAAGCTGGCGACAACCAATACGTTGGCCATCGTATGGACGCGACGGCCACAATCATCACAATCACGGCCACAACTCTTAGATCTGCGTCAAAAAACCGACAGCAATCACCAAACATACCAATAGCCAACACTCACCAGTCCCACTACACAAATACGTGTTGGGTCAAGATAAGTGTAAAGAAGGCTAAAAAAAACACGATGTTTCGATATTGAAAGGAGAGAAATGAAAGACAAATTATTACACACAGAAGAAATAATAATAAAACACAACATGTAGATAGTACGGGGATGAAATTATAAGTATAAATGTTTGAGTAATAATTAAAAGTAATCATATGGTTATTAATAAAATTCAATGGATGTATGTATGCAAACAGCTATGACTCAAATGTCGCACACGATGGCAAATATTCTCCGCCAATGGCACATGTAGAGCCGTTTTATAATGGTTATTGGCCTTTTTATACTGGCAACCTTGGTAGTCTATGGTGCAAACGTTGTCTGTCAGCCGAAGCTACATCCGGCCTACGAAAGGCAAGAGGGGTCCTTTTTGAAGCGTACGCCATTGCTGGCGTATGGTAGTTTATTTTGTTGAAAGAAAAATCAAAAACCATCCAATATGGTGAGTATTGGACATTGAAAAAGTGTTTATAAAAGTGATACTGTGATGTTGTGCTACAGTCCTACGCGATTATTTTTGCTATTCCGTGATTTTTAAGCTATAACTTAACTAAATGTTCACGACCGTGGTCTTTGTGGTCCGATGACGTTTTCCAAGTGTCCAGTGGAATCAATTAGTGTTATCATAAAATCTAGGCCTTCCGTAGCTAAAAATGCGTAAAAATACTTTGTGTAAGTCGTTTAAAATCGCAAAAATGAAACGTGCGTATGACAAGTGGCCGACCATCTGTGTTGTGTTGTGAAATATGCTGACGACGAGTTTTCTGGTTTGTGCAGGTGAATTTTACGGTGGACGAGATCCGTGCCATGATGGACAAGAAGCGGAACATCCGCAACATGTCCGTGATTGCCCACGTCGACCATGGCAAGTCGACTTTGACGGACTCACTGGTGTCAAAGGCGGGTATCATAGCCGGCGCCCGAGCCGGCGAGACCCGCTTCACCGACACCCGCAAGGACGAACAGGACAGATGCATCACCATCAAATCGACGTGAGTACCACATGGTGAAATACCTAACCTTTGTATAACATCTGTTCGACCCTTCCGCTCCCTCCAGGCAGGCAGGCGATAGGTGTGAAAGGGATAGTCGATCCGGGTGGGCTTTCATACAATTTTAGGTTAATTACCATGATCCTGAAGGTATTCCCATGTTCTTTTGTTTTATTGTTTACATTTATAAACAACCTTGTGTCATCAATATCATTGCCATCTCTACTGCAATTTATTGCATAACATTATTTACTGTGATGATTGTTCTTACCATAAAAACTGAGAATTGTTGAAGATTCTTAGAACGGCCATCTGATTTATTCCTTCATCTCAAAAATACCATAATCATGAGTCTGACTCATATTGACAAATCAAATCATTCCCCAGAGCTATCTCTATGTTCTTCGAGCTCGAAGAGAAGGACTTGGTGTTCATCACAAACCCCGACCAGCGTGAGAAGAGTGAAAAGGGTTTCTTGATCAACTTGATCGACTCACCTGGACACGTTGACTTCTCCTCTGAAGTAACAGCTGCTCTCCGTGTCACTGATGGTGCTCTTGTCGTCGTCGACTGTGTCTCCGGTACAGATTTATTTTATTTTGTACATAATATCATAAAATTGTATTCAGTATGCCTGTAGGATAAAAAGATTTCAAAAAGCTTCTTCTTTTATAGAATTGAACACAATGTTTTCCCTTTCAATTATAAAAGTCTGTAGACAAAAGACTGCCAGAATTCCAGACAAAGATAACAATTTCTGTCACCCATGGCATATGATGATGATTATCAGTAAAATGGCTGAATATATCAAATTAAGGCCTGCAGAAGCTTAGAGGCCAAATTATAATGATATTTATTGTTGTAGGTGTGTGCGTACAGACGGAGACTGTACTGCGTCAGGCTATTGCCGAGCGCATCAAGCCTATTCTGTTCATGAACAAGATGGACCGTGCCCTGCTTGAGCTCCAGCTGGAATCTGAGGAGCTGTACCAGACTTTCCAGCGTATTGTAGAGAATGTCAACGTTATCATCGCCACCTACAACGACGATGGTGGCCCTATGGGTAAGTGAACTTATAATCAAGATTCAGAGATTTATTCAGAAAATAGGCCTTTTCAGGCACCTAGTATTCTAAGTATTCTTAATTTGCTCTACTGGCTATAGGTATAGGTGAAAGCAGCAGATTGTGATTGTTTTAGCACTCTTTACTGATTGAGCATGTTTTACCTTCTATTACCTTCCTGGTTTGAGTGCAGGAGGTCTGCCATAGCAACATAGATGTTAGTGATAAAGTAACTAAAGTGAAACTTGTTCAAAAACTATTGTGCAAAAACTGCAATGTGGTGCAATCATGTGAATGCAGGCATAGTTCTATAATTCTACAATATGGCATTAATAAATAACCAGCTTTCTATTATCAGATAATTGAACTCTTTTGCAGATAATTGGATAAAATATCGATAATAGGATAAAAACATGTGCTTACTATTTTGTAAAAGCGCCATCCATAATCATATAAATTTCATGATTTTTAGTTTGAGGCCAGTCCCTATAAACAATTTAACACAGCTGCCTAACTAAGTTCGCATACCATGCATCATCATCATTTCAGCCGTTAAAAGTCCACTGCTGGACAAAGGCCTCTCCCAAGGATTTTTCATTCCTTGGGAGGATATTGCCAAACTTATCACGCTTGGCAGGCGGGTTGGCAAGCACCATGCAGACACAATTGTAAATATGTGACTTCACCATGTAGTATTTTCAAAGGGCCATCATAGAATTAATACAAGTATTAACAGAACGGAAGCTCACAGCGTCCCTCGCATGAGATGAGAGATGCGAGATAACCCTGTTTTTCAAAGATATCAAATACATCCCAGTGTATTTGATATCTTTGACAAACAGGGTTATTTGCAGGTCATATGTTACGTGACATCGCTAATTGAACATTAGTAATTGAATTTGTTCTGCAGTTGCGACCCTGATTGTTAACTCTGTCATTGACGTGTGCAAAAAGATGTAAACTTTCGTTTGTAGTAGTGCTGTTCGTATGAAGCGCCATACCTAAGGGCCCATTCAAGCTAAGATGAAAAATGTGACTAACTTTTACATTATAAAGAGATTTAGGGTCAAGTAAGGTAATTCTTTCCCTGATTAAAAATAGTGCAAGTTTATCATGCGCTAAAGTGGCTGACACACTGTGTTAGTTCATGAGGGGGACGCGCGATCAATACTTGCCAAGGTCATTGACGCAGCTCAGCTGTAAACCAATGAACTGTTGCATTCTGTATCTGGAATTCAGCATTGATGCAGGAATTCATGTTTATCTATAATCAGTTTCATTCCTATCTACTATTCATCATCAGATCTTATTAGTCTCACTGCAGGAGCATGACCCTCTCTGTACTACTGGAGCCATACTTGGCCAGAACAGACAGAGGATTTGGCCTACATTCTCCTCGCTGGCCAGACGGGTTGAAGAAGTCTCATTGATGTTTATGACCTTTGTTTAGCTTGTATTTCCTAAGTCGCATCTTACGACCTCCATGGGAAGACTAGGAGTGGTCTATCTACTATTACCAACATGCAGTTTGTGATGAAACCTCAATCTTGAATGTTTAAATAGAGAAAACCTTTTATTGATTTTAATTATAAAGGAAAACAGTACTTTGACTTGAGTTTCAGAATTGATGACAAACTGTGCAACCTGTTATCAAATTTATCAATAGCCATAGAAAACAAATGGCAAAGAATTTAATATTATGAGTTAAATTATTCCAATGTAAAAGTGGCACATTGCATTCGATGATCGCCTTTCACTTTATTTACTGTTCTTATAGCCGTGCCCTCAACACAGTATGAGTAATAACAATCTGTCTCAGTAGTGAGAACATGTTTTTCAAATTGCACTCGTGTAATTTCAAAACATTGTCCATTATCCTTGTATTTGTTATGGAATAATACTGCATTGATGACCAAGCATTAAAATAAACAACAAAAAATTGCAGAAATAACCCTTTATGGACTACTATGATACTGAAATAGAAATAAAAGATTAACAACATTAGCAAACTGTCTAACCTGTTTTACATAATTATATTATGCGTTACATAAAGTACAACGTTTTGATAGTAATTTCAAAGTACATTACGTCTTGTATATCTTTAATAAAAATAGTCAATCATATGAAACCCGCAATGTAGTTTGAAGTGACTATCAAAACGTTGGTCACTGAGTTAGCAAATAGGCCGGCTGGTCTGTGGGCATTTTTCCATACCTTTCGTTTGGGTCCATTGTGAGTGAGCAGAAGACTGTCTATCTATTGGTATTCTGCTTTGGAGTCATATTAATATATAAATTAAGTCAAAATTATAAGTAACTAGTTATTTCCCGCGACTTCGTCTGCGTAGGTTTCGGTTTTATCACTCAGTATCTGTTCGGTTCTGAAGCATCTCAAGTTAGAAGAAACCAGGAACACGAGTTTTCGCCGTGCTCGCCTAATAATTTGTCTTTAAGATTTTTTTTATACCTTTGGTTACATTCATGCGTTTTCATATGAATCTCAACTTTTTTAAACACAAAATAAGTCGTGTTACTTGATGATAATGTAGATTTCAATTAACGAAATAATTTTTATAATCAGTCTAATTAAGTTTTTGAGATTATCCATTACAAACAAACAAACAGATTTTTCCTCTTCTATATTAGACTAGTTATCACGGTAGTAATCACGTCATTAAGCCCTATTTGCGCAATAAATGGCCGCATAGTGACATGATTGTTCCCCAACAGGTGAAGTGCGTGTGGACCCCAGCAAGGGTTCCGTAGGCTTCGGTTCCGGTCTCCACGGCTGGGCCTTCACCCTCAAGCAGTTCGCTGAAATGTACGCCGACAAATTCAAGATTGACCTCGTCAAGCTGATGAACAGGTAAGGTTTCATTTTCAGCAACATCCTAGTAGGATATTTACAATGCAACTTCAGGTGTCCATTGATTTCAAGAAGTAATAATTGGTATGAATTGGCCATTTACAATACTGAGGGTTATAATAGGTAAGGATTGGCCATTTACAAAGTCGATTCATACACAAGCACAAAAAGTAATTTCACTCGAAAGTACAATAACAAGCAGTAAGGATTGGCCATACAAAACCTTGACTTTTTAAGCATAAGTATCAAATATCACAATGAATTGATTCACAGAAACGAGAAAGCACAAAAAGTAATTTAACTCGAAAGTAATTAAAGTACAGTAACAAGCATTGATATATAAACAATTGTATTCCATTTTAGGCCTTATCACATTAACTTAAGTACCAATGTGTGTTTACTTATCAATGCTTGTGACATGTATCAAATATCAGTCCAACAAAAAGAAAAATTAAGTCTGATTGTATGAGAAAACAAGAATTCTGTTCTCAATTTCTTATAATGTGCTTTTCATACAAACATGACTTATTTCCTCTATTTTAAGATATTCTTGCAACACAATTGCGGATTTCTATTTAATGTAATACAAATCTTCTATCTCTATCTTTTCACAATATAGGTAATATCCAGTAAGTTTGTATGATATCGGTAAAGTGTGCAGTAAAGATTATGATAATACAAAGAAGTAAAAAAACGTGACATTGTAGGTAACGCTCGGCGGAATACATAATTTGATAATGACGCCGAATGCTCCCGTTCAAGGTTGCGTCATGTTTTTCGGTCTGTGTGTATCACACTCACTAAGCGGGCGTTTTGCGGTACCTATTGTAACGCTTCGGTGAACGTGATAATCACGTGTTAGATAACATGATAGTGATAATATTTGTAATTCGTTAAGCTTATTTTTCATTTGGCTGCCTGAATGCAAATCATGTCAAAATATACTTATTACTTATAGAAAATATACGCCCAAATAAAAATATTTTTGATTCTATCGATTTTTATAGTAACGAGGGAGGCAAACTGCTATATTCACTCAATATACTTCGCGTTTTGTGACGTCATACGTACTAAATTTTTATAATCATTAACCCTTTTTATATCATATTTCATTCGGTTTCTTAATTATAAACATTATCAATGAAATTAACTTACGTTACTTAGAAATATTCTATATGTACTGCCGTATTCCAATAAAATACGTGATTGTGGTCTCCTAAAATTTACAAATGAAAACTTTGATAACTCGCAGAAACAACAAAATTAGTTTCTTAAATTAATATTTTCTTTCAGATACGATAAAATTCTGACCTTCAAAAACTTTACGTTTACGTAATTCTGGACAAAGACGAAATCAATAAATTCATGATTTGAATAGCACTCGTACCTAAATGCTGAATCGAAGCAGATCCCTAGTTTTTAAGTCTATTGCAATTTTTAGTACAGACTGCTGCAGATAAATTTACCCCCTCAGTATATGGTCACTGCAGCCGTCTGTACATGCCGACAGCTGTTACCAAAACATAGTAAATATAAAGATTTGTCAGACATTGATTGCATAATAACTGCAGTTACGTCAATCCCTAAAATTGGGTAAACACTGGACTTCATAATGATACTTAGGCTTGGCGCAAACTGGCTACCGACCGGTGGCCAGCGACCGGCAGTTTGTACTAGTGACCGCCGCCGGTCGTTTGCGGCGAGTCTCAACAAAATGTATGAATAAGTGTGTAAACTGTTTGTCGCTGGCCACCAGTGGGCTGTGTTCAGGTCTTCGTACATTACACAAACTCACCACAGGCTCCACTTCAACTCAACTCACAGTATATCAGTGAAATGTGAGTTTTACATTGTGAGAGTAGATTTTTGAACGTTAAATTCAAAGAAGTGTACGACGCGTGTTCCACCCGTGGCTCTCCAAAAAAGTTGACAAATTCACTCTTAAATGATACAACACAAGACTTACATTTCACTGGCATAACGTGAGTTGAGTTGGAGTGGAGTCTGCGTTGAGTTGGTGTAATGTGCGAAGACCATTAGGTAGCCCGATTTTGCCGAGCCTTAGCAACTAAAATTTCTGTAGCGACCTCTAGTCTCACCCAGCCGCGTATCGAGTAACTTCGGCTATCGCGCATGACGCACCCTTTGATAACGCGACGGAGTTAAAGTCACAATGCCATAATCAAAGAAAAGAAATGCACTTGTATCAACACGTAGTCACGTGTCACATGTGATTACTATCAATTAAAGTTTTTTTCTGGACGGTAAATTTATAATTTGACACTTTTGGTACAGAGTATCTTTGCTAATATAAACGACTAATAACTACAATACAAATAATATAATAAACTGCATTACAAAAAGTTAGAAAAATGATTACATTTTTATCAAAACTGACAGCATCTGAACGAGAGAGAGAAACGTTTATCTTTATCGACAAACACGTGACATAAATGGTTTTAATCATTAACTTTGTATCAATGATGAACATCATTGATTATCAATGATGAACAATACAAAGTTAATGATTGATGAATTGATGATTTTCTACTTTTGAAGAACAAAAGACATTAATTTGTACAAGTTTTAAGGTTACGAATTTGAGAAATGCAAAATCACTACAAAAATAATAATCATTCATATAAAAAAACCTACTTCACACAATAAACTAAACCGATTTTAATGAAATTTAAACGGGAGCAATCTTGATGCATATCCTTTATAATAAAAAAAAAATCCAAATCAGTTCACAAATGACGGGAGTTATGAGGAAACATTAAAAAATACAACCTTATTACCTCCTCATCTTATTTAAAGTCGATAAAAACTGTTTACAATGAAACATGACATGGGTAGTGAATCTGTCTTTTTCGCGAATCAACCTAGAATCAACATACTAAAATATAAACCTCTCAAGAAATGACACTTTAAAGTTGCATAAAAGCTCGCGTTCTGGGAACTAGTTTATCGATTTGGCGAATGATGGCGCAACACTCGTGCTTTGCCGTGTGGAAAATGTGAAAATGTTCTCAATCAATACTATTAATAAAACTGTGAGGTTTGGTCATGGAGTAAGTTACTTTGTTTTCAGAGATACGTGTATATAAGCTCTATACATGATACTGAAACTAAATTGAGGAATTTAGAATTTTTTTCTGTAACTATGTATGTATGTTCCTCCATAACTCTTAACCGATATACTGAATTTTATGAAACTTGGTAGATATACATTTATGCGAAAAGGACACAGGATAAGCCATTTATTTTTTTCAAAAAAAAAAAAATGGTTTCTGTCAGCCACATGTATGTATTTATATTCTATTATATTAGGAAGCAAGTTTAAACCTTGACCAAAAAGGGGATGTTAAAAGTTTCACATGACTGACTGTGTGGTATTGTAGTCGTCATACGGTACGGCAGATCTTGCGGTTTTCATTATTTGAAAATATAATTTTATTATCTAGTGTTAGTAAGACCAGGGAAGAAAGCTTTTAATGATTGGTAGAATATTACATATCAGAGTCAGGTAAAATACCAGGTTGGGGTGGAAATAAATATTGGAGATATTTTTAAATAATCTCCCGAGTAATTACGACACCGACGGGCTAGCCCTGCTCAGCTTTTGTTTGTTCTTAGAGTGTGTAAGTGGCCAATACCTGCCTAAAGACATCTGACATAGCTTAAAGACTGCCATCAATGTTGACAGCCGGGACCAACGGTTTAACGTGCCTTCTTAAGACTGAGGGCACGTCACGCTCGACTCTAACTCCCTACAATTTCACATTACCTAGTCCCAAGTGTTGCCGGTTACTTTACTAATGAGTTTCCGGGTGTCAAAGTGGACTTACAGCAATATCTTTCTGGAATTGGTTGTGAGCATAACATTGTTCATGGCCCCATTAAAGTAAGATACATTTATTTTTATAAGTTAGTACATGTGGTCAGTATACTGCCCTGTGGGACAGATTCTTAGCAGGGTATAGAGAATGGATTGCTGAACGTAGCGTTGAGCAGTCCATTGTCACATTCAGCACAATCAGTATACCTTGTATAGAGGTTTATAGGTAAATTTGTATTAGAGGTCCCCATGAGGCTGGCATAGTAACACCAAGAGTAATGAATCCTCAACAAAAAAATTAATAAAAAAAACAAGTACTTGATAAATAATAATCCCATGTTGATTGTAGTGCAAGAAGCATGGGTACCCTTAAAATTTTGTATTATGCCCCCTGATTGATATTGATCACATTTTACAAGGGCTAAAATCTGCGGAATCATGAGGCGATGCGGCTAGCAACCCATCATTATTTGATTCCTTTTTACATCTACACGCCCTCCAACATGCTAAATGTGGCCATAAGCTCTTATAGACCTAGGCTCTGTCTACCCCGCAAGGGAAATAAACGTGATACTATGTTTGTATGTGTGCTTCCTCATCTAAGTCCTTCTACATTCAGAAATTTTTTTATTTTGATTGAGATTAGTCCTGACAAAGTGTAATATTTGAACCAGGCTGTGGGGAGAGAACTTCTTCAACGCCAACACTAAGAAGTGGTCGAAGCAGAAGGACAACGAGAACAAGCGTTCCTTCTGCATGTACGTGCTGGACCCCATTTACAAGGTGTTCGACGCCATCATGAACTTCAAGAAGGAGGAGATCGACGGTCTGCTCAAGAAGATCGGCGTCAGCCTCAAGCACGAGGATGCTGACAAGGACGGCAAGGCTCTGCTCAAGGTAGGCTTTTAATTCTAGCTGTGTACCTGTATACGTGTTTATGAAGCGCAAAACCTCAGACACCCCAACTTATTTTTATTATACATTATTCTCCTTAGAAAAGAATTATTAAATTTAATTTTCGCGGATTATATAGAAGGTTTTCTTGTGTTTGTTATAAATTAAAAAGTCTACGGTAATTACGCGCGATCTAGGGCGACATTGTCGCTTCGCATGCCGCCGCGAGAGTAAAACACGGCGTAATTAAAATATTAACAAAAAAGTTAAAATTAGACCCCTATTTGTTATGTGGAATCGATTCTGAACTAACTAATTTCAGGCTTTGCGCTTTTTCATTAACACATATAAGAAATCTCTTGGCTCTAGACAGACGGACCGCATTTCAATTGCAATCCAACCGCAAATTGCAGTTCAAGTGCATTTTAAATGCAGTTAACACGACTGCAATAGAACTGCAAACCAAACGCACAGTCCGATTGCAGTCGTGTGAACTGCACACTGACTGCATTCAAAAGCTTCGGGAAGGCGAAGCGTGCGGGAGCGTTGGTGTGGTGCAGTTCGGATGCAGTTGGGTCACACGACTGCAATCGGACTGTGTGTCGACTGCAATCGGACTGCGTGTTTGGTTTGCAGTTCTATTGCAGTCGTGTCAATAGCATTCAAACTGGAATTTGCGTAGTTAAAATGCAGTCCCTCTGTCTAGAGCCTTAGGAGTCTTATGTCTGTCCCTAACAAATGTGTCACTTAGACTATACTGGAATAAGTCAACGCAATTACGTGTATTTGAGGAGAACTTTAACACAAATTGGCATTCTACTTCAATGGCCTGTTTCCCCTTAGTCCCAGTGTTGCCGGCTACTTAACTATGAGTTTCTGGGTGTCAAAGTGGACTTACAGAAAAAATCTTTCTGGAATTGGTTGTGAACGTTGCATAGTTCATGACCCCATAAATGTCAGAAACAGTCTATTCACTCTTAAAAGTTATATAAATCTATACATATGGACAATTTCTAAGTAAAGATAAACCTGTCCGAACCAAGAAATTAAGTCTAGACTTTATTTACTAATGACTGGTTGCTCATAGGTGGTTATGCGCACATGGCTGCCAGCCGGAGAGGCTCTGCTTCAGATGATTGCCATCCACCTGCCGTCGCCAGTGGTGGCCCAGAAGTACCGTCTGGAGATGTTGTACGAGGGACCTCATGATGATGAGGCTGCACTCGGTATCAAGGTAAGGACGTTTTGAGCAATGATCTTATATATTGATAGTTATTCTGTGAATAGAACAGCAGATAACTCTTATCTTAAAACAAATAATGCCGTATTTTGGCCTTCCCTGATTCATATAATAATTGTGTAGATTTTCCTGTGAATTCCTTTACCAGAACAATTTGTAGATTCCCACTGCAGACGACAGACTATTCGTGACGCACTTTTAGTCAGTGAAAATAGAAACTATGCAATATCATCATTTCGAGTAGGTGCCACGGTCAATCAACCATGTACACCCTGGAGTGAGTTCTGCGGAAACGCATTTCGGCCTCTGACGTGGTTCCTTTAATGACTACCAGATGGCAGCTGGGACCAACGGCTTAACGTGCCTTCCGAATCACGGAAACATCTTCATTATCAGACAACCAGGTGTTTGAAGCCTGCAATGTCCTAACCAAACTGGAAACAATTAAACAAAGTATGCTTCCTGTGGGAATCGAACCACGGCGTTTGCCTATAGACCCGGGGTCTATAGGCAAACACCTTAACCACTGCACCATGGAGGCAGTTAAGTAAACCTATGCAATAATATACAGTAACGCATACGGTACACGGTGCGTCGTGTGCGTTACTGTATATCAGAGACTTGTTATGCGCCGCAGACTCTGATCGAGCAAAAAGTGTGTCGTCTGCGTTGGGTCTTATAGTCATATACGCCTACATTCCTATACTATTGTCACTTGACTTATCGTCCTATTGATACTGGGTAAAGACTTCAATGCTATACACCAGCGGCAGACCAGGACGAACATAAACTCTCGACATGGATTGGTAGAAGCTTCCTTGTGAAGATTTTGCAACGAAAGTTGAGATACATTTACATACATGCATAACAAATACTTCTCACTATGAAAAACCCTGTAACTGACTTATACAACTGCAACTGAAGACTGTTTTACGATTATTGGGGCTTAGTTCAGCGAAATTAGCGCCACATATATTTTTTCTTTTACTCCCAAATCCGATCAAATTGAAGTAATTCTAAATGACATGTAGTATTTTTGGGATTGCTTTTCATTATTTTACATTTGATAATTAATTAAGATAACTATACAAAAGCGGCAACTTTCAGTAGTAATTTTCTTACACAATATACAATAATGAAAAAGGACTAAAAATAGGTGTAAAAGAAAAAAAAATATGAATGCGCTAGTTTCGCTGGTCTAAGCCTCTTAACAAAGAGACTACAGCACCTACTTATGTTTCAAAACCTTTAATGTACTAACATGATATTTCTGTAAACAGAGCTGTGACCCTGAAGCACCTCTGATGATGTACGTGAGCAAGATGGTACCGACCTCCGACAAGGGTCGTTTCTACGCCTTCGGACGTGTGTTCTCCGGCAAGGTCGTCACTGGACAGAAGGCCCGTATCATGGGACCCAACTTCCAGCCCGGTAAGAAAGAGGTAAGCATACAATGATAGTACTTTTTAGACATCATGTCATTGACCTATTCATCAACTGTCTTGCGTTATTGACGTAATGACGCCTTATAAATCGATGAAATTCTCAAACATTGTCCCCATATAGACGAGAGATTATTAAATTGCTTTAAGTATATTGTACCAAATTACAGTACTGCCACTTTTATAAGTTACACCGATGTAGATGCAGAAATCAAATGTTTTTGTGATAACGTCTTATAAACCGACGAACGCCGTCTGCACGCACGATAAATGTCACGTTCCATGTGCAAGCGAGAGCGCGGAACTAGCGATAGAGCGGCACGATCGGCCTAGGCGTTGTAAAAAGAAATAAATTTATTTGCAGGCAAACACGTGATGTGATGCATCGTATCGCGCTTCCACCGTTTTATGTATAATTTTTAAATTATCATCTGTAAACAGATTTTGATTTGATTTCTTAGATCAGTGCCAGGCAAATCTTTCTACAAATTTCTTGGTAATTCAAACAATATTTGTGGATATTATGTTTTTTGCATATATTAGCCTTACTTGAAAGACGAAGTAATCAAATGACCTTACCGAAGTAAATAGGCTGGGAATTAAATCCATTTATGAAGAGAATGTTGATTAATATGTTGGGCATAGTCATATCTTCCTGCACTCCCGTGCCGCGTTGTAGCGCGCTTGTCGGTCCCCGACAAGTGCGCGCTGACAGCGCGGCCGTGCCAAGGAAGTAGAGCAACTTTCCCGCGTCCAAACGCTGCACAGGACCTCTATCCTTATGTCCCGGGACTGCACGCTACGGCGCGGGCGATACATGCATATACTTGCAAGAGAAATTTACATAAATACATAGTATCACGTCTTTTTCCCTTGCGGGGTAGACAGAGCCTAGGTTAATGAGACTTGAAAGCCACTTTTAGCATGTTGGTGAGCGCGTAGGTGGAAAACTGAATCAAAAGAGTGATAGGTTGCTAGCCGCATCGGCTACTAACATGATTCCTCATATTTTCGCCTATTCCCTCGATCGGCTTTTACGATGTGCGAAAAAAGAAGCAGCGGGTACATTCTATATAGGATATTATCTAAAAAAGGAATATTTAGAAGACATGACTGATAATTGTATTTTTCTTCCAGGATCTGTATGAGAAGACCATCCAGCGTACCATCCTCATGATGGGTCGTTACGTGGAGGCCATCGAAGATGTGCCCTGTGGAAACATCTGTGGTCTGGTCGGAGTTGACCAGTTCTTGGTCAAGACCGGAACCATCACCACCTTCAAGAACGCCCACAACATGAAGGTTTGTTGACTACAAACTTACTATGTAGACAAAGCCTAAGGCCATAAGACATAAAGGCCACTTTAGCATAAAGGTGGGGTATATAAAGTATAAACCAAAAAATAGAAACTGGATGTGCTAGCCACATCGGCTATTGACGTGGTTCCTCAGATTTTCGACCATTAGGTTGACTAAGGATTTATCATCTGTGCCGATTGAGAAGCAGCTAGGAAATTTTACTTTTTAACCAACTTAAAAAAAAGGAGGTTATGAATCCGGGTGTTTTTATTTTTTAATGTGTATAATACACACATAACTCCGTCATTTATGAACAGATTTTTAAAATTCTTTTTTTGTTTGTAAGGGTATGGTTTCAAGTTGGTCTCATTTAAATTTCATCATAATCGGTTCAGTAGTTTGATTGAAGTCCGTTTTTTTATATGAAAGATTTTCTATCAGATCTCATGGAAGCTTACAGTATGTCAAAAATATATATTTTATTAACATACCTATTAAGGATTCAACAAGTAGAATTGATAATCTAAATTTCGTGTCTGTCCGTCAGGTCATGAAATTCAGTGTGTCGCCCGTGGTGCGTGTCGCTGTGGAGCCCAAGAACCCCGCCGATCTGCCCAAGCTGGTGGAAGGTCTGAAGCGTCTGGCCAAGTCCGACCCTATGGTGCAGTGCATCAACGAGGAGTCCGGAGAACACATCGTCGCTGGTGCCGGAGAGTTGCATCTTGAGATCTGTCTCAAGGTGGGCCATTGTTTATAATATTGGAATCGTATTTTTTTTTTGTTTATTTAGCAGGAAATTATAAAGGTACAGCCTGTTAAAATTCCTTGTGACGTCACAGCTCGCTACATTTTTTTTTCGAACTATGGTGTCAAGAGCTTTTACGTGTTTTTACAATTAATTGAAACAAAGAATACGTGTCCAATACTTTGCACTATCTGACGGCCTGATTATAATATTATTATTTTGACCCAGGAAACTAGCCTATTAACTAGTACATATTTCCAAGAAGTGTTTGAGTCTACATTATTAGATTTTGCCTTATATCCTGACGTACAACTTGGCATAATGTTCAGTGTCGTAACTATATCAAATGGGGCCTGTGGTAAATTCTTACAATGGGTTGAGCTTCGGCGGCTTCTTGCTGGTTTAGCTTTGCTCTTTTATTTCTGTCCGGGGCCCCCTAGGACTGGGGGCCCGTGGCATTTTGCCAGCACTGCCACCCTGTAGTGTAGTTACGCCACTGATAATGATCAAACTATAGATCATCTTTATGCTTAGTTATACAAGTGTAATGTAGATGTACTAAATTTGTTTGCATCCTATTGTTGATTTTTCCGTAGGATCTTGAAGAGGACCACGCCTGCATTCCGATCAAGAAGTCTGACCCTGTGGTGTCGTACCGCGAGACTGTCAGCGAGGAGTCCGACCAGATGTGTCTGTCCAAGTCGCCCAACAAGCACAACCGTCTGTTCATGAAGGCCCAGCCCATGCCCGACGGTCTGGCTGAGGACATCGACGAGGTTAGCACAACTTAATCTTTACAACACGAGAAAACTATGGCAATTATTTGGCATCGTAGTAGTAGTACAGATCATTTTTAGATTTCAAGTGTATTAAAAAAACACATTTAACTCAATTATGCTATAGTATATCTTATCTTTAGTAATTTTTCTTTATACTTGTCAAATCTTATGCTTTTTTTTTTACCTTAGCTCATCATCAATCGAGTCTCTCTCGAGGATTCCTCATTTCATGGGAGGATATTGTCATATCCACCACGTTTGGCAGATGAGTTGGCGAGCACAGTTTCTTTGACTTGTACTTCTAATTTTTAGCTTGGGAAGGATAGGAATTGTTGGATCTGCGAAGGAAGGTATTGATATACACCCACTCAGATGAATGGGGGAAAAGCAAGTAGCAGCTCGGGTGGCCGAGATTCCATTCCACACTGAACAGTAACAAGCAGTCGAGAATGACGCCCCTGACCATTTCAATTACGAGCTTCTTCAATATTCAATACCTTCAAAATTAATCATTATTGTTATTTCCAGGGCCGTGTAAACCCCCGTGACGACTTCAAGACCCGTGCGCGTTATTTGTGCGACAAATACGAGTACGACATCACCGAAGCGCGTAAGATCTGGTGCTTCGGCCCCGAGGGCACCGGCCCCAACCTAATGGTGGACTGCTCCAAGGGAGTGCAGTACCTCAACGAAATCAAGGACTCCGTGGTGGCTGGCTTCCAATGGGCCGCCAAGGAGGGAGTCATGGCCGAGGAGAACTTGCGAGGCGTCCGGTTCAACATCTACGACGTGACGCTACACACTGACGCTATCCACAGGTGAGAATACAGAGACAGACCTTTATATTCTATGTACCTATCAGTTCACCATTCAAGATTCTATTCTAGCATTGAATCCTAATTTCAGTAAATTCATTGTTGGTAACCCTATGTAGCATTTCAAATGTTTCTTCAGAGACAAAAAAAGTTTTATTGAATTTGGGGATGTATTTACTATTGTATGTAGGTAGACAAAGTTATCTGATTAGTCCAGTCATTATACACATTTTTGGATATTGTATAGAGGGTGCCTAGAAAGGCTAACTTAAATTTGTCAACCAAAATTACCAATTCAGCTTTTGTTTTCATCATAACTCGGGTTCTCCGTTGAGTCCGTGGGTAAAAAATGAAAATGTTTAATTTTTGTGTTTTTGTGGCAACACGAAATTTGACATAAGATCGTCACATCGCGCGTACGTGGTACTTAATTAACTTGTATATATTTAGTTAGCAAAGGGTAGCCACTGCCTTTATGGAATGCACGTCACTGTGGTAGATCTCGAGTTTTTGTAGGTTTTTCATGAATAACCTGTTTTTTGCAGACTTGATTTGAGGCTTTTGAGTTGAGAATGTAATGAACATTGTGTTCCACAGAGGAGGCGGTCAAATCATTCCAACGACGAGGAGATGTCTGTACGCCTGCATGCTGACGGCCGCACCGCGCCTCATGGAGCCTGTGTACCTCTGCGAGATCCAGGTCACTTGAACTGCATGCCATACTTGTTATTACACAAATAGTCTAGTCAACGAGTCCTTTTTAGGTTAAAACCTTCGTTTTCTCCGAAAATTATGATAGAGGTGTCATTCGATTCGGAATAGCATGTAGATATTTTTAAGAAAATTGAAGGGAGGCGTAAAAAAAACAATTTATTTTCTTATTTTTTTAATAAATATTTTTGAGTTTTCGGAGATAACGTCTTGTACGAAAAAGAAAAAGTTTTGACCTAAACTTCAAACAGCACTTGTTGGCTAAACTAAAAAGGAAAATCTCCAATCTTTTATCACCACTTTATGTAGCATTTTATCTCGACACTTAAAAATTATAGCAGTGAAGTTAAAACTCATTTTGTGTGTGTGAAATAGAGCCACTATTTCACTGTGTTATTTGCTGATGACACATCACTTGTTTTTCAAGTTGATAGACAGAAGACAAATTTTGACGATGTAAATGACACTCGCTCAGGTATTAGATTGGTTTACAGCTAATAATCTCCTGCTAAATGCTAAAAAAACTAAATGTGTCAAATTTTGTACCCCTAATGTTAGGCATGTGCCCACAAAAATAGTTGTTAATGATGAAGTGGTAGAATTTGTTGACTGTACAAAATTTCTAGGAATAACTCTCGACTCAAAGTTACAATGGGGTCCACATATTACAGCTCTTGCTGGTAGACTAAGCTCCGCGGCATACGCCGTTTGGCGAATAAGACAACTGACAGATGTCGAAACAGCACGTCTTGTTTACTTTAGCTATTTCCATAGTATAATGTCTTACGGGATATTGCTTTGGGGAAATGGTGCAAACGTCAACAGCATTTTCGTTCTGCAAAAGCGTGCTATTCGATCAATTTATAAACTAGGGGCTAGGGATTCTCTTCGAGAGTTATTTAAGGAAACTGGAATTTTAACGGTTGCGTCACAATACATTCTTGCTAATATACTGCACGTACATCAAAATATTCACAAATATGTTAAGAATTGTCATGTTCATACATACAATACTAGAAACAAAAATAAACTAGTTAATGAAGCTTTTAGACTACAGAAAACTATGAATACATTCTTAGGGCTTAGTATTCGTTTGTATAATAAAATTCCTGACAATATTACAGCTTTGCCATTTCCGAAGTTTAAAGACGTTACAAAAAATATATTATTGAAAAGAGCTTATTATGGCATTAATGATTATTTCGTTGATAAGAATGCTTGGAGTCGAGACCTCGAGTGATATGCAGGACTTCTCTAAACGTCTTTATTTTAATTTTACTTATAATTGTATCCTTTTTTTTGTTGCTGCTATTTTATTTTGTATAATTGTCTAAAATAAATTCTCAATTGTAAAACATGTATATGTTTGCGGTCAACGAGTGTCGACAATTAGTTTTCGAGTTTTGTGCTTGAGATCGAGTAAGTCATGCTCACTAAAATGTTCAAACTGGTGGCGGCGTTGTGTGTCGGGTCGTCGAGTTCCCTCTAATATGGTTGAGCTCAGCGATGGCTGATCCATGCGTCAACTCGTGAACGGGTGCTGCCAGGGGGGACAGGTCTGCTCGGCCTCTTTGACACTTTTATCATATCTGTTGTTTATCATATCTGTTGTTGTTGCACGCTCGATCGCTAACATAACGTGTTCCACAAAAATATGTTAATTAAAATTGTATATAACATTACATCAAAAAAAAAAAGAAAAGAAAAATATTAAATATCATACAAAGCCCTTCAGGCAAGTAGGCGACCAATACTGTTGAAGAGTTTCTTTCGGCGTCTTCTTATCTGCAGTGGTCGGTTCTGAAACGCTAGTAGTTTGTAGCTTTTAAACAATAATTAATAATTTGAATATAATATAATAAGTATTATTTAATTTTAAATGTGAATTGACGTGAAAAAGTGCCTGAAAAGGCCTATTTTCTGAATAAATCTTTGAATCACACACACAAAATGAGTTTTAACGTCTTTACTGAAAAAGTTTGAGATTAGAATTTTGATGTATAAAAGTTTTATCCTTTTTGTCTATGTAACTCTTTCTTTTTTCTGAGTAATTTATTGAGAAATGCATAAACAATATGTAAAGTAAACCCTGTCCGATCCTTGAAGGAATTATTCAGCCCATCAATGTGAACAACTTTTCTTACGGGATCAAAAGCTGGGAACTAAAAAAAAAATTTTGAAACAAAAATGGTCGGCTGCCTGGTCAATTTGAATGGGAATGTAAAAAAAATTGGGTTCGCATTGGTCCCACAGGAAAAGTTGTTCGTATCGACGGGCTGATTCACCCCTTCAAGAACCGAAAAGGGTTTTGTTTACATATTGTAGATATGGTTCAGCTTGCATTGATTGTGTGCCCCCGCGCATGTCCCCACGTCTTTCCTGAGCTCGCTCGCTGCATGAGAGCGCCGCCTTTCCGAGACGTGGCAGAGCAACAGTTCTTTAAGTTTCGGCATTGTCACCCCACATACACTTTGCCTGAATAGGGGAACTAACACCCAAATAACCAAAATTTTAACATGCCCTACAATTGGTATACAATCCCTGATATACAGTATGTTTTGTGTTATCTAAAGAAATGGACAACAAAATTGGGCAGTCATAGGGACTGCTGATAGAAGTAAAACAATACTAATGTAGGAAATACAAGCTAAACAAAGCTCATAAACATCAATGAGACCTCTCCAATCTGTCTGGCAAGCGAGGAGAGTGTAGGCCAAATCCTCTTGTCTACTCCGGCCAAGTATTGCTCTGGTAGTACAGAGAGGATCATGCTCCTGCAGTGGAGACTAAAAAGACCTGATGATGATGATTAATACTAACGTGACCTTCATCCACAAGATCACCTATAAAAAATCACTTTATGCATGTAAAGAAATTATCACTTCAAGATTGTTCATTGTGGTTTATGAATTGATATATAGATAACCTCGGTGGCCTAGTGGTTATCATGATTGGCTGTCACAGCAGAGGTTGTAGTTTGAACCCTGACACAGTCAAGATGGAAAATCATCTTTTTCTGATTGATCTGGGTCTTGGATGTTCATCAAATATGTAGTCATAAAATATAGTATTATTGAGTTAGGATTACATAACACAAGCCTCAAACTTACTTTGGGGCTAGCTCAATCTGTGTGATTTGTTAGTATATATTTATTTATACTTATTGTACAAAACTTAACAGTTCTACCACTTTTATAAGCTACACCATGCCTGCGCAGAAATAAATTTTAGCATGGCCCGAAAATATCCCTCTGCTATTGGTTGATGTGTCTGAAGTTCGCTGTAGCGCCGCGCCGTACTATTAGTTATGAGCAAGATGGCACGAGTCCTGTCGTTTTTGAATTTCAAATCTTATCTTGTAGCTATAAGTTCGTTATTTCTCTTATATTTTCACTATTTGATTCTGCGGTAGTTTTGGCTATTCCGCCGACTTATAAAAATGGTAGTTCTGTACATAAATGTAATTATTTACTTTCCTATTACAAAAAAATGTGGTATACTCCAAAACGTGCTAACACTCGGTTCCGAACAGTGCCCTGAAGTGGCAGTGGGCGGCATCTACGGCGTGCTGAACCGGCGGCGCGGGCACGTGTTCGAGGAGTCGCAGGTGGCGGGCACGCCGATGTTCGTGGTGAAGGCGTACCTGCCCGTCAACGAGTCGTTCGGCTTCACGGCCGACCTGCGCTCCAACACGGGCGGCCAGGCCTTCCCGCAGTGCGTGTTCGACCACTGGCAGGTCCTGCCCGGAGACCCCTGCGAGCCCAGCTCCAAGCCCTACGCTGTCGTGCAGGTACACGGACATGTTCTAACAAATAACATATGGGAATTTCGTTTGTATGTCAACTAGTGTCAACTAACTTTCACCCGCGTTAATGTCGATCCTACGGGAACAATACTTTTCCCTGGGATAAAATGCATACACTATGTCTTTCTCCTACCCCAGACAATGGGTATGCAAAATTTCATAACGATTGGTTCATTAGATAGGGCGTGAATGCGTAAGAAATGAACTCTCGTATTTACAATATTACTAGCTTACGCTCGCGTCAATGTCGATCCCTCAGGAACAGTAAAAAGAAAAAAAAACAACAAACTTATTCCGGGATGAAAGGTACCCTATGTACTCCGTACTCCAAAGATTGTGTACCTATGCAAAATTTCATGATGATCGGTTCTGTAGTTACGACGTGAAAGCGATACAACCAAACTCACTTTTGCATTTATAATATTAGTAAAGATATGTCAGATATGTCAATTCCTTTGAATATACTTACTATATCTACAGTGCTAATGTAGTCTAATAGCTAGCGTATTAAAACGATTACACGCGTGAGCTACTTATTTGGCCTATTTCGTGTTATTTACCAAAGATAAGAGCAGGAATAGGGTTCTGCTATGCGTCCATCTGTCACAGAGCTGTATCTATTGAATAACAGAATACAAAACAAGTCGACTCAGATTTTTTTACAGTATGTAGTGTACTATATCTATTGCAGTAATACAACAATATAAATTAAATTTAAAATTTAGAGGTCTCATACAAAGTGTTTTTGAGTGCCTATTGTAAGATGATACAGACCCTTCATATGTAAATCCGACTGTCACTTGGCTGGTTTTATTTCGGAAGTCTTCCTGCACTCCCGTGCCGCGTTGTAGCGCGCTTGTCGGTCCCCGACAAGTGCGCGCTGACAGCGCGGCCGTGCCAAGGAAGTAGAGCAACTTTCCCGCGTCTAAACGCTGCACAGGACCTCTATCCTTATGTCCCGGGACTGCACGCTACGGCGCGGGCGATACAAGTTATTATACAATCGTCGCACACCAGTGTTGTTAGACACATATTTGACGATCCCGTTTCCACACATACTTGACCATCCCATCATAAATTTGAGCTTAACCTGTTACGTTCTGCGATTGTCACATAAATCTCTTTAGAGACCAGAGAGCATCTTATGATGCTCGTCAGTTTTTGTTAAGTTAAAAAGCATATCACTAACAATACATATTTCTGTTTGCAGGAGACAAGGAAACGGAAAGGACTGAAGGAGGGTCTGCCCGACGTAAATCAATACTTGGACAAATTGTAAACGCTGTAGCTAATACAATCTGTACTGTAATATATGTAACATTACGAGCGCCTCCCGCACTACAACTTGTTTTATTATCAACGAGAATGTGATTTTGACACCGTACAAGCTGTCAGCCTGTTTTACTTTGTATGTGCCGCAAGCGAGAGCTATGATTAACAAGATTATCAATCAATATTGCTGGTCGATATACTGCATTGTGTGCAGTACAAGTGATACTTTTGTTGCTATTGTCACTATATATTATTAAATACATACAATATTATGATATCCCTTCATCGCTAAGAATTGTTATCATTATGTAGATGGGAACACAGGACTTCTTTACTTATACTGTAATTAATTTTTAAATTATAATTTTTCTATTGTAAATGCATTGTTTAATTTTATTAGGATAGGGAAAGTAAGCTAGGTTTATTGTAAGGATGTGTGTACACATCAGATTTTGTTAAAGGTGAGTTAAATTTTACAATTTTTATATAACTATATCATTTTGTTTCAACAATTGATATTAATTTTTCTTTTTCAGAAAAATGCTGTCTATGTTAGTGGGCTGAAATTTGAAAGGTAAGACATATTTAAGAATTTGATGTGTTTTTTACCTTCGACAAGTGATTATAATGATGAACAAAACACAGACCTGTTCTGATGTCATGAGGATACTTTTAAAGTTTTTCTGAATATTCAATCTTTCCTTTCGAAAATCTGCAAATAACATCACTTTTTTAAATCAATTTTTTCCTTTTCTCAGATGCCACTGATTTGCGCAATTTCGCGTAAGGAAAGCTGAATGTGCTCGGAAATTGAGATGTTTCTGAAGGTAAATAGTTTTCCTTTTATATTTTTTCGATATAATCTAAATACAAATAATCGACAAAAAAATCAAAAACTTCGAATTGTATTAAATGATATAGTGCAAGTATATGATGATAAAACTATCCCAGATGCCACCATGAAGGTCTTTATAAGCTCAACAGGACTGAAGACATTTTATCATTCAAATAGTATTTTTATTTTATTCCAAAACTAATCCCAAATGTTTGTTATGCAGGTTTTATCGTGGGGATCTTAAAAAGAAGTAATTGCTCCCGGCTGCGATACAAGTCTCGGTAAGTAAAAGTGTTACGCGAATCTGAACTCACAACTCTGACGTAGGTAAAGAAGGCGAGGTAAAGAGAAGTGACTAATTAAGTAACAAAATGTAAAAAAAACCACACCGCTTTTGACGGAGAACACTAAAGAGTGACTTATACATTCAATATGCAGAGTAAAATATAAACAAAGACTCGTGATAATAGTGTGTCACACAACCCAGAAAATCTGTCGCGGCCTGTGTGCTGTGGGTAACGATGTGCCAGTGAGAAATTCTATGTTCTGATGAATTCCTTCTCAAGGAAATTTGCGGAAAATTTCCAATGATTCTCGCGAATTTCTGAATAGTCCTGTAAATCTTGAGAGAGAAATATTCGAGCATGGCACAAAAGTAGCTGTGTGTATATCAGTAGTTCTAGGCAGCATCTATTTGTTCGTTCACTGGCTACACCTCACTTCACCTTTCAATAAATATTTTAAATGTTTTTGTACCTTTTGAATCTCGAGGTGAAGGGCATATTCGTTGATTTAACAATTTTGGAATTTATGATGATAACCTCGCCCTGATGCCACCATGACGGTTTTACAAGCTCAACAGGACTGAATAGTTAATATTAAGTTTTAGTTCTACATTTAGTAGGTCTATGTTCTAATCTGGTTATTTTCATTGTTTAGGTCCTGCTCCTGTGGCGGCGAGACCTGGCTCAAAGCTGGTAAGTGAAACATCTTTTTAGGGTTCTGTACGCAAAGGGTAAAAACGGGACCCTATTAATATCACTCTGTCCGTCTGTCACCAGGCTGTATCTCATAACCCGTGATAGTGAGACAGTTGAAATTTTTACAGATGATGTATTTCTATTACCGCTACAACAACAAATACTAAAAAATAGAATAAATTAATATTCAAGGGGGTTCCCATGCAACAAACGTGATTTTTTTGCTTGATATTGATAACTGCAACAAGTAGACGCTTAAAATATTCACAGAATATTTAGTTATATATTGAAGGGGGCTCCCATACAACAGACATGATTTTTTTGCCATTTTTATAGATAATGGTACGGAACCATTCGTGCGCGAGTCCGACTCGCACTTGCCGGTTTTTTAACACCACTTGGTTATAATTACTTGCTGTACAATTATTGTAAAATAATCAATTCGAAATATAAAATGATGATCATATCACAGACCTGTACTGAATAAATTTTTGAGGTCAAATTTATTTTTACTGATGTGTATATTTTTACAAGAAAAATATTGAAGTTTCAGTCATATACTAATTCAATTTTGTTTTTATTGTTTCTAGGTACTTGCCAGCTGAACCAACGATATGAAATAGTTTGACGATATTATTATTTACAATAAAGCCTTGTTTGAATATTTTTGTTTTTATATTTACTACTCGTATTTTCACATTCAAAACCCTCATCATAGATATTACTAGCTGTTGCCCACGGCTCCGCCCGCGTTAGTGTCGATCCCTCGGGAACAGGAGAATTTCCCGGAATCAAACATACCCTATGTCCTTTCCTGGGCCTCAAACTACCTCCGTACCAAATTTCATCCAAATCAGTTCAATGGTTGAAGCGTAAAAAGACAACAGACGCTCCTTTCTTAGCGCTCACTTACATCATTATAAAAACCCCTGTACCAAATTTCACGTTTCTAGGCGCAGCAGTTTAGGTTGCGTTGATATATGTCAGATTTGCCCGCGGCTACGTCGCCGCCGTTAGTGTCCATCCCTCAGGAACTGTAGAATTTCCCGGATAAAAGATACCCTATGTCCTTCCCCAGGTCTCAAACTACCCCCATACCAAATGTCATCCAAATTGGTTCAATGGTTAAAGCGTGAAATGAAGACTATACATACATAGTATCACGTCTTTTTTTCCTTACGGGGTAGACAGAGCCTAGGTCTATAAGACCTGAAGGCCACGTTTAGCATGTAATTTTCCTATGTCACTTATAATATATAAGTAAGTGCTATATATTTGCATGCAAGGCAAACTAATGGCTTAAATTCATTCAAATGACGATAACTTTTTTTTTAACTAACCGATTTTTATGAAACAAACTTTAAATGTTAATCTGAGTTAAAATAAAGCAATTGGTGAAATTTTGAAGTAAATCGCTTCAGTATTTTCGGAGATAATCGTGATCATACATACAGACAGACAGACAAAAAAATCTAAAAAAATTTTTTTGCTTTCTATTATTCTTTTTAAGTGTCCCTCTATCCATTTCAGTCAAAAATTCTAAATGTACAGACAAAATATTTTTACTGTTTTATTATATGTATAGATGATATATTCATTAATTTTGCATTTAGTCTTAAGATTTGGGACCTATCAGCTACAAACAACGTGCCCTTTAGGACCGTGCTACACACTCACTGGATAGGCATGGGATGGATGGCATCGGAAGCGACGCGCCTTTTTAAAACTTTCTCCTTTCTGTCTTGTAGTATAAGATGACTAGATGCCCGCGAGCGCGCGTCTGATCGAGCCGCTGCGCGTCACCTCGAGCTAGCTTGACCCGTCGCGCGCTTGCGGGCCTTATACCACTAGACATAAAGGTTATAATAGCTTGTTTTGAAATGTTATGTCAATGTAAAAGTGGCTGGCTACCTCAGAACAACTAATTGTTGTTCTGAGCTGGCTACTCAATCGAAACGTCTATTGACATGATGCATCTGAGCAGAAGTGATAGGTTTCATTTATAGTGACGTGTTTTTAATCAATTATTAGCACTAGTATAACTGTATAATATGTACACTAAATAAAAGTTATCTATAAATAAAAAATGTCACGCAGATCATTGCCTTCCGGTAGAGTGCCTAAAAGGCTGGCCGCATTGCCACGTTGGATGGCAATGCTAATGCGTTGTGCAAAAAAATTGCCAGCCCTTTGGTCACCAGATACCTCGACCAGTCGCTTATTTATGGTTTTAAATAATTTATGAGCTGAAGGGCCCCACGGACCCATAGTCTCCACCCCAAACGGCTCAAATATGTAGCCATTGCCAAGGCATGCATATTTGTGACGTTTGAGGGACTCGGCGGTGGCCGCAGCTGCGCCAGCCTTAGAACTAGTGCCATGGAGGTGGGAAGGCGCGAGTGTGTCAACACACGTGGCGTCCCACACTAATGGCCTCCCCAATCTCCAGGGCACAAGAGTCATGCCATCTGGTCTCTTGCCATCATCTCGCGCCAGGCCATTTGGTTCCAAAACAGCTGGTAGCTCGATGGTGACAAGAGCACGGTGGATAATGTTGTTCAGGTTGGCATGGCGAGCTATGCGGCCAGCGCTCCTGGAGCATGAAAGTCCGTGGCGTCCAAACTGGTCGACAGCATCACCGCAGAGGCAATGATGCGGGACATTAGTGACGGCTCCTAAACGTAGACACGTCGCTAAGCGGAAGGTGTGGTCATCTAGGAATGTACCCAGGTTATAAGATGGTAAAGCCTGCAACCATAAACCAGACTCCCACTCAGCAGTTGCAAGGAGACGAGCGCACTCAGCAGGGTTGCTGTCAGAAGATTTAAGGAGATTACTCTGAACAACCCTGCATAACGGCTCGTCCCACTGCCTCTGCGAAGAAGGAATGTCGGGAAATTTTGAATTTAGACTTACCTCTGACCAAACTATTTTGGCCTCCGCCACATAGGGAATTTCATATGTAGGTTGTTTAAGGATATTTTGAAAGAGGTTTTCTACACTATGAACAGAGGACAAAAAAGCAGGAAGGGCAACACTGGAAATTTTGCGTATTCCAAGCCCCCCTAACCTGACGGGTAAGGAGGCTTGGTCCCAAATACGTTGGTTACTTAAATCAATATTCAGAATTGATGATAACGAATTTCTTATAACATCATCTAATTTTGAAAGGAGGGCCGGGTATTTCCACAGATGACTGCATCGGAGATTATATGAAAAATTGGGCACGAACAGACAAAATTTTAATATCGTGAAAGCAAAATGAGAATGTATACTCGCAAGGCGGTCGGCGGCCAGTTGAAAATTTTGAATTTTGTCCTGAATGAAATTTGGAAACGATTCGTCAAATACGGGGGATCCTAAGAGACGGAGTGTGGACTTGTCAATAATTTTAATATTGGGGGCTAATGAATTAAATTGTGAGATAATTTTGATTTTTGATAGCAGTGGCAGGTCCTCATCTAAATATAGTTCGCACTTGGAAAAATTTAGGGATAGTCCAATGGATTTAAATTCGGTTTTAATGATCATTAAATCTGTTAAAACTGTGGCCGCACTTGAACCTAGCGTTGCGTCATCCAAAAACCATGCGTTATATTTCGACTTTATCAAAGTTTCATTTATGCATTCGAAAGTACCTTTATGTACCGGAACCGGGCTCCGCCCGCGTCAATGTCAATCCCTCGGGTATAGTCCTTTTTCCCCGGATAAAAGGTATCCTATGTCTATATCCGTACTTCAAAGAACTTGTATGCAAAATTTCATGATGATTGGTTCAGTAGTTACGACGTGAAAGCGTAACAAACAAACAAACTCACTTTCGCATTTATAATATTAGTAAGGATGTAAATACTCCCAGATGTTTTTAAACCAATTTTTTATGAATTTTTGAACAAAATCCGTAATGTAGGATTTATAAAGTAACATTCCCATGCTTAATCACATGACATTGTCAATGTTTTTGTCAAACTGTCAAATAATGACAGCCAAGTCATAAGATGGGTTGGGAAACGAAGAAATTGCCGAAATTCAGGAAGAAAAGTTCAAGGTCCGGAGTTACTATTTTTAAAAGTATGACAGTCGTCGAGTGTCATACTTTCAAAAGTAGTACCCCGGCTTTTTGTAATACTGCTTAGCTTCTGTAGTTGTAAAATAATATTGGTTATGAATTAAGATTGAGTACCAAACCCTAATGAGCCCCTAAACTGAAAATTTATTTACTTTCGCTACATGATCTGTGTGCCAAATTCACTTACCGGGCTAATAGATTCGAAGCAAATTGGCTGTTGTGACAGACGAATAGACCGACACACGAGTGATCCTATAAGGGTTCCGTTTTCTTACTCGATCGTACGGAAAAATAAGTACTTTTACTACAACTAAATCTAAACAGTGCTACAAAAAACAGTATTTTTCTCAATTTCGGTGAAAACATTTCCCAACCTAGCAACTCATAAAATGTGGCTGTCAATGTAATTATTATTTGACAGATTGACAACGTCATGTGATTAAGCATGGCAATATTGCGATCATCATCATCATCATCATTTCGAGTAGGTGTCACGGTCAATCGACCATGCACACCCTGGTGTTAGAGTTCTTCGGAACCGCCTCTCGGCCTCTGACGTGGTTCCTTTAACGACTACCAGATGGCAGCCGGGACCACCAGCTTAACGTGCCTTCCGAAGCACGGAATCAACTTTATTATCAGACAATCAGGTGATTCAAGCCTGCACTGTCCTAACCAAACTGGAAACAACTAAACAAAGTATGCTTCCGGTGGGAATCGAACCCACGACCCCCGGGTCAACAGGCAAAGGCCTTAACCACTGGACCACGGAGAAAATCCTATAGGATTTTTTTTTTTTAAATCATAATAAATTGACAATTGTTTTTAATTTGTTTATGATATGGAGTATTAACATATATACTCAACGATACTATATTTTATAACAAATACATATATAGATAAACATCCAAGACCCAGGCCAATCTGAAAAAGATCATTTTTCATCTTGACCTGGCCGGGGATCGAACCCGGTCACTCCGTGTCGCAGGCTGCGCCACGGAGCTAGTCAAAAATCAAATACATCATTTCCATGCTGGTCTAGGAGAAAAGAAAAAACATATGTGTCTTGGCGAGCTCCTTGGCGTAGTGGTTAACAAGCCAGCCTGCCACACGAGAGTGCTAGGGAAAATTCTTTTTGTGTTGGATAGTCCATTTATTGAGGAAGGCTTTAGGCTATAAAACATCACGCTGCGACCAATAGGAGCGAAGCATCAATAAAAAATGTTTTGCAAACGGGGAAAAAATATTCATCTACGCTAATTAATCATAATAACAGAAATTGCCGCGGACGAAGTCGCGGGCAACAGCTAGTAATTATCTAAATGTTCCATTTTGTAATCGTTTTCTGCGTATCTATTTTTGAAAGTATGACACTCGTCTTCGAGCGATTTTTGTATGGAAAAATCGCTCGTTTACGAACGGCATCATTTCATAAATACTAACCACTCCTTATCTCCGACTAAATGAGATATAATTTTTACGAAAAACTATTAAATACTTTTAAAGTTCCAGGTGACAAGTTGCATCTGACCGGAATTGATACATACATAGAATCACGTCTTTTTCCCTTGCGGGTAAGACAGAGCCTAGGTCTGTAAGACTTTATGGCCTGATGGGTTGCTAGCCGCATCGCCACTGATTTTCGCCTATCCCCTTGATCGGCTTTTACTATCTGCGCGGGAAGAGAAGCAGCTATAAATACATCTAAGAGCAAAACCTAGGTCAATCTGAAAAATATCGTTTTCCATAATGACCTGCCGGCCTATTTGCTAACTCAGTGTACAACGTTTTGATTGTAATTTCAAAGAACATTCCGTTTTATATATCTTGAATAAAAATAATTAATCATAGAAAAACCGCAATGTATTTTGAAGTGACTATCAAAACGTTGGTCACTGAGTTGGCAAATAGGCCGGCTGGTCATTATGGAAAACGATATTTTTTAGATTGACCTAGGTTTTGCTCTTAGATGTATTTATAGCTGCTTCTCTTCCCGCGCAGATAGTAAAAGCCGATCAAGGGGATAGGCGAAAATCAGCGGCGATGCGGCTAGCAACCCATCAGGCCATAAAGTCTTACAGACCTAGGCTCTGTCTTACCCGCAAGGGAAAAAGACGTGATTCTATGTATGTATCAATTCCGGTCAGATGCAACTTGTTACCTGGAACTTTAAAAGTATTTAATAGTTTTTCGTAAAAAAAATTCGGAAAATTTTTCGTAAAAATTATATCTCATTTAGTCGGAGATAAGGAGTGTTATTTATGAAATGATGCCGTTCGTAAACAAGCGATTTTTCCATACAAAAATCGCTCGAAGACGAGTGTCATACTTTCAAAAATAGATACGCAGAAAACGATTACAAAATGGAACATTTAGATAATTACTAGCTGTTGCCCACGACTTCGTCCGCGGCAATTTCTGTTATTATGATTAATTAGCGTAGATGAATATTTTTTCCCCGTTTGCAAAACATTTTTTATTGATGCTTCGCTCCTATTGGTCACAGCGTGATGTTTTATAGCCTAAAGCCTTCCTCAATAAATGGACTATCCAACACAAAAAGAATTTTCCAATTTGAACCAGTAGTTCCTGAGATCAAACAAACAAACTCTTCAGCTTTATAATATTAGTATAGATAACTCGCGTAAATTACTCGTTTGATTTTCCAAATCGTATAGTGATGTGATGGATGGGATGAAGCTTTATATGATCTTTCTTTAACAAACATGCAACACTACTTTAAAAAATTACTGTCACTGTCATAATTGACAATCCCTGCATAGCTGCTTTTTGCCGATACGTTTCAAGGTCGCAGCTGTGCGCATGTTTTAGAGGAAACACTTTTTAATCAAATTAACTATTTCAGTGCCGCAGTCTTATGCTTAGAAGTGTATTGCGAGGTTTATCTAGTAATTTAAATAAAATGTTGCCCGAAGTAGTATTCGTGCTTGGAGCTCCCGGCGCCGGCAAAGGAACACAGTGCTCTTTCATTTCCAAAGAATATGATTTTGTTCACCTTTCTGCTGGCGATTTGCTGCGTGAAGAGCGTCAGAGGCCTGGTTCCGAGTACGGGGAAATGATAGAGCAGAAGATTCGCAACGGCGAAATCGTACCTGTGGAGGTAACATGTTCGCTGCTACACAAGGCAATGCAGCAGTCGGGCAAGAACAAGTTCCTCATCGACGGCTTCCCTCGAAATAAGGATAACTTGGAGGGCTGGACGCGGGTCATGTCAGACAAGACCAAATTGCTATTCGTCCTTTTCTTTGAATGTTCGAGGGATTTGTGTACGGAACGGTGTTTGGGGCGTGGCGCGGCGGGCAGCGGGCGCTCCGACGACAACCTCGAGAGTCTCCAGAAGCGATTCAACACATACCTGAATGACACCATGCCTATTGTAGACCACTATGAGCAGCAAGGACTTGTGCGTAAAATCAAAGCAGAGGTGGCCCCTCATCAAGTGTTTGAGGATGTAAAGAAAGCTTTTGATGCGTGTGGCTTGGTTAGAGTAGCCAATTAATGCTGTGGATTGTAGAATAAATAGCAAAATGAAAATGTGATACATCTAATCCCATGCTAGCAACATTTCCTCAATACCAATAGAATAGTAGCAAACATCATTTAAAAGTGTGTGAGGTAAATGGAATTGTTTATCTTGTAATGTGATATGGAATTTTGATGATTCTGATCTGTGAGCCGGACCACATAAATGTGCATGCATGTCTGTATCACTAATGGCTGGCGTCTAATGCCATCATCTACTTCCAGGCTTCTTCTATCACACTTATTGTCCTTTATAGGACTTAAAATCAGTACCTGCTGTTGGCTTGACATAATATTACCTAATTCATAATTTTATCTCATACACATTGTTATTGGTCTCTTGCTTTACATTATTGTTATCAGATGACTAATTTAAAATATTTTATTAGTGATCAATAGTGGCTTTTGTTTTTTTTTTTACTACCTGTTGGATTAGGCATTTGTCTCCCATCTCACCTGCCGGCCTATTTGCTAACTCAGTGTACAACGATTTGATAGTCATTTCAAAATACATTGCGGCTTTTGTATGATTGACTATTTTAATTTCAGATACATAAAACGTAATGTATTTTGAAGTGACTTTCAAACCGTTGTACACTGAGTTAGCAAATAGGCCGACTGATGATAAGTGACGATGAAGACGAGGATGTTACATGCCTATCCAAGAGATACCCATTTATTCTACTTTTGAATGTCCCGGGACTGTACTTGTTTGGGGATATAGACGCAGGTAGTTCATTCCACACCTTAGCTACTCGAACCAAAAAGGAACTGTCAAAGCGTTTAGTTTGACTCTTTGGTATTCCAACGATAAAAGGGTGAAATTTCTGTCTGCGCCTCGTAGTCCGATGGAGGAATGGTGAGGGTTCAACTAGTTCAACTGATTCTACTAGTACCTTATTATTATATTGTTTGTTTGCTCAATGGATTTCTCAAATTCAAAACGTTTATTCAATATAGGTTTCTTTGAACACTTATTAATTGTCATATTTCACTTCTCAACAATTGTTGACGTCAAAAATTTACTTATGGCTAAGTTTAATGCCGCTTCCAAAGCGGAGTGCAGAAGAAGCGACAACAAATTCTGTTTCATGGTGTCTGTAATGTGATTATTATATGACTAGTATTGCAGTAAATATGATGTGTTGCAGCACTTGCAGCTTAGGAAATATTTGTGAATATTCAGCATAATGTTTTTGTCTGCTTAGTGCATCACATCCAAAAAAAAACAAGTAACTTTTCCACATTCACAAGGTTTAGGCTTAACACAGACGATGGACAGTGATTATGAAAGTTATTAACTTATTCTAGTACTTCTTCTTCTTATTGTGTCGGTGGCTCAAAACATCTAAAAATATTTTAAATTTTGTCCCTCCAGTAGGTTGTTTTAGTACTAATAAGAGTGTGCTGTTTATGTGACACTGTCCATCGTTCTGCATAGGGCCTTAAAGTGTTGATTTCTCTGTCATTTACAAGGAAATCAACTATAGTGCGATCTTATTGCAGAAATAAAAAATATTAACCCTTCAAGCGTGAGAAACGCAGACACAATGGATTATCTATTGTTATGCGGACCGATCCAAGCGCTTAGTGGTTGAGAGGTCAAGCTGCAAAATCAATGAGCAAAGTGTCAGTCCCTAATATAATAATCCATAACAAGGCATTCACATTGCTAATTATTTATCATGTTATCTCTATTTGAAGTCTTGTATTTCAATTTATACAAGGCCATGATGACATACTAAATAAGTATGTTGATGCAGTATGAGTGGCTATACATACATACAGTAATTATACACCACTTTTAATGACAACACATCTATCATAGTTGTCTTTGTGAATTCATCATCACTACATATGATCGAAGACATTCGCGTAATAAATTGTACCACATGCTGTTGCTGAATAATGATGTTATGCAAAATTATAAAATCCATGCAAATAATAGTTTTTTAAAGAAATCAATATAAAATTACAGCTGCTTTGTTACATTTTTCATAAAAGTTTACGGGTAAAATTCAGTGATATCAATTTAGAAAACAATGCGCACATAAAAATTGATAATTGTCAGGAAGTTTAATTGTTATTATTCTATTGGAACAAAATTTACTTGAGGCGTGAAGGTTATTGTACTTAAATTTAGATGCAGATCCTGTGGTTTGATTTATTGCGCAGATGACAATGCCGATTTTGATGCATTTGTAGATTATTCATTGTTTTTTTCGTTGTACGTGACCAACACTGGTGCCAGATTTTCAAGCTGCCTAAAGGCATCTGACATTGCTTACTATTTCAATGATTAATCATTCAAATCATTCGTTACCGGTAAATTTTTTTTTACGTACACAAAAGAAGTACCCTACCTACTTGGTTATTTATGTTACTGAAAGATTAAAGAAGTTTACGATTAATTGAAATTTTACCGATACTGAGGATTATTTCTTTAAGACTTTATGAATATGATCACATTCCTAGCTTCATTTAAGTATCTGTCTTTAACCAATCATTGTATGGGAGTTAAATTCAGTCACGAGAGGGACGCTGCCATACGTGCGATACCATTAGAGATATTTCCATTCGTGTCTCACGTATTGCGGCGTCCCTCTCATCAGTGTCTTGAATTCAGGATGGTTTAATAGACGCTTATCTCTAGACTACCTATTTTGAGAATACAATACTATAATCATAATAAATATTTCAAATGTTGCTAAACATCAAGCATATGTGAATATGTGAATAATGATATGTGAATTTCAAATATTAAAGTTAAGTTTAGAATAAGTGGTGCATGTTAGAATTTAGAAGATGAGGTTTTGGAGGCAATGATAAAATATATCTATGACAACTTGAAACAATATTTATGTACCTAGCAACCTCATTAGGAAAAAGTTATAGTAAATGCCCCAGTGACAGTGAGTAGTTTGTTGTGACTAAATTGTATTTTTGTTATAGTGTTACAATCACATCAGATTATGTATAATTTATTTAATTGCAATAAAATTATACAAAGTAAAAAGTCTTTCATCTACAAAAGCTTGTAATTCGGTTAAATGATTGATTACAAAAATTGAATTAGCCTACACTAGATTGTGAAATTGTGTTAACGATAGTATACTGTTTGTGTGGTTAGGGTTCTTGGGAGTAAAACGCCAAATTCTTCAGATAGAATTTATTCTCATCTTTTCTCGGCAACTCTTTCGCTTTATGGGCCGAAAGCTACGTTGCCAGAAGGGCCTATCCTATGTGCAAGTCACCCGGGACCTCACCAGTAATCCTATTCTACGACTCATATTAAAATCGAAAATATGTGATTTGAAGCTACGGTAGCTCAGTGGTTGAGAGCATCGACGGGCTAAATGTCGAAGGTTTGTGGGTTCAAATCCTACCTGTGGCGAAATTTTTTCATCACATATTTTCGATTTTAATATTAAACCGAGCATTGTAATGCTATTAATATAATTGACTCATTAATATATGTAATAACGTATCTACGCACTGTCCCGGTGGCGAGTGTGAGGAGTCGGAGAGTGTGATCTCTCTGGCTATATGAAGTGTATAAAGAGGCAAGGAGAGAAAAGTAAATAAATATATATACATTCAGTCATTTATTCATGTAAAAATACCTTTTGTTTACACATTTAACATATACATTGAAAATTGCTATACATCGTTACTGGATATAATTCACTACAACATGTGAAAACTAAGAACTAAGGTATTACACAAGTACAAAAAATTGGAAAGGAAAAATAAAATATACATTGGAATGTAAACTCCGTGACAAATTTAATCATTAGGTCTCCATAACCAACTTTTCACAGCAGTGCAGTCATTATTTTGATTGCTTAGTTTTAAGTAAGTACCTAGTTCAATATGATTATTTTGCTATTTTTATCATTGCATTCTCGATGATGAATTATATAATCAAATTGGTAAATTTTAACACTAAATTGTTATAATGTCCCCTTATACCCAAGGGGGACATTCGTATCAAAGGGTCGACTTTTCCAGACTGAGCAGGTGGGCCTGTTCGTGTACTTGAATAAAAAAAAATAATATTTATATATATTTTAATATTATTATAATATAGGTTTGTGACCTTGAAGACGACTCTTATGTCCCTTTTTGTGCCGTTTGCATGAAAGAGAAAGATACACTATCTCTTTTATACACAAAGTATGGAAAGAGCCGGTTCGTCTTCAGAGTCAAAAGTTTAAGTCCCATTTATAAACATTACTAACGGCCCGCCCCGGTTTCTCACGGGTAGATATGGTTATATAATCTATAACCTATGATTATCAGGGATAATCTAGGATGCCAAAAGTGAAAAATTTCAAATCAGTCCAGTAGTTTCGGAGCCTATTCAATTGAAACAAACAAGCAAATCTTACCTCTTTACAATAATAGTGTAGATTATGTAAATGCGCTAATTTATAAATACGTCGTAACTAATCAGATCATTGATCGACATATGCGGACGGCAAAATACTATATGTTTTAAAATAGTTTTAGGTCAGAGTCAAAGTCAAGTCTTATTCCTACTGTTTGACAATCTTGGGATTATCTTCACACAGGATTTCGTTTGCATTTTTTTAATCCAACCTAGGTAATTTTCTTACAGAAAAAATATTCTAAACATAATATCAAGCGTACACAGTCACCAATGGTTATAAATATTTTGTGTTCACGTTCGAAAGTGCATATTTGAAGCGAATTTTTAGAGCTTCATGATACCATACCAATGTAGTAAAATTAAGTTTGTTTTAAGAAAAAATGTACACGAAATCAGCTATATATATTCATCATATCATCATAGCAGCCGCAAGAAGTCCACTGCTGGACAAAGGCCTCCCCCAATGATTTCCAGAATGACCGGTTGGAAGCGGCCTGCATCCAGCGCCTCCCTGCGACCTTTGTCAGGTCGTCCGACCACCTGGTCGGTGGGTGTCCGACGCTGCGCTTGCCGGTACGTGGTCGCCATTCCAGAACCTTTCTGCCCCATCGGCCATCGGTTCTACGCTATATATATTATATTAGCTTATTATATTAAGCTATTAAATATAGTGTACTTGGTAAGGGGGCCTGATTATCTCGACCGCACTCTATTGTTGACTATGATTTGAGCATTAAATATGAAGGTCGATGGGCATAAAGGAAGAGGCAGGCCAAAACAGAGGTGGATGGATTGTGTCAAAAGGGATATAAAAGAGGTGAGTGCGGATGTAGGAATGGTGGGAAATAGAGAAATCTGGAAAAATAAGACATATTGCGCCGTCAGCAGATAATTGGATATGGTAAGGCAGATGATGACTCTATTGTATACTATGATCGTATTATTATGATCCAAGTCTTAGGTTGCCTGTCCACCAAAGCTGAGCGAGGTGGCGGAGTGATAAGCGAGATAAAAATCCACCAATAGAAAAAAAAATTGCCGCTCCGTAAATCTATTAGTGGATCTTTACCTCGAGCTAGAGAGCTATGTTGTGGATTGTGCCTGATGTGTAGGGCACGAGGTTTTATTGCACCTTCGCTCATAAATTTAGCTACAATAGAGGGCGACAGGAACAGCCAGATTAATCAAGAAACGTTAATGGGGGCTTTCTAGATATCAACGGGCCCTGGGCTTGCATCCCAAATCCGCCCCTGTTCCCGTGACATTTTCGCTCCTTCTTTGTTGATACAATTTTTATGTTACTACTTCGAAATAGACTTTAAGAAATCTTCAAATAAATGTATAATTACTCTCAAGGCGCGGATGAGAGTATGTACAGGGTGATTTTGAATTTCCTGGCAATATTTAAATATCAGAATCAGAAACCCTAATAGAATATAGACCCAAAGATAGAAAGGTAAGAAATGAAAAAATGAGCCTTCCCTACAAATTCACTGCCCAGCTAGTAAAATTTCTATTGGAAGTGTTTTTTTTTTTCATATATTACATTTTTTTCTCGCGGATACATTCTAATTGGGATTTTGATTGCGTCATTAAAATATTAAAAGACATCAAATCACCATGTATATGTATATAGGGAGAGCTTACTCATGGAATCAAGGAATATGAGAGTCTGTAAAATAATACAACTTGAATCTGGTAATAAATAAATGCTAAAACCTCAGCTATACCTAAATGCTATAATACCTAAACAAAAAATATACAGGTATAGTTTCTTAATTTGGTACAGAAGCTACCTACCTAAATAAAAAAAATCTCAACTTTCTATAAACGTTTATGTACAAGCCTCTAAACCCTCCAAATCAATACTTTTATCCTATTTTTCTGAAGATATGCTTTAATAAATGCGGTATAATAATCAATTAGAATCCATCAAATTGATCTGTTTAAGCAAGAGATTCATCATCATCATCAGGTCCTTTTTAGTCTCACTACAGGAGCACGACCCTGCCTGTACTATGAGATCCATATATGGCCAGAGCAGCTAGAGGACTTGGCCTACACTCAGCGAGGAAAGTGTAGGTCAAATCCTCTGTCTGCTCTGGCCACGTATGGTATATCCGGTAGTACAGAGAGGGTGATGCTTCTGCAGTGGAGGCTAAAAAGACCTGATGATGATGATGAAAGCCACGCCCCCGGCAAAATTATTTTTTGCCGGGAGCCTGGCTCTAGCACACACCATTTGAGAGAAGACTGTTAAAACATTCAAGATTACACTGTTCTAAGACATAATTAAACTCAAAGATTTGATTTGCAAGCGAGGAAAACCTAATCTCAATAAAGTATCCCTACTGCCGAATCTCACCGCATATTTTTAAAGCATATCTTTGAAAATTTGTATAAATGGTAATTGACAATTAAAAATACTTAATTACTGTTTGTCATAGTATATACAACGTGTTAATGATAAACCGCAAAACCTTAGACACCCGAACTTATTTCGTGGAATTTCGTGGATTAATTACGAAGATATTGGCTTTTTGTATTCTTGTGTTTGTTGAAAATAAAAAGTCTATGGTAATTACGAGCGATAAATCGCGTCGCGACGAGAGTAGAGTTAAATAATGATCAAACACGGTGTAAAAAAGTTTTTTTTGGCTAAAATTGGACCCCTATTTTTTTTAGATTCTACTCTCGATTTTCGCCGGTTCGATCCCGGCCAGGTTAAGATGGAAAATGATCTTTTTCAGATTGGCCTGGGTCTTGGATGTGTATCTATATATGTATTTGTTATAAAATATAGTATCATTGAGTTAGTATCCCGTGACACAAGTCTCGAACTTACTTTGGGGCTAGCTCAATCTGTGTGATTTGTCCGTATATATTGATTTATTCTGAACAAACTAATTTCAGGTTTTGCGCATTTTCATTAACACGGTGTATAGAGGATTTTAATAAATAATAGTTTCATATAAGTATAAAAAAGCACTAAAAGAGAATGTTACGCAAACGTACACTTTATAATACGTATTGTGAGTCAGTGCGCCAACAGAAGACGTTAAACGATGTCTGAGAGGATTTCCATTATCGAGGGCGTGACGTAGCGCATGCTACATACACAATGGAAATTGATAATTCTTCACAGTCGAAGAGATCAATATACATATTTAATTTCTTTATATAGAAGTACCACGTATATAAGTCCACTCGGTATTATTCGATGGCGCAAAATACCGCAACCTACCGCTGACTCAAAACGAATGAAAACATCATTAGAAAACGAACTTATTCCTACTATATAAGATTTCAAATCCTAAAACAATAGGACTCATGCTATCTCGCTCATAATGCCCGTAAGGCGCGGCGCTACAGCGAACTCCAGATATGGCGCGGACGCATCGGCCAATAGCGGACGGATATTTTAGCGCAACGCAAAAATTAGATTTCTGCGCAGGTACATCGGTGTAACTTATAAAAGTGGTAGTACCCAAAATGGTAGTACACATAGCAATTTAATATTTGAATAGAATAAACAAAACTGAGTTGGCTGATGACGGATGTCACCGGTTGCAACAACGCTTTTCAAATATAAAATGTAACTCCTATATAGAAGGTCCAATTTCCTTTGCTGTACCATGCGATTGCCCGCGCCTTCGATAGTCAAAATTATCATTTAGAGTCCTTTCACAGCATCCACGGCTAACCCCCGTAGCACGGCACGCGCGATGATATTTATCGACTATCGCTATTTCATTTTCCATAATATCAAAGAGTGAGATGTGAATAGCGCGATATAAACGGCGTCGCGAGCGCTATGCTATGGCCGCAGACCTACTCCAAACTCACGCAAGTGACAGACACAGATATCAATAACTCCTGTTGACACACTACCTGTCCACTTGTATAGCATGGTGCCATGCGTTTGCATAACGAATTAATATTCTAATAATATATGAAATTATGTTACTGTGACACCACGAACGCCTTTTATACTGATCATAGCCATTAAAAATAAAACTTCAAATCAGTAAATAATAACTTTATATTAATTTTATAATGTTTTATTATATTGTTTATACGGGGTAAGTGGTATCTAACACATAACCTCCTAAAGGTGACTAAGGTACATCAAGATTAACTACGTTTGTTCTATGACTTTTTGTAATTCTATGTTTGCTTTTTTCATTAAAAAAAAAAATATAATACAATTTTGCAATTCTACTTGTCTTAACTCTATGGCAATCAGCGCTATGAGGTAATTATAGTAGGTACCTACGCTCACGTGGCACGCGGCCGGCAGCATAGACTTTACGTTTGATAGAAATCCACATAAAAGCTAATGTATGTAATATCTTACTATGTATTGCGTTTAGGTAAAAGTCATAGCACAAACGTTGTTAGTCTTGATGTACCTAAGTCGTCTTTAGCAGGTTTTGCGTTAGTTAACTATAACCCTGTATATAGGATGATTTTGAATTCCCTACCAATATTTTAATGGCGTAATCCGAATTCCTAATACAAATAGACCCGAATTTAAAAAAAGTAGAAATCTAAAAAAAAATGGGCCTTTCATACACATTCATCGATCAGCTGGTCAAATTTATATAGAAATTCTTTTAATTTTTATATTTTTATTTTTTTGCGGATGTATATATATAGAAATTCTTTTAATTTTTATATTTTTATTTTTTTGCGGATGTATATTCATTAGGGTTTTTTTATTCCGTCATTAAAATATTGCTAGGGTGTTCAAAATCTGCATGTATATATTTAATTTTATATTTATATAATTTAATTAAGTAAAAGCTTTCTTCAATTTAATCAACTTTCATCGGATATGAATGAAGTTTAGAATACTACAATTTAGAATACCACAATTCTAAATAGTGGGTAGTATTGAGGAAGTACGCATGCTTGGTATGCGTATACCCTACGGGTAAACCGCAGGGAAGTGGATTCGAATCCTACCTGTGGCGAGTTATTTTTCATCACATATTTTCAATTATAATTTACCAACTTTAGCCCGCAGCTTCACTCGCGTTAACGTCGTTCCCTCGGGAACAGTACTTTTTCCGGGATGAAATGTAGCTTATGTCCTTCTCCGAACTCCAGAGAACTTGTATGTAAAATTTCATTATGATTGGTCAGTATTTACGGCATGAAAGCGTAACAAACAAACAAACACACTTTCGCATTAATCCTAATCCTAATATTATAAATGCGAAAGTGAGTTTGTTTGTTACGCTTTCACGTTGTAACTACTGAACCGAACATCATGAAATTTTGCATACACGTTATCTGGGGCACGGAGAAGGACATAGGGTCCATCCCAGGTAAAAAGTACTGTTCCTGAGGGATCGACATTGACGCGGACGGAGCCGCGGGTTAAAACTAGAAATATTAATAAGGAAAGATGTTATTTTCCGGATTATTAAGACGATAAGTATCGTCAGGCACATAGTATACATGTGTTCGTGGCATCACACGTAACATTCTCGAAATAAAGTGCAAAGTACATGTAAGTGATGTGATAAATAGGTACATACATAGTGTGAACACTTACTTAAAAATCTTATCAATATTATAGTCTTGTGTCGTTAAGCACATATCTTAAATGACATTTAATATGACAATCATTTGTATAACACTCCTAAGCCGTCACGCTCTTTGCTTTTAGCATTATAAAGCTCTTAGCTATTAGTAGTACGTTTATAAGTCGCCTCGGCATTGGTCGATGACGCAGAATCAGACTCAAAAATAATGAAAACATCATTAAAAAACCGGCCAAGTGCGAGTCGGACTCGCGCACGAAGTGTTCCGTATCATTATCTATAAAAACGGCAAAAAAATCGTGTCTGTTGTATGGGTGCCCCCTTTTAATATTAATTTTACTATTATTTAATTATTTATTTTTAATGTCAATATATAACTACATATTCTGTGAATATTTCAAGCGTCTACCTGTTGCCGTTATCAATGTCGAGCAAAAACAAGCAAATAAAATCACGTTTGTTGTAAGCGAGTCCCCCTATATATTTATTTTATTTAATTTTTTAGTATTTGTTGTTATATCGGCAACAGAAATACATCATCTGTGAAAATTTCAACTGTCTAACTATCACCGTTCATGAGATTCAGGCTGCTGACAGACGGACAGACAGACAGACGGACAGCGGAGCGATATTAATAGTCCCGTTTTTACCCTTTGGGTACAGAACCCTAAAGAAAGAATAATCCTACTACATAAGATTTAAAATCCTTAAACAACAGGACACATGCCATCTCGCTCATAATACTCGTACGGCGCGGCGCTACAGCAAACTCCAGATCAATTTCGTGCCTGCGCCGGTCAGTCTGATAGCGCCACAGATTGTGAAAGCATTGGTCACTAAATTGATGTCACATATATATATTAAGACTGTGGCGTTGAAAGGGTTAAAGCTAAAGTTTGCTTGAGCGTCAAGAAAAGGCGGCGTACAACTTACAGGAGCCCAGGCTACACAGGGGAGCCCTGCCCGCTCCTCCCCGCAGCCTCAGGCTTGGCGTACTGCAGGAACACCTGTTCCAGCGTGGTCTCCGTCACGGCGTAGTCCTCCACGAGTCCGGGGAACCTTCGGCGCAGCTCTTCCAGCTTCGTGAACAGCTCGCTGTACTCCATCTTCAGCTTCTTGTCCACGTGATAGTTCAGCATCGTCTGTAAAAAAGGGCATTTGGAAATGATCCTCCTTTTCCAGAGAAACACAAGGAATATTTCACATTATCTATACTAATATTATAAGGCTGAAGAGTTTGTTTGTTTGTTTGTTTGAACGCGCTAATCTCAGAAACTACTGGTTCAAATTGAAAAATTATTTTTGTGTTGGATAGTCCATTTATTGAGTAAGGCTATAGGCTATAACACATCACGCTGCGACCAATAGGAGTGAAGCATCAATAAAAAATGATTTGAAAACAGGGAAACATTCATCTATACTAATTAATCATAATAACAGAAATTGCCGCGGACGAAGTCGCGGGCAACAGCTAGTTTGAAATATAGTTAGAATAGGCTAGTTTCCTAAAAAAATATAATTAGTCCGTCAGTTAGATATTCAAAAACTATTGGACACGTATTTTTTCTTTTGTCGATTAAACAAAAAATGATAAAGATATAGCCCTTTGAAGTTCCGTGTGACGTCATAGTTTGCTACGATTTTTAGCAAAACGACGTTTTTTGACGTCACGAGCCCCCACTCCTGAACTTTGACACGCTTTATCTTTATTATTTATTTGACATAAGAAAAAATACGTGTCCAATATTTTTTGATTATCTAACGAACGGACTAATTGTTATGTTATTATTACGACCCAGGAAACTAGCCTATATAGAGTCAGGGGTGTCATCCTAAACTGCCTGTCCGCTGGTTGTAGGTATGGCATCAGGCACGCGTGCCCGGCTTCCCGAGCTACTACTTGCTCTTCCCCCATTCATCCGAATGATCATCATCATCATCATCATCATCATCAGGTCCTTTTTAGTCTCCACTACAGGAGCACGACCCTCTCTGTACTACTAGGGCCATACTTGGCCAGAGCAGCCAGAGGACTTGGCCTACACTCTCCACGCTGGCCAGACGGGTTGGAGAGGTCTCTTAGATGTTTATAAGCTTTGTTTAGCTTGTATTTCCTAAGTCGCCTTCTACGACATCCACGGGAAGACTTGGAGTGGTCCTATTCTACTCTGCCGGATACCACACGGCTAATCCGAATGATGATGAAATCCTAATACATTAATTCCCTTCCCAGATTCAACGAATTCCTATTCTTTCCCAGCTTAAAAATTCTTCCGATGGGCAGTAACGATGGCAGCACAAGAAGCCAAAGAAACTGCGCTCGCCAACCCGACTGCCAAGCGTGGTGAGTATTGCAATATCCTCCCATGGAACGAGGAATCCTTGGGAGAAGCCTTTGTCTAGCAGTGGACTTCTTACGGCTCTAATAACGATGATGATGAATTAAATAGTTCTTTTTCGGGTAAAGGTCTTTAACGCGGATGCAAGAATCGTCGCGTACAAGTGCTTTCTATGTGTGTGACGACAAGCGACAGCTGTGTTCCCAACTGTGGGGCTAGAATAACGTGAGGCTCGCAGGTTGAAGGTATTTAAAAATATAGGTACTCTTCTTCTTCTTTGTCCTAGCCATTTCCCATTATTTGGGGTCGGCTCTCCTCGTTCTGCGGCGCCAGGACAGTCTGTCCTGGGTTGTCGAAACGTTTGTTTGGGCAAGCTCTAAGTCCTTGGCTACTGTTGTCCACCAGGTGGCCAGTGGGCGTCCTCTACTTTTCTTATTATTTGGCAGTGCTAAGGCCTGTTTTACGACATGGTCTTCGGGACGTCTCATGACATAACCGAACGACGGTTCGGTATAAGGCGGCTCTCGGTGAGTATTTCTCATTTAAAAATATAGGTACTGTGATATACTTAAGAATATATCTACCTACAAAATGTTACTAAACACCGTTCCCTCAAACAAACCACATCAGGCCGTTAAAATGAACAATGCTGGAAACTAAAAATTAGTTGTATTTTAGTCGATTTACGGACATTTGACGTGATAAAGGTGGAAGGGAGATAGATAATGATCACGGAACGTGACATTATTCGTGCATGCATCCGGTGTTCATCGATTTATAAGATGTTATCACATCAAAATAAATTCGATTTTTCATACAAAGCGTTCGGCTGGGCCATTAGTGTGAAAAATTCGATTTTTTTTGGATTCCCAGCGTTGGTCATATAAGAAGAGTTGTTCATTTTGACGGCCTGAGACTTTGAGGGACAACGGTGTTTACCCAAATTCAATTAATTTATTCATAAAACAATAATACATTATAAAACAACAAACACCTTGTATTTACAAAATAAAGTTTTTTGTATTTAAAAAAGAACTTACCTTGTGCTCGTCTTTGGGAGTCCATTGGAACTTGAGACATTCTTCCTTTAGCCTTTGCAGCTCGGGGCTAGCCATGGCGCTGTCCGTCACTAAAATAAGTCAAATGTGTCAACTTGTGTTAATTTTAATGCACAAAGCTATTAGGCCTACACAGCTATGCTTAATTTAAAACTACATTAAGAAATAATGCAGATTTTTTTTCCAGATTAATAACAAAGATTCATCTTCATAAGGCAAGTATTATGAAGATGATTCTTTGTTATTAATAAAGCAAAAAGCTATTGAACTAATGAGAAAAATAAATCTCATTAGTTTGATCGTCGAACGTCAAACAAATACAGTGTTATTATTAAAAAACGGCAAAACCCAGGTTTAAACCTTAGTCCGGACTAGCGGTGGATCAACCTAGGTTTAGCAAATTAAACTTTGTTTCATTACAAAAAGTGAACTAAGTCAAGACTAACTTAGACCTGAGACGATCTCTGGATGATCTAACGTAAGCAGGATTCATCCAATCATTCGTTCAGTATGCTACTACTACGTTCCGATCTTCACTAATATTAAAATAAATAATAAAATTTATTGTTTGAAACTAGTATAAAACTAAAAATAATAAAATTGAAATGGAGAAACAGGTTTATTTATGTCATAAACGATATATTCAGTGGTCAGATAAAAAAATAATACTTTATAATACTTTATACAAAAATTTGGTATACATGGTGAAAATTTTATCGTTTTGGACCCTTTAAGGGGTGACTCAGACCATCCAGACCAAAATGAACTTCGACATTCCCATACCAACTGGCCGGGCGGCGGAACTCTTTTGCATGGAAATGACCAATTTTTTTTGAGTTCCCAGCGTTGGTCTCGTAGAAAAAGTTGTTCATATTGATGATCTGAGTCACGCCATTACGGATCGAAAACGATCAATGATTTAATGTTTAGAACATTTGGTAGCAGACTGCAGTTGACATAAAAGGCGGGGTTTAAACTCAACGCCTTTTTGTTTTTAGCGAACTTTAGTTTAAATCCAGGGTTTGACGGATTTAAACCAAGCAAAAACAATCATTAAAAATTGTGAGAGAGTGGTGTCTGTGATAGCTTACCACCAGGTGGCTCGTTTGCCATCCTATCCTATATTATAAAAACCGGCCAAGTGCAAGTCGGACTCGCACACGAAGGGTTCCGTACCGTTAATCTATAAAAACGGCAAAAAATCATGTCTGTTGTATGGGACCCCCTTTAACATTAATTTAATTTTTATTTATTTATTTTAAAGTGAATATATAAATAAATATTCTGTGAATATTTCAAAAGTCTACCTGTTTATCAATATCGAGCAAAAACAAGCGTAAAAATCACGTTTGTTGTAAAGCCCCTTTAAATATTTATTTTATTCTATTTATTAGTATTTGTTGTTATAGCGGCAACATCATCATCATCAGGTCCTTTTTAGTCTCAACTACAGGAGCACAACCCTCTCTGTACTAGTAGAGCCATACTTGGCCAGAGCAGCCAGAGGACTTGGCCTACACTCTCCACGCTGGCCAGACGGGTTGGAGAGGTCTCACAGATGTTTAAAAGCTTTGTTTAGCTTGTATTTCCAGAGTCGCGTTCTACGAAATCCACGGGAAGACTTGGAGTGGTCCTATTCTACTCTGCCGGGTACCACTCGGCTTTATAGCGGCAACAGAAACACATCATCTGTAAAAATATCAACTGTCTAACTATCACGGTTCATGAGATACAGCCTGGTGACAGACCGACAGCGGAGCGATAATATTTTTTTTTTAATCTGACTATGTAGCTAGCTTCAAATGAGCTTTCGCTCACCGGGCGTTTGAGGCGAGGGCAGAGTGCCCTCAACCTTTTTGACGACATCACCAGGAGGGATCAGCGGAGCGATATTAACCCTATTAATATCGGGTCTCGTTTTTACTTTTTGAGTACGGAACAGCCTCCGTGGTCCAGTGGTTAAGGCGTTTGCCTGTTGACCCGGGGGTCGTGGGTTCGATTCCCACCGGAAGCATACTTAGTTTAGTTGTTTCCAGTTTGGTTAGGACATTGCAGGCTTGAATCACCTGATTGTCTGATAATAAAGATGATTCCGTGCTTCGGAAGGCACGTTAAGCCAGTGGTCCCGGCTGCCATCTGGTAGTCGTTAAAGGAACCACGTAAGAGGCTGGGTGGTCCCGAAGAATTCTGACACCAGGGTGTGCATGGTCGATTGACCGTGACACCTACTCGAAATGATGATGAGTACGGAAACCTAAAAAAATAATGCGTAGTAGTTACCGTCGCCACTCTTCCGCCTCTGCGCGCCAATATCCTTGATCTTGATGAACAGCGCCAGCCCCGCCTTGTGAGCGGCTCGCAGCGCGGCGGGCGAGCCCAATGTGGCCAGCTGGCCCGCAGACAGGATGCCCACGCGCGAACACAGCGCCTCCATCTCGTCCATGCTGCAGAATCACACGTTAAGACGGTACTGCACCAAATTGTGCAAATTTACGCGTTTCCAAATCACTAGTACTATGCGCTGAATTAATTAAATACATCAAAAGTATTCGAATAATTTAGGTCGATCCTTGAACAAGATCGCCCCCTTGTTGGAATTTGAAACAGATGCAAATAAAATTTAAAAATATTATACGTGGTGAAATTTATATCGTTTTGGACCCTTAAAGGGGTGACTCAGACCATCAAAATGAACAACTTTTCTTATGGGATCAATGCTGAACCCTCAAAAAAAAATTCGACATTCCCGTACAAACTGGCCGGGCGGCGGAACTCTTTTGTATGGAAATGACGAAATTCTTTTTGAGTTCCCAGCGTTGGTCCCTTAGAAAAAGTTGTTCATATTGATGGTCCCCCCCCCCTTTAAGGGTCCTAAACGATCAAAATTTCACCATGTATACAGCGTGATTTTGAACCTCTCACGACAAACGAGCAAGCGAGTCACCTGATGGTAAGCGATCACCGCTGCCCATGGACAACTGCAACACCAGGGTGTAACAGGAGCGTTGCCGGCCTTTGAAGGAGTTGGGGGAAGGTCAGGGGAATCGCTGATAGTAAACACGAAACTTATAAATTTATATTTTGCTATCCATTTATTAATTAGCTGCGAGTCATAAAACTCGCTTGCCGTTCCATTTCATTTGTTTTGCGATACCCGACAGGGTTCATAGTGTTCCTATTTATATGTAAGACAGTGACTTTTAGTAGTTAGAACTGATGTACATTATGAAATGCAATAAATATATTGAATTGAATTGGAAGGAAATGGGGGAAGGACGGGCCTCCGGCTCTGTTACTCACCAAACGAAGCATAGAAGCGGTAAAGCTTCTACTCAAACGTCACTTTTCTGTGAGAGTGTGGTACTTCCCCGGACGAGCCAGTCCATTCATGCTACTAGCAAAAATTACTTGTCGGTAGCGTGACTCTACCACGACTATCCGCTGGAACTACAACGATACTACTGAGCAGTAAAAGCCTCGTAAACGCTACGCTATACTATGCTTACGGTAAAGAAGTGGAAAATGTCCTACCTTGGTCATGTGCTCCGACACCAACGGTATGACCCCTTACAGCTCATAATGATGGGCAAAGTTGCTAGAAAACGGAAGGTGGGAGGGAGAAGGAAGTCATGGTTGCGAAACATAAGACAGTGGACCGGGATTGCTAAAGCGGCTGAGCTGTTCCGTCGAGCCAAGAACAAAGAGGACTTTACCAAGCTGATCACCGACCTTCATTAGTTGGAGAGGCACCTTAAGAAGAAGAAGAAACGCTACGCTACCTGTGAGAAGTGATGAGCACGGCTCTCTTCCTGCCCGCCAGCGTGGTCTGCGCTTGCGCCGCTCTCACGGCTCTCCACAGCTGTCGTCTCGCGGCCACGTCTACTCCGGCAGTGGGCTCGTCCAGTAAGGACAGTGCGGCGCAGCGAGCGAGCGCTGTTAGTGTTACCTGTGAGAAGTGATGAGCACGGCTCTCTTCCTGCCCGCCAGCGTGGTCTGCGCTTGCGCCGCTCTCACGGCTCTCCACAGCTGTCGTCTCGCGGCCACGTCTACTCCGGCAGTGGGCTCGTCCAGTAAGGACAGTGCGGCGCGGCGAGCGAGCGCTGCCACGCTGCACAGGCGACGGGAACATCCGCCGCTATACGAGGACACTTTTTTGTCTGCATGCTTCATCAAGTCTGAAAAATATTTCTTGAGAATTAGGCTGCCATTTTGTGACTGTCCATTACACTAGTAGGAACAAACATCAGTCAGTCACGGTCACAAACTCTGATAGGATAGACATCTATCGCTGAACCACCGACGATTTCACAGCTATAGATCAGGCTCTGGCCTGATCTATAGCTGTGAAATCGCAAACAATTGGCTGACTAACTACTCCGAGGCTCTATCTCTCCGAGATCAGTTGGTCTCTATCAGTGTTATTATAAAAAAACTGCAAAACCCAGGTTTAAACCTGGTCTACCTTAGTCCGGACTAGCGATGGATCAACCTAGGTTTAGCAAATTAAACTTTGTTTCATTACAAAAAGTGAACTAAGTCAAGACTAACTTAGACCTGAGACGATCTCTGGATCATCTAACGGAAGCAGGATTCATTCAATCATTCGTTCAGTATGCTACTACTACGTTCCGATCTTCACTAATTTTAAAATAAATCATAAAATTTATTGTTTGAAACTAGTATAAAACTAAAAAGAATAAAATTGAAATGGAGAAACATGTTTATTTTTGTCATAAACAATAAATTCAGTGGAAATACAAAACGATTTAATAATTTTACAAACCTGAAACGGAACGCGTGTGCGCGCGCAACAAAATGAATTTGTTCCAAAGTAACCTCAGT